>CM068299.1:39065258-39665258 GCA_034768395.1 Linum lewisii
ACTCATCTGGTATCATAACTAGTTTTGGAACTTTCGAATCAGCTATCTGTTTACCACTACTGGTGGTGATGGCATGATCTTGTTCACAGCTAACACTGGAGTCGACTTGAGATGAAGCTTGATTGAAGAAGGGGCTGCTAGCAACCAACCTAGTCATACTGGTCACTAAATCCTCCACTCTTTGGCTTTGATCCATTTGTCCTTGATTGAGTGCAGCTTGAGCTTTGAATTGGTTTTCATGTTCGTCAAGTCTAGTCATGATTCGGTCGAACTTTCTCTTGAAATCCTCGTCTCTGTTGTAATATGGCTTTGTTCGAAACGGTTGTTGTCCTCCAATGAATTTCGAAGGTCCTTGATATGATTCGGAGAATCGGTTGTTCCCTTGAGGTTGGTAGTTCCGGTAGTTGTAGTAGCCTCTCTGGTTGTTGGTGAAGCCTTGACTAATGAAGTTCACCTCTTCTATAGACCAGACATCTGTTTTACCGAAGTTTAGGCAGCTTCCTCCGTTATGAGCACAGGTTCCGCACCATCCACAGTCAGCCATCAAGACGGTAGCTGACAGGGGATCGAGGGATGCGCCAATCATCTTTAAATGTTTTTGAACTTCTGCTTTGACTTGATCTGCGATGCTCATTTGACTCTTAGTGCCTTCTCTTTGTCTCTCACAATTTCTTGACTTGGACGCACAACTAGCAAAATGAAGGAGAGCGGCTTGAGGTGTAAGTGTGGTGCAATCTCCACCAGCCAAGGAGTTGACCCATTTAGAAGATTCCTCACGGTAACCTGAGCAAAGAATTCAGCTAGCTGCCTTTGTTCGTAACCGTGGTGAGGACAATTGTAGAGAAGTTCATGGAATTCATTCTAAGTGTCGTATAATCTTGCATCTTCTTTCTGAGCAAACCTAGAGATGTTGTCCTTGTATACAGTTATCCTTGACAGAGGGAAATACTCAACGAAATCTGTATAATGATCGGGTGGCTTGCCACTAAGCCATCTCTTAGCTGCACCTCTGAGGGAGAATGGGAAAGCTCGCAGGCACAAAGTATTTTTGTTGAGGCTCCCACTCTTAAATGTTTCATAGATAGCCAAGAAGTCATATAAGTGTGTGCAAGGGTTATCAACTGGCTTTCCTTCAAAATGCACTTCCTTAGAGATTAGTCCCAGGAAGGGGATCTTAATGTCATAGTCAGTATCGTTGTCATTACAGGGCACAATGATGGAAGACCGAGCGTTAGTTGTGCTCAGCTTACTGTAATCCGCAAGACTCTTTGGAGCAGCCATTGCGGTAGGGAAGGATGGAACAGAAGTGACTTGGTTCTATACCTGCTTTAATCTGCAAGCGATAAAAACAAACACAACCGGTGTAAAATCAAAGTGTGATGGGAAATGAAAGATGGAAAGGTAGAAGAATAAAAGTGCAACTCTTCTTTCAAACAAAATAGAAGAGTCCTCGACAACGGCGCCAATTTGATGAGCTGTAAAACAGTGATCAAATACTACCAACCTCTAAAAGCTAAGCAGATCGTATTCCACATGCCTCTTCTACTCGTTTACTCAAATATGTTGGCAACTCTATTCAGGATTAAACAATTCGTGCGTGGTGTGAGTTCCACGACTTCAATACTAGGAGGAAAGGAAACTAAAAAGTAATTAAAATGAGAATGATTGGTTGATTGACTTAGACAGATGACAGACAGGCTTAGATTTCGAATCCCCCTAAGATCATCAGAACATTGGTGATCACAAGACCAGCGGCTTTCAATTCTCATTCACTCAATTTCTAGACACCACCATAACTCCTTACCCTTAGGTTTAAGACTGGTGAACGTTCGCTCTATCTGATCTAACTACCAAGATTAATTAGTCGCGAGTACAGTCACTTCTTGCGACGACAAAAATAACTGGTGAAATTACCAGCGATTTGTGAGTTACTCTTGAAGTGGATTAACCCTAATTGGTTCCTACGAAAGGCACACTCCAATGAATTGGTTAATTGTTGATTTGGTGTTTGAAAGTGAGGCGAATGTTCGCTACTATCCTAAGCTTAACAAGAATCTAATCTAGGTGGTCAAACCAGACAAGAAACACATACAACAAAGAACAAACCAAACATGAAAGAGAAACTGACTGAACTTCGAATCTAATTACCGCCAATTCATGACCGCTTTAAAGCTCTGGGTCACTTAGGGTTCATCTAATCTAAGCTCTACGAGTTTAGCTACTCATATTTAATACAGGAGAATCAAAGACAAACAAGGAATACATCTCAGATAGGAACGACAGAGAAGAACTGTAAAACCTAATTCTGACGACTCCGACAAAGCTTCGATCTCCTGGATCTTCAACTTTAAGCTCCGAACTCTCTGAGGTGGAAGGATGGTGTCACGATATCTCCACGGATATTCAAACTCTCTAAACTTTATCTAGCGACTCTAAAAGTCTAATTGATTGTGTGAAATAATTGACAGAATAATCTGCCCTTCCTTGTAGCCGCTGCTTCTGTTTAAATTGGGTAGATTAGGGTTTTCCAACCTAGATGCGGAAAAGGAAATAGTTTTAAGCGAAAACTTATTAAGGTTTCGCCGAGAACTTCAGTTGAATCCTCCTGTGTGTGTTTCTTCAATAGTTTTCGGTGAAGACTTTGACTTTTTGACGAAAACTTCTTCGCGATCGGCTGTGGGTTTCTGAAGGTATTTTCGCCGAAAGCTTCTAATGTTTTCGGCGAAAATATTGTGTTGGGTAGTTGGATCTTTGGTGTATTTCTCCGGTTTCATTTCTTGTTTGATTCCGGTTCACTCCTTCAGGTCTGGAACACGTCCGTGGTTACGTATTTGACGGCAAAAACCTACGCTCTTACAAAAACACTAGAAAACCATCAAACAGACCCAAAAAGGGCCAAAGTAAGCAAATCGGTAGGAAATAGGGTAGTTGAGTGAATATTTGCTATTTTACCCCTAAAACCACTTTTGAAGCAAGGAAATGTCGCTTAAATGGGGCTGAAAATCACGTCAAATCGAGTGTCATCAAAATTTGATGAACGTTGTAATGCGTGCAATCAAATAACTACTAAGCTAAAAGCTAAGCAGATCGTATTCCACGGGTCTTCTAATAATCGTCTACTCAAATATAGAGGCTGAATATTAAAGTTTAAACACGTTGTGCATGGTGTGAGTTCCACAACTTCTATACTAGAAAGTAGGTAAATTAAAATTAAATTAGAAAACAAAAAGAAAGATTGGTTGACTTAACAAAGACGACAGGCAAGCTTAGACTTCGAATCCCCCTTAGATCGCCAGAGCATTGGCAATCAACAGACCAGCGGTTTTCAATTCTTGTTCAATCAATTCTTAGACACCACCATAACTCCTTACCCCTAGGTTTAAGACTGGCGAACGTTCACTCTATCCGATCTAGCAACCAAGATTAATTAGTCGCCCAAGTACGCTCACTTCCTGCGATGACAAAACTAACTGGTGGAATTACTAACAATTTATGAGTTACCCTTGAAGCGGATTAACCCTAACTGGTTCCTACGAAAGGCACACTCCAATGAATAGGTTAATTGTTGATTTGGTGTTTTAAAGTGAGGCGAACGTTCGCTACTATCCTCAACTTAACAAGAATCTAATCTAGGTGATCAAGCTAGAAAAGAAACACAAACAACGAAGAACAAACCAAACACGTGAGAGAAACTGATTGAACTTTGAATCCAATCACCGCCGATTCGTGACCGCTTTAAAGCCCTGGGTCACTTAGGGTTCATCTAGTCTAAGCACTACGAGTTTAGCTACTCATGTTCATAACAACAGAAACAAAGACGGAAACAGAGTTCATCATGAAAAGGAAGAACAAATTGAAACTGTAAAACCTAATTGAGACGACTCTGGCAAAGCCCCGCACTCCGGTAATCTTCACTCCTAGCTCCGAGTCTTTGAGGTGGAAGGATGGCATCATGATCTCTTCCCGGCTCTTCGAACTCTAAACTCTATCTTCAATATTGGAAGTCCGGTATTTGGATGTGTTGAGAGAGATTTTGAAAAATTGAATGTTGTATTGAATTCTCCCCCCCTTTTTCTTTAAAGTAGTCGCCGGTGTATTTATAGTGTTGACCTAATCCGGCTGGGATTAGGCTTTAGTTTTCACCGAAAACTTCCCTTAAAAGTCTGGCTCTAGTCGACTATTTCTCCTGTGTTGATTTCATCTAGAGTTTTCGGCGAAGACTTAGGCTTCTCGCCGAAAACTCTCCTTGAATGCTCTGATGGTTTCTTCTTGGATTCTCGCCAAAAAGTCTGGACATTTTCGCCAAAATTTCCTTTGTAAGGCTGGGTAGGATTTGTGTTGACTTGATTGACTCCTTGGATCGATTCCGGTGCGATTCCTCGAGGTTCCAATGCCTTAGACACGTCCTTGGTTACATCATTCGATGGCAAAAACCTGTGCTATCACAAAAACACTAGAAATCCATCAAATAGACCCGAAACGGGCCAAAGTAACCGAAATGGCACGAGATAGAGCAGTTGAGTGAATATTCACTATTTTACCCTAAAACCATGTCTTAAGCAAAGAAATGTCGCCTAAATGGGGCTGAAAATCACGTCAAATCGAGTGTCATCAAATACCCCACACTTAAGCTTTTGCTTGTCCTCAAGCAAATTGAATAGAAAGCGCTCAGGTTCACAGATGATAAGATCGATTAAATTAAGGATCAAGCATGCACAACGATTTATTAGACAGCTACTTCTAGAACAAGAAACCTAACATGCATACCGATCAACCAAACAACCCGGTCTCACTAAAAACTGCACACAACATGAAGCAATCACCAATCATGCACGAATTTGACCTGACCGACCAGAATCCTCACACAGACAATATTTGGTAAAAGGGGAACTCTCATTCTCTGTGTTTAGGGACGTTTGTTTGCTCTCAATCATTTTTTGTTACTGAATTCTATCATAGGTTTGCAATTCGACCACATCTCCACCACAGTGACAACACGAGTAACTAGTCAAGAAGGACTTCCCTGCTTTGGACTATAACGAATTCTACACTACAAGGGTTTATAATGAGATGGATGATGGGTGGCTTTGGTGCCGCGTAGCTTTCAACTAACTTTCCTCGAATCTAACCTATGGCTTCCTACCGTCTAACCAAACACGGGTGGAATAGTGTATGCTCGTCCTATTATACCCTCAAGCAACCTAGCACTTTGTTTTGCAAATGTTTCTTTTCATTTTTCTTTACGTTTTCTTTTGACCTCGTTCTTTCATATGTAGGGAGAAGAATGTTATTGAACTAAACTATAAACTTGAAACTTTGGTGATGAGCTGCAGAACAGTGATCAAATACTACCAATTGACTATTAGACTAAGATGCAGGAAAATTTAAAATGAAACACGTTGTGCGTGGTGTGAGTTCCACGACTTCTAGACTAAGATGCATGAAAATTTGAAATGAAATTAAAAGACAGAATGATTGGTTGGTTCAGACAGACAACAGACAAGCTTAGATTTTGATTCCCCCTTAGATCACCAGGCAGGAGCAACCACAAGACCAGCGGTTTTCAATTCTCATTCAATCAATTTCTATACACCACCATAACACCTGACCCTTAGGTTTAAGACCGGCGAACGTTCGCTCTATCCGCTCTAATTACCAAGATTAACTAGCCGCCCGAGTACGGTCACCTCTCGCAATGACTTAATTAACTGGTGCAATTACTAACGATTTATGAGTTACTCTTGCAGTGGATTAACCCTAACTGGTTCCTACGAAAGGCACACTCCAATTATAAGGTTAACTGGTTGAATTGATGTTTTAAAGAGAGGCGAGCGTTCGCTTCTATCCTCAGCTTAACAAGAATCTAAACTAGGTGATCATGAAAGACAAGTTTATGCGCCAAAGCAGGGAGATGTCTGGCGACTAACCCTAGCTTGTAAAAACCTAATCTAGGCGATCAACTAGAAAAGAAACACAAGAACAACGAAACTAATCTAGGCGTCAACTAGACAAGAAACACAGTACAACAATCAAGAACAAAACAACCATGCAAAGAGAAACTGATTGAACTTTAAATCTAATCACCGCCAATCCGTGACCGCTTTAATGCCCTAGGTCACTTAGGGTTCATCTAATCTAAGCTCTACGAGTTTAGCTACTCATATTAGGAACAAGAGAAAAAAAAAAACAAGGAATACATCTCAGGTAAGAAGAACAGAGAAGAACTGTAAAACCTAATTTGACGAATCCGTGAAGCTTCAATCTCCGGTAATTTTCAATCCAAGCTCTGAGTCTCCGAGGTGAAGGGATGGCGTCACGATCTCTCCACGATTCTTTGAAATCTCTAAACTCTCTCTCCAACTCCTAGGTCTGGTAATTATGATTGATATTATGAGGTGTATCCCTTTTGGGCCGCCGGTTAAGTATTTATACTTAACCCTAATTCCGTCGGATTTTGCCTCGAATTTTCACCGAAAATGTGCTGAAGTTTTCGCCAAAAATTCCTTTGTAAAATGGCTGATCGCCGGCTGAATTCTCCTGTGATTTTCAGACGCCGGGGTTCTAGGTGAAAACTTGGAGTTTTCGCCGAAAACTTCTTCTTGTCAGCACTGCCGATTTGTGCTTGAGTTTTTGCCGAAAACTCCAAGGGATTTTCGGCGAAAACTTCAGTGTAAATGGAGCAGGAATTTGGTTCGACTTGATTGACTCCTTGGATCGATTCTGGTGCGATTCCTCGAGGTTCAACACCTTAGACACGTCCTTGGCTACTTATTTGATTGTAAAAACCTGTGCTATCATAGAAACACTAGAAAACCATCAAATAGACCCGAAATGGGCCAAAGTAACACAAATGGCACGAGATAGAGCAATTGATTGAATATTCGCTATTCTACCCTAAAAACCATGTCTTAAGCAAGGAAATGTCGCTTAAATGAGGCTGATAATCACGTCAAATCGAGTGTCATCAAAATACCCCACACTTAAGCTTTTGCTTGCCCTCAAGTAAACTGAATAGAAACGCTTATGTTCACAAATGACAAGATCTATTAAATTGGAGTTCAATCAAACACAATGGATTATTAGATAGATAATTCCAAGAACAAGAAACCTAACATGTATACTGATCAGCCAAACAACCTGGTCCCACTTAAAACTGCACACGACAAGTAGTAGCAACCAATTATACACGAATTTGACCTGACCGACCAGACTCCTTACACAGGAAATATATAGTAAATGGCGGAACTCTCACTCTCTGTGTCTAAGGACGTTTTTCTGCTCTCAATCATTTTCTGTTACTGAATTATGTCATAAGTTTGCAATTCGACCACATCTCCACCACTGTGACAACACGAGTAACTAGTCAAGAAGGACTTCCCTGCTAGGACTGTAACGAATTCTACACTACAAGGGTTTATGATGAGATGGATGATGGGAATGTATTATGATGGCTTTGGTGCGGTGTAGCTTTCGACTAACTTCCCTCGAATCTAGCCTATGGCTTCCTACCGTCTAACTAGACACGGGTGGAATAGTGAATGCTCATCCTATGATACCCTCAAGCAACCTAGCACTTTATTTTCTTTACGCATTTCTTTTCTTTTCTTTTCTTTTGACTTCGTTCTTCCATATGTAGGGAGAAGAACGTTTATTGAACTTGAAACTTTTTGGCTTTTCTAATTTTTCTTCTTTTTCTTACTTTTTTCAAAATTTGCTTCTTTTCTTCTTTATTTTTTTTCTTTTGTGCTGATTTTTTCTTTTAGTTGCTAGAGGGGTTTACACGTTTGGACATAATAGCTAAGACCACCTATTTAATGGCTTTAGATAGGTTACCACAAACTGACTTCCGGTAGGTCAATCTAGAACTACAACCACATGGGATCAACGGGGAATGAAAGAATGGGAAATGGTTGTAATGTACTATCAAACCGAAAGAACAGGCCAAGCTCAATGGTCTACACCTAATGGATTTTATCGTTAGGTAGGCTATTTGGCTTAGTAGCTGAATCTAGGTGCCCCTATCATTCTAGAACTCGTGTTATCGTGTGGTCTCAAGTAGGTCTCATGCAAATTCTAACTCATTCAAGCAAACAGAAAATCACTCAAAAAGAATTGAAATTGCAAGTTACGTGCAATGGATCAAAAGCTCACAGTTGGTTTGCTAGTTGGATTCGGTCATTTTCATGCAATCAAGGCTACAAACTACAAGTGTGATTTTAAAAATTCTATTCTGACAGGCAATTTAGCATCAAAGTAAACACGTTGGTTCTCAAGTTCTAGGTTAAGCAGTCTAAGCATCATTATGAAAGTTTGAACAACAACTTAACATCAAAAATCAAGAACCGAGCAATTCTAATGCTAGAGAAACTGGAAAGGCACCGAGAAACACACAACACACAATTAAGGGCAATCAAGTTCATGCAAGGTTCTCTAGCATCCTACCCCACACTAGTAGCACTTGGCTTATTGTAATCCGCAAGACTCTTTTGAGCAGCCATTGCGGTAGGGGAAGGTGGATCGGAAGTGATTTGCTTCTGAATTTTCTTAACCTGCAAGAGACAAAAACAAACACAACCGGTGTAAAATCGAAGTGTAATGGAAAATGAAAGATGGAAAATAGAAGAATAAAATGCCAACTCTTCTTTCAAACAATATAGAAGAGTCCCCGGCAACGACGCCAATTTGATGAGCTGCAGAACAGTGATCAAATACTACCAAGCTAGAAGCTAGGGTAGATCGTATTCCACAGGGTTTCTTCCAATTGACTACTCAAAGAAGCTGACAATTTATTCAAGTTTGAACACGTGCGTGGTGTGAGTTCCACAACTTCTAGACTAAGATGCAGGAAAATTTAAAATGAAATTAAAAGACAGAATGATTGGTTGGTTCAGACAGACGACAGACAAGCTTAGATTTCGAATCCCCCTTAGAAGACCAAGGCAGCAGCAATCACAAGACCAGCGGTTTTCAATTCTCATTCAATCAATTTCTATACACCACCATAACTCTTGACCCTTAGGTTTAAGACCGGCGAACGTTCGCTCTATCCGCTCTAACTACCAAGATTAACTAGCCGCCCGGGTACGGTCACCTCTCGCAATGACTTAATTAACTGGTGCAATTACTAACGATTTATGAGTTAATCTTGCAGTGGATTAACCCTAACTGGTTCCTACGAAAGGCACACTCCAATTATAAGGTTAACTGGTTGAATTGATGTTTTAAAGAGAGGCAAGCGTTCGCTTCTATCCTCAGCTTAACAAGAATCTAAACTAGGTGATCATGAAAGAGAAGTTTATGCGCCAAAGCAGGGAGATGTCTAGCGACTAACCCTAGCTTGCAAAAACCTAATCTAGGCGATCAACTAGAAAAGAAACACAAGAACAACGAAACTAATCTAGACATCAACTAGACAAGAAACGCAGTACAACAATCAAGAACAAAACAACCATGCAAAGAGAAACTGATTGAACTTTAAATCTAATCACTGCCGATCCGTGACCTCTTTAAAGCCCTGGGTCACTTAGGGTTCATCTAATCTACGCTCTACGAGTTTAGCTACTCATATTAGGAACAAGAGAATCGAAAACAAACAAGGAATACATCTCAGGTAGGAAGAACATAGAAGAACTGTAAAACCTAATTTGACGAATCCGTGAAGCTTCAATCTCCGGTAATCTTCAATCCAAGCTCCGAGTCTCCGAGGTGAAGGGATGGCGTCACGATCTTTCCACGAATCTTTGAACTCTCTAAACTCTCTCTCCAACTCCTAGGTCTGGAAATTATGAATGATATTATGAGGTGTATCCCTTTTGGGCCGCCAGTTAAGTATTTATACTTAACCCTAATTCCGCCGGATTTTGCCTTGAATTTTCGCCAAAAATGTGCTGAAGTTTTCGCCGAAAATTCCTTTGTAAAATGACTGATCACCGGCTGAATTCTCCTGTGATTTTCGGATGCCGTGGTTCTCGGCGAAAACTTGGAGTTTTCACCAAAAACTTCTTCTTGTCAGCACTGCCGATTTGTGCTTGAGTTTTCGCTGAAAACTCCAAGGGATTTTCGGCAAAAACTTCAGTGTAAATGGAGCAGGAATTTAGTTCAACTTGATTGACTCCTTGGATCGATTTCGGTGTGATTCCTCGAGGTTCCAATGCCTTAGACACGTCCTTGGCTACTTATTTGACGACAAAAACCTGTGCTATCATAGAAACACTAGAAAACCATCAAATAGACCCGAAACGGGCCAAAGTAACACAAATGGCACGAGATAGAGCAATTGATTGAATATTCGCTATTCTACCCTAAAAATCATGTCTTAAGCAAGGAAATGTCGCTTAAATGAGGCTGGTAATCACGTCAAATCGAGTGTCATCATTTGGACTTTTCTATTTTTTGAATTTACTCTTTTTTTCATAATTTTTTTTTTCTTTGTGCCGATTATTCTTTTAGTTGCTAGATGTGTTTACACGTCTGGACATAATAGCTAAGACCACCTGTTTAATGCCTATAGGCAAGTTACCACCAACTGACTTCCAGTAGGCTAATCTAGAACTACCACCACAGGGGATCAACGGGGAATGAAAGAATGGGGATTGGCTGTAATGTATAGCGAACCAAAAGAAAGGCCAAGCTCAAGGGTTTAAAGCTAGAGGATTTAACGTTAGGTAGGCTATCTGGCTTAGTAGCTTGATTCTAGGTGCCCCTGTCATTCTAGAACTCGTGTCATCGTGTGGTCTTGAATAGGTCTCATGCAAATTCTAACTCATTCAAGAAAATAGAAAATCACTCAAAAAGGAATTGAAATTGCAAGTTATGTGCAATGGATCAAAAGGTCACAGTTAGCTTGCTAGTCGGATTCAGTCATTTTCATGCAATCAGAGAGACAAGCTACAAGCGTGATTTTAAAATTCTATTATGACCGGGCAGTTTAGCATCAAAGTAAACAAGTTGTTTTGCAGGTTCTAGGTTAAGCAGTGTAGGCATCATTATGACAAATTGAACAACAACTTAACATCACAAATCAAGAACTGAGCAATTCTAATGCTAGAGAAATTGGAAAGGCACCACGAAACACACAAAAACACAATTAAGGGCAATCAAGTTCATGCAAGGTTCTCTAGCATCCTACCTCATAGTTCACGTGAGGGATCATCCTTCGCAAGTGTGACGGTAGAACGAATCAGAACAGTCGTCTTCATCATTTCCTTAGTTTTCTGCTTCAGTTCACTGGGATCTGTGATCTTCGGTGCTTCCTGGGAATATGCTCTCGGCTTCTCCTTCTTCACTGGATTTGGCGCAAGTAGCTTGATAACAATCAGTGGCACAATTAGCTCAGAAGAAGATGACGGAGCAACTGGCATCCAGACCATTTTAGCTTTCCTTGGATTCTTCTTTCTCAGCTCGCCAGCATCCTTGCTTGGTGGCAGTTTAGAAGAGGAGGCTTTCAGTTCCTTCTCTTTTGTGGCTTCTGTATCGTAGGTCCGGTCGCCTATTTGATGACCTGTTTAGCACCTGCGACAATAGTCTTTGAAGAAACACTAGAAGAGACATTAGTAATGGAGTTAACCGAGGTTAATCCACAGTTTGAACAGAGAGACAGTGAGCTTCTTCTTCCTTAGGGGTGTATTTCATATCGTCCTTTAGGCGGAATGTTATCGTATCCTTACCAACCCTCAATGTCAAAGAACCACTCGGGACATTGATTTGCATCCCGGTTGTTGCCATGAAGGGTCGACCTATGAGGATAGTAGTATCCTCCTCTCGAGTATCCATAACCACAAAATCAGCTATAAATGTAAAAGGACCACATCGAGTGACAACATCTTTAATTTCTCCCCTAGGTGTTTTTAATGATCTATCAGCAAAAACAAGTTGCATGCTAGTTGGTTTAAGATCTCCTAGATTCAATTTTTCGTATAAATTCATAGGCATGACATTTATGGAAGCACCTAAATCAACCAAGCTACGCTCTACTTCAATATTATTAATGATAAGAGGTAAAGTGAAAGAACCAGGATCGTTGCACTTCGGTGGGTATGGCGAGGACGACTTCTTGCTAAGGATGGCAGAGCGTTCTTCTTTGTCCGCCCCACATACCGTTCTCGATCCTTGCGTTTGGTAGTAAAGCATTGGGGAAGGGAACCTTCTCGTAATACGGAGCAAGAGGAGGATAATAGTCTTTTGGCGTGTTCTCTTCTTCTTCCTTCTTCTCTGGTACATCAATGGCCATGTCTGGAGCAGAGGGAGTATGAACAGTTAAGCTCTTCAGACTTTGAGTAGAGATCATCTTGACCTGCTCCTTCCTTGGATTTGGCTCGGTCTAGCTTGGAAGTTGGCCAGATGGGCGGCCATTTGCTAACATGTTGGAGATCTAGTTCACCGCATGCTCTATTCGTTGTGCGGAAGCGATTTGTTCTTGGTTGAGGAGAGCTTGAGCCTTGAACTGACTATCATGATCATCAAGTCTGGTGATGATCTAGTGAAGCTTCTTGTCTAGATCATTATCCTTGTTGTCTTTCTGATGTTGTTGTCCTGGATAATTGTTGTTCAAGTACTGAAGCTGGCGATTGCCAGGAGCTGTTCCATAGTTGCCTTGATTTCTGTGAGGCGGCTGGTAGATGCCTCCAGTTGGATTGTTTGGCTTCTAATCCTGGAGTGAACCAGCTGATTGGTTATTCTGATTCTGACCTTGGTTCTGGTTGGCGCCGACATTATAGGGAGGTTGCTCTTGGAAATTTCCCTGTTGTCTGTAGTTGCGGTAGCCAACATAACCTTGTTGATTGTTATTGACGCCTTGGGAGATGAAGTTGACTTCTTCAATAGACCAGACTTCTGTCTTGCCAAAGTTCTGGCATCTTCCTCCGTTATGAGTACAAGCTCCACACCACTCACAATCAGCTACTAGGACGGAGGCTGATGGAGGCTTAATAGGTGTAGTAGACTTCTTCAAATGCTTTTCAACTTCGGCTTTAATAGTTACTTCAATATCGAGCTTGCTTCTTGATCCTTATTACTGTCGCTCCCAATTCCTTGACTATGGAAATATGAAAGATGGAAAGTAGAAGAATAAAATGCCAGATCTTCTTTCAAACAATTAAGAGAAGTCCCCGGCAACGGCGCCAATTTGATGAACGTTGCAATGCATGCAATCAAATAACTACTAAGCTAAAAGTTAAGCAGATCGTATTCCACGGGTCTTCTAATAATTGTCTACTCAAATATAGAGGCAGAATATTCAACTTTAAACATGTTGTGCGTGGTGTGAGTTCCACGACTTCTATACTAGAAAGCAGGTAAATTAATATTAAATTAGAAAACAGAAAGAAAGATTGGTTGACTTAACAAAGACGACGAGCAAGCTTAGCCTTCGAATCCCCCTCAGATCGCCAGAGCATTGGCAATCAACAGACCAACGATTTTCAATTCTTGTTCAATCAATTCTTAGACACCACCATAACTCCTTACCCTTAGGTTTAAGACTGTCGAACGTTCGCTCTATCCGGTCTAGCTACAAAGATTAATTAGTCACCCGAGTACGGTGGCTTCTTGCGATGACAAGACTAACTGGTGGAATTACTAACAATTAATGAGTTACTCTTGAAGTGGATTAACCCTAACTAGTTTCTACGAAAGGCACACTCCAATGAATAGGTTAATTATTGATTTGGTGTTTTAAAGTGAGGCGAACGTTCGCTACTATCCTCAACTTAACAAGAATCTAATCTAGGTGATCAAGTTAGAAAAGAAACACAAACAATGAAGAACAAACCAAACATGTAAGAGAAACTGATTGAACTTTGAATCTAATCACCGCCGATCCGTGACCGCTTTAAAGTCGTGGGTCACTTAGGGTTCATCTAGTCTAAGTTCTACGAGTTTAGCTACTCATGTTCATAATAGCAGAAACAAAGATAGAAACAAAGTTCATCATGAAAAGGAAGAACAGATGCAAACTGTAAATCCTAATTGAGACGACTCTAGCAAAGCTCCACTCTCCAGTAATCTTCACTCCTAGCTCCGAGTCTCCAAGGTGGAAGGATGCGTCACGATCTCTTCTCGGCTCTTCGAACTCTAAACTCTATCTTCGATCTTGGAAGTCTAGTATTTGGATGTGTTGAGAGAGTTTTCGAAAAATTGAATGTTGTATTGAATTCTTTCCCCCATGTTTCATTGAAGTAGCCGTTAGTGTATTTATAGTGTTGACCTAATCCGGCTGGGATTAGGCTTTAGTTTTCACCGAAAACTTAGGAAGTTTTTGCCAAAAACTTCCTTTAAAAGTCTGGCTCCAGTCGACTGTTTCTCCTGTGTTGATTTCATCTAGAGTTTTTGGCGAGGACTTAGGCTTTTCGCCAAAAACTCTCCTTGAATGCTCTGACGGTTTCTTCTTGGATTTTCGCCGAAAACTCTGGACATTTTCTCTGAAACTTCCTTTATAAAGCTGGGCAGGATTTGTGATAAAAGCGATTTTACCAAGGTCGTATTCCACGGGGTTCTCTCAATGGCCACTACTCACATTCCTCGTAGACGGTCTATTCATTTGAAAGGAGTTTTGGTTTGAAATAGAGATTAAAAACTTAAAGGAAACTAAAAAAAAAAGAAAAATAAAGTGGTGCAAATCAAAGACAAAGGGGGTTCTCTTGGTGGGTAGTTTCATCATGCTCAAGAGGACTAATTGAACAAACAAGTCAATCAAGATCGAGTTTGCATTTGGATGACCATGCATTTCACTTCTATAGACTCAATGCACTCTCGTAGCACCAAATCCCTATCCTAATACCACTCAACTTAGGCTCTCGCTCTCAAGCTAAGTGAAAAAGGATGCATTGTAAGTGTTTGATGAAATGCCAAGACACAAGACCCTCTCTTAAGACTCTATGACCACAAGGCTAGGCACAACACTCTCATATCAATGCCCTAACACGAAGAGATTCACCAAAAAGCCTTTTCAAACTCAATTGAATGAAAATCCACATGCACACCAAGTGTTCGATAAAATGCCCAAGAGAGAAATCAAGTGAAAATGGTTGAAATAAGATGATCTATTCTCTTAGAACACACTCACTTCAATCCCTAGACCTACAATCTATGCAATCCAAGCACTCTCATGCATCAAATCACATTGAATGGACCAAATTAAGCAAACATGGCATAAAATGGCATTAAAAACAAGTCTAGGAATCATCCTCATACAACCAAGATCAATCATGGCAAGTTCTATACAATCATCCCTCTATCATAGCACAACTAATCTACCCATCCAAGATGAACCCTAGAAACTCAGCCACACATGGCCAAGGGAGTAAAGAGAAAAGAAGGAAGAATGGTCACCAAGAACACCATGGATGAATCCTTGAGATGATCTTCACTTCTCCACTTGTAAGCACTTCTCCCAAGGTTTTGGCTTCAATCCTAGCTCCAATGGCGTCAAATTGCTCCAAAAATGTGTTCTAGGGTTTGAGGGTTCGTGGGTATGTGTTTGGGGTTCAAAAGATATGAAAGAATGCCTCAAAATGGCCAAAAACAAGAATATTTATAGTGCAGGGGACAGTGCACGGCGTGCACCCCTGCACGGCGTGCACCTCTGCACGGCGTGCACCCCTGCACTCTGTTAGTAGCATAAGACAAAGTAAACTCATGCGGATTTTTAGGATCATGGTGACTAGCATAAGACAAAGTAAACTCCATGCCATTTGAACGGTCAAAGATCATGCATTCATTATCGACCCTAAGTGTAAGTTTACCACCGTAGACATCAATCAAAGCACGAGAGGTTGCTAAGAAAGGTCGTCCTAGAATCAAAGGCACATCGGTACCACCCATAGCATCTAGAATAACAAAATCCACAAGGAATTCAAAAGCACCAACCTTAACCAACACATCTTCGACAATACCACGAGGGGATGTCACAGATTTATCCGCTAATTGAACATTCATTTGAGTTGGTTTTAGTTTCCCTAGGCCTAACTTCTTAAACATGCAATATGGCATAACATTGATACTAGCACCCAAATCGGCTAAGCCTCTACTTATTGCATGTTCACCAATAGTGCAAGGAATAGTAAAGCTACCTGGATCCTTAAGCTTTTCCGGTGGCCTCTTAGAGAGAATGGCGGAGCATTGTTCGTTGAGCTTTGCCGAAGTCACATCCGTAAGCTTGCGTTTGTTGGTGAAGATCTCTTTCATGAACTTTGCATATTGAGGCATCTTTGTAATTGCTTCCCCAAAAGGCATTGTAAATTGCACCTTGTCAAGAATCTCAACAAACCTTTTGAAGTCCTTTTCCATGGAATCCGCCTTCAAGCGAGAAGGATAAGGTGGCTTAGGCTTGTACGGAGGTACAACCGGTGCGGGAGGAGAGACCGGAGTAGCACTCACCGTAGCCTCTTGAGAACCAACCTTATTGGTCATCTTAGAAGCTTCTTTAGCCTTGGCTCCTCTATCTTTAACTTCAATCTTATCCGTGTCATCATCGGAGTCAACATCTTCAACTATAACCAAATCATCATCTTGAGCACTTACCACCTTAGGTATGGCATCTTGTACTTGCTTACCACTCCTCAAAGTTACCATCATAAGCTCCTCGGGAACCTTGGGGTTGACCTCGGTGTTGGAGGGTAGGCTACCCTTTGGTCTCTCGAGAGTGCCTTAGATATTTGACCCACTTGAGTATTCAAATTGGTAATTGAAGCTTGTTGATTCATGATAAGTTGGATCATTGCCGCATTGGTGTCTTCTTGGGAGATTGTAGAACCACCCTCTTTGTTTTGAGAAGGCTTGGTGAAACCGGGCGGCCCATTACCCTTATGATTATACATCCCCGGTGGATTAGAACCTTGCTCACCACCTTGGTTACCTTGATTGTACCCCTTGTAACCTTGGAATCCTCCTTGATTACCTTTCTTGTAACCCTTGTTATAACCACCACTTTGATTACCTTGGCCTTGGTACCCTTGGTTAGGCTTGTTGTACCCACCTCCTTAGTTCCAAGGACGGTTGTAGTTACCCCCTTGATAGTTCCCTTGAGGGTTGAAGTTACCATGGAATCCTTGACCTTGTGCAAAGCTTACATCCTCAATGTTTTCATCTTGGTTAGGCTCAGAAGTAGCGGAAGGGCATACATTTACATCATGGCCTTGGCCTCCACAACACTCACAACAAAGCACCGAGGCAACCGGTGGATTACCCAAATGAGATGATGAAGCCTTAGGGGGATGCTTAGGCATACTAAGATTACTTACTTGAGAGGCCATGGCATCAATCTTGGACATAAGGAGAGCAATCATGGGATCATCTTCATCTCGGTGCCCCGGTAACTTAGGCTTCTTCCCATAGCTAGACGAATCCTTTGGTGCATCAATACTTACGGACCGAGAATGATAGTGCGTGTCACTTCCATACTTAGACTTAGGAGGTTGTTGACGAGACCAACTCCTTGTCTTGTTGGCCATCTCCGCGAAGAGTTCTAGAGCATCTTCGGGAGTGAGCATCCTTAAGTCACCTCCGGCAGCTTGGTTGATCATCCTTGTATTCTCAAAATCAAGGGACCTAGCAAAGATGTCCACCAAGCTCCATTCGGCGAAGTTGTGATGAGGACACGACCGAAGAATGGCTTGGAACCTATTCCAAGTCTCATGGAAGAGCTCTCCCTTGTGTTGTGTGAAGTGGTTGATGCGGTCTCGGATTGCATCCGTCATATAGGGAGGAAAGAACTCTTCAAGGAAAGCTTCGGCTAGGCCCTCCCATGTGGTGAAAGCTCTACTCGGTTGGTTCTCCAACCATGACTTGGCTCTACCTTTGAGTGAGAAGGGAAAGAGCCAGAGTCTCACACAATCCGGGTGAACTTGGTCATTCTTAACCGTGTCACATATCTCCAAGAAGTCCTTGAGATGCCTAGATGGACATTCACCATCAATGCCATTGAACACCACTCCATTTTGAACCATTTGGATCATATTAGGCTTGAGCTCAAAGTTCCTAGCATTGACGGGTCTTCGAACAATGCTAGAGGCTGCCCCTTCAAGAGTAGGACGAGCATAATCCGCCAAGGTACGTCTTGCACCCCTTTGTGAGTGATCATCATCATTGGTATGGTGAGAATGCTCCGAAAGGTTGTCTTCATCTTCATGGTGAGACATGTTGTTGCGTGTGGAGCTATGAACCAAATGAGAGGGAGAGAATGTTGGTGGCTCAATCACTTGCGCAAGACCTTGAAGTCGTGCTTGAAGACGAGTGAGTCGCCTCATGCACTAGTACAAGATACCTACAAACAAGCACAACCAATACACCCAAGTAATACGACAATGCGGAATAACAAAACCAAACAACAAGTAAAAGGAAGCAAAAACTAAATTGGAAGGAAGTGAATAGATCGGTCTACTACTAAATGCTTTCAAAGGAATGAGAGAGTCCCCGACAACGGCGCCAAAAACTTGATAAAAGCGATTTTACCAAGGTCGTATTCCACGGGGTTCTCTCAATGGCCACTACTCACATTCCTTGTAGACGGTCTATTCATTTGAAAGGAGTTTTGGTTTGAAATAGAGATTAAAAACTTAAAGGAAACTAAAAAATAAAGAAAAATAAAGTGGTGCAAATCAAAGACAAAGGGGGTTCTCTTGGTGGGTAGTTTCATCATGCTCAAGAGGACTAATTGAACAAACAAGTCAATCAAGATCGAGTTTGCATTTGGATGACCATGCATTTCACTTCTATAGACTCAATGCACTCTCGTAGCACCAAATCCCTATCCTAATACCACTCAACTTAGGCTCTCGCTCTCAAGCTAAGTGAAAAAGGATGCATTCTAAGTGTTTGATGAAATGCCAAGACACAAGACCCTCTCTTAAGACTCTATGACCACAAGGCTAGGTGCAACACTCTCATATCAATGCCCTAACAATAAGAGATTCACCAAAAAGCCTTTTCAAACTCAATTGAATGAAAATCCACATGCACACCAAGTGTTCGATAAAACGCCCAAGAGAGAAATCAAGTGAAAATGGTTGAAATAAGATGATCTAATCTCTTAGAACACACTCACTTCAATCCCTAGACCTACAATCTATGCAATCCAAGCACTCTCATGCATCAAATCACATTGAATGGACCAAATTAAGCAAACATGGCATAAAATGGCATTAAAAACAAGTCTAGGAATCATCCTCATACAACCAAGATCAATCATGGCAAGTTCTATACAATCATCCCTCTATCATAGCACAACTAATCTACCCATCCAAGATGAACCCTAGAAACTCAGCCACACATGGCCAAGGGAGTAAAGAGAAAAGAAGGAAGAATGGTCACCAAGAACACCATGGATGAATCCTTGAGATGATCTTCACTTCTCCACTTGTAAGCACTTCTCCCAAGGTTTGTTGGCTTCAATCCTAGCTCCAATGGCTTCAAATTGCTCCAAAAATGTGTTTCTAGGGTTTGAGGGTTCGTGGGTATGTGTTTGGGGTTCAAAAGATATGAAAGAATGCCTCAAAATGGCCAAAAACAAGAATATTTATAGTGCAGGGGACAGTGCACGGCGTGCACCCCTGCACGGCGTGCACCTCTGCACGGCGTGCACCCCTGCACTCTGCAGAAAGCTCGATCTTGTAATGCTCATATCTCCCTCGTCCGACCTCCAAATGACCTCCCGTTTGCTCCTATGCACTCCTTGTCATCCGTACTTTGATGCCATAACCTGAAAATGCACAGAGGCAACTCCGATAGACCATGAATTTGGCTCCAAAGTGGCAACCGGACAACAAAATGACACTTTGCACGAAACTTCAATAAAAGCATATAAGTCATGTCATTTCACGAATAAACACGGGCATTTCAAAGGTCATTCATAAGCTTAAAATGCACTAATTAAAGTCACATCAATTTGTGTTGACTTGATTGACTCCTTGGATCGATTCCGGTGCGATTCCTCAAGGTTCCAATGCCGTAGACACGTCCTTGGTTACATCATTTGATGGCAAAAACCTGTGCTTATCACAAAAACACTAGAAAACTATCAAATAGACCCGAAACGGGCCAAGGTAACCGAAATGGCACGAGATAGAGCAGTTGAGTGATATTTCCTATTTTTCCCTAAAAACCATGTCTTAAGCAAAGAAATGTCGCTTAAATGGGCCTAAAAATCACGTCAAATCGAGTGTCATCAATCACCTATCCCTACAGAAGACAAGACAATGATTTTTCGAATTTGATGCTGCAGTTTTAGCGGTATCAAATAACTAATCTACAAAAGTATACTAGATCGTATTCCACAGGTCTCTTCTAATCGTCTACTCAAATATGATGGCAATTTAGTCAAGTTTAATACGTTCTGCGTGGTGTGAGTTCCACGACTTCTAATCTGATAAAGCAAGAAAATAAAAGACAGAAAGATTAAAAGGTTGACAAACGAGAAGATAGACGAGCTAGACTTCGAATCCCCCTAAGATCACCATAACATTGGCAATCACAAGACCAACGATTTGCAATCCTAATTCATTCAGTTCTCAGACACCACCATAACTCATGACCCTTAGGTTTAAGACTGACGTTCGCTCTATCCGATCTAACTACCACGATTAATTAACCGCCGAGCTTTTGCTTCTTGCGAGGAAGAACTAACTAGTGCAATTACTAATGATTAATGAGTTACTCTTGAAGCAGATTAACCCTAACTGGTTCCTACAAAAGGCACACTCCAATGAATAGGTTAATTTGTTGAATTGATGTTCTAAAGTAAGGCGAACGTTCGCTCTATCCTATCTTAACAAGAATCTAAACTAGGTGATCAAGGAAGATAAGTTTATGCGTGAAAGCAAGGAACTCTCTAGTGGCTAACCCTAATTTGCACAAACCTAATCTAGGCGACCAACCAGGAGAGAAACACAGGAACAACGGAACTAATCTAGGTGTCAACTAGACAAGAAATGCAGTAACACATTTAAGCACAAAACAACCACGCAAGAGAAACTATCTGAACTTGAATCTAATTACCGCCGAATCATGACCAGACTTGACGAACATGACAACCAATTCAAAGCTCAAGCTGCACTCAATCAAGGACAAATGGCTCAAAGCCAAATAGTGGAGGATGCAGTGACCAGTATGACTAGGTTGTTGGCTAGCAGCCCCTTCTTCAATCAAGCTTCATCTCAAGGCGACTCCAGTGTTAGGAGTGAACAAGCTCAAGCCATCACCACCACGTGTGGTAAAAAGAAAGCTAATTCGAAGGTTCCAGAACAAGTTATGATACCAGATGCTACTGCCATAGACATGCCAGAGATTGAAGACATTACAGCAGAGGAAGAGAACGAAGAGCAAGAAAAGGAAGACGTAGCACCGACTCCTCCTCCCAAGACAGCTCCTGAGCTAGTCCTAGCACCCTACCAGCCTAGGATCCCTTTTCCAAAGGCTGCAATGAGCAAGGACAAGGATCACGACACCCAGTACAAGAAGTGGTACAACGTCTTGAAGAATGTAGAGATCAAGATACCAGTAACTGAAGTTGTAGAGATCATACCGCCACTTGGAAAATTCTTCAAAGATCTTGTGAAGAAAGTGAAGAATGGAGAGATATTCTCTGTCACCCTAACCAATGGGTGTGATGCTCTCTTCGTTAGCCCGTCTCCTATGCGACAGCCACCGCCACCCCCAGTTAAGTGTTCTGATCCCGGTCCTTTTACCTTACCATGCGTAATTAATGATATAAAGATTGATCGTAGTCTAGCTGATTCCGGTGCTTCTATTATTGTAATGCCTGCTTATCTTTATGAGAAGTTGAACTTAGGAAATTTAAAACCGCTTACTCTGCATCTCGTGCTAGCTGATCGGTCTGTCAAACTGCCTAGGGGTATAATAGAACATGTAGCTGTTCGTTGTGGCCCTTTTACTATTATTGCAGATTTCATTGTTCTGGATACCCATGAATTAGATGGAACGCTTATCCTGGGCCGACCTTTCTTGATAATCGTCGGTGCAAATATCAATTCCAAACAAGGCTTGTTGACTTTAAGTGTCGGACAGGATAGTGTTACATTTTGCATTAGGGATAGCATGATATATTATGTAGCTCAAGATGATAAATGTTACACTGTTGATGCTATAGAGTTGGCCTCGACCAACTTTATCACTAATTCCTTATCTAGTGATCCACTAGAGTTGTGTTTGATTTCAGGAATTGAAAATGCATCAAAAGATCAAGAGCAGCGCCTATGGCAAGATGAACTAGACCACTAGAAGATGACATCTACAACCACTTCTGCGCCACTGCATATTGAGCCAGCTTCAAGTCGGATCACCAATTCATACGAGAACCCCTCAGAACTCGCATTAAAGGAGCTCCCTGACCATTTAGAGTATGCATTCTTGGGGAAGGTGAAGTGATCCCAGTCGACCGACCGGCTGAGAATGCCTATTCCTACACCCCGCCGGGATCACCTATGAGAGGGAGGTTCTTAGGGCCCGATAAGAAGCACCTAGAGCTCCGACAGACCCACAACCTGGCCATACAGAGGTTTGTACAGCCCAAACATGTGGTTAGATTCATGTACAGCCCGCCACCCCGGGCACAGCAAGCACGAATAAGCACCCGGCGCCAATCGGCCCTAACTTGGGCATCAATAGCCAAAGCAACACCAAGTCCGATCCCAGTCCAAAGATCAGGAATAATCAGTAAGGAACCAGGAGGTGCTATACAACCCTGAGACCCACTCGATGCCTTCCTAGAAGAGAACTGAGAAAGAGAACTGAGAGCCAGACTAGGGTAAACCCAGCCAGCCCTACCCCGGGTGCCACGCCGACCCTAGCACCAAGACTAGGCCTTCAGAAGCTTAAGGAACGGATGTCCGCACTAGGAGAACCTCTGAAAAACGTTCCTGGACAGCTAGGCAAAGCAAGGATGGAAAGGCCCAGGTAGAAATGAAGAAGGCCTGGAGAAAGACTCCCTACGGGCACTGGCACTAGCCCCGGAGGACCCCGACCAGACCTTAGCATCGAGCCAACAAAAGGCTCGAGCCTTGGAAGGTTTACCAGCGGCGCTAGGCTCCATAGGATACCAGGAGTATAGCCTAGCAGCCTGATGTGAACCGCTGGAATCGTGGGCAGACGACCCTTAAGCACTGCAAGTTGATTATCGTGCAACGAGGTAGAACCGTCGGGAACCGGGGATGGAGAGGACTTTGACCCGCTAGCTATATAACAGCTAGGAACCAGAAGTATCAAGTCGATGACGCTACTTAGAAGATGGATGCTTCTGACGATAAGTCGATCCTTAAGCAATGCAACAATGAGCAAAGGCTTGAAGGGAATAGAACATATGTTCAAACAGAAGTTTATTGATTTCAAAGGTTGTGTTTTACAAGGGTGGCCGACGGCCTCCTTATATAGGTGAGGGAACAAGCTCTCCTCCCTAAAGACTACTTCCTAAATAAGAATAAAATAAAGACTCCTAATCCTAATTAGGGTCCTAACATGCCTAAACAACCCGAAAAAAGGAATAAAACATAAAATGCTCAACCTATTTTAGCTGAAACTATTCAATAGTTTAAAAGTAAAAAGGCTCAAAAGTGTTCAATTTTTTACTATTTTCGGCGTTTTGAGGAGAGAGAAAATGCTCTGAATTTTGGCTGAAACTGTTCCATTGAGAAAGTTAGTTAGGCCTTCGGGCTGAGTTCGTCATGGCTACTGACCCTTCCTCTTCTTCTTCTTCGCCTTTCCCCCTCTTTCTTGGGCACAGATTGTTGCCGATTCGAAGTCGAATCTTGAGTTTGTGGCGGAATCCGCTGCTGCGGTGGTTGATGGAGTCTTGCAGATCCCTGAAGCGGTGATTGATTTAGGGAAGAAAATGCTTGAGCCAGCGATTGTCACTCAGTTTATTGGGACGCCTCCGCCGATCAAGGTGATTGCTGCGTTGGTTAATCGACTCTGGAGCTTAGGAGAGGTAATTGTAGTTTCGCAGAGTGGGTTAATCGACTCTTCTTGATTGAGCTTTCTTCGATGGAGACTCAAGAGTGGGTTATGGCGAGATCCTGGCATATCCATCATCAGCTGATGATTTTCCGGCGATGGAGTCCAGGTATAGGCCCGATCGATCTCTCTCCGGAAGAAAAGCCGATTTGGTTATCTTTCTGCAATGTCCCCCCTGTTCTTCTCACGAACAAAGGGATAAGCTGGTTGGCCAGCCAGTACGGCAAAACCAGTGAATAAGAGTGTTCGAGAGGGTTCCACAGTTAGAGTGTGTATCTTGAGGGGCTCTTTGGTGAATAATAGTACAAAATTGCAAGTAAATGTTGGTGAGGATGAACCGCGAGTGACCAGTGTTCAATTTCCTCAGACGAGAGCGTACAAGCAGCCTACTGGTAAGAAGTGGTCTCAGGTTTCCCAGCCTAAATTAGTGCCAGTCAGTAAGGAGATTGAGTTGGTACCTGCTGAGCCTTCTAAGGAAGGGGAGGCGATTCTAACTGAGTGTCCTGCTGACTTGGAGGCTGGAGGGGGAGCTGGTAAAGAGCCTGAGGTTCTTAAGGGAATGAAGGGTTCTCCAGTTCAAGTGAGCAATCCTAAAGCCTCTTCTGAGGTGGAGGGGTCTGTTGTTCATAGCCCTATTCCTGGGATTGAAGTGCATCGAACTGGTTTTGAAGCTCTACATTCAGAGGATTCAGATGATGGTAGCACTGATGTTGAAGAAGTGGTGGTACGGGCCTCTCCTAAAGGAGGAAAGAGTAAAGAACTGCCATCTTTGAAAGGTACTAATGTGACTTTAATTAGTGCATTTTAAGCTTATTAATGACCTTTGAAATGCCCGTGTTTATTCGTGAAATGACATGACTTATATGCTTTTATTGAAGTTTCGTGCAAAGTGTCATTTTGTTGTCCGGTTGCCACTTTGGAGCCAAATTCATGGTCTATCGGAGTTGCCTCTGTGCATTTTCAGGTTATGGCATCAAAGTACGGATGACAAGGAGCGCATAGGAGCAAACGGGGGGTCATTTGGAGGTCGGACGAGGGAGATATGAGCATTACAAGATCGAGCTTTCTGCAGAGTGCAGGGGTGCACGCCGTGCAGAGGTGCACGCCGTGCAGGGGTGCACGCCGTGCACTGTCCCCTGCACTATAAATATTCTTGTTTTTGGCCATTTTGAGGCATTCTTTCATATCTTTTGAACCCCAAACACATACCCACGAACCCTCAAACCCTAGAACACATTTTTGGAGCAATTTGAAGCCATTGGAGCTAGGATTGAAGCCAACAAACCTTGGGAGAAGTGCTTACAAGTGGAGAAGTGAAGATCATCTCAAGGATTCATCCATGGTGTTCTTGGTGACCATTCTTCCTTCTTTTCTCTTTACTCCCTTGGCCATGTGTGGCTGAGTTTCTAGGGTTCATCTTGGATGGGTAGATTAGTTGTGCTATGATAGAGGGATGATTGTATAGAACTTGCCACGATTGATCTTGGTTGTATGAGGATGATTCCTAGACTTGTTTTTAATGCCATTTTATGCCATGTTTGCTTAATTTGGTCCATTCAATGTGATTTGATTCATGAGAGTGCTTGGATTGCATAGATTGTAGGTCTAGGGATTGAAGTGAGTGTGTTCTAAGAGATTAGATCATCTTATTTCAACCATTTTCACTTGATTTCTCTCTTGGGCATTTTATCGAACACTTGGTGTGCATGTGGATTTTCATTCAATTGAGTTTGAAAAGGCTTTTTGGTGAATCTCTTAGTGTTAGGGCATTGATATGAGAGTGTTGTGCCTAGCCTTGTGGTCATAGAGTCTTAAGAGAGGGTCTTGTGTCTTGGCATTTCATCAAACACTTAGAATGCATCCTTTTTCACTTAGCTTGAGAGCGAGAGCCTAAGTTGAGTGGTATTAGGATAGGGATTTGGTGCTACGAGAGTGCATTGAGTGTATAGAAGTGAAATGCATGGTCATCCAAATGCAAACTCGATCTTGATTGACTTGTTTGTTCAATTAGTCCTCTTGAGCATGATGAAACTACCCACCAAGAGAACCCCCTTTGTCTTTGATTTGCACCACTTTATTTTTTTTTTTTTTTAGTTTCCTTTAAGTTTTTAATCTCTATTTCAAACCAAAACTCCTTTCAAATGAATAGACCGTCTACGAGGAATGTGAGTAGTGGCCATTGAGAGAACCCCGTGGAATACGACCTTGGTAAAATCGCTTTTATCAAGTTTTTGGCGCCGTTGCCGGGGACTCTCTCATTCCTTTGAAAGCATTTAGTAGTAGACCGATCTATTCACTTCCTTCCAATTTAGTTTTTGCTTCCTTTTACTTGTTGTTTGGTTTTGTTATTCCGCATTGTCGTATTACTTGGGTGTATTTGTTGTGCTTGTTTGTAGGTATCTTGTACTAGTGCATGAGGCGACTCACTCGTCTTCAAGCACGACTTCAAGGTCTTGCGCAAGTGATTGAGCCACCAACCTTCTCTCCCTCTCATTTGGTTCATAGCTCCACATGCAACAACATGTCTCACCATGAAGATGAAGACAACCTTTCGGAGCATTCTCACCATACCAATGATGATGATCACTCACAAAGGGGTGCAAGACGTACCTTGGCGGATTATGCTCGTCCTACTCTTGAAGGGGCAGCCTCTAGCATTGTTCGAAGACCCGTCAATGCTAGGAACTTTGAGCTCAAGCCTAATATGATCCAAATGGTTCAAAATGGAGTGGTGTTCAATGGCATTGATGGTGAATGTCCATCTAGGCATCTCAAGGACTTCTTGGAGATATGTGACACGGTTAAGAATGACCAAGTTCACCCGGATTGTGTGAGACTCCGGCTCTTTCCCTTCTCACTCAAAGGTAGAGCCAAGTCATGGTTGGAGAACCAACCGAGTAGAGCTTTCACCACATGGGAGGGCCTAGCCGAAGCTTTCCTTGAAGAGTTCTTTCCTCCCTATATGACGGATGCAATCCGAGACCGCATTAACCACTTCACACAACACAAGGGAGAGCTCTTCCATGAGACTTGGAATAGGTTCCAAGCCATTCTTCGGTCTTGTCCTCATCACAACTTCGCCGAATGGAGCTTGGCGGACATCTTTGCTAGGTCCCTTGATTTTGAGAATACAAGGATGATCAACCAAGCTGCCGGAGGTGACTTAAGGATGCTCACTCCCGAAGATGCTCTAGAACTCTTCGCGGAGATGGCCAACAAGACAAGGAGTTGGTCTCGACAACAACCTCCTAAGTCTAAGTATGGAAGTGACACACACTATGATTCTCGGTCCGTAAGTATTGATGCACCAAAGGATTCGTCTAGCTATGGGAAGAAGCCTAAGTTACCGGGGCACCGAGATGAAGATGATCCCATGATTGCTCTCCTTATGTCCAAGATTGATGCCATGGCCTCTCAAGTAAGTAATCTTAGTATGCCTAAGCATCCCCCTAAGGCTTCATCATCTCATTTGGGTAATCCACCGGTTGCCTCGGTGCTTTGTTGTGAGTGTTGTGGAGGCCAAGGCCATGATGTAAATGTATGCCCTTCCGCTACTTCTGAGCCTAACCAAGATGAAAACATTGAGGAAGTAAGCTTTGCACAAGGTCAAGGATTCCATGGTAACTTCAACCCTCAAGGGAACTATCAAGGGGGTAACTACAACCGTCCTTCGAACCAAGGAGGTGGGTACAACAAGCCTAACCAAGGGTACCAAGGCCAAGGTAATCAAAGTGGTGGTTATAACAAGGGTTACAAGCAAGGTAATCAAGGAGGATTCCAAGGTTACAAGGGGTACAATCAAGGTAACCAAGGTGGTGAGCAAGGTTCTAATCCACCGGGGATGTATAATCATAAGGGTAATGGGCCGCCCGGTTTCACCAAGCCTTCTCAAAACAAAGAGGGTGGTTCTACAATCTCCCAAGAAGACACCAATGCGGCAATGATCCAACTTATCATGAATCAACAAGCTTCAATTACCAATTTGAATACTCAAGTGGGTCAAATATCTAAGGCACTCTCGGAGAGACCAAAGGGTAGCCTACCCTCCGACACCGAGGTCAACCCCAAGGTTCCCGAGGAGCTTATGATGGTAACTTTGAGGAGTGGTAAGCAAGTACAAGATGCCATACCTAAGGTGGTAAGTGCTCAAGATGATGATTTGGTTATAGTTGAAGATGTTGACATCGATGATGACACGGATAAGATTGAAGTTAAAGATAGAGGAGCCAAGGCTAAAGAAGCTTCTAAGATGACCAATAAGGTTGGTTCTCAAGAGGCTACGGTGAGTGCTACTCCGGTCTCTCCTCCCGCACCGGTTGTACCTCCGTACAAGCCTAAGCCACCTTATCCTTCTCGCTTGAAGGCGGATTCCATGGAAAAGGACTTCAAAAGGTTTGTTGAGATTCTTGACAAGGTGCAATTTACAATGCCTTTTGGGGAAGCAATTACAAAGATGCCTCAATATGCAAAGTTCATGAAAGAGATCTTCACCAACAAACGCAAGCTTACGGATGTGACTTCGGCAAAGCTCAACGAACAATGCTCCGCCATTCTCTCTAAGAGGCCACCGGAAAAGCTTAAGGATCCAGGTAGCTTTACTATTCCTTGCACTATTGGTGAACGTGCAATAAGTAGAGGCTTAGCCGATTTGGGTGCTAGTATCAATGTTATGCCATATTGCATGTTTAAGAAGTTAGGCCTAGGGAAACTAAAACCAACTCAAATGAATGTTCAATTAGCGGATAAATCTGTGACATCCCCTCGTGGTATTGTCGAAGATGTGTTGGTTAAGGTTGGTGCTTTTGAATTCCTTGTGGATTTTGTTATTCTAGATGCTATGGGTGGTACCGATGTGCCTTTGATTCTAGGACGACCTTTCTTAGCAACCTCTCGTGCTTTGATTGATGTCTACGGTGGTAAACTTACACTTAGGGTCGATAATGAATGCATGATCTTTGACCGTTCAAATGGCATGGAGTTTACTTTGTCTTATGCTAGTCACCATGATCCTAAAAATCCGCATGAGCTTACTTCGGCTACTAATAGCACTAACCTTGTCCGTCATAGTCTTGCGGAGTTGTTTGCTCTTAGTGATGCGCAGGAGAAAAAGGATGAAGTAAAGGAGGCTCCACCTTTCGTGCTTCAAAAGACTCCACCTAAGGCTAAGAAGAAAGGTGTGGAGAAGCCACCCGAGAAGGGCAAGGAAGCCGCACCAATGGGTGAGACTATCAAGACTAAGAAGCCACCCGATGAGAGAATTCACTCCAAGTGGTTTGGCCCCTTCTCCATTGCTCACACTTCATCATCCGGGAAATCCGAGCTCACACCTCCCGAAGTTGGTAAGGTTCAATTCAAGTTCCGTGTGCCATGCGAAGGTAATGACTTCGATTTCAAAGACGTAATGAGTTGGGATGGTTTTACTTAGCTGGTCCGTGTGCTTCGTCGAGCTTAAGACGTTAACCAAGCGCTTCTCGGGAGGCAACCCGAGTGTTTTTCATGTCTTTTCTTCTTGATTTGATTGCATGATTGTGTGTTTTTGTGGTATTCAAGGTCCTTGAGTTGTTGTGGTGTCCTTTGTGGTCTCGTAGGTGTTGAAATTCTGAAGTTCGGGGTCCGTTTTTGGTTGATTTGATGGTGTTTTGGTCATTTTTCGTCGAGGTGAAAAGTTGATTTTAGGCTGAGGAGGTGCACGCCGTGCACCACTGCACGCCGTGCATGATGCACGCCGTGCACCGTGCACGGTTTGGTGCACGTGCTGTCCAGGAGGTTCGAAAACATTTTCAGCTCCATGGTGCACGCCGTGCACCACTGCACGCCTATATGCACCCGTGCACGCACGGTTTGGTGCACGTGCTGTCCAGGAGGTTCGAAAACCCACTCACCCGACCCGGCTGACCCACCCAACTAAACCCAACCCCCCTTATCCCCTTCCCTCGACTCCCCCAGCCCAACACCCGTCTCTCTCAATCTCCCACCGACCAGCTCCGCCGCCGCCACCACACTGACCAGCCCCAGCCGCCGCCGCCCGTACACCAGCCGACCCGCCGCCGACCACCAGCAACAGCCAAATCCCCCGCCACCCCCTTCTGTTCATCCGACCCGACGCCCCCGAACTCCCATTCCCGCCGCCGATTCTGCCCACCCTCAACCCGCCGCCCCGCCGCCAGCCACCCTTAACCCGACCGCCGGCTTTCCTCAACCGCCCGACGCCGCTGCCAGCTTCCATCTGCCCACCACCAATTCCATCCCACCCGCAACCCAATCCCGTCCGCCAGCCGCCGCTACTCTTCCTACCCGCCGACCACCCCCAGCCCCCTCAGGTTTCTTTTGGCTTGAATTTCTGATTTGGTTGCTTGAGTTAGTTGGCAGTTGGTAGTGTGGTTTGATTGAATGTTGATATTGTTGGTTTGCTTTGAATTGTGGAGTTGGGCATTGATTTTGATTGTTAGGATTTTGATGTGAGGGGTGTGCTTTGGTTGCTTAGTTTAGGGTGTGGGATTTGCTTGGTTTCATGTGAGCAGGTTTGGGGTTATGGCATTGCTTGTGTCCATTGTTGAGCCGATTTTAGCTTTGTGAAATTGATTGATTGTTCTTGATTGGTGGCTGATTTGATTGTTCTTGATTCGTGGCTGATTTGATTATTCTTGATTGGTGGATGGTTGCAAAGGATTAGTGGTGGCTTGTTGGGGGCAGAATGTTGTTTTATCGTGATTTATTTGAATGGTGGAGTTAGGTGTGGTTGTTAGTGTTTGACTTGTGATCCTACTCCGTGCCTATCTTTGTGATGTGTCTTTTGTTTCTACAGGTTCTGAATTCGGGGACCGCATTCCATTCTTTGTGTGAGGAGGGGTGTGGTTAATCACCACTCATTGGTTTAAACTTTGTGCATTCCTCCTTACATTGTGTGGACTTAGGCTTATATGTTCTTGATTCGTGTTTTTGATGCATTATGCATGCCTTTTGCTTAACTGTGGATCTCTGTGATTTGATTTTTGCTAGCATAGGTTGTTGCATTTGAACTTGATGATCTTGAATCGTGCTCAATGTTGTGCTCAATGTTTTGATCATGTGTTATGACTAGGCGCCTTGATAGGGTTTGTGTTAGGAGTGTAGCCTTTTTGGTTGATTCTTTGTTTGCACTTCTTTTGCAGGATGCCTCCTAAGGGTAAAGCAGCTTCTTCATCCTCCGCCCCCAAGCGATCCAAGGCACCAGCTTCCAAGAAGAGGAAGGGACAGACTGGGGAGTCTTCCTACTACTACCAGCACTACAACAAAATAGGTGTTTACTCGCAGGCGACCGGGCTGTCTGCCACTAAGCTAGTGGCAGGCGGGCTGGGCTTAGTGGCAGGCGGGCTCATAGCCTGCGAGTAAGGTTGGGCCCGCAAGAAGTTACTCGCAGGCCGCCTGCTAGTAACAGCAGCCCGCCAGCTGTTACTCGCAGGCGCGCCTGCAGTAGCCCAGCCTGCACTGTTACTCGCAGGCGCGCCTGCGAGTAGCCACAGCCTGCCAGCTGTTACTCGCAGGCGCGCCTGCGAGTAGCCACAGCCTGCCAGCTGTTACTCGCAGGCGCGCCTGCGAGTAGCCACTGACTGCCAGCCTGTACTCGCAGGCCCGCCTGCGAGAAACTTCTTCGCCTGCGACTAGCCTTTCAGATGACTACCCCAAAGTCAGTTCCGCCATTCATTTTTGCTCTGATTTTCCCCTTCTCTCCTCTCTTCCCTTCTCCAATTTCTTGTCCGAGTTTCTCCTGTTTGATTTGGTTAGGAACTGATTCCTTATTATCTCTTCTCCGAGTTTCGCCTCTTCTCTATTAATCGTTTGCTTGTTTGATATTAGGGTTACAGATTTCAACCCAACAGGCTCGTGGTTCATGGTTGCTCGTCCGGACTGATTCGAATCAGTAACTAGGTATTGCCTTCTGATTTCATATTATCAGTTCTAGTCATATCAAATACTTGAAACGACCGAGTTCATCCACGCCAATTTGTTTAAAAACACCTTATTTTTGTTTCAGAACACAGTGTTCATCCAGATCGTTGTTTAGCTCTCCGTTCCCATAATCGTTGTTGAGCTCTCTGTTCCCGGAATCAATAAATTTAGCAAAGACAGGTTTTGTTCATGTAACCAGCACTTTACGGTCTATGATTTTGCATGAACGAGATGAATTATATTCATTGTTCTAACTCTTTTTGTTCTCAATCTGTTTGTACTTAATTTGTTGTTTATTATAAATATATGCATGTAATTGACTATGCTTTAAGGAGTTTGACTTATTATAAATATATGCATGTAAATTTGTTTAAAAGAATATGCATGTGCCTACTAAGTAGTTATGCAAATTTAACAAAATATTCAATCATTAAACAAAATTGAATAAAAACATTAATGAATAAATGATAAATGAATAAATGATATTAATTAATACGAAATATATTTAGCAACTTATGTCAAATTAAGTTGGTAAATATAATATTTTAGTATTTAATATAATTAGGAAAACTTAGCTTAAAGCTAAGTTATATAGACTATTATTATTTTGTACATTTTATCATGACTAGTAAACAAATCGATACTAATTAACACTTAATATATAGATGGACAAGTCTTGGATTCGAAAGCCGCGACATACTCATGAGTATTACGCTGGCGTTCAACAATTCCTCGACTTTGCAATCTCCAATGCAGTAGATGGAGTGAATATACTCTGTCCTTGTCCGAAATGCAACTTCAAGAAGTTGATGCCACGGAACGAAGTTAATCAGCATTTGCTAGCAAAGGCGTTTCCCTCGTCATACGATGTATGGAATTTACATGGAGAGTTAATCACAGATTTTGGTGCCTTCACTGCCATGGTTGAACCTGAACCAGTCGCTCATGAAGAACCAATTCCTCCATTACTGGTTGAGGATATACCAATATCTGAGTCAGACTTGTTTCAGAACATGGTGAATGATGCATTTGAACAACGTCCATCGGATGATCAAGTGCCTCAAACGGGTGATGAACCAATGCCAGATATACCCAACATGCAACCAGATGATGAGTTTTTCCGAGCTTTGCGGGATGGTGAAGTACCATTGTATGATGGTTGTACCAGTTTCACAAAGTTGTCGTTCATGATCAACTTATACCACATTAAGTCTTTACACAAGATCAGTGATAAAGCAATGTCGAAGATACTGGAGTTGCTTCGCAAGGCTTTTCCTAGGGCCAAAATCCCTTCATCCAATTATGAAGCGAAGAAGACAATTAAGAGTCTTGGGTTGTCCTATAACAAGATTGATGCATGTAAGAATGATTGCATATTGTACACTGGAGAAGATAGTGAAGCGAAGGAATGTCGAGTGTGTGGGGTTGCTCGATTCAAGGATGAAGGAAACAGTGCGGGTGAGAAAAAATCAAAGCCTCTACCTGAAAAAATATTTCGGTATTTTCCCTTAATACCTCGGTTGAAGAGGTTGTACATGTGTCCTTACACTGCAGAAGATATGACCTGGCATGCGACAGAAACTAGAACTGATGATGGTATGGGTAGACATCCTAGAGACGCAGATGCATGGAAAAGTTTTAGCGCCAAGTACCCTGATTTTGCGGCTGATCCCCGAAATGTGAGACTTGGGCTTGCAACTGACGGTTTCAATCCATTTGGAACCATGAGCATAAGTCATAGCACTTGGCCGTTTGTGCTAATACCATATAACACTCCACCTTGGTTGTGTATGAAGCAGACAGGCCTTATGTTATCTGGCATTGTTCCTGGTCCTAAGATGCCTGGAAATGACCTAGATGTCTTTTTGCAACCACTAATTGAAGAGTTGCAAACATTGTGGATTGGAGTTGAAGCTTATGATTCGGTGAAGAAAGAAACTTTCACATTGAGAGCAGCATTGATCTGGACCATTAGTGATTATCCTGGTTTGTCTAACTTATCAGGATGGAATACACACACTGCACTATCGTGTCCGACATGTATGTATGATGCAGAACCACTTCGACTCAAAGCTTCGGGTAATAAACCATGTTTCATGAGTAGTCGGAGGTTTTTGCCAATGAATCATCGGTTTCGATCACAAAAGTCGAAATTCAATGGGAAAGTCGACAAAAGGAATCCACCGAGGGTGTTGACTGGGACTGATATTCTGGGACAAGTGGCAAATATTGATATTACATTCGGGAAGACACAACCAAAAGAATCAGGACCAGCACCGCAGTGGAGGAAAAAAAGTATCTTCTTCAACCTTCCTTACTGGGAATTCAATTTGTTGCGTCACAATCTCGATGTGATGCACATCGAGAAAAATGTATGCGACAATATTTTGTTCACATTGATCAATGACAAGAACAAAAGAAAAGACCACTTAGCTGCTCGACTGGACATGAAAGAAATGAAGATTAGAAGTCACTGGCATCACTGGAGCAGATGATGTCACAATTCCTGAGCCAGTCTCAGACTCAGCCCCAGTCTGCTAGCGGATCTGCTCCAGTTGTGCCTCCAGTTGTGCCTAATGTAGATGATATCTCCCACTGGTTTGAGGCCCCGGATGTTGGACCTGATTTTATCCAGCAGCTTGCTATGGTATGTGTACAAAAGTCAGTAATTACTTATGTAATGTTTTTATATCTCTCACACATATCTGTTTTTGTCTGTGTAGAATGGTGGTGGTGGTAACCGTGGTGGTAATGGTGATGGTGCGTACGTGCATCCTTGGGATATTGTGTAGTTTGTTATCTATTTGTACTATTATACTGTATTGTACTGTTTGTTAACTATTGTATTATTGTACGTGCATCATCTGGTACTCTGTGTGTATGAATTATGTATTATTACTATTGTACGATCATTATTTGATATTTCGTAATGTTTTTTGTTGAATAATTTGAAATTGTTTTTAATTTTGTTATCGTGGTCATTTTAATCGGTCCAGCCTAACAAACCAATCGGTCCAGCCTAACAAACCAATTGGTCAAACCAACCAGCCCAGCCCGCCCAAATCGGCCTACCAAGCCCAACCGGCCTGGCCTAGGTAGGTGGGTAGTGGCAGGCGCCTGCCACTAAGCTTAGTGGCAGGCCATTGGTTAGTGGCAGGCGTCTGCCACTAAGCTTAGTGGCAGGCGCCTGCCACTAACCAATGGCCTGCCACTAAGCTTAGTGGCAGGCGCCTGCCACTAACCACCTGCCTGCGAGTAGCTTACTCGCAGGCGGGGCCTGCCACGTGTTGGGCTTCCTCGCAGCTGCTTTACTCGCAGGCCGCGTCGTGCTTAGTGGCAGGCCCCGCCTGCGAGTAAGCACTGTGTTTAGTGGCAGGCTGCCTGCCACAAAGCACGACGCGGCCTGCCACTAAAACGTCCGGCTGTTGTAGTGCAGGAGAGCTTCCACTCTGAGTCCGGCCCCTCCAGCACTTGGGCAGTCTTTCCACCGCCTCCCCCGTTTGACGGCTACCATCCATGGTCACAGTGGCCTGGGCACCCACGACCACCACCCCACTGAGAGCCACAGGATCACTCACCACTTCTCAGGACTTTGGATTTTTCCTTTCTTTTATTTCTGTTTTTGACTGCATGTTTTGTTGTGTTTGACTTCTGATTTTTTCTTTTCATTTCTGGCTTTGAACTTGTCATGTTGTTGGATCACATATCTCATCCGTACTCTCATCTTGTCGACTATGGGTTGTGTTTGAGTGGTGTGCCCTCCCTTGTGTTCTACAGGTACCCCTGATTCAGGTCCTCGTCCTGAACAGGTTACTTGATCCGGGATTCCATCTCCGGCTTCTCTTCTTCACCGCGCGGTATATTCGTTCCACCTTATCCTCTCTCTCTCTTGATCATTGAGGACAATGTTCATGTTAGTCGTAGGGGAGTTTGAGTTTTGGTGTGATTATTTGTCGGTAGAAGTCTAAAGCTATGTTGTGATGTGTTGCTTGATCTTAATTGAATGTCGAATTCCTCTATTGTAGAATCGTTCGGTTCTTGACTTTTGATGTTTAATTGACTTCAAGTTTTCACAATGACGTTTAGACTGTCCTGCTTAGAACCTATAACCAGCATGTTAGCACTAATATCAAATGAGTCTGGGCCAGAACTGAGATTTTATCACTCTTGCATGTTGGTTGATTGGTTTGATACGTGTTTTTGTACCGCTCGATAACACCGGTCTAAGATGATGAAGGCAATCAGAATTTTTCCCCTTTTCCATGTCTTTCTTTACCCTTTTTGATCCTTCGTGATTGTGGCTTGAGATTAGACGGAATCCAATTCGAAATCTTGTGTGGAAGTTGTAAGGGGCTAAGGATCAAGTGGCTAAATTGTGAAAAAAAAATGCTCAAAAGAAAAGCTAGGCAAGCTCGGCACCTAAGTGAAGTGTCGGGTTGAGCACTAAGCAAAAGGGCAAAGGCTGTGAGCTAGGCAGGTTCAACACCTAAGTGAAGTGTTGAATCGAGCACTAGTATGCAGTAAGAAAAAAAAAAGAAAGAAAAAGAGTTCTCGAATGTAGCCCTTGATCCTAGCCAGAGTTTTGTAAAGTGCGGATCTAGAAGCGGATGAAGTCGAGTCGATAGCCACATCATAATCACTCACCACTTACGATCCATGTCCCGATTTCAAGTCCTTTTGATTAGAGTTGGTGTTGTCGTGGTCGGTTTTGCTGTGTCCCAATCAACCACTACTTGAAGTGTGAAGAAATTAGTGAGGTTTAGACTTGTTTGGTTGATGTTCTTGCATGTGTAGGTTTAGTTTGTTCGTGGAACAGTTTGAGCTAAATTTTGATTGCTTGAATCTCAATGGACCGAACTTGTCATTTGTGAACTTGGATGTTTTCTAATTCATTTGCTTGAGGACAAGCAAAGCTTAGTCGTAGGGGAATTTGATGTGACTTTAATTAGTGCATTTTAAGCTTATGAATGACCTTTGAAATGCCCGTGTTTATTCGTGAAATGACATGACTTATATGCTTTTATTGAAGTTTCGTGCAAAGTGTCATTTTGTTGTCCGGTTGCCACTTTGGAGCCAAATTCGTGGTCTATCGGAGTTGCCTCTGTGCATTTTCAGGTTATGGCATCAAAGTACGGATGACAAGGAGCGCATAGGAGCAAACGGGAGGTCATTTAGAGGTCGGACGAGGGAGATATGAGCATTACAAGATCGAGCTTTCTGCAGAGTGCAGGGTGCACGCCGTGCAGAGGTGCACGTCGTGCAGGGGTGCACGCCGTGCACTGTCCCCTGCACTATAAATATTCTTGTTTTTGGCCATTTTGAGGCATTCTTTCATATCTTTTGAACCCCAAACACATACCCACGAACCCTCAAACCCTAGAACACATTTTTGGAGCAATTTGAAGCCATTGGAGCTAGGATTGAAGCCAACAAACCTTGGGAGAAGTGCTTACAAGTGGAGAAGTGAAGATCATCTCAAGGATTCATCCATGGTGTTCTTGGTGACCATTCTTCCTTCTTTTCTCTTTACTCCCTTGGCCATGTGTGGCTGAGTTTCTAGGGTTCATCTTGGATGGGTAGATTAGTTGTGCTATGATAGAGGGATGATTGTATAGAACTTGCCATGATTGATCTTGGTTGTATGAGGATGATTCCTAGACTTGTTTTTAATGCCATTTTATGCCATGTTTGCTTAATTTGGTCCATTCAATGTGATTTGATGCATGAGAGTGCTTGGATTGCATAGATTGTAGGTCTAGGGATTGAAGTGAGTGTGTTCTAAGAGATTAGATCATCTTATTTCAACCATTTTCACTTGATTTCTCTCTTGGGCATTTTATCGAACACTTGGTGTGCATGTGGATTTTCATTCAATTGAGTTTGAAAAGGCTTTTTGGTGAATCTCTTAGTGTTAGGGCATTGATATGAGAGTGTTGTGCCTAGCCTTGTGGTCATAGAGTCTTAAGAGAGGGTCTTGTGTCTTGGCATTTCATCAAACACTTAGAATGCATCCTTTTTCACTTAGCTTGAGAGCGAGAGCCTAAGTTGAGTGGTATTAGGATAGGGATTTGGTGCTACGAGAGTGCATTGAGTCTATAGAAGTGAAATGCATGGTCATCCAAATGCAAACTCGATCTTGATTGACTTGTTTGTTCAATTAGTCCTCTTGAGCATGATGAAACTACCCACCAAGAGAACCCCCTTTGTCTTTGATTTGCACCACTTTATTTTTCTTTTTTTTTAGTTTCCTTTAAGTTTTTAATCTCTATTTCAAACCAAAACTCCTTTCAAATGAATAGACCGTCTACGAGGAATGTGAGTAGTGGCCATTGAGAGAACCCCGTGGAATACGACCTTGGTAAAATCGCTTTTATCAGGTACTGGTAAAGGTTTTAGTGGTGTAAAGACAAGAAAGCAAACAAAAAGATGATTAGTTTTTGGGTTTGGAATATTAGAGGGTTTAATAAGAGAGCTAAGGTAGATACTATAAACAAGTACATAACTCACAATAACATAGATGTTATAGCTTTGTTAGAGCCTAGAGTTAGACGTGTAAATACCATTAGTCTTTAGAACAAGAGATTTTCAGGGTGGGAGGCTGATTTCTGCTATGAAGATGATTTAGAGAAGATCTGGCTATTATGGAAAAAGGATGTTCCTCTTAAGGTCATTCAGAAAACATCGCATCTTATACATTTTTCTATTGATTTGCCTACTGCTTTCAATATGACGGTAGTATATGCTTCTAATGATATGAGGAAAAGAAGAATGCTGTTTGAAGACCTCTTGGCTCACCCTACTGCCCAAACCCCTTGGATGACTCTAGGGGATTACAATGCAATTTTGAATCTTTCTGAAGCATCGAATACCCCCTCCTCTTTTGTGGGCATATTGCTAGGAAGCTGGACAGAGCTCTCATTAATCAAGAATGGCAGGTTGTTTTGAGGCAAAGTAGAGTGAAGGTGATGCCTGCTGTGGATTCTGATCATTGTGCTCTCATGGTCCAGATTGGTAAAGATGTGAGTTCTCTCCCAAAGCCTTTTAAGTTCTATAGTTACTGGATGAAGCATCCTAGTTTCCCTGATCTGCTTAAAGAAGCCTGGAATAAGCGTTTCTATGGTTCCCCTTTTTCCATTCTACATGCTAAACTTAGAAGGTTGAAAGGGCACCTGAAAAAGCTGAATGATAAGGAGTTTTCAGATATTCAAGCTAGAGTTATTAATCAGAGGAGGGTATTAGAGAAGGCTAAGCTGGCAGTTTTTACTTGCCCTTCACAGCTGAATATGAGGATTATGAAGGATTCTGAAAAGAGGTTGGCAGATCTTGTTAGTAATGAGGAGTGTGTCCTAAGATTGAAGTCAAGGGTTTTATGGATTCAGCAAGGGGACTGTAACAGCAGTTTTTTTGCAAAATATGTTTCTGAGAGGCAGACGAGGAACACCATTAGGCAACTCCTAGACAGTAGGGGGTTTTTGACTGATGAGGTGAAGGAAATGGGAAATATTGCTGTTGAATATTATGAAAATCTGGTTGGTGTTTCTACTTCAACGCCAGACAGTTTCAAGGAGGGAAATGAAAGATCAGGGAAATGAAAGATTTTGCTGATGATCTACTGGTCTTCACAAAAGGGAATGCTGATGCTATTGTTCAGGTTAGAGCAGTCCTCGATAACTTCCAGTCTATTTACACTGCTGGAGTCAATAGGGGTGAGAAGGATTTGATGGTGGCGGCCGCTGGGTTTAGAGAAGGTAAGCTTCCTTTGAAATACCTAGGTATACCTATCTTTGCGGGAAAAACTCTCTAAATCTGACTGTCGTAGATTAGTTGATAAAATCACAGCCAGAGTGAAAAACTTGAAAGCAAAGTTACTGAATTATGCTGGGAAAATGCAGCTGATTAAATCGGTTGTACAGGCGATTCTTCAGTAATGGCTCTCTATGTTTGTGATTCCTGCAGCTGTCCTGAATGAGATAGAGTTGATCTGTTCTAGGTTTCTAATGAACCCCCGGTGCCCTGGACCCGACAAGACCTGCCCTTGACCCGGAGCCAAGTCAAAGCCTTCAAGACACGGGTCACTGCCTACATAGGCGATTGATGGCCAACAGAAATCCCCCACAAAAGACAAATGCCCTAGGGACACTGTCCGGCCCCGGCGGATGCGGACAACCAGCCCCTGTATTGGACAACCTTGCTCAGCACTCAGAATCTGGCGGACAAGTTGATGCCAGAAGATTCAGGAGGCCAAAAGACTTGGAGACAACCTCACTTGTCCGAGGAAATGTCAAGCAGAGGTCCAGAACAGCCCGGCATCACCAAAACCCTAGCATCGGGTCTGGAGCGAATGATGCCGAGCCGGTCACCACAGCCGAAGGATGCCACGCGACCACCCGGTCTTCTGGAACCTGCGGTAATTATGGAAATGCCACCGCACGCGTTCCAGGCCCTTTTCCTAGCCGCGTCCGGATTCCTGCCCGCGCCCGGAGGTTTCCCAATCCCACCCGGACAAGGAAAGCCGGATTTGCCCTAATCCTCCCGGATTAGGGTTTTGCTTAATTTTTGCTGGTTTAGAGTTTAATATTCGGACAACTTGGTTTATTTTAATAGTTTCTTCGGCCTATCTTATAGGATTATTTTAGTTTTTCCTTTTTAGAGTTGGAACCGGCCTAGGCCACCCTTGAGCTATAAATAGAGGCCTCGGCCATCATTGTAAGACAGTTTACCCCTTAATGAAATTTTCAGAACATTGTTCTTTTTCCTTCAAGTATTTGCTCGTTGTTGCTTAGCTTAAGGTTTTGGTTTATCATCAAAGGCAATCATCCTTTGTTTGTGGCACCGACTCGACCGAATACCTTGGGGTTCCTAAGTCAATACTTAGTGGATTTCAAGGGTTCTCCGCGGTTTCAAAGGTTAGGTTCTCGTGGGGCTGATAATATAGTTTTGGGTGTTGAGTCGATCCCTTCCTAGAGGAGGCGGTTCGCATCAGCTGGTATCAGAGCATGGTTCAACTCTTGGACCACATCTATCCAGTTTCCAGGTTCTTGCTTGGATTCATATCTTTAAATTTTCGTTGCTTTCAGTTTTCAGAAAAAAAAACCCTAAATAGCTTCATTGTGTTTGTTCTAATCTTCTACCTTTCTTTAAGTTTTTGTTGTGAGTAAAAGCTGTGGCCGTCCAAAGAAAAAGAAAATACAAAAGAATCAAAGAAAAGAAAAGAAAAGAATCAAGGTCTAAGAAAATAGAAAAATTGACCTAGCCAAAAAGCAAGGCCATGTTCACAATCAAGGTAGTAGGTTAAGTTCAAGAAGAGGGGTTTTTCATAAGTTTAGCTAGTAGCTTTCTTAGTAGAACACCCAAGCTTGTCTGTCTTGTCATCCAACGACCTAGCATCAAGATTCTTGCCCTAGAAATCCAAAACCCTAGGTATAAAGTCTTGTTTGTGTCATTGGTAGACTTAGACTTCATAGCTTCGAAGAAACTTGCAACTACTTGAAGTGGAATTGTCTTTGTCTTGGAAATTTTCAAAGAAAACCCTAATTTGAGTGACTTTAAATTTTCATACACGAGCGGTAAGAAAAAGAGTGTGTGAGGTTCTTTAGAGTGATTTTGTGAGGTCCGTTGTTCTTGTACTAATCATGGCAGATGAGAGGTTAGCTGCTGTGGAGGCACAATTGGCTGCCATGGCTCAAAACTTCACCCGATTCACTGAACAGTTTGGAGCCCCGAATGGAGATGGCCCCCGACGGCCAAGGAGGAACGAACAGGAGATAGATGATGATGTGAGCAGTCTGAAGCTCAATGTACCCAAATTTTCTGGCAAAGCAAACCCCGACGAGTACATTAATTGGGAGAGGAGCATGGAAGATTTCTTTGAGTGCCATAACTATTCCAAGAGGAAAAAGGTAACCCTAGCCACCCTTGAGTTCACTTACTTTGTGGCTTTGTGGTGGGCTCAGCTCAGAAATCAGATCAGAAGAGAAGAAGAGGACCCCATCCCTAGTTGGAGGAGTCTTAAGAGAAAGATGAGAAGAAAATTTGTACCAAGCAGCTACAATAGAGACTTGCATGCCAAGCTTCAACTTTTGAAGCAAGGGAACATGTCAGTTGAAGAGTACAGTCAGGAGATGGAGATCTTGGTCACAAGACTTGACCTGAGTGAAGATGTGGATGCCAAAATAGCAAGGTTCACTGGAGGCCTACGAAGAGAGATCCTACATCAAGTCAACATCCTAAACTTTGTTGACTATGATGACTTGGTAACCACGGCTATTAGGGTTGAGAAGGAATTGATGAATGGACTTGGAAGGAGGGCTACTACCCGCCACCGATCAGTGCCCCTGTGAGAGGAGACAAGAGTGCAGGGAACACCCCTTGGAGGACAAACCCTAGCCGGAGTGCTGGATCGAGGCCAAACCCTAATCAAGGGACCACATCATGGGTAACACCTAATCCTGGCTCAAAAATCCCTACTACTAATGCTCGGCCTAGTGCCATTGTGTGTTTCAAATGTCAAGGTAGGGGTCACATGGCAAGGGACTGCCCTAACACCCGAACCATGGTACTTAGAGAAGGAGAGGTTGTCACGGATGATGAAGAGGAGCCAATTGATGAACAAATAGAAGAGGATTCCAGTGAAGGAGAAGAAGTCAACGTGGAAGGCTTGGAAAAATTTTCAGCCTTCAACAGCCGAGTGATCACACCGGTCACGCCGACTGATGCCGAGCAGGTCTGCCGCTGACCAGCATCAGCTCTGCCCCGGCACAGTGATGACGCTCGATTTGACGTGATTATCAGCCTCATTTAAGCGACATTTCCTTGCTTGAAACGTCGTTTTAGGGGTAAAATAGCAAATATTCACTCATCTACCCTATTTCCTACCGATTTGGTTACTTTGGCCCTTTTTGGGTTAATTTGATGGTTTTCTAGTGTTTTTATGATAGCACAGATTTTTGCCATCATTTACGTAGCCATGGACGTATTCAAGACCTCAAGGAGTGAACCAGAATCGAACCAGAAATCAAACCAAAGTCAGAACCGAAGATCCAAGTGCCCAGCACAATATTTTCGCCGAAAAGACTATGAGGATTTCGGCGAAAATACCTTCAGAACTCACAGGCTGATTTACACTGAAGTTTTCGGCGAAAACTTCCTTAAGTTTTTGCCGAAAATCATAGAAGAAATCAAACAGGGATTTTAACTAAAGTTTTCGGCGAAAATTACTTTGTATTTTCGCCAAAAATATCTTCCAAATCCGGCGCTGTATTGGAAACCCTAAGCGTACCTATTTAAAGAGAAGCAGCCGGCAGCCAACGAAGAATCAATCATTATTCATATTTTCACAAATCAGACTTTTGAGAGTCAGCCGACTCTAGGGTCGATAGATAGAGTTTAGAGAGTTCGAAGATCCGTGGAGAGATCGTGACGCCATCCTTCCACATCGGATAACTCGGAGCTTAAAGTTGAAGATCCAGGAGACTGAAGCTTCGGGGAGTCGTCAGAATTAGGTTTTTCAGTTCTTATCTGTTCTTCCTCTGTATGATGATCTTCATTGTTGCCTTTGATTCTCTTCTTTCCGATATGAGTAACTGAACTTGTAGAGCTTAGATTAGATGAACCCTAAGTGACCCAGGGCTTTAAAGCGGTCACGGATCGGCGGTGATTAGATTCGAAGTTCAATCTGTTTCTCTTTCATGTTTGATTTGTTCTTCATTGTTTATGTTTCTTGTCTGGATTGATCACCTAGATTAGATTCTTGTTAAGCTAAGGATAGAAGCGAACGCTCGCCTTACTTTAGAACATCGAATTGAACAATTAACCTTATAATTGGAGCGTGCTTTTCGTAGGAACCGGTTAGGGTTAATCCACTGCAAGAGTAACTCATAAATCATTAGTAATTACACCAGTTAATTAAGTCGTTGCGAGAGGCGACCATACCCGGGCGGCTAGTTAATCTTGGTAGTTAAAACGGATAGAGCGAACGTTCGCCGGTCTTAAACCTAAGGGTAAGGAGTTATGGTGGTGTATAGAAACGGATTGAATTAGAATTGAAAACCGCTGATCTTGTGATTGCCGTTGCTCTGGTGATCTAAGGGGGATTCGAAATCTAAGTTCGTCTATCTTCTCGTTAGTCAACCGTTTTAATCTTTCTGTCTTTTATTTTCCTTTGCTTATTAGTTTAGAAGTCGTGGAACTCAAACCATGCACTAAGTGTTTTAACCTGAGTAATTTGCCCGCTTCTTTGAGTAGTCGATTAGTAGAAACCCGTGGAATACGATCTAGTCTACTTCAGTAGGTTAGTTATTTGATACCGCTAAAACTGCAAGCTATCACCCAGCATCACGCCTGCCCCGGACACCCTGTCCGAGCCAGATGATGTCAATCGGCCTACCCCGGGCCTTTTGAACATTCCCTCAGCCAGTTTTGGCTTGAAGACAGAAGAACGCCTCGTCGATATCCTGAAGCCGAGCGCCGGCCCCCCGGCAAGCCCGACGGACATGAACCCGACAGCCACCCGTCCCCGAATTCAATTTTCAGCAGTTTCTCGACGGATCCTTAGTACACAACCTAAAGAAGATGGATGGGAGCAAAGGGACAATCTATTCCATACAAGGTGTGTGATTTTAAATAAGATTTGTACTTTGGTTATTGATGGTGGAAGTTGTACCAATGCAGTGAGCCTAGATCTTGTTAAGGGTTTGGGAATTGTTACTCACGCACAACCTAAGCCCTACCGACTACATTGGCTTAGCAATAGTGGAGATTTGAAGGTCAAAAAACAAGCACACATCCCTTTGAGCATTGGAAGATACAGGGACGTGGTGCTTTGTGATGTAGTTCCCATGGAGGCTGCCCATGTTCTACTTGGAAGGCCTTGGCAGTTTGATCGATACTTGATGTGACTTTATTTGGTGCATTTTAAGCCTTCTATTAGCCTATGAAATGCCCGTGTTTGATCCTTAAATGCCATGTTTAATATGCTTTTATTGAAGTTTTGTGCTAAGTGCTATTCTATTGCCCGATTGCCACTTTGAGGCCAATTCCATGTCTATTGGAGGTGTTTTCTTTGTATTTTCAGGTCTTGGCATTGTAGTACTTATGACAAGGAGCACGTAGGATCAAACGGGAGGTCAATCGGAGCTAGGACGGAGGAGATATGGACGTGGCAAAATCGAAGAAAATACGACTTTCAGCTGAAGACAGTTTCGGCGAAACTATCACATAGTTTTCGCCGAAGAAGAAGCTTTCGGCGAAGTTTTCAAGTCCTCGGTCCGAAAACTCAAAGCAGACAGAAGGCTTTCGATCATTGAGGATATTTTCGCCGAAAACATTCAAAGTTTTCGCCGAAAACTTTAGAAGAAATGCAGCAGCCATTCGGTGTTTTCAAGGGTAATTTTGGCGAAAATATTACATCAGTTTCGCCGAAAATTCAAGGCTAGTCCGGTGCAGTATATATAGAGGAAGGGGGCGAAAATTAAAGGAGCTGATATCTTATTTTACACATTGCCGATCAATTCCTCTTTCCTCTCAACTTCTCCAACACTTTCTCCTCATCAACCAATCCTTCATCAATCCTAGAGCAAGGTGCAAATTGGAGTAAGGAGCTTGGATTGAAGCCCACAACCTTGGGGAGAGGAGCTTGCAAGAAGAGGATTGCCAGGGAACCCTTGGTGACCATCTCTCCTTCTTTCTCTTGTGTACCCTTGGCCATGTGTGGCTGATTTCCTAGGTTTTCTTGGATTGATAGATGGTTGTGCTAGGATAGAGGTTAATTGTATAAACTTGCCATGATTGATCTTGGATTGTAAGAATATGGTCTCTATGACTTGTTGTTAATTCCATTGATGGCCATGGCTTGATTGGTCTATTGTTTGTAATGTAATGCATGAGAGTGCTTGGATTACATGGATTGTAGGTCTAGGGATTGAAGAGAGTGTGTTCTAAGAGATTAGATCATCTCAATTCAACCATAGTTGCATGATTTCTCACTTGTGCATTTTATCGAACACTTGGTGTGCATTAGGATTTTCACTCAATTGAACTTTGATTAGTCTTTGGATGATTCTCTTAGTGTTAGGACATTGACATGATAGTGTGGTGTCTAGCCTAGTGGTCATAGAGTCATAGGAGAGGGTTTTGTAGCTTGGCATTTCATCAAACACCTTTAATGCATCCTTAGTCACTTAGCTTGAGAGCGAGAGCCTAGGTTGAGTGGTTCTAGGATAGGGATTTAGTGCGACGAGAGTGCATTGAGTCTATAGAAGGGATTTGCATGGTCATTCGATTGCATCCTCGATCATGTTTGGCTTGTTTGTGCATTTATACCTCTTGAGCATGATGAACCTATCTTTCCAAGTTAACCTCCTTTACCTTTGATTTGCACCCTTTTGTTTTGCTTTGTTTGTTTAGTTTTCTTTATGTTTTCTTTTGTTCTTATTTCAAACCAACTCTTATTTTAAATAAATAGACCGTCCATGAACCGTGTGAGTACAAGCTTTTGAGAGAGCCCTCGTGGAATACGACCTTGATTGTTGTGAGTTAAATCCTCTTATCAAGTTTTTGGCGCCGTTGCCGGGGACCTTTCTCAATCCTTTGAAAGCATTTAGTAGTGGACCGTTCTATTCACTTCCTTCCATTTTAGCTTTGCTTCTTTGTTATTTGTTTTTGTAGTTGTTTTTGTGGTTTTGTTATCCCGCATTGTTGTACTACTTGGTTGTGTTTGTTGTGCGTGTTTGTAGGTTCCTTATCTACCAATTCATTCTCTACCTCACTTAGTTCATGGGATTAAGGTTGCAAGTAAGATGAACTCATGGAATGAAGGTAATGGTTATGGTACCTATCAAGGGTGGAATCCATCTCCTAACCCATACTATGGTCATCCTACTCCATCCAACTACTACCAAGGAACTTGTGAGGGAGATAGCCAATGGTGGGGTCAAGATCAACAAGCTTCAACACCCATGTGGAATGAGCAATGTCCCTATCCATCCCCACCCTACCATCAAGTGTTTCCGGAGTACTATCAAGAAGATTTCACAAGTCATGAACAACATTCTCCACCGTCTTCCATGCTAGAGGAGCTCTTTAAGATGGTTAGAGAAAGTGAGCGCCCTCAAGAGGAGTTCGTAAGCTATGAGGAACCTCCTCCACCTCTTCCCACACTTGAGGAAGCTTTGAAGATTGCGGAAGATAATGCGAACCAACTTAATCGCTTAGCTCAAGGCATGACACTCATCAAGGAAGCTCTAGAGGATGAACAACATTCTCCACCTTCCTCCACAATTGAGGAGATGTTGCAAATGGCGGAAGATAATGCGGCTCGGTTGGATCGTTTAACTCAAAGTGTGAAACTCATCTTCGACACCTTTGAACCGGAAGTGCTAGTCATGGAAGAAGAAGAAGGTGAGTCTCCCCAAGAGGAATTCGTGAGTCATGAGAAACCTCTTCCACTTCCTTTCATGCTAGAGATCTTGCAAATTGCGGAGGATAATGCAAACCGAGTTAACCGCTTATCCCAAAGCATAGAGCTCGTCACGAAGATTCTTGAGAATGAACGCCATCTCAATCATGTGGAGCAAGATTATGATGATGAAGATGACACTTGTGAATCTGAAGAACTTGAAACGGGAGAAGATTTGGTAGTAGAGGAGATTGAAGAGCATGTTTTTTCCCATGGAAACGCCATGTGACGATGATGTGGGGTATGAAGAACCAAGGAGACTTGAGGATGATGACCCTTTAGAGGAGGTGAGAGATGATTTGGAGACGCTTCAAGAAGAGGTGGCACCGGGAGTGGAGCACGAAAGTGAGCAACCCCACCCTATTAAGATCCCACCAAAGATTGTGAGTACTCTTCAATCTTCTTGCTTGATCATGAAGTACTTGTGTCAAGAGACGGACACAGGCTTCATAACCTCTCCTAAGGTAATCGTGGAAGTGGAGCCACCTCTACTTGAACCGGAAGACTCCTTGAGTGGTATCACCAACATGGAGACGACGGAGCTCGATGGCATCCCCCTTCCATACATTCTTCCTCAAACTCCTAAACTCAATGGTAGAAGGCCATGTCAAGGTAACAATTGGAACTCAAGCTTAGCTCATTGGTCATTCTACCATTTGCTTCTATCACTACTTGGAGCTCAACTCTCATCATGGAAGAAGCGACTTGACTTGAAGGAGGTACTAAGTTGGACACCATAACACAGGTATCGTCGAGCTTAAGACGGTAACCAAGCGCTTCTTGGGAGGCACCCCATGTTATCTTTATTTTTTTTCGCTTGTAACCTTTGTTTGAGGTTTTTGTGTTGTTTTAGCTTTTTGAATAAGGTTTGACAAGCAATTGGGATCACTCTTCACCAAGGATCATCATGGAACTCTTTTACCTCTATTACGTCCTACGCTCCTCTCTACCAACGCGGTAACTTCGTTCCACCTTACCCTCTCTCTGTTGATCATTGAGGACAATGCTCATGTTAGTCGTAGGGGAGTTTGAGGTTTTTGGTGCGATTATTTGTGGTAGAGATATAAGGCTATGCTTTGATGAGTTGCATGATCTTAATTGAATGTCAATTTCCTCTATTGTAGAATCATTCGGTTCTTGACTTTTGGTGTTTAATTGACTTCAAGTTTTCACAATGACGTTTAGACTGTCCTACTTAGAACCTATAACCAGCATGTTAGAGCTAATGTCAAATGAGTCTAGGCCAGAACAGAGATTTTTTCACTCTTGTATGTTGGTTGATTGGTTTGATACATGTTTTTGTACCACTCGATAACACCGGTCTAAGATGATGAAGGCAGTCAGTATTTTCACCCCTTTTCCATGTTTTTCTTCAACGTGATTGTGGCTTGAGATTAGATGGAATCCAATTCGAAATTTTGTGTTGAAGTTGTAAGGGGCTAAGGATCAAGTGGCTAATTTGGAAAGAAAATGTTGAAAAGAAAAGAAAAGAAAAGAAAAGCTAAGCTAGGCAAGCTCGGCACCTAAGTGAAGTGTCGGGTTGAGCACTAGCAAAGGCAAAAGCTGTGAGCTAGGCAGGTTCAACACCTAAGTAAAGTGTTGGATCGAGCACTAGTATGCAGTAAGAAAAAAAAAGAGAAAGAAAAAAAAAGGAAAAAAAAGAGAAAAAAACATTCTCGAATGTAGCCCTTGATCCTAGCCAGAGTTTGTAAAGTGCGGATCTAGAAGCGGATGAAGTCGAGTCGATAGCCACATCATGATCACTCATCACTTTCAAAAAAATAGTCCTTTTGATTAGAATTGGTGTTGTCGTGGTCGGTTTTGCTGTGTCCCAATCAACCACTACTTGAAGTGTGCAGAAAAGAGTGAGGGCTAGACTTGTTTGGCTGACGTTCTTGCATGTGTAGGTTTAGTTTGTTCGTGGAACAGTTTTAAGCCGAATTGTTATTGCTTGAATCTCAATGGACCGATCTTGTTATTTGTGAGCTTGGATGTTTTCTAGTTTATTTGCTTGAGGACAAGCAAAGCTTAGTCGTAGGGGAATTTGATGTGACTTTATTTGGTGCATTTTAAGCCTTCGATTAGCCTATGAAATGCCCGTGTTTGATCCTTAAATGCCATGCTTAATATGCTTTTATTGAAGTTTTGTGCTAAGTGCTATTATGTTGCCCGATTGCCACTTTGAGGCCAATTCCATGTCTATTGGAGGTGTTTTCTTTGTATTTTCAGGTCTTGGCATTATAGTACTGGTGACAAGGAGCACGTAGGATCAAACGGGAGGTCAATCGGAGCTAGGACGGAGGAGATATGGACGTGGCAAAATTGAAGAAAATACGACTTTCAGCTGAAGACAGTTTCGGCGAAACTATCACATAGTTTTTGCCGAAGAAGAAGCTTTCGGCGAAGTTTTCAAGTCCTCGGTCCGAAAACTTGAAGCAGACAGAAGGCTTTCGATCATTGAGGATATTTTCGGCGAAAACATTCAAAGTTTTCACCAAAAACTTTAGAAGAAATGCAGCAGCCATTCGGTGTTTTCAAGGGTAATTTCGGCGAAAATATTACATCAGTTTCGCCGAAAATTCAAGGCTAGTCCGGTGTAGTATATATAGAGGAAGGGGGTGAAAATTAAAGGAGCTGATATCTTATTTTACACATTGCCGATCAATTCCTCTTTCCTCTCAACTTCTCCAACACTTTCTCCTCATCAACCAATCCTTCATCAATCCTAGAGCAAGGTGCAAATTGGAGTAAGGAGCTTGGATTGAAGCCCACAACCTTGGGGAGAGGAGCTTGCAAGAAGAGGATTTCCATGGAACCCTTGGTGACCATCTCTCTTTCTTTCTCTTGTGTACCCTTGGCCATGTGTGGCTGATTTCCTAGGTTTTCTTGGATTGATAGATGGTTGTGCTAGGATAGAGGTTAATTGTATAAACTTGCCATGATTGATCTTGGATTGTAAGAAGATGGTCTCTATGACTTGTTGTTAATTCCATTGATGGCTATGGCTTGATTGGTCTATTGTTTGTAATGTAATGCATGAGAGTGCTTGGATTACATGGATTGTAGGTCTAGGGATTGAAGAGAGTGTGTTCTAAGAGATTAGATCATCTCAATTCAACCATAGTTGGATGATTTCTCACTTGTGCATTTTATCCAACACTTGGTGTGCATTAGGATTTTCACTCAATTGAACTTTGATTAGTCTTTGGATGATTCTCTTAGTGTTAGGACATTGACATGATAGTGTGGTGTCTAGCCTAGTGGTCATAGAGTCATAGGAGAGGGTTTTGTAGCTTGGCATTTCATCAAACACCTTTAATGCATCCTTAGTCACTTAGCTTGAGAGCGAGAGCCTAGGTTGAGTGGTTCTAGGATAGGGATTTAGTGCGACGAGAGTGCATTGAGTCTATAGAAGGGATTTGCATGGTCATTCGATTGCATCCTTGATCATGTTTGGCTTGTTTGTGCATTTATACCTCTTGAGCATGATGAACCTATCTTTCCAAGTTAACCTCCTTTACCTTTGATTTGCACCCTTTTGTTTTGCTTTGTTTGTTTAGTTTTCTTTATGTTTTCTTTTGTTCTTATTTCAAACCAACTCTTATTTTAAATAAATAGACCGTCCATGAACCGTGTGAGTACAAGCTTTTGAGAGAGCCCTCGTGGAATACGACCTTGATTGTTGTGAGTTAAATCCTCTTTTCAATACTCACAACATGATGGAAGAGCAAATAAGTATCAACTCACACATGGAGACACTACTTTCAAGTTGAAGCCACTATCATCTACTGAGATACTCAAAGATCAAATAGAGAGAAAGGTGTGCCGAGAGAAAAAGGAGAGAGAGCTCAAGAAACAAGAGATAAGAGAAGAAAATAGTGAACCCTCAAAAGAAAAAGGTTCAAAAACAGAAACAAGATCAAAAACAGAATGTCATGATCCTAAGGATCAAAGAGCTCAAAAGAGTGAGGTTGAGAGGAGAGAAAACCTGATAGCTAGACCTAGTGAGATCAAACAAACCCTAGTATCTAGGGAAGCCCTAGTGGTCATTCTCTACAAAGAATGTTTGATTACTAACCCTAACACCTCTCTTCCTAGTGCTGTGTCTTCACTTTTGCAGGATTTTGAAGATGTAAATATGGAAAAGTGCACTTTTTGCACCGATCATCTTGTGTTTCTTGGTTTTGTTGTTAGCTCTACAGGAATTAGGGTTGATGAGGACAAGATTGAAGCAATCAAGTCATGGCCAACCCCAAAGAACATCACTGATGTCCGAAGCTTCCATGGACTTGCAAGCTTCTATAGTAGATTTGTGAGGGACTTTAGCACAATAGCCGCCCCTCTCACGAAGCAGCCTTTGAAGAATGTTCCCTTCCATTGGGGAGCACCTCAAGAAGCAGCCTTTGAAGCACTCAAGAAGAAGCTCACCGAAGCCCCATTACTCAAGCTACCCGACTTCTCAAAACCTTTTGAAATCGAGTGTGATGCTTCGGGAGTAGGAATTGGAGCCGTGTTGATGCAAGAAGGGAGACCTATTACCTATTTCAGTGAGAAATTGAGTGGTGCAACCCTCAATTACCCCACCTACGACCAGGAACTGTATGCCCTAGTCCGAGCCTTAAAGACTTGGCAACATTACTTATGGCCCAAGGAGTTCATCATCCGCACCGACCATGAGTCCCTCAAATATTTTAAGGCTCAACATAAATTGAACAAAAGGCATGCAAGGTGGGTGGAGTTCATTGAGTCTTTCCCTTATATCATCCACTACAAACAAGTAAGGAGAATGTGGTAGCCGATGCCCTTTCTCGAAGGTATGCCCTAATCACTGCCTTGAGTTCTAAATTCATTGGTTTTTAGCATATTAAGGATTTATATTTGACTGACCCCAACTTTAAAGACATCTTTGAGTCTTGCACACATGTAGGGTTTGAGGATTATTATAGGCATAATGGATACCTATTTAAAGGAGCCAAGCTATGCTACCCTAGCCATTCAAGCCGAACCCTAGTCATAAGGGAAGCTCATGGAGGAGGACTCATGGGACACTTTGGAGTTGCTAGAGCCGTAGCCTGCTTTAAGGAACATTTCTACTGGCCTATAATGAGGAAAGAAGTTGAGAAGGTCATCAACCAATGTGCCAAATGCCAACGAGCTAAGTCCCACCTTCAACCCTTTGGTTTATATACTCCTTTGCCTATCCCTGAATACCCTTGGGTACATATATCTATGGATTTTGTTCTAGGATTGCCTAAGTCTAGGAGGGGCAAAGACTCAATTTTCGTGGTTGTAGATAGGTTTTCAAAAATGGCTCATTTCAATGCATGTCATAAGGCTGATGATGCATCCCACATAGCAGACTTTTTCTTTGGAGAAATAGTTAGACTTCATGGCATTCCTAAGACTATAGTTTCTGACCGAGACTGAAAATTCCTAAGTTACTTTTGGGAAACCTTGTGGGCTAAACTAGGAACCAAGCTTATGTTTTCCACTACCTGCCACCCTCAAACTGATGGTCAAACAGAGGTTGTCAACCGGTCACTATCCCAAATGCTTAGAGCCATCATCAAATCCAACCTTAGGACTTGGGAGGACTGCCTACCCCATGTAGAGTTTGCTTACAACCGATATGTCCACTCCGCCACCCAATACTCACCTTTTGAATTGGTCTATGGCTTTAACCCCCTAACCCCATTGGATTTATCACCATTGCCTATACATGAGTTTCTAGATGCAGATGGACACACCAAGGCTGAGTACGTTCGAAAGCTTCATGAGAAGGCTAAAGCCAACATCGAAAGAAGGACAACTCAATACCTAAGGAATGCAAACCGTGGAAGAAAGGAGAAAATCTTCCAACCTGGTGACCAAGTGTGGATTCACTTCAGGAAGGACAGGTTCCCTGAGCAAAGGAGATCTAAGTTGCTGCCAAGAGGAGATGGGCCTTACACTGTTCTTGAAAGGATCAACAATAACGCTTATGTTTTAGATTTTCCCAACACCTATGGTGTAAGTGCTACTTTCAATGTTGCTGACTTAACTCCTTTCTATGATGATGACTTTGCAGAAACAGATTAGAGGACGAATCCTCCCCAAGAAGAGGGGAATGATGAACCCCCAGTGCCCTGGACCCGACCAGACCTGCCCTTGACCTGGAGCCAAGTCAAAGCCTTCAAGACACGGATCACTGCCTACATAGGCGATTGGAGTCGAGCCAAGCATGAAGAGCTGGACCAAAGGTTCATCAGAGAAGGATGCATAGTGCTGACCCTTGATGGCCGACAGAAATCCCCCACAAAAGACAAATGCCCTAAGGACACTACCCCGGCCCCGGCGGATGCGGACAACCAGCCCCTGTATCGGACAACCTTGCTCAGCACTCAGAATCTGGCGGACAAGTTGATGCCAGAAGATTGAGGAGGCCAAAATACTTGGAGAGAACCTCACTTGTCCGAGGAAATGTCAAGCAGAAGGCCAGAACAGCCCGACATCACCAAAACCCTAGCACGGGTCCAGAGCAAATGATGCCGAGCCGGTCACCACAGCCGAAGGATGCCACCCGACCACCCGGTCTCCCGGAACCTGCGGTAATTACGAAAATGCCACCGCACGCGTTCCAGGCCCTTTTCCTAGCCGCGTTCGGATTCCTGCCCGCGCCCGGAGGTTTCCCAATCCCACCCGGACAAGGAAAGACGGATTTGCCCTAATCCGCCCGGATTAGGGTTTTGCTTAATTTTTGCCAGTTTAGAGTTTAATATTCGGACAACTTGGTTTATTTTAATAGTTTCTTCGGCCTATCTTATAGGATTATTTTAGTTTTTCCTTTTTAGAGTTGGAACCGGCCTAGGCCACCCTTGAGCTATAAATAGAGGCCTCGGCCATCATTTTAAGACAGTTTACCCCTTAATGAAATTTTCAGAACATTGTTCTTTTTCCTTCAAGTCTTTGCTCGTTGTTGTTTAGCTTAAGGTTTTGGTTTATCATCAAAGGCAATCATCCTTTGTTTGTGGCACCAACTCGACCGAATACCTTGGGGGTTCCTAAGTCAATACTTAGTGGATTTCAAGGGTTCTCCGCGGTTTCAAAGGTTAGGTTCTCGTGGGGCTGATAATATAGTTTTGGCTGTTGAGTCGTTCCCTTCCTAGAGGAGGCGGTTCGCATCAGTTTCTGTGCGGAAAAAATGAGGGCCAAAGGGTTAAGGTTGCTTGGCATAACATGGCTTATCCCCTTGCTGAAGGAGGGTTAGGCTTTAAGGATTTGAGTAGTTGGAATTCAGCAAACATAATGAGACATTTATGGAACCTCTTGATCAAGAGTGGCTCCTTGTGGGTAGCATGGATTGAGGCTTATAGGCTTAAAGGTAGAGATGTGTGGTCTGTCAACACTGCCACGGGATCTTGGCACTGGAGGAAAATTATGAAACTTAGACAGATTGCACGGGTGTTTGTTACTTGGGATGATGATGGTGATGTGATGTGGAATGGTTCATACCTGAAGAAGTTCAAACCTTCCATGATTTGGGACTCCATCAGGCCTCGTCTGGCTACTGAACCTTGGGCTCCTATTCTTTGGGAGGGACTGAAGATACCCAAAAATAGCATGATAACCTGGCTTGTCCTGAAGGATCGTATCAGTACGCTGGATAAGGTAGCTATGTGGAATGCTGGTGTAAATCAAGTCTGCCCTCTATATGGAAACTTTGATGAAAGTAGACAGCATCTTTTTCTGGACTGTGACTTCTCAAGGAAGTGCTATGAAGTTTTCCTCAGCGGCTGGCCAAGGTTTGGGACCTGGGATGAACTCATCCATTTCATATCAAAATGGAATGGTAAGAATTCTGCTGCATAGGCCAAAAGCTTGGGATGGTGTGCAATTACAAGTGAAGTTTGGTGGGAAAGATGTAGGAGGCTCTATGCTGCAAAGAGTTTTGATGAAGAAGGCATTTGTACCAAAGTCGCTGATGATTTGATAGCATGTGTAAATGGGCATAAAAATGAAAAAGATATGCTCAGTTGTATTGGGGTTGCTAGATAGTCTTTTTCGAGTTTTGTGTTTTGTAACAGTGGCTTGGGATTAAGCCTTGTACTCGAGCTTCTTGGTTTTTTTTGATGATATACAACCCTAATTATTCATAAAAAAACATAAAATAATAGTTGAAGTCTTTAATGTTGAATGAAAGACCTAATTAGGTCAAAACCCTAATCCGGCGGTGATCGGCGACTTTGGGCCAGTTGGGCTTCGGTGGCGTGGGCCGGTTGAGCTTCGGTGGCGGCCCGACGGGCTGGCTCGGTCGGGCTCTGGCTGGTCTTGGCCTTGGCCTTGGCCCGAGGCTTTAATGTCCTATCTCGGGCCCTGCTCCGGGTCTGTCCTGATGTCTTCTTGAATCTCCAAGAGGGTGTAGCCTTCCTTGACGAATCGATCAGCATCCTCCTCATGGCCCTCTTTACTCCAGGACTCTATGTAGACGTTAAGTTTCTCTCGGAAGGCCTTGGTCTGGCTTCGGGTAAATGGAGGCTCAGGTCGGGTCCAGGGTCTGTTGGTCTCATCACCCCCCTCTTCTTGTGGAGGATTCATCCTCGAATCCTATCCTACATATTCATCATCGTAATAAGGGGTTAGGTCAGCCACATTGAAGGTTGCACTTACCCCGTAGGAGTTTGGTAGGTCAAGGACATAGGCGTTATTGTTAATCCTCTGGAGGACTGTGTAAGGCCCGTCTCCCCTGGGTAGTTTGGACTTTCTCTGCTCTAGAAACCTATCCTTCCTGAAGTGTATCCACACCTGGTCTCCGGCTTCAAAAAATTTCTCCTTTCTTCCTCGGTTGGCATTACGGAGGTACTGAGCAGTCCTTCATTCAATATTGGCCTTGGCCTTCTCATGGAGCTGCTTGACATAAGCTGCCTTCTCTTGGCCACCTGCATCTAAAAATTCATGGACAGGAAGTGGAGATAAATCCAGCGGGGTTAGTGGATTAAAACCATAAACAAGTTCAAACGGATAGTATTGGGTAGCTGAATGCACAACTCGATTATAAGCAAATTCTACATGTGGTAGACATTCTTTCCTAGTCCGGATGTTACTCTTAATGACTGCTCTCAGCATTTGAGCTAAGGATCGGTTTACAACTTCAGTCTACCCATAAGTTTGGGGGTGGCATGTGGTGGAGAACATTAGTCGGGTGCCAAGCTTAGCCCATAAAGTCTTCCAAAAGTAGCTTAGGAACTTTGAATCCCTATCGGAGACTATAGTCTTTGGAACTCCATGCATCCTAACTACTTCCCTAAAGAATAGGTCAGCAATTTGAGAGGCGTCATCAGTTTTATGGCAAGCAATGAAGTGAGCCATTTTAGAGAACTTGTCAACAACCACAAATATGGAGTCCTTCCCCTTTCGGGTTCTAGGTAGTCCTAGGACAAAGTCCATGGACAAGTCTACCCAAGGATGCTCATGAATGGGCAAGGGGGTGTACAATCCATGGGGCCTGAGTTTAGATTTAGCTCTTTGGCACTTGGAGCATTTAGATATGATCTTCTCGGCATCGTGCCTCATCTTGGGCCAGTAGAAGTGCTCTTTGAGGGTGGCCACGGTCTTAGCTACACCAAAGTGTCCCATGAGACCTCCACGATGGGCCTCTAGGGTTAGGACAGTCCTGCAAGAATGGTTAGGGAGACACAGTTTTGATCCTTTAAATAAGTAACCATCTTGTTGGTAGAAATTACCAAGTCCTCCTTGTTGGCAAGCTTCAAAAATACTCTTAAAATCAGGGTCAGTGGCATAGAGGTCTTTGATGTATTCAAAGCCAATGAATTTAGTAGAGAGGATTGAGATTAAAGTGTACCTTCGGGATAGGGCATTAGCCACGATGTTCTCCTTACCTTGCTTGTATTGGATGATGTAAGGAAATGATTCTATGAATTCTACCCACCGAGCATGCCGCTCGTTGAGCTTGTGCTGAGCCTTGAGGTACTTGAGTGATTCATGATCCGTGTGGATGATGAACTCTTTAGGCCATAGGTAGTGTTGCCAAGTCTTCAAAGCTCTTACCAGGGCATACAGCTCTTCGTCATAGGTCGGGTAGTTGAGAGTGGCACCACTGAGCTTTTCACTGAAGTAGGCGATGGGCCTCTTTTCCTGCATTAGGACAGCTCCTATCCCTACTCCGGATGCATCACACTCGATCTCAAATGGTTTGGTGAAGTCGGGCAACATGAGCAAAGGGGCCTCAGTAAGCCTCCTTTTAAGGGCTTCAAATGCCTTTTGTTGTGGAGCTCCCCACTGGAAGGGGACATCCTTCTTTAGCACGGCTGTGAGAGGGGCGGCAACGGTACTGAAGTCCCTTACAAATTTTTGATAGAAGCTAGCCAACCTGTGGAAGCTCCTAACATCATTGATGTTTTGATGTGTGGGCCAGGATTTGATGGCTTCTATCTTGTCTTCATCAACCCTTATACCTGCAGAGCTAACAACAAAGCCAAGGAAAACGAGGTGATCTGTGCAAAAGGTGCACTTGCTCATGTTGGCATAGAGGTGCTCCTTTCTCAGGGTTTCTAAGACAGCCTTGAGATGCTCTAAGTGATCTCCTAAGTTTTTGGAGTAAATAAGGATATCATCAAAGTAGACCACTACAAATTTTCCTATGTAAGCTCTAAGGACTTGGTTCATTAATCTCATGAAGGTACTAGGTGCATTTGTTAGGCCGAATGTCATAACCATCCACTCATACAATCCTAGTTTAGTTTTGAAGGCAGTTTTCCACTCATCACCTTCCTTCATTCGGATTTGATGGTATCCAGATTTAAGATCAATTTTGGAAAAGATGGTGGCGCCATGTAGTTCATCCAGCATGTCATCTAACCTAGGAATAGGATGGCGATACTTAACTGTTATGTTGTTGATAGCTCGTCAATCAACACACATCCTCCATGTGCCTTCCTTTTTGGGAACTAGGATGACTGGGACAGCACAAGGGCTCATGCTCTCTCGGATATATCCCTTGTCCATCAATTCCTCCACTTGTGCTTGGATCTCCTTGGTTTCTTCTGGATTGGTACGATAGGCTGGCTTGTTAGGCAGGGCAGCTCCGGGCACCAAGTCGATCTGATGTTCAATGCCTCTGAGTGGGGGTAGCCCACTAGGAATTTCTTCGGGGAAGACATCTTTAAACTCCTGTAAAAGTGAAGTAACAACACTAGGCAGAGAAGTATTAGGGTTAGAAATCAAACACTCCTTGCAGCGGATGATCACAAGGGGCTTCCTAGAAACTAGAGATTGTTTGATCTCACTCGGGGTGGCTAACAAGTTTTCTCTCCTATCAATCTCACTTTTTTTAGCTCTGGGACCTTTAAGGTCTTGTAATTCTATTTTTACACTCATATGGTCTCTCGTTTGTTCTCTCTTTTCTCTGTTCTTGAGCTCTCTCTCTTTCTTTTCTTTGATGGCCTTTCGATCTATTTGGTCTTGGAGAATCTCGGTACGTGACATTGGCCTCAGAGTGTACTTAGTATCCCCATGAATGAGGTTGTATCTGTTGGTTCTTCCATCATGTGTGGAGTACCTGTCAAATTGCCAAGGTCTTCCTAACAAAGATGTGGGCAGCTTCCATAGGAACCACATCACATAAAATGTTATCTTTGTACCTTCCAATGTAGAAGGGAACATGAGCTTGTCGGGTGACCCTCAATTCCCCACGATTACTAAGCCAATGAAGTTTGTAGGGTTTCGGGTGTTTTTGGGTTGGGAGACCAAGTCCCTGAACCAACTCGTGACTTACAGCATTAGTACAGCTTCCTCCATCAATCACCATACTAAAAATCTTATTTCGAATTACGCATCTGGTATGAAAGAGGTTATCTCATTGCTCCCATCCTTCCTCCACAATTTGTGCATTGAGAATTCGTCGGGAAATGACAGAGAGTCGTCAGGCCGACTTTGAGGGTCGGGGGGCACTGGGGTTGTTCACGGGTGGGGGCCGAGGCCTAAGCTGTCCGGGGTTCGGGGCTTGAGTGGCGGCTCGGGTCATGGACTGGATTAGAACTCCGGTTTGGGCAGGTAGTCGAGGTGCTCCGGGGTCAGGTGGTGTCGAGTCGGGGGTGGACTGGGCGGCACCGTGGTCACGAGGCTCGTCGGGTGCGCCGGGGTTGGGTGGCGTCGGGCCGGAGTCGGTCAGGATGGCGCCGGGGTCATGAGTCTCATCGGGTGCGCCGGGGGCGGGTGGCGTCGGGTCGGAGTCGGGCAGAACGTCACCGGGGTCGGGCGTTCCGTCGGGTGGCATCAAGGCTGGGTGCTCAGGTGTCGGGGTTGGAGCGAGCGAGCGGCGTCGGGGTCGGGTGCTCGGTCATTGGGACGGGGTGCTGGGGCGCCAGGGCTGGTCGGGCAAGGCCAGTCGGGGCCGGGGCCGAGCGCTGGGGCGCTGGGGCCTGGTCGGGCAGTGCCGGTTAGGGTCGAGGCCGAGCGCCGGGTTGTGCAGGCTTCTTCCTCCAATTGAGCTAAGGTGGCTTGCACCTGTTGCAGGACTCGGGAAGCATCTCCCAATGCAGCTTCTAACTTGGCAAGCCTCCAATCTGCCATGGTTAATCGGAACAAGTATTTTGCCTCACAAATCTCTCAAAAATTCTCCTCACTCACTCTTGATTTTTCCCTCGTGTTTAAAATATAACGGATGCACTCAAATAAAAGTAGAACATAAACAATTCAGCTTCAAGTAGTTGCAAGTTTCTTCAAAGCTTTGAGGATAGACTTACTAGCGTGTGGGTGTCGGGACTTGAACTACTAGGGTTTCCCTTGTTGCTAGGGCTTGGTGAGCTCTCCGTCTTGTCCTCAAGATTCCTCCTTGGCGGTGGTTGATCTTGGTGTTGGCGTCGGGCAACGAAAGCCTATCTTCTATCCCCTCTTCTTAGGATTGATCTTACTACCTTGACAAGGGTGGCCTCTTTTTAGTTTGGTCTTTATATTTTCTTTTGACCTTTTTTCTTTTCTTTTTCTTGAACTCGACTTAGGGTTTTCTCGATGTTATGATGGCCACCAATTTTTCTTTGCCTTACAACTCGAAAAGAACATAATACAGGAATTGAAATAATAGGGATTTTTCGAAGCTATCTTCTAAAAAGCAGTAAAGGATATGATTCCAAGGTGTGCATGTGGATTTTCATTCAATTGTGTTTGACAAGGCTTTTTGGTGAATCTCTTAGTGTTAGGGCATTGATATGAGAGTGTTGTGCCTAGCCTTGTGGTCATAGAGTCTTTAGAGAGGGTCTTGTGTCTTGGCATTTCATCAAACACTTAGAATGCATCCTTTTCACTTAGCTTGAGAGCGAGAGCCTAAGTTGAGTGGTATTAGGATAGGGATTTGGTGCTACGAGAGTGCACTGAGTCTATAGAAGTGAAATGCATGGTCATCCGAATGCAAACTCGATCTTGATTGACTTGTTTGTTCAATTAGTCCTCTTGAGCATGATGAAACTACCCGCCAAGAGAACCCCTTTGTCTTTGATTTGAACCACCTTTCTCTCTTGTTTAATCTTTGTTAGTATTGCTTTTTTTTGCCTGTGTTCTGAATTTCTTAATCAAACCAAACCAATTTCAAAAGTCTAGACAGTCTATGAGAAGTGTGAGTATTAGTTTATGAGAGGACCCCATGGAATACGACCTTGATAAAATCCTTTTATCCGTCAACAATCAGGTAACATCTCTAACCGTAATGAGATGCCTCATAACATTTCTTTAACTCTTGAAATTTTCGATGTTTGGGTAATTGATTTTATGGGGCCTTTCACACCCTCCAACGAAAATATGTACATTATTGTGGCCGTTGATTATGTTTCCAACTGGGCTGAAGCTGAAGCTTTACCCACCAATGATTCAAGAGTGGTGGGACGGTTACTTGCACGTCTCTTCACACGTTTTGGTTCACCACGCTTCATCATAAGCGATAGGGGTACCCACTTCCATGGACACTTTGACCGTGTGTGCAAGTGCTTTGGCGTCACCCACCGAATGTCCACAGCTTATCACCCTCAAGCTAACGGTCAAGCAGAAGTGACAATCCATAAGCTCAAACGAATTCTTGATTGGACAGTTGGCCGGTCTCGCAAGGACTGGTCATCTAAGCTCAACGATGCCTTATGGGCGTATCAAACTTCCTAACAAGACTCCCATCAGTACCTCACCGTATCAACTAGCCTATGGCAAGGCATGCCATCTACCGGTTGAGCTTGAGCACAAGGCGTTCTGGGCTACTAAATAGTTGAACATGAAACATGCAGTAGTAGGGGATATGCGCCACGATCAAATCGCTGAGCTTGAGGAACACCGTCGCCACGCGTATGAGAGTACGAAACTCTATAAAGAATGCACCAAGAGGATCCATGACGCTCAATTAAAAGAGGTCAAGCAATTCTACCCCGGTGATGAAGTCCTTTTATATAACTCTCGCTTGAAGCTCTTCACGGGTAAACTGAAATCCTGATGGTCCAGCCCCTACACCGTTGTTCGGCAGACGACACTTGGAGGCGTCCAAATTAAAGGCCCTAGTCAAGAACCGTTTATGGTAAATGGCCATAGGCTCAAGAAGTACCTTCAGGGATTAGATGTCACCCTCATCGACGTGCATTACTTCTCGTCGACCTCGTAACTTCGTTCCAGGTATCGTCCAGCTCACGGACGTTAAGCAAGAGCGCTTTGTGGGAGGCAACCCACGACTGGAGTCAGTTTTTGATTCTGTTTGAGTCATTTTTTTCATTTTCCTCTTAAAACCGTGTAAACCCATTTTTCAAACGAGTTTTCGGTGAAAACTGAAGGAGTTTTCACCGAAAACTTTGGCTTTAAACCCCCCAAACTCTCCTGTGTTGTTTTTACAGAAATCTTCTCGCCGAAAGCTTTGACTTCACGACGAGAACTGAATCTTTAAAATCGGTGTCGTTTCGCTCCCCGGAAATGGCGCCAATTTGATGAGCTCTAAAAAAGTGATAAAATACTACTAAGCTAAAAGCTAAGCAGATCATATTCCACATGCCTGTTCTACTCGTTTACTCAAATATGTTGGCAACTCTATTCAGGATTAAACAATTCGTGCGTGGTGTGAGTTCCATGACTTCTATACTAGGATGCAAGGAAACTGAAAAGAAATTAAAATGCAGAATGATTGGTTGATTGACTTAGATAGACGACAGACAGGCTTAGATTTTGAATCCCCCTAAGATCATCAGAACATTGGCGATCACAAGACCAGCGGCTTTCAATTCTCATTCACTCAATTTCTAGACACCATCATAACTCCTTACCCTTAGGTTTAAGACTGGCGAATGTTCGCTCCATCCAATCTAACTACCAAGATTAGTTAACCACCCGAGTACGGTTGCTTCTTGCGACGGAATAACTAACTGGTGAAATTACTAACGATTCATGAGTTACTGTTGAAGTGGATTAACCCTAACTAGTTCCTACGAAAGGCACACTCCAATGAATAGGTTAATTGTTGATTTGGTGTTTTAAAGTGAGGCGAAGGTTCACTACTATCCTCAGCTTAACAAGAATCTAATCTAGGTAGCCAAACCAGACAAGAAACACAGACAACAAAGAACAAACCAAACATGAAAATGAAACTAATTGAACTTCAAATCTAATTAACGCCTGATGTGAACCGCTGCAACCGTGGGCAGACGACCCTAACCACCGCAAGTTGGACACCGTGCAACGAGGTAGAAATGTCGGGAACCGGGGCGGAATAGTACTTTGACCCGTTGGCTATATAACAGCCGGGAACCAGAAGTGTCCAGTCGAAGACGCCACGCCAAGAGATGGATGCTCTTGATGATAAGTCGATCCTTCAGTATCGCAACATGCAGATACAACAAGGGTTTCAGAACAAAGTTCTATCAAAGGGGGGTTTATTTCATAAAAGTTGTGTCTACAAAGTGAGGCCGGCGGCCTCTATTTATAGGGAGGGAACAAGCTCTCCTCCCTAAAGTCTAACTCCTAAATAATAATAAAATAAAGAGTCCTTCTCCTAAAAAGACTCCTAAAACCCCTAAACAAGTCCTACTAAAAATGAAAAACAATTAAATAGTCTTTAAATCCAAGAATCCAACTCTAAATAGGAATAAAACTCTTAAAACCCTAAACCGGTGGTTTTAGGGTTTCCTAGTCCGGGCGGGACTAGGACTCGGCGGGCAGCCGGTCTTTGGGCCGGGCCTTTGCTCGGCTCCGGGCTTCTTCTTCTTCAATGGCGGGCCTTCGTCGGGCCTTGGGGCCTAATGCCCGGGCTGGTCCAAGGACTAGGGCCTTGCCAAAAGGCTTGGTCCGCACGGCGTCCATCTCCATAAAATAATCCCGATCGGCCCGGCTCTTGGTCTAGGGCTCGGGGCGGGGCCGGTTTGGGAACTTCTTCATTTCTGCTCGGGGCTTCCTCTCCTAGCTTCGGGCATTGCCTCAGATAACTCCATATGTGACTCTCATGGGCTAGGGTCGGGCCAGGGGTGGTGCCTTGGAACCAGGAACTCCTCTTCCTCTCTCGGCTCGGCTCCGGATCGGTCTCAGGTGGCCATCCCTTCTCGGCCAAGTACTCTCGAGCTCTCTTGCTCCTGTACTCCAGGAAGGCTTCCATTGGATCTCTAGAGTGTGCCTCGTCTTCAGGGCCCTTGGAGGCTTGGCCAGGACCTGACGGAAGCTTGCCCTCAGCACTAGGGTTTCTACACTCGGCCAGCAGCATGGCTTGGTGTGGCAGTTCTTCCTCCGGAGCTTTCCTACCTGTAGAGGGTGGCCTTAGCCTGTATCTTATCTCATACCTGGGCTTGGGGTCTTGTAGGTGGCCTTCCCTTGGCTCTATTCGCTTCTTGTAGGGCCCTAAGGTTCTTCCTTGGACGGGTGACCCTGGTGGAGTGTATGAGTACTTACGGATACTTGGGCAGTCTGGTTGGGTCATATCATCCCCCTCTTCTTGCCTTGGATTTGTCCCCAAATCCATCTCGGGTTCCCTTCTAGCACTCATCACTCTCTTCCAAACTTCAGCAATCTTGTCGGCCACGGTCGGGGAAGATTCAGCTTCATCTTTAGACCTAGGAGTGTCATTCGAATCAGTAACGGACCAAGGCTTGGGTCCTTCAGCACTTTCTCCATCGGTCTCCATAGCTCCCTCTCCTGAAAAACTATTAACAGTAATATTAAGGCTTCGGGAGGTGGTGGGTGAAGGTTCCTCATTCATTTCTACATCCGGGTCAGCATCCGGATCTTCTTCACTCGGGGCAGCTCTCAATACTCGTCGGGAGATGATCTCCCATTGTATCTTGGGTGCACAGGGAACCGTCGGTGAAGCGTCAGGTCGGGGCACGGGGGTGCCGGAGGTGCCAGAGGTAAACCAGGGCACGTCGGTCAGGGTGGTGGCGTCGGGCAGTGGGGACGCGACGGCGGGCAGTGGGGAGCCGGTGGCGGCGGGCAGGAAGTAGGCGGCTGCGGACAGTGGGAAGTCGGCGGCGGCGGGCAGTGGGGAGTCGGCGGCGGCGGGCAGTGGCGAGCCGGTGGCGGCGGGCAGTGGGGATCCGGCGGCGGCGGGAAGTGGGGATCCGGTGGCGGTGGCCAGTGGGGGGCCGTCGGGGCAGTCGGGGTTGGGCAGGACCGGGGCTGAGCATCGGGCAGGGACGCGCCGGACTCGTGGTCGGGGGCCACGTCGGGTGGTGATGCGCCGGGGGCCTTGGGCAGCGACAGGTCGGGGCCGGGTGCTAGATCGGTCGGGGCCTGGTCGGGCAGGGTAGCGCCGGGTGCTGGGGCGCTAGGACTGAGAGGGTAGCGCCAGTCGGTACCGGGCGCTGGGACGCCGGGGCTGGTCAGGCATTGCCAGCCGGGGTCGGGGCCGAGCGTTGGAGCGCTGGGGCCTGGTGGGGTAGCACCGGGTCTGGGGCCGAGTGCTGGGGCACTGGGGCCTGGTGGGGCAGCGTCGGGGCTGGGGCCGAGCGCCAGGGCGCTCGGGCCTGGTGGGGCAGTGTCGGGGCTGGGGCCGTGTGCTGGGGCACTAGGGCCTGGTGGGGCAGCGCCGGGGCTGGGGCCGTGTGCTGGGGCACTAGGGCCTGGTGGGGTAGCACCGGGGCTAGGGGCCGAGTGCTGGGCCGAGTGCTGGGGCACTGGGCTTGGGGCAGTGCCGAGGCCGGGGCCGAGCGCTGGGCCGCTAGGGCCTGGGGCAGTGCCGAGCGCTGGGGCGCTAGGGTCTGGGACAGTGCTGATGTTGGGGCCTGGTCGGGCAGTGTCGGGGCTGGGTACTGGGGCCGGGGCTGGTGACGGGGATAAGGTCGGGGCTGGGGCCGGGGCTGGTGCCGAGGCTGAGGCCGGGGCGCCGAGTGCTAGGGTTTTAGAGAAGAACCCTGCAAACTTCTTAAGCCTTCTCGGCTTAACTTGCTCTCCTTCATCCGATTCTTCTTCTCCTTTCCTCTCATCCTCCTCATCGCCTGTCTCGATTTCTCTTTCTCTTATCACCATCGTTTGTTGATTAGGGCAGTCCCTTGAGACATGTCCCCTTCCTTGACATTTGACACATACAATTCCACTGGGACGTGGGTTAGAGCCTTGAAACTTATAAGTAGATGGTGCAAGTGTTACCGGAGGTGCCGAATCCCTAGGGTTAGGGTTTGGCCGTGGGCTGAGGGCTCGGGTCTGTTCAGGCTTCCATGGAGCTTGGCTTGTACTCGGACCTTCTCTCCATGAGTCATGGGCGGGTCTCCTGGTGTAGCCGTCTTGGCCTCGTCCTCTTCCACGCTGGGTCAGGGCTCCGTGTATGTGGGCCAGGGTAACTTTAAGACTCTGAAGGGTGTCTTCTATTTTGGCTAACCTCTCGTCTGCCATGGTTAGTACTAGCAAACAGAAGCAATTTTCTATCCCCTCTTCTTAGAAACAAACTTACAATGAAAGGAAATAACGTGGCAAGGTGGCCTTGCTTTCTTTTCTTTTTCTTTTCTTATAACTCGAAACTAAAATTGAAATAGAAGGGAGATTTTCGAATCAATTTTCTAAGAAAGCAGTAAAAGATATGAATCCATGTGAACCTGGAGACTGGGATAGATGTGGTCCTTGTGTTTGAACCGTGCTCTGATACCAACTGATGTGAACCGCTGCAACCGTGGGCAGACGACCCTAACCACCGCAAGTTGGACACCGTGCAACGAGGTAGAAACGTCAGGAACCGGGGCGGAATAGTACTTTGACCCGTCGGCTATATAACAGCCGGGAACCAGAAGTGTCCAGTCGAAGTTGCCACGCCAAGAGATGGATGCTCTTGATGATAAGTCGATCCTTCAGTATCGCAACATGCAGATACAACAAGGGTTTCAGAACAAAGTTCTATCAAAGGGGGGTTTATTTCATAAAAGTTGTGTCTACAAAGTGAGGCCGGCGGCCTCTATTTATAGGGAGGGAACAAGCTCTCCTCCCTAAAGTCTAACTCCTAAATAATAATAAAATAAAGAGTCCTTCTCCTAAAAAGACTCCTAAAACCCTAAACAAGTCCTACTAAAAATGAAAAACAATTAAATAGTCTTTAAATCCAAGAATCCAACTCTAAATAGGAATAAAACTCTTAAAACCCTAAACCGGTGGTTTTAGGGTTTCCTAGTCCGGGCGGGACTAGGACTCGGCGGGCAGCCGGTCTTCGGGCTGGGCCTTTGCTCGGCTCCGGGCTTCTTCTTCTTCAATGGCGGGCCTTCGTCGGGCCTTGGGGCCTGATGCTCCGGGCTGGTCCAAGGACTAGGGCATTGCCAAAAGGCTTGGTCCGCACGGCGTCCATCTCCATAAAATAATCCCGATCGGCCCGGCTCTTGGTCTAGGGCTCGGGGCGGGGCCGGTTTGGGAACTTCTTCATTTCTGCTCGGGGCTTCCTCTCCTAGCTTCGGGCATTGCCTCAGATAACTCCATATGTGACTCTCTTGGGCTAGGGTCGGGCCAGGGGTGGTGCCTTGGAACCAGGAACTCCTCTTCCTCTCTCGGCTCGGCTCTGGATCGGTCTCGGGTGGCCATCCCTTCTCGGCCAAGTACTCTCGAGCTCTCTTGCTCCTGTACTCCAGGAAGGCTTCCATTGGATCTCTAGAGTGTGCCTCGTCTTCAGGGCCCTTGGAGGCTTGGCCAGGACCTGACGGAAGCTTGCCCTCAGCACTAGGGTTTCTACACTCGGCCAGCAGCATGGCTTGGTGTGGCAGTTCTTCCTCCGGAGCTTTCCTACCTGTAGAGGGTGGCCTTAGCCTGTATCTTATCTCATACCTGGGCTTGGGGTCTTGTAGGTGGCCTTCCCTTGGCTGTATTCGCTTCTTGTAGGGCCCTAAGGTTCTTCCTTGGACGGGTGACCCTGGTGGAGTGTATGAGTACTTACGGATACTTGGGCAGTCGGGTTGGGTCATATCACCGTCGATCCGTGACCGCTTTAAAGCCCTAGGTCACTTAGGGATCATCTAATCTAAGCTCTACGAGTTTAGCTACTCATATTCAATACAGGAGAATCAAAGACAAATGATTTTCGGTATTTCTCCTGTCTTCTCTATGCAGATTTGATTCGTAGTTTTCGGCGAGAAGTAGGGTGTTCTCGCCGAAAACTTCTTCATGGATTGTCAGGTTTTCCTTTGACAGTTTTTGGCGAAAATACTGAGGAGTTTTCGCCGAAAACCTTAGGTATGACCAGGAGTGGAATTGTCTTCGACTTCATTGCTTCTTTGATTGATTCTGGGTCAATTCTTTGGGGTTCCAACGCCTTAGACATGTCCTTGGATACATCATTTGACGCCAAAAACCTGTGCTATCACAAAAGCGACCATCAAATAGACCCAAAACGGGCCAAAGTAACCAAAATGCACGAGATAGAGCTGTTGAGAGAATATTCGCTATATTTCCTTAAAAATCGAGTCTTAAGCATAGAAATGTCGCTTGAATGGGGCGAAAACTTATGTGTTTATTTTTTATTTTTGATGAATAATTAGGGTTGTATATCATCAAAAAAACTGGGTAGTTCAAGTACAAGGCTAAACACAAGCCACTGTTTACAAAAAAACAAAGCTCAATTAGCTAACTAGTAATACCAATACACCGGAGCATGTCTTTTTCATATTTATGCCCCATTACACAGGCTAACAAATCATCTGTAACTTTAGTGCAAATGCCGCCTTCATCAAGACTCTTCATAGCATAAAGCCTCTTACATCTTTCCCGCCAAATTTCGCTTGTAATTGCACACCACCCAAGACTTCTAACCTGTGCAGCAGGACTCTTTCCAATCCAATTTGAAGTTATGTAATGGATGAGTTCATCCCAATTCCCAAATCTTGGTCAGCCACTGAGGAAATGTTGGTAGCACTTCCTTGAAAAATCACAGTCCAGAAAAAGATGTTGCCTATTTTCATCAAAGATACCACAAAGGGGACAGACTTGACTTACACCTGCATTCCACATAACCACCTTATCCAGTGTATTGATACGATTCTTCAGAACAAGCCAGGTTATCATGCTATTCTTAGGTATCTTCAGTCCCTCCCAAAGGATAGGAGCCCATGATTCAGTAGCCAAATGAGGCCTGATGGAGTCCCAAAGAGTAGAAGGTCTAAACTTCTTCAGATATGCACCATTCCACAACACATCGCCATCATCATCCCAGGTAACAAAATCTCGTGCAATCTGCCTGAGCTTTAAGATTTTCCTCCAGTGCCAAGATCCTGTGGCAGTATTAACAGTCCACACATCCCTACCTTTAAGCCTATAAGCCTCAATCCATGCTACCCACAAGGAGCCACTTCTAATCAAAAGATTCCACAAGTGCCTCATTATGTTAGCTGAATTCCAACAGCCCAAATCCTTAAAGCCTAGCCCTCCTTCAGTAAGGGGATAAACCATGTTATGCCAGGCTACCTTTACCCTTTGGCCCTCATTTTTCCCCCACAAGAACCTAGCACAGATTAGTTCAATCTCATTCAGAACAGTTGCAGGAATCACAAACATAGAGAGCCAGTACTGAAGGATCCCATGTATAACTGATCTAACCAGCTGCATTTTCCCCGCATAATTCAGTAACTTTGCTTTCCAATTCTTTACTCTAGCTGTGATTTTATCAACTAATACACGACAATCTGATTTAGAGAGTTTCCCTGCAGAGATAGGTATTCCTAGATATTTCAAAGGAAGCTTACCTTCTCTAAACCCAGCAGCTGCCACCATTAAATCCTTCTCACATCTATTAACTCCAGCAGTGTAAATGTGTTGATTTCATCTAGAGTTTTTGACGAAGACTTAGGATTCTCGCCGAAAACTCTCCTTGAATGCTCTGACGGTTTGTTCTTGGATTTTTGCAGAAAATTCTTGACATTTTCGCCGAAATTTCCTTTATAAAGCTGGGCAGGATTTGTGTTAACTTGATTGACTCATTGGATCGATTCCGTTGCGATTCCTCGAGGTTCCAATGCCTTAGACACGTCCTTGGTTACATAATTTGATGGCAAAACCTGTGCTATCACAAAAACACTAGAAAACCATCAAATAGACCCGAAACGGGCCAAAGTAACCGAAATGACACGAGATAGAGCAGTTGAGTGAATATTCGCTATTTTGCCCTAAAAACAATGTCTTAAGCAAAGAAATGTTGCTTAAATGGGGCTGAAAATCACGTCAAATCGAGTGTCATCAAATACCCCACACTTAAGCTTTTGCTTGTCCTCAAGCAAATTAAATAGAAAGCGCTCAGGTTCTCAAATGATAAGTTCGATTAAATTGAGGATCAAGCATACACAACGATTTATTAGACAGCTACTTCTAGAACAAGAAACCTAACGTGGATACCGATCAACCAAACAACCTGGTCTCACTAAAAACTGCACACGACAAGAAGCAATAACCAATCATGCATGAATTTGACTTGACCGACCAGACTCCTCACACAGACAGTATTTGGTAAAAGGGAACTCTCATTCTCTGTGTTTAGGGACGTGTGTTTGCTCCCAGTCATTTTCTGTTACTGAATTTTGTCATAGGTTTGCAACTGGACCACATCTCCACCACTGTGACAACACGAGTAACTAGTCAAGAAGGACTTCCTTGCTTTGGAATGTAACGAATTCTACACTAATGAGATGGATGATGGGAATGTATGATGGTGGCTTTGGTGCGGCGTAGCTTTCTACTAACTTCCCTCGAATCTAGCCTATGGCTTCCTACCGTCTAACCAAACACGGGTGGAATAGTGTATGCTCGTCCTATGATACCCTCAAGCAACCTAGCACTTTGTTCTGTAAATGTTTCTTTTTTTTCTTTACTTTTTGTTTTTACCTCATTCTTCCATATGTAGGGAGAAGAACATTATTGAACAAAACTATAAATTTGAAACTTTGGACTTTTTCTATTTTCCAAATTTTCTCTTTTTTTCATATAATTTTTTTTTCTTTGTGCTGATTTTTCTTTTAGTTGCTAGAGAGGTTTACACGTCTGCACATAATAGCTAAGACAACCTGTTTAATGGCTATAGGCAAGTTACCACAAACTGACTTCCGGTAGGCTAATCTAGAACTACTACCACAGGGGATCAACGGGGAATGAAAGAATGGGGATTGGCTGTAATGTATAGCGAACCAAAAGAAAGGCTAAGCTCAAGGGTTTATACCTAGAGGATTTAACGTCAGGTAGGCTATCTGGCTTAGTAGCTTAATTCTAGGTGCCCTTATCATTCTAGAACTCGTGTCATCGTGTGGTCTTGAATAGGTCTCATGCAAATTCTAATTGCAAGTTATGTGCAATGGATCAAAAGCTCACAATTGCTAGTCGGATTCGGTCATTTTCATGCAATCAGAGAGACAAGCTACAAGCGTGATTTTAAAATTATGTTCTGACCGGGCAGTTTAGCATCAAAGTAAACAAGTTGGTTTGCAGGTTCTAGGTTAAGCAGTATAAGCATTATTATGACAAATTGAACAACAACTTAACATCACAAATCAATAACCGAGCAATTCTAATGCTAGAGAAATTGGAAAGGCACCACGAAAGACACAAAAAACACAACTAAGGGTAATCAAGTTCATGCAAGTTTCTCTAGCATCCTACCCCACACTTAAACCGTTATGTGTCCTCACATGACAAAATATAGAGTAGAGAGTAAAAAGAAGAACCTGGACTGCGATGATTGATGTAGGGGATGAGCACGGGACTTCGAAGCTGGAAGGGAATCTACCAAAACTCTGCCTACAAAACAAAAACAAACAAAAGATCAAAAGGAAACCGGGACAAGTGTCCCGGATCCACGCAGAAAAAAGTTGGATCGAAATCCGAAAAGAATAAATAAAAAGAAGGACAAGGAAGAGGATACAACCCAATCACAGCTGGTCAGGTGCATCGGGAGGTGGAAAATGGAAGAAGGTCTCGACCCGCTGCTGCCATGCCAGCTGTGCCGCGTACCTCTCATCTTGTAGGCGCATGTGCTGCTGCGTAATAATCCAACGGGTGTCTTGGGTGGCATTTTCCTCTACTCGCCACTCCTAGAGGCGATCGAGCATCTCCCCAAAGTTTTCTGAAGGCGGTCAGGAATGTGGATGAGGTGCCAGGAACGGATCCTGGAGGGGCGGCTGCTGCTGATGTGCAAACCCTGCTGGCTGGTGCTGCTGGGGCATCTGATGATGAACTACCAGGTCTGGCTGAGGCTCATCCTCCTCAGAATTGTCTTCTGCCTCCGATCCAAGCCCTTGGTAGAGGGTCGAAAATGTGATGTCATGCGGACCATGGTCCAATAGGAGGTCGTAGTCGATGGCCAAGTTGCCAGCAACGGTTAGGACTACGTGGCGCGGCATCCCAGGTTGCCATGCCTGGCCAATGCCAAGGTTCGCGATGAGGCGACCGACAAAATTGTCGCGAAGAAGGAATGAGGGTGCCTTAGCTGTTTTGGTCTTCCGGTGAAACAAACGAGCAAGCACCCATCTTAGATGAAGTGGGTAGCCCTCGCGGATAGCGCGAAGTAGGAGGAGCTCGGATGAACGCGTTTTCACGTGCGTGTAGTCAAATAACTAATCTACAGAAGCAGACTAGATCGTATTCTACTCGAGGTCTCTTCTTCTTGTCTACTCAAATATGTTGGCAAATTACTCAAGTTTAAACAAGTTGTGCATGGGGTGAGTTCCACGACTTCTAATCTAACAAACAAGGAAATAAAAGACAGAAAAAGTAAAAGGTTGACTAACAGGAAAATAGACGAGCTAGATTTCGAATCCCTCTAAGACCACTAGAACAATGGCAATCACAAGACCAACAATTTTCAATCCTAATTCATTCAGTTCTCAGACACCACCATAACTCTTGACCCTTAGGTTTAAGGCTAGCGAACGTTCGCTCTATCCGATCAAACTACCATGATTAATTAACCACCCGAGCTTTCGCTTCTTGCGACGAAAGAACTAATTGGTGTAATTACTAATGATTATTGAGTTACTCTTGAAGCGGATTAACCCTAATTGGTTTTTACGAAAGGCACACTCCAATGAATAGGTTAATTGGTGGAATTGATGTTCTAAAGTAAGGCAAACATTTGCTCTATCCTTATCTTAACAAGAATCTAAACTAGGTGATCAAGGAAGATAAGTTTATGCGCCAAAGTAGGGAACTGTCTAGCGACTAACCCTAACTTGCAAAAACCTAATCTAGGCGACCAACCAGGAGAGAAACACAGGAACAACAAAACTAATCTAGGCGTCAACTAGGCAAGAAACGCAGTAAAACAATTAAGCACAAAACAACCATGCAACGGAAACTGATTGAACTTCAAATCTAATCACTACCGATCCGTGACCGCTTGAAATCCCTGGGTCACTTAGGGTTCATCTAATCTAAGCTCTACGAGTTTAGCTACTCATATTAGATACAAGAGAATTAAAGACAAACAAGGAATACATCTCAGGTAGGAAAAACGGAAGAAGAAAACTGTAAACCCTAATTTGACGAATCCGTGAAACTTCAATCTCGAGAGTCTTTAACTCTCAGCTTTGAGCTCTCCAAGGTGGAAGGATGGTGTCATGATCTCTCCATGATTCTTTGAACTCTCTAAACTCTATCTATCGACCCTAGAGTCGGCTGACTCTCAAAAGTCTAATTGAATGTGTAATTTTTTGATTGAATGAATATCCCCCTTGTGGCAGCTACTTCTGTCTAAATAGGGTAGATTAGGGTTTTCCAACCCAGCTGCGGAAAAGGAAATAGTTTTTGGCAAAAACTTCTTCACTTGAATCCTCCTGTGTGTATTTCTTCAATAGTTGTTGGCGAAGACTTTGACTTATCGCCGAAAACTTCTTCGCGGTCGGCTGTGGGTTTTTGAAGGTATTTTCGCCGAAAGCTTCTAATGTTTTCAGTGAAAACATTGTGCTGGGCAGTTGAATCTTTGGTGTATTTCTCCGGTTTGATTCCGGTTCACTCCTTGAGGTCTGGAACACGTCTGTTGTTACATATTTGACGGCAAAAACCTACACTCTTACAAAAACACTAGAAAACCATCAAATAGACCCAAAAGGGCCAAAGTAACCAAATCAGTAGGAAATAGGGTAGTTGAGTGAATATTCACTATTTTACCCCTAAAACCACATCTGAAGCAAGGAAATGTCGCTTAAATGAGGCTGAAAATCATGAGCTGGATCCGGCACCGGAAGTGTCCATCCTAGCCTTCGTTCTCCTATCTCGCTTTGGGTTCCTAAAGAAGATATCAACGAATGGAAAGAGATTAGTCAAACTAAACACCTATCCCACACTTAGTCGAAAAACTCAATTTCACAAAGAAATGAGGAAAACCGAGTGGGGGAAGTCCAATCTAAAAATTGGTAACCACAATGAACCTAGAACATTCATAGGAACAGCCAGGGCAACAAAATCATGCTATGAATTCAAGAGTCAAACCAACATTTCACAAGTCTCAACACTTAAATAAATTTATCGATACATATGGCAATTTACGAGCAAAATTCATGGAATCATCGTATAACATAAGCTCCGCCCATAGAAACAGTCATAAGTACTAAAACAAGAGATCACAACAGCCAAATAAGCATCAAAGGGCCATGGTCAAACTTAAATTATACAATAGTCAACACCGCACTAGGAATTAAGCATAGCATTCCTCATTCAAATGTCATCAAATCAAAGAACAAGTCTCCCTAAGCATGCTAGATCAACCCAGAGCAATCAGTTCATCAAAATTGTTCACGAAACAGCAAGCACGCATATCGAGGTAGACCGAAAAGTCAACCAAAGTCAACCATGACAAAATTCAACATTCTATATGTCTAAAGACTCGTAATGGAAAACCCAACAACATACCTTGAAGACATGGTGGCTGAAAATGAACGGGAGAAGATAAACTGGTGAAAAACTCAAAAAACTAGGTTTCGGCAGAATTGAAGCTCTACAGCTCTGATTCGAGCGATCTATATGTCAACACGATCATGGAGGGGAGAGGAAAGGAGCGACGGCGGTCGACGATGGCGGCAATTTTGAAATGGGGGTGTTTTTTTGTGTCGCTGCAGTGGGGGGTTGAATCGCGAAAAATGAAAAGATAAAGGGGGATTATTTTTGGATTTTTCTGAAAGTTTTAGCCGAAAATAGTACAAGTTTTCGCCGAAAATTTTATTGAAAACTGTCTGCCGGATTCGTAAAAAAGTTTTCACCTAAAAGTATAAACTTTTCACTGAAAAGTATTGTTAAAAACTATTTTCAAAATTACAAGGGTTTTGAAAAGGGAGTTTTTTCCGAAATAGGTGCTAGTTTTCGGCGAAAACTTTGACCTGTAGTTTTAAAGCATTTTCTCAATTCCGACAAACTTTGGAAAAATAGAACTAAATCAACAAAAATCGAAACAACCTCAAACAAATTGGAATTGAACCGAGGACTCACAATTCACGCAAGAAAAATAAAAGATCAAACAACGGACACTTTTGGCTCCTCCGAACTGACTCTAAAACACGAAAGTAGACACACGAACTAAAACTAACTCCAGTCGTGGGTTGCCTTCCAAGGAGCGCTCTTGATTAATGTCCTTGAGCTGGACGATACCTGGACGGTGTTAGGAGACATCCCAACTCAGGATATCTCTTAGGCTCACGTCGGAGTTCATGAAATAAAGCTTTGGGGTACCTCCGGTGAGCATGAATTTCTTCCCGTTAGCATGAATGAGCTTGGCTCGTCCATCGAGAGCATGGCCAGCAATCTCAAATGGCCCGAACAGTTCTCATGAGGGATCATCCTTCGCAAGTGTGACGGTAGAAGGAATCAGAATAGTCGGCTTCCAAGCCGTCTTCATCGTTTCCTTAATTTTCTGCTTTAGTTCACCGGGATCTATGATCTTTGGTGCTTCCTTGGAATATGCTCTCGGCTTGTCCTTCTTCACTAGCTTTGGCGCAGGTAGCTTGATAGGAATCGGTGGCGCAATTGGCTCGGAAGAAGATGATGGAGCAACTGGCATCCAGACCATTTTAGCTTTCCTTGGATTCTTCTTTCTCAGATCGCCAGCATCCTTGCTTGGTGGCGGTTTAAAAGAGGAGGCTTTCAGTTCCTTCTTCTTTTGTGGCTTTTGTATCGTAGGTCCGGTCGCCCGTTTGATGACATATACAGCACATGCCATAACAATCTTTGGAGAAACACTAGAAGAGACATTAGTAACGGAGTTGACCGAGGTCAACTCCACAGTTTCAACAGAGAGACAGTGAGCTTCTCCTTCCTTAGGGGTGTATTTCATACTGTCCTTGAGGCGGAATTTTATCGTATCCTTACCAACCCTCAATGTCAAGGAACCACTCGGGACATTTATTTGCATCCCGGTTGTTGCAATGAAGGGTCAACCTATGAGGATAGTAGTGTCCTCCTCTCGAGTATCCATAACCACAAAATCAGCTAGAAATGTAAAAGGACCACATCGAGTGACAACATCTTTAATTTCTCCCCTAGGTGTTTTTAATGATCTATCAGCAAAAACAAGTTGCACGCTAGTTGGTTTAGGTTCTCCTAGATTGAGTTTTTCATATAAACTCATAGGCATGACATTTATGGAAGCACCTAAATCAACCAAGCTACGCTCTACTTCAATATTATTAATGATAAGAGGTAAAGTTAAAGAACTAGGATCGGGGCACTTAATTGGGTATGGCGAGGACGACTTCTTGCTACGGACGGCAGAGTGTTCTTCTTTGTTCCCCCACATACCGGTCTCGATCATTGTGTTTGGTAGTAAAGCATTGGGGAAGGGAACCTTCTCGTAATACAGAGCAAGAGGAGGATCATATTCTTTTGGCGTGTTCTCTTCTTCTTCCTTCTTCTCCAATACATCAATGGCCATGTCTGGAGCAGAGGGAGTATGAACAGTTAAGCTCTTCAGACTTTGAGTAGAGATCATCTTGACATGCTCCTTCCTTGGATTTGGCTTGGTCTGGCTTGTAAGTTGGCCAGAGGGACGGCCATTTGCTAATATGTTGGAGATCTGGTTCACTGCATGCTCTATTCGTTGTCCGGAAGCGATTTGTTCTTGGTTGAGGAGAGCTTGAGCCTCTAACTGACTATCATGATCATCAAGTCTGGTGATGATCTGGTGAAGCTTCTTGTCTAGATCATTATCCTTGTTGTCTTTCTAATGTTGTTGTCCTTGATAATTGTTGTTCAAGTACTGATTCTGGAGATTGCCAGGAGTTGTTCCATAGTTGCCTTGATTTCTGTGAGGCGGCTGGTAGATGACTCCAGTTGGATTGTTAGGCTTCTGACCCTGGAGTGAACTAGCTGATCGGTTATTCTGATTCTGACCTTGGTTCTAGTTGGCACCGGCATTATAGGGAAGTCGCTCTTGAAAATTTCCCTGTTGTCTGTAGTTGCGGTAGCCAACCTAACCTTGTTGATTGTTATTGAAGCCTTGGGAGATGAAGTTGACTTCTTCAATAGACTAGACTTCTGCCTTGCCAAAGTTCTGGCATCTTCCTTCGCTATGAGCACAAGCTCCACACCACTCGCAATGAGCTACTAGGACGGAGGCTGATGGAGGCTTAATAGGTGTAGTAGACTTCTTCAAATGCTTTTCAACTTTGGCTTTAATAGTTGCTTCAATATCGAGCTTGCTTTTTGATCCTTCTGACTGTCCCTCCCAATTCCTTGACTTGGAAGCACACTTTGCAAAATGGAGAAGAGCAGCTTCAGGTGTGAGGGTACTACAATCCCCTTCAGCTAAGAAATTGACCCATTTAGCAGATTCTTCACATAGACCTCGAGCAAAGATTTCAACTAGCTGCCTCTGCTTGAAACCATGGTGAGGGTAATTATAGAGATTCATGTGACTTTATTCAGTGCATTTTGAGCCTATGATTGAGCTATGAAATGCCCGTGTTTGATCGTGAGATCCCATGCTCTATATGCTTTTATTGATATTTTGCGCAAAGTGTTCATTTGTTGTCTGGTTGCCACTTTGGACCCAAATTCGTGGCCTATTGGAGTTACTTATGTGCATTTTCAGGTTATGGCATCAAAGTATGGATGACAAGGAGCACATAGGAGAAAACAGGAGGTCAATTGGAGTTTGGACGAGGGAGCTATGGTCGTTGCAAGTTTGAGATTTATGCAGAGTGCAGGGGTGCACGCCGTGCACTGCCCCCTCCACTATAAATACCCACGTTTTTTACTCTTTTGAGGCATTCTTTCATCTCTCTTGCACCCAAAACACATACCCACGAACCCTCAAATCCTAGAACACATTTTTGGAGCAATTTGAAGCCATTGGAGCTAGGATTGAAGCCAACAAACCTTGGGAGAAGTGCTTACAAGTCGAGAAGTGAAGATCATCACAAGGATTCATCCATGGTGTTCTTGGTGACCATTCTTCCTTCTTTTCTCTTTACTCCCTTGGCCATGTGTGGCTGAGTTTCTGGGGTTCATTCTTGGATGGGTAGATTAGTTGTGGCATGATAGAGGAATGATTGTATAGACTTGCCATGATTAATCTTGGTTGTATGAGGATGATTTCTAGACTTGTTCTTAATGCCATTTTATGCCATGTTCGCTTGATTTGGTCCATTCAATGTGATTCGATGCATGAGAGTGCTTGGATTGCATGGATTGTAGGTCTAGGGATTGAAGTGAGTGTGTTCTAAGAGATTAGATCATCTTGTTTCAACCATTTTCACTTGATTTCTCTCTTGGGCATTTTATCGAACACTTGGTGTGCATGTGGATTTTCATTCAATTGAGTTTGAAAAGTCTTTTTGGTGAATCTCTTAGTGTTAGGGCGTTGATATGAGAGTGTTGTGCCTAGCCTTGTGGTCATAGAGTCTTAAGAGAGTGTCTTGTGTCTTGGCATTTCATCAAACACTTAGAATGCATCCTTTTTCACTTAGCTTGAGAGCGAGAGTGAGAGCCTAAGTTGAGTGGTATTAGGATAGGAATTTGGTGTTACAAGAGTGCATTGAGTCTATAGAAGTGAAATGCATGGTCATCCGAATGCAAACTCGATCTTAATTGGCTTGTTTGTTCAATTAGTCCTCTTGAGCATGATGAAACTACCCACCAAGAGAACCCCCTTTGTCTTTGATTTGAACAACCTTTCTCTCTTGTTTAATCTTTGTTAGTATTGCGAATCTTTGCTTTTGTTTTTGAATTTCTTATCAAACTATGCCAATTTCAAATGTCTAGACCGTCTATGAGAAGTGTGAGTATTGGTTTATGAGAGGACCCCGTGGAATACGACCTTGGTAAAATCTTTTATCAGTTCATGGAATTCATTCCAAGTGTCATATAAGCTCGCACCTTCCTTATGGGCAAATATAGAGATGTTGTCCTTCTAGGCGGTTGTTCTTGAGGGTGGGAAGTACTCTTCCACGAAGTCTTGAGCAAGAGTACCCCAATCTGTGTAGTAACCGGGTGGCTTACCAGTAAGCCACCTCTTAGCTGCACCTTTAAGAGAGAATGGGAAGGCTCTCAAGATTAGGGTGTTCTTGTCGAGATTCCCATTCTTGAAAGTCCCGCAAAGATCAATAAAATCTGCCAGGTGAGTGCACGGATTGTCAAGTGGCCTGCCTGTAACACCCCAATTTTATGAAACGTAAAACGACAACGTGTCCCGGGACAGACGATGACTCAAAGGTTGAAAAATACAACTTTGACCAACTACTTTCAAACCAATCATAAAACTAGGGTATTAATCGTCAAATTATTTACAGCGGAATTGGGCCCAACGACTTGAGAGCAATCCCAAGCCGCCAATACACCGTCTCATGATCCACTGCTCCGGCACGCCTTAAGAAACTTTTATGGTCCGTTGCTTGTCCAAGAAATTCCTACAAAACTTGTGGGTGGCTCGGGGTCAGTCCGTTATCGTGATTAATCCGGATAAACAGGAATAAACACATTTAATGGAATTAACAACGCAGGCCAGTAATTCCATAATCATCCTTCCGTAACGGAGATTATCGTTACCATCTATCGAATGACTTGTCACAAGGAATATTAATCCAATATTCCAAACACGACCTATATGTGAAACATTAACACACATAATCACAGGTTAATAAGACATCACACGAGCTATTCCAATAGTACCACACAACATCGAGAACAACTCGATCAACTTTCATCAACCAATAGGGCGTCCCCTCTTCCCGCCTAGCTAACCTCTACGCCATCATCGATAAGGCTTACTTCTGAGCCTGTAATAGGGACTTCACAAGAGTCGCTATTCTTCCCGACTACCATGAATCGATTGGGGCTATCAATACCCAACTCCCATCATCCGGTCGAGGCTAATTCCACCCAACTCTTATCATCCGGTTGAGGCTATCCATACCCATCTACCATGAATCGATTGGGGCTAACAATACCCAACTCCCATCACCCGGTAGGAACCCGCATCCATCGATGTTCCCGACGGAGGACTAGGGATAAGAATTTATTACCAAGGTCATATTCCACGAGGTCCTCTCATAGCTAATACTCACAAAATTCATGAACGGTCTAAACATTTAAAATTGAGGTTTGGTTTTGAAAGAGAACAAATCGAAAGCATAAGCAAACAGGGGAAAACTAACAAGTGAAATTGAGGATCAAACAAGAGAGAAAGGAGTTTAGCTTAGCAAGGGGTTTCTTCAAGCTCAAGGTTCATGAAAGCTGGATTGAACCTCAAGCAACGTTGTGTAAACTAATGACCATGCAATTCACTTAAGTAGAATCAACGAACTCTCGCACAATTGACTCTCTACTCCTAGACCAAATGCACCATGCTCTCGCTATGTGAACAAAGGTAATGGAGTGCCTTAACTTGCTCAATGAAATGCCAAAAACTTGAGTTCTATGCTAACATTCATCTAGCACAAGGTAAATGATGCAAGACACTCTCATGTCAATCATATAACACTAGTCTAGCAATCATAAGGGTCTCTCAACCTTCAAATGAAAGAAAAATCAATGCACACCAAGTGTTTGATAAAATGACAACAAGGAAAACAAGCTCAAAATGGTTGCAATTGTATAATCCAATCTCTCAAATCATCCAACTACAATCCTACAACCTTAGATCAACATCAATCAATCATTCTCATGTATTGAAAGACATAAACAATACCAAAAGAACAATCAAGCTCTAATGGCTACAAAGCACAAGGTCTAGGATCATCATCTTACACAAATGGCTAAGAGAAACTCAATCCATACAATCAATCACCTATCCTAGCTTGATCCATCCCCCACTAAACTAAACCTAAGCTTAGCCTAGCATAACCATGGAAGAAACCTAAAATTGAGTAGAGGAGACCATCCTTGCTTCCATGGAGGATCTTCCTACTTGGCTCTCCAAGCTCCAATCCAAGGTGTGGAAAGCTTCACTTAGATCCTTGATCTTCAAGTTGATCAATAAGGGAGAGAGGATGGTGTTTGGTTGAGAAAAGAGGGATGATCGGCGATTGAATTGAGAGAGAGAGTGAGACGGACGAGTGTGTGTAAAATTAGAATGTGTTATCTCCCAATTTTTGTCCGCTGCCTTCTTTATATACTGCTGGAATAAGCTGGGATTTTCGGCGAAAATTCTACAAGATTTTTGCCGAAAATATGCTCGAAAAACACCGAGTAGCTTGAAAAACTTTGAAGAGTTTTCACCGAAAATTTCTTCATACATCAGAAGGCCGTCTCCTGTAATCCGGTTTTCGGTCAAGAACTTAGAGTTCTCGCCAAAAACTTCTTCAGTTGAAGGAGCATTTTTCTCAATTTTTCAACGATCATATCTCCTCCGTCCTAGCTCCGATTGACCTCCCGTTTGATCCTACGTGCTCCTTGTCACCAGTACTTCAATGCAAAGAAAACAACTCCAATATACATAGAATTGGCCTCAAAGTGGCAACCGAGCAACAAAAGGGCACTTTGCATAAAACATCCATAAAAGCCTATAAATCATAGCAAAATGAGATCAAACATGGGGATCCTTAGGCTAATCGAGGACTTATAATGCAATAAATATGATCACATCAAATTCCACTACGACTAAGCTTTGCTTGTCCTCAAGCAAATGAATTAGAAAACATCCAAGTCCACAAATGACAAGATCGGTCACATTGAGATTCAAGCAATAACAATTTGGCTTAAACTGTTTCCACGAACAAACTTAACCTACACACACAAGCACATCAACCAAACAAGTCTAGATCTCACTAATATATGCACACTTCAAGTAGTGGTTAATTGGGATACAGAAAAACCGACCACGACAACACCGACTCTAATCAAAAGGACTTGAACTCAGGAAATGGAACGAATAAGGGGGGGTAAGAGAATTTTTTGAGAGTGATGAGTGATCATGATGTGGCTATCGACTTGACTTCATCCGCTTCTAGATCCGCTCTTTATAAACTCGGGCGTATGATCAAGGGCTACAATTGAGAACTTTTTTTTTCTTTCTTTTCTTTCCATTTTCTTTTTTCTTTCTTTTCTTTCCATTTTCATTTTTTCTTTCTTTTCTTTTTTTCTTACTGCATACTAGTGCTCGATCCAACACTTCACTTAGGTGTTGAATCTGCCTAGCTCACAGCTTTTGCCTTTGCTAGTGCTCAACTCGACACTTCACTTAGGTGCCGAGCTTGCCTAGCTTAGCTTTTTTTTTTTTTTGAACATTTTCTTTCCAAATTAGCCACTTGATCATTAGCCCCTTACAACTTCAACACAAGATTTCGAATTGGATTCCATCTAATCTCAAGCCACAATCACGAGGGATCAAAAAGGCGAATAAAACATGGAAAAAGGAAGGAGAATTCTAATTGCCTTCATCGTCTTAGACCGGTGTTATCGAGTGGTAAAAAAAAAGTATCAAACCAATCAACCAACATACAAGAGTGATAAAATCTCTATTCTGGCCTAGACTCATTTGATATTAGTGCTAACATGCTGGTTATAGGTTCTAAGCGGAACAGTCTAAACGTCATTGTGAAAGCTTGAAGTCAATTAAACACCAAAAGTCAAGAACCGAATGATTCTACAGTAGAGAGAATCGACATTCAATTAAGATCATGCAACTCAACCAAGCAAGACATTAGACTTCTACCAACAAATAATCACACCAAACCTCAAACTCCCTACGACTAACATGAGCATTGTCCTCAATGATCAAGAGAGAGAGGGTAAGGTGGAACGAAGTTACCGCGTTGGTAGAGAGGAGCATAGGAAGCCAAAGTAATGGAAGAGTCCCATAGCGCTCATTGTGAAGAGTGATCCGCCTAAGTGCTTGCCAACATCTTATCCAACGAACTAAAACAACACAAAAACATAAAAGCGACAAAGTAAGGATAACATGGGTTGCCTCCCACGAAGCGCTTCTTTAACGTCTCTAGCTAGACGAAACCAAGAGCACTCAAGGCATAACCAAGGATAAAACCTCAACCACACCAATAGTATCATTAACCACATAATGTTTAAGTCGATGGCCATTCACCTTAAAAGGCTCGTGTAACACCCGTCCCAATTCAACCCGGTTTACCCAAGATTGACCCGAGATAGAATGCTACGCAAGCACAGGTTTAACCAAAAGCACGAAATAATAAAGGAAGAAAGAATTTCTCATTAAAATCCACAATCCAACGGAGGCCTCCAATATAAAACCCAACATAAAACCGAAACTCAAATCAATCCAACCTCAAAGGTTTACAAAAGTCCCCAACCCAAATATCCTGGTCAACTGAAATATAATAAATACAGGCAAGGTCAACTTCAAGCGAGTCACCGATCTTCACCTCATGGCTCCAAACGACAACCTTCTCGAACTCAACTCTCAACTGCAACTCCAACCTAGCACTAGCCACGAGCACCTGAAAGAGAAACTGGGGGGGATCAGCTTCCTAATGAAACTGAGTGAACCCACTGGGTCTACCTATGCGCCGAACCTAGCCTAGGACGATCCCAACTCCGCACACAAACAACACAACGGAATCTGACACAGCCATTATCATTTTAATCCTCGCATGCCACTAGGTGATCACACAAGAACTTACCTCCACCAGTACACACAATTAATAAGATTCAGCAATGTACACAAGTCATCAATCCTCACTACAACATCACTATCAGGGTTAGAACATGCACACCGGTCAATCTCATACCGCAATGTAATAGCATCAACGAAGTCATCATACACACGATACAACACTTAGTCACATTACATCTTCCAACACGAATAGCACCCACTTTCATACTTCAACCACACAACTCGCAATTCACAGTTTCACAGTTACTAACATCAACCAAGCACAACACTACCAACCCCTGTCCCACAGACTCCACACATCACACTGTCACAACACGACTCGACTCATTAAATTCTAGGTGAGTTATTAGGCGCCTAGGAGTTGCTCCACACCACCACTGCCGGCCAACAATCCCCGGTAATACAACCCAGGGTGATCTACTCAACGTAGACCGATACCACAACCATAATCCCAGGTACTTGACCCGGGTGATCCACTCGACGTAGACCGACTCAACATAAATCCCTGGTAGCTAACCAGAGTGATTCACTCAACGTGAACCGGACACAACTCATCACATCTCAAGGTGGGCAGTGTGGATCCTACCGGTTCTATCATTTAATCAACACAACCACTTACTCAACACTTATAACCAACCATCATACTCATCACACAGCTCATTCGCATCATTCAATCCAACCATCGAGTTGCACATCAATTCCCACCACCAATATCAACATCACTCGCATACTTTCCATGTCCCACATTACACCCCTTGCACTCATTCACACACCTCAACAACAATACATACACGCATAGCATCTTCACCAACATCACACATACAACCACACATCACAAGTCATTCAAAGTCTCCCACGGCACCAACAGTTTAAGGGTAAACGGCTAGCTCACCGGCCACCCCCACCTGCAAGTACAGGGGAAGCCATGTCATGAGTCGTAGGGTTACCCTCCTGTACATCCTTCATTGGACGACCCCACATTGGTGGGACCATCCACCTGTTCGTCAATTAAGGGCGACCCCACATTGGCAGGACACCCTCCTGCAACCACAGATTAACAATTCCAGGCAAACATATACTTACAGCATCATACCCCTGCCCTCCTACCCTCGTTACTACATCCAATCCATTAAGCATCAAGGTTAATCTTTCCCCCATTCATCGCACATAACGAACAGCCCGCTATCATCATGCAATTCATCATATCATAAGCATACAACAACCAACAACAATCGCAAATACACAACAATCCATCACATAACGAAATCCCCTTTTACTCTCTTTCAATTTCATGCAATGCCCTACATTCTTCTAAGTCAAGTTTCAACTCCTCCCGTCGACCAATTCTACCTATCGTATGCTAAACCCTCACCTGACAAGAAGACGAGGCTCTAAAACAACTCCCGGAACCCGAACGACCAAGCTCTACCACTCCAAAGTCGTAGCTCTTCTCCTCCTCACCGACAGCAGCCTACTCCGAACCACCCAGAACCACGATGATGCGATCTCTTCCTCTCGTCGCCACGAAACCCGTAGCAACAAACGATCGCAAATCGGAGCTCTACAACTCCCGGAATCGAGGTTTGAAGTTAAGGGGTTTTTGGTTCGTCAAAAACGAATTTCGGGGAAAGAGACAAGAAGGGGGAAGTTCTGGATTTCCGTGCAATTTCGTCCTTTTATGCACGAAATGTGCGCCTGGCATGTCAAAATGTGCGCCGGCGCACATTGACCCCCAAAAGGAGCACATTTTGAATATTCAGCCGAAAGTTTGCTGAATTAATTGAAAAGTGCGCCTGGCACTTCCAAATGTGCGCCTGCGCACTTTAGGGCCCAAAATCAGCACTTTTGTACTGTTCACTGTTCCCCTCTTTTGCAACTTCAACCCGGCACATACCCAAACGTCCCAGACCTCAAGAGACCCTCTTAAGTACCGTTTCCGGCACTCTAGTCACCCAGACTTGAGTTCTAACCCGTTCGGTTGGGCGGGGATGTTACAAGTCTCCCCAACTTTAAGAGATTTCGCCCCCGAAATCACAACCCGACTTGCTCTAGCAATGCAACCATACATCACAGCAACAAATGCAGCAATTCAAGATCACATTACCTCCCGAAGTTTCCCTAACGGTTCTGGCGACTCACACCCTCAAGAGACACAACTCACCCCTACTCTGAACTTCCTTCAAACAAACACGCACAACCGAACCACGAAAGCACCACAAGAGCACAACAACACAACAACACAAGCAACCAAGGGAACAACACTACACTAACAAACGCCACCACACTAAGGCCCTACACACTTCAACCACTCTATCTAGCTTCACCAAAGACTACTAAGATCTACTCCACCAGCCAACTCCTCCTAGTCTACCAACCACTACTACTCTTCCACTACCCAAACACCCACAAGAACAAAGAATAAGGACAAGCTCAAATCCAAACAAAGATGCAAACGGAAAGAACAAAAGAAGATATCATACCGTTTGCCTCGTCGTTCGCATTCTCCTCTACACCTCCGGCAAGAGCATACAAGCCTCCTCGCTCCCCTCCGGCTCCAAGTGGTGTAGCATTTGCTCCGGTCCCTCTCCCAGCACTCGCGACACTACGACCAACACTACCTCCTCCTCTACCTCCATAACTCCCAGACGGAGCCCTAGGTCCTTGCACCGATCCCACGGACTGAGCTGGTGCTGAACTCCTATTCGGGCAGTAGTTACTCTTATGGTTAGGCTCCCCACAAGTGTAACATATCACCGAAACTGACCTCAACAAGTGGCACTTCCCAGAGTGGGGCTTCCACAAGTGCTACAAACGGGCAACCCAGATGATGCTCTCACAAAGCTACGGGTGGGACAAGCGATACTCTTATGACCAGTTCGGCCACAAGTAAAGCAAGTAAGCACACCTCGCGACGGAGCAGACTGAGCACCTCTGAAGCCAGAATCGGAAGTCTGCGCCCTCTTAGCCGTATGGCTATGAGTGGCCGAGCTAGTAGGCGGAGCAGGCGCCTTCCTCTTCTTCTCCTCCTTCTTCTCTGCTCTAACCTCTCCTACTCAAGGCAGCCGCCTTCACAGACACTAAGCTCCCCATGTCTGCAGAAGTGACACCCTCCTGAATCTCCGTCCTCAGACCATTCTTAAACTTCACAATGAGCTTCCTTTCCCTACTAGTAGTCTCATCATACCACTTGGAGAGGGAAGTGAACTCGATGTAGTAAGCAAAGAACGGTCTTCTCCCCCTGCTCCAACTCTAAGAACTCTCTAGCCTTCTCCTCACGCCACAAATCCGGACAGAACTGATCACGGAACTCCTCAACAAACTCCTCTAAACTCAACTCAGGCGGCACTACTCTACTCTGAGGCAAAGACCTCCACCAATCTAACGCATGACCCTTGAGCAAGAAAGTCATGGCCGACACCCTAACATCTCCCTCAAGTCCCATCTGCAGGAACTTGTACTCACACTCTTGGAGCCACTGCTCCGCAACAGCAGGGTCAGCCACGACCCCATGGAATTCTCCAAAATTCCAACCCTTCAACAACCCCGGCTGAAACCTAGGAACTCCAACTCTAAACCCAGAATCCCCAACCGAACGACTTCCCACAGCTTGGCTCGATTCACTACAGGAGAACATTTAGAACATTTCAGTTGACCATTGAAGAAAAACTCACAACCAACTTCAAAACACTTTCACTTTAAAACTCCCACCCATTTCAAAACAGTTTAAAGATCCCTGAAAGGCCAGTACTGCATCGACGTTCCGTCCTTTCCATTAAGAGGGTAGCAAATCCCCTAGAAGAAAGGACAGCTCACCTATACAGCAGAGGCTAACCAGGCTCTGATACCATTTGTAACACCCGTCCCAATTCAACCCGGTTTACCCAAGATTGACCCGAGATAGAATGCTACGCAAGCACAGGTTTAACCAAAAGCACGAAATAATAAAGGAAGAAAGAATTTCTCATTAAAATCCACAATCCAACGGAGGCCTCCAATATAAAACCCAACATAAAACCGAAACTCAAATCAATCCAACCTCAAAGGTTTACAAAAGTCCCAACCCAATATCCTGGTCAACTGAAATATAATAAATACAGGCAAGGTCAACTTCAAGCGAGTCACCGATCTTCACCTCATGGCTCCAAACGACAACCTTCTCGAACTCAACTCTCAACTGCAACTCCAACCTAGCACTAGCCACGAGCACCTGAAAGAGAAACTGGGGGGGGGATCAGCTTCCTAATGAAACTGAGTGAACCCACTGGGTCTACCTATGCGCCGAACCTAGCCTAGGAGCGATCCCAACTCCGCACACAAACAACACAACGGAATCTGACACAGCCATTATCATTTTAATCCTCGCATGCCACTAGGTGATCACACAAGAACTTACCTCCACCAGTACACACAATTAATAAGATTCAGCAATGTACACAAGTCATCAATCCTCACTACAACATCACTATCAGGGTTAGAACATGCACACCGGTCAATCTCATACCGCAATGTAATAGCATCAACGAAGTCATCATACACACGATACAACACTTAGTCACATTACATCTTCCAACACGAATAGCACCCACTTTCATACTTCAACCACACAACTCGCAATTCACAGTTTCACAGTTACTAACATCAACCAAGCACAACACTACCAACCCCTGTCCCACAGACTCCACACATCACACTGTCACAACACGACTCGACTCATTAAATTCTAGGTGAGTTATTAGGCGCCTAGGAGTTGCTCCACACCACCACTGCCGGCCAACAATCCCCGGTAATACAACCCAGGGTGATCTACTCAACGTAGACCGATACCACAACCATAATCCCAGGTACTTGACCCGGGTGATCCACTCGACGTAGACCGACTCAACATAAATCCCTGGTAGCTAACCAGAGTGATTCACTCAACGTGAACCGGACACAACTCATCACATCTCAAGGTGGGCAGTGTGGACTCCTACCGGTTCTATCATTTAATCAACACAACCACTTACTCAACACTTATAACCAACCATCATACTCATCACACAGCTCATTCGCATCATTCAATCCAACCATCGAGTTGCACATCAATTCCCACCACCAATATCAACATCACTCGCATACTTTCCATTCCCACATTACACCCCTTGCACTCATTCACACACCTCAACAACAATACATACACACATAGCATCTTCACCAACATCACACATACAACCACACATCACAAGTCATTCAAAGTCTCCCACGGCACCAACAGTTTAAGGGTAAACGGCTAGCTCACCGGCCACCCCCACCTGCAAGTACAGGGGAAGCCATGTCATGAGTCGTAGGGTTACCCTCCTGTACATCCTTCATTGGACGACCCCACATTGGTGGGACCATCCACCTGTTCGTCAATTAAGGGCGACCCCACATTGGCAGGACCACCCTCCTGCAACCACAGATTAACAATTCCAGGCAAACATACACTTACAGCATCATACCCCTGCCCTCCTACCCTCGTTACTACATCCAATCCATTAAGCATCAAGGTTAATCTTTCCCCCATTCATCGCACATAACGAACAGCCCGCTATCATCATGCAATTCATCATATCATCAAGCATACAACAACCAACAACAATCGCAAATACACAACAATCCATCACATAACGAAATCCCCTTTTACTCTCTTTCAATTTCATGCAATGCCCTACATTCTTCTAAGTCAAGTTTCAACTCCTCCCGTCGACCAATTCTACCTATCGTACGCTAAACCCTCACCTGACAAGAAGACGAGGCTCTAAAACAACTCCCGGAACCCGAACGACCAAGCTCTACCACTCCAAAGTCGTAGCTCTTCTCCTCCTCACCGACAGCAGCCTACTCCGAACCACCCAGAACCACGATGTGCGATCTCTTCCTCTCGTCGCCACGAACCCGTAGCAACAAACGGATCACAAATCGGAGCTCTACAACTCCCGGAATCGAGGTTTGAAGTTAAGGGGTTTTTGGTTCGTCAAAAACGAATTTCGGGGAAAGAGACAAGAAGGGGGAAGTTCTGGATTTCCGTGCAATTTCGTCCTTTTATGCACGAAATGTGGCGCCTGGCATGTCAAAATGTGCGCCGGCGCACATTGACCCCCAAAAGGAGCACATTTTGAATATTCAGCCGAAAGTTTGCTGAATTAATTGAAAAGTGCGCCTGGCACTTCCAAATGTGCGCCTGCGCACTTTAGGGCCCAAAATCAGCACTTTTGGTACTGTTCACTGTTCCCCTCTTTTGCAACTTCAACCCGGCACATACCCAAACGTCCCAGACCTCAAGAGACCCTCTTAAGTACCGTTTCCGGCACTCTAGTCACCCAGACTTGAGTTCTAACCCGTTCGGTTGGGCGGGGATGTTACAGCTCGGTTTGGGACGGAGAGATTACCTCGACGGTGCCATAAGGAAATACTTGAGTTACCGTGAATGGTCCGGACCAACGAGATCTCAACTTCCCAGGAAAGAGTCGGAGCCGAGAGTTGTATAGGAGGACTTGGTCACCAACTCTGAAATCCTTGCCCGACTTCAATCGGGAGTCATGAATGAGCTTCGTTCTCTCCTTGTATAGCTTGCCACTCTCATAAGCATGATGGCGATACTCCTCGAGCTCATGTACCTGAAACTTACGCTCTCCTCCTGCGAGACTCAAATCAAGATTTAGAAATTTCAACGCCCAAAGAGATCAGTGCTCAAGCTCTACCAGCAAATGGCAAGCTTTACCATAGACCATCCTATAGGGAGTAGTGCCTATAGGGGTCTTGTAAGCCGTGCGGTAGGCCCGTGATTGGTCGACCGTTTTCTCCAAAATTCTCTTAAGTTCCCTATTGGTTACCTCGGCTTGGCCACTAGTTTGAGGGTGATACGAGGTAGACATCCGATGAGTGACACCGAACCGTCGGCATACCCTATCGAATTGTCCTTGAAAGTGAGTACCTCGATCACTAATAATAGCACGAGGAGCACCAAATCGGGTGAACAACTTAACAAGAAACTTCCCTACGACCCGGGCATCATTAGTAGGCAAAGCTTGTGCCTCCGCCCATTTAGACACATAATCAATCGCAACTAGGATGTACTTGTTACCATGCGAAGGAGGAAACGGTCCCATGAAATCAATACCCCAAATATCAAATATTTCTACCACTAACGAAACATTTTGAGGCATTTCATCACGGGAAGAGATGTTACCTGAACATTGACATGCATCACAAGACTTGACAAAATCTTGACAATCTCGAAAGATCGAGGGCCAAAAGAATCCAGACTCAAGTACCTTGCGAGCCGTGCGATTTGCCCCATGATGTCCACCCGTAGGACCGGAGTGGCAATGAAGTATGATGTCCTTCGCTTCGCCATGGGTAACACATCTTCTGATCATCCCATCGGAGCCAATTCGAAACACAAAAGGATCGTGCCAATAGTAATGCTTCAAATCCGCAAAGAACTTCCTTTTGTCTTGAGTGGAGAGGCCCTCCTTCAAGTATCCACTAGCAAGATAGTTAGCTAAATCCGCGAACCAAGGTTCCTTGAACTCCAAAGTTGCTAATGCAAATAATAGCTCATCGGGGAAGTTGTCATTGATTTCTTCATTACCGTTGTGTACCATGTCAGCTTCTTTCAAACGAGACAAGTGATCGGCGGCTACATTCTCGGATCCCTTCTTATCTCGAATTTCAATGTCAAACTCTTGCAACAAAAGAACCCATCGAATCAATCTTGGTTTAGCATCGGTCTTAGATAGAAGGTACCTCAAAGCTTGGTGGTCCGTGAAGACAATAGTGTGAGAAAGCACCAAGTAGGACCTAAACTTATCAAAGGCAAACACTATGGCCAAGAGCTCCTTCTCCGTAGTTGTATAGTTCCTTTGAGCTTCATTGAGAGTCTTACTTGCATAGTATATTGGATGGAATCTCTTGTCAATTCGTTGGCCTAAAACCGCTCCAACAGCGTAATCACTAGCATCGCACATCAACTCAAATGACTTTGACCAATCCGGAGCAATGAGTATAGGAGCATTTGTGAGTTTATCCTTTAGGAGTTCAAAAGCTCGCATGCATTCATCATCAAAGCGGAAGTCTACATCCTTCTCGAGAAGCCGAGTCATAGGAGTACTGATCTTGGAGAAGTCTTTAATGAAACGCCTATAGAAACCGGCATGCCCCAAGGAACTTCTCACGGCCTTCACGGAAGAAGGTGGAGGAACTTGAGAAATGGTTTCTAGCTTTGCCTTATCAACCTCAATGCCTGTTCGAGAGATCTTGTGACCAAGAACAATCCCCTCATTGACCATAAAATGGCACTTCTCCCAACTTAGTGCGAGATTGGTCTCTTCACAACGATGCAACACCTTCTCAAGGTTCCTCAAACAAAGATCGAATGAGTCCCCAAAGACCGAGAAATCATCCATGAACACTTCCATGATATCTTCCACAAAATCATCAAAGATGGCAAGCATACATCGTTGCAAGGTAGCGGGAGCATTGCACAATCCAAATGGAATTCGGCGATAAGCAAACGTACCAAAAGGGCATGTGGATGTGGTCTTCTCAATGTCCTCCGGAGCAATCAGTATTTGGAAGTATCCGGACATGCCATCCAAGAAGCAATAGTACTCGTGACCGGAGAGACGCTCGAGCATTTGATCCATGAAAGGTAGAGGAAAGTGATCCTTCCTTGTGGCCTCATTGAGTCGACGATAATCTATGCAAACACGCCACCCGGTGATCATCCTTGTCGGGATGAGCTCATTCTTGTCATTAGCTACCACCGTGATCCCTCCTTTCTTGGGAACAACTTGCACGGGGCTAACCCAAGGACTATCCGAGATAGGAAAGATAATCCCTGCATCCATGAGCTTAATAACCTCTTTTTCACAACCTCTTTCATGTTAGGATTCAATCTTCTTTGAGGTTGCACAACCGGCTTGAAATCTTCCTCCATGAGGATCTGATGTGAGCAAAATGTGGGACTTATACCTCGAATATCCGAGATGCTCCACGCAATAGCTCTCATGTACTTCTTGAGGAGCTCCACTAGACGGTCCTTTTGCTCGGGTAGAAGCTTAGAATTGATGATGACCGGTAGCTTAGAATTTGGCATTAGGAAAGCATACTCCAAATGAGTGGGAAGAGGCTTGAGCTCAAGAGTAGGTGGTTCTTCATCAGAGGTCTTCACCCTTTCCACCTTCGGAAGAGCAACAAAAACTGTTTCACTCTCCAATTTGACTCTCCGTTCATCAAGGTAAGCCACCTGAGCTTTTAACTCTGGGGTGTCTAAATGTTCCTGCACATTCATTCTAAGGCAAACATCCAAAGAATCTCGACACACAAAGTTAGAAATACTACACACACTAGCTGAAGCAATAGTATCACACGAGTACTCTAAATCATCTTGTGCGTGAGCAAATTTCATGCCATCGGCTATGCAAAATGTGACACTCTCTTGTCCTACTCTCAATGTCAATTTCCCATTATGCACATCAATTAAAGCACGAGAAGTAGCAAGAAATGGTCTACTAAATATCAGTGGGCATCCACATCATCGATATCAATGACCGCAAAATCAACTAGGAAAACAAAAGGACCAACTTTAACTAGCACATCATCAACAATCCCCCTAGGACTCTTGGTCGACTTGTCCGCAAGTTGAATGTACATACGAGTAGGACGAAGATTAGATAATCCTATTTTCTCAAATATGCAATAAGGCATGACATTGATACTAGCACTTAGATCCGCAAGACCATTAGCCAAAGAGGTATTACCTATAGCCCAAGGGATAGTAAAAGTACTTGGATCCTTAAGCTTTTCCGGTGGACTCTTGAAGAGAACGGCGGAGCATTCCTCATTGAGGTGAACTATAGACGTCTCCGGTAGCTTCCTCTTGTTGGTGTAGAGTTCCTTCATGAACTTAGCATATTGAGGCATCATAGTCATAGCTTCGGGAAACGGAAGAGAAAATTGCATTTGACTAAGCCGCTCCACAAACTTCTTAAAAACCTTCTCAAGACCATCCTTCGTCACTCGAGAGGGGTATGGAATCTTAGGCTTGTATGGAGGTACAACCGGTGCGGGAGGAGAGACCGGTGGTGTACTCGATGTAGCCTTACTAGGTTCCTTGGCAACCTTAGTACTCACATTACCCGTAGGAGGTTCGACTTCAACCTCAACTTCATCCGAAGGATCCTTGATATCATCTTCATCAACCATTAGATTGGGATCTTGTACCATTTGATAGTCAATTGGGGAAGGGGTTGCATCTTGCAAAGGTTTTCCACTTCTCAATGTCACTACCTTGCAATGCTCCGGACCTTTGGGGTTGACCTCGGTATTGGAAGGCAAAGTACCTGAGGGTCGCTCCGAAAGTGTCTTAGCAATGTGTCCCATTTGATTCTCCAAATTTGCAATCGAAGCTTGTTGGTTATTTATAAGTTGAATCATTGCCGCGTTGGTATCCTCTTGAGATATTGGAGAAACGCCCTCTTTATTGTGAGGTGACTTGTTGAATCCGGGTGGTCCATCACCTCTATGATTGTACATTCCCGGAGGAGTAGGACCTTGGGGACCTTGATTTGGATGTCCACTTTGATTCCATTGATTCCCCCCTTGGTTCCCTTGTCCTTGGTGACCTCCTTGAGTCCATTGACTACCTTGGTTTTGATTACTTCCTTGAGACCATTGGTTGCCTTGATACCCTCTATAACCTTGGAATCCTCTTTGATTTCCTTGGTTGTAACCCTTGTTATAACCACTACCTTGACTCCCTTGGCATTGGTACCCTTGGTTAGACTTGTTGTATCCACCACCTTGGCTCCAAGGTCGGTTATAGTTACTTTGATAGTTACCTTGGGGGCTGAAATTACCATGGAATCCTTTACCTTGTGCGAAGTTTACCTCCTCATTGTGATCGCCTTGGCCAAGCTCAGGAGTGGCGGAAGGGCAAGCACTGAAGTCGTGACCCTGACCTCCGCAACATTCACAACAATATATTGAAGCAACTGGGGGATTACCCACTTGAGATGATGAAACCTTGGAGGGATACTTAGGCATACTCAGGTTACTTAACTGAGATGCCATAGCATCGATCTTAGACATGAGGAGCGCAAACATAGGGTCATCCTCATCTCGGTGCCCCGGTAACTTAGGGTTCTTCCCATAGCTAGAAGAATCTTTGGTGCATCAACACTTATAGCTCTAGAGTCATAGTGAGTGTCACTTCCATACTTAGACCTTGGAGGTTGTTGTCGAGACCAACTCCTTGTCTTGTTGGCCATCTCCGCAAAGAGTTCTAGAGCATCTTCAGGAGTGAGCATCCTTAGATCACCTCCGGCAGCTTGGTTGATCATCCTTGTATTCTCAAAATCAAGGGACCTAGCAAAGATATCCGCCAAACTCCATTCGGCGAAGTTGTGATGAGGACAAGACCGAAGAAGGGCTTGGAACCTATTCCAAGTCTCATGGAAGAGCTCTCCCTTGTGTTGTGTGAAGTGGTTGATTTGATCCCGGATTGCATCCGTCATATAAGGGGGAAAGAACTCCTCGAGGAAGGCTTCGGCTAGTCCCTCCCATGTAGTGAATGTTCTACTAGGTTGGTTCTCCAACCAAGACTTGGCTCGACCTTTGAGTGAGAAGGGGAAGAGTCGGAGTCGCACACAATCCGGGTGAACTTGATCGTTCTTCACCGTATCGCATATGTCTAGGAAGTCCTTCAACTGTCTAGATGGGCACTCTCCATCTATACCGTTGAAAACCACTCCGTTCTGCACCATCTAAATCATATTAGGCTTCAACTCGAAGTTTCTTGCATTTACCGGTCTTCGCATGATATTCGAGGCTGCCCCTTCGAGGGTTGGGCGAGCATAATCAGCTAGTGTGCGCCTTGCACCTCTTTGTGATTGATCATCTTCATTAGTGTGATGTGAATGTTCCGAATGGTTATCCTCGTCCTCGTGATGAGACATAGTGTGGTGTGAGGTGTGGTCAGCTTCTTGTTCTTCAACTATAGAAGGTGGGGAAGTAGTTCGTGGCTCGAGCACTTGTTCTAGTCCTTGGAGTCGTGCTTGAAGGCGAGCTGAACGCTTCATGCACTAACCCAAATCTCCTGCAAACAAGCACAACAAACACACCCGAGTAATATAACGATGCAGGATAACAAAGTAAACAAAGAGTAACAAGGAAGCTAAAAGGAAAACGGAAGGAAGTGTAAAGATCGGTTCACTAATAATTGATTTCTTAGGAATGAGAGGTCCCCGACAACGGCGCCAAAAACTTGATAAGAATTTATTACCAAGGTCGTATTCCACGAGGTCCTCTCATAGGCTAATACTCACAAAATTCATGAACGGTCTAAACATTTAAAATTGAGGTTTGGTTTTGAAAGAGAACAAATTGAAAGCATAAGCAAACAAGGAAAAACTAAAAAGTGAAATTGAGGATCAAACAAGAGAGAAAGGAGTTTAGCTTAGCAAGGGGGTTCTTCAAGCTCAAGGTTAATGAAAGCTGGATTGAACCTCAAGCAACGTTGTGTAAACTAATGACCATGCAATTCACTCAAGTAGAATCAACGAACTCTCGCACAATTGACTCTCTACTCCTAGACCAAATGCACCATGCTCTCGCTATGTGAACAAAGGTAATGGAGTGCCTTAACTTGCTCAATGAAATGCCAAAAACTTGAGTTCTATGCTAACATTCATCTAGCACAAGGTAAATGATGCAAGACACTCTCATGTCAATCATATAACACTAGTCTAGCAATCATAAGGGTCTCTCAACCTTCAAATGAAAGAAAACTCAATGCACACCAAGTGTTTGATAAAATGACAACAAGGAAAACAAGCTCAAAATGGTTGCAATTGTATAATCCAATCTCTCAAATCATCCAACTACAATCCTACAACCTTAGATCAACATCAATCAATCATTCTCATGTATTGAAAGACATAAACAATACCAAAAGAACAATCAAGCTCTAATGGCTACAAAGCACAAGGTCTAGGATCATCATCTTACACAAATGGCTAAGAGAAACTCAATCCATACAATCAATCACCTATCCTAGCTTGATCCATCCCCCACTAAACTAAACCTAAGCTTAGCCTAGCATAACCAGGGAGGAAACCTGAAATTGAGTAGAGGAGACCATCCTTGCTTCCATGGAGGATCTTCCTACTTCGCTCTTCAAGCTCCAATCCAAGGTGTGGAAAGCTTCACTTAGATCCTTGATCTTCAAGTTGATCAATAAGGGAGAGAGGATGGTGTTTGGTTGAGAAAAGAGGGATGATCGGCAATTGAATTGAGAGAGAGAGTGAGACGGACGAGTGTGTATAAAATTAGAATGTTTTATCTCCCAATTTTCGTCCGCTGCCTTCTTTATATACTGCTGGAATAAGCTGGGATTTTCGGCGAAAATTCTACAAGATTTTGCCGAAAATATGCTTGAAAAAGACCGAGCAGCTTGTCATATCTTCATAGATTTTTGGCGAAAACTTTGAAGAGTTTTCGCCAAAAATTTCTTCATACATCGGAAGGCCGTCTCCTGTAATCCGGTTTTCGGTCGAGAACTTAGAGTTCTCGCCGAAAACTTCTTCAATTGAAGGAGCATTTTTCTCGATTTTTCAACGATCATATCTCCTCCGTCCTAGCTCCGATTGACCTCCCGTTTGATCCTACGTGCTCCTTGTCACCAGTACTTCAATGCCAAGACCTAAAAATGCAAAGAAAACAACTCCAATACACATAGAATTGGCCTCAAAGTGGCAACCGGGCAACAAAAGGGCACTTTGCCTAAAACATCCATAAAGGCCTATAAATCATAGCAAAATGAGATCAAACATGGGGGATCCTTAGGCTAATCGAGGACTTATAATGCACTAAATATGATCACATCAACTAGCTAGCGAGGCTTTACTTTCCACCTTGTTGTCAAAACAAAGACTTTCCGTCTTAATTTCCAGGTAAGTAGGGGAGTCACTCGGACTACTTAAGTACCTCTAACCTTAGGCATCATAACTTTATAAATCGGAATTAATGAGGATCCGCGTCACTCATTACTCTATAAATCGAGTCGGTTGACTTGGAAATCAGTTCCGTAGCTTGAATCGGATGGAAATAAGGAGTTAACGAACCGTCGTAACTCCCGGGCCAAATTGTACTCACTGAAAAGTTAGTTGGGCCAAATCTAGACACTTGGGTGACCAAACTGCAACTATTCCATCTTCTTCATTTTGCAGGAGACTACATCCTCCTTTTGGAAAAACTCCGGTGAAGCTCCGATGAAGCTTGGATTTCCCTATTTTTCGCACGAAACTTCCTTTTGAAGGTTGGAAAATATTTCCATGTTTAAGACGATGTCGGGTTTGTATTTTCCAAGGGTTGGGCATGTTTGGGACGCTCCGCCGCAACTCTCATCGGAGCTACGACTGTGAGGTTCCGTGACTCAAAGTCGAAGGCTTGTTGGCTTTTATAGCCGACTCCGAAGCCTCCCGATGCCATCTGGGGTACCCAAAAGTCAAGGTCACGAGAAAGAAAGGAGTGAATGGTCGGTTGTTAGTGTGGTCGACGGGGTAACTCCATTTTGGCGTTACTCAAGCCAATAATGGAGCTGGAGAGCTGTGAATTCACGGGGTGATGATTTACAATCATCAAAACCCGACAAACATCAATAATATGAAGGATTGGGCTCTTACCGGAACTATAGAGGAGTTGCCGAAAAACAACCGGCGGCTTTGGTTTTGGTTCATGGAGGAAGATGATGACATAACGCTGACGTCACTATGATGTCATCATTTCTCAAGACTAAAAAAATAAAGGATTTGCTGGAGCAGGGATTTTAACCTGTGATCTTTAGGTTGCTGGTTTAGTTCCTTAACCAACTCAGCTAAGTGGGATACTTGACTTCCTTGCAACCATGTTCCATTAACCCTTACCCGCCTTCATTTGGAATCCGAGCTTAACCAAATTATAAAACCATTTGATTAACGAGGTCTACCGTATCGAACACTTCACGCTATACCGCAAGAGTTGAGTCGGTCTCTTAACCTCTCGCTCCACCTTCCATGAGTGAACTTAACTTGTCTCAAAATAATTTAATCACCAATTTACGGTCATTTCTCAAAAGTATGGAATAAAATTCAAAAAAAATTATGGTTCAGAGATTCGGGGTGTAACATTTCTCCCCTCCTTAAAAAGATTTCGTCCTCGAAATCAGACGATAATTAACTTTAACGGTGCCAAACCAGAGCAACTCACAATCGTGAGAAAACTTAATTTTTCAATCGAGAAAACTAAAAGGAAGGCAAGCCAGAAACAAGATCACTAAACAGATGATGATCATCGTTTTCTCGAATGCTTCCACAGATAACCTCTACGATAACCTAGACATACAAAGTAAAAGAACGAGACAATAAGAAGGAGGCATCCTGTTCCGAGGATGATAGCCTTCTTCATTGCGTAGTCCTCGTCGTAGCCCCTTTCCATTCTTGAAGCGACTGCGGTGGAGAACTTCATGATTTCCACCGGTGATTTGGCTGTCGAGAGAAAGAAGAGAAGAGAGGGGGGTTCTTAAAGAGAAGGGGAAGAGGAGGTGCCATCATTGAGCCTTGCCCACTTGGGAGTGTCGGCAAGTACGGGTAAACAAGTGTGAATTACGAGATCGTCTTAAATTCGCTAGTTAAAGTATCAATACAATCTATTGGCATCTCTTGGTTCACCTGTCATCCGCAGGGATTCTGAGAAACAGAATTCTTACCAACTAGCCAGTGGTTAAAGAACGTATGCACCGTCTGAGACAATACATGTTTATGTCCCAGGCAAAAACCACAAGAAAGAGAATAAGGTTACAACATGAATTCGAAGAAATACTAAGGCATGCGGGATGGGACTTCTGTTCGACTCTGCCAAACTATTCCTTCCGGAGGATTTTCTTGACGCCTTCGTCGGTCTATGTGTTTGCATAATTTTAGGATGAAGGTGATAGCCACGAAGAGAAGCATAAAGTTTACCCCACTCAAGGTTTCCGTTTCATCAGAGCAAGTCATTTTTCTTTAGAGAATGACTCAGAGGGAGGGCGTCAATTTAAAGAAGAAGAGGTTACGGTTAGCTTGCCCAAGAAGCCGCCGTTCAGACTCGAAAGTAAAAAGCTAAAAGAACGACATGACAATACAGGTTCAAGCTTTAATGGAGCCTCAAAAGTAGAGCTGATGCGGTGGACGATTCTCAACCGTTCACGTGTCTTCGCAGAAAGCGAGAGATTTACGTAGATCTTGTGTCGGAGATCAACGTTTCCTTCACTTGGGTATTTAGCCGAGATGAAGTTCGGTTCCAAGTGTCACCCGCATGGTGCTCTGAGGGAATTCCGTCAATACTTACGGGAGGTTCAGATGGAAATTTTCGGTGAAGGAAGGAAAAATGCAGGAGCGACTCCATTCCTCAACTTTTTTTTCCACCACTGAGAGTCTGCCAGTCCCTCCTGGTAATCCTTACTTGACCGATTTATGTCCCTTTTGCGATTCAATTAAAATGGAATGGACACTAGATAGTAGCTGCCCTAATCACATGACTCCGAATGAAAACTCCTTCATTTCTCTAGATCGTAGCTTTAACCAACTCGTTTCCTTTGGAAGGGGTTCCAAGGCAAGGTCCAAAGGGAAGGGTTTCGTCAAGTTGGGTCCCTTGATCATACTGGACGTGTTACTGATGTCTAACATTGCCGGTAGTTTCATTAGCATGAGTCAGCTTATGGAACTGAATTTTTCCTTCCATTTTAAGGGAGGGTGGTGTACCATTTTTTATCAGTTCGGAAACCCTTTTCTCTCTGTACCAAAAGTAGGCAGGTGCTTTCCGCTTAACAACCGTCGGTGCAAATATCAATTGTAGACAAGGCTTGTTGACTTTAAGTGTCGGACAGGATAGTGTTACATTTCGCATTAGGGATAGCATGAGATATTATGTAGCTCAAGATGATAAATGTTACACTGTTGATGCTATGGAGTTGGCCTCAGCCAACTTTATCACTAATGCCTTATCTAGTGATCCACTAGAGTTGTGTTTGATTTCAGGAATTGAAAATGCATCAGAAGATCAAGAGCAGCGCCTATGGCAAGATGAACTAGACGACCAGAAGACGACATCTACAGCCACTTCTTATTGAAGCAGCTTCAAGTCGGATCACCACTTCATACGAGAACCCGCCAGAACTCGCATTAAATGAGCTCCCCGACCATTTAGAGTATGCATTCCTGGGGAAGGAATGCCAGTTGCCAGTCATCATTAACTCCGCTCTATCTTCCGAATAGAAAGAGCAACTGATCATACTACTAAAAAAGCACATCTAAGCTATAGCCTGGCAATTAGGTGACATCAGAGGAATCTCCGAAACCTTCTGCAAACATCGGATAGTTGTAGATGAAGAATTCAAGCCAGTCAGACAACCACAACGCCGATTAAATCCTCTGATGCAGGAGGTTGTGAAGAAGGAAGTCCTTAAGCTTCTGGATGTCGGGATCATTTACCCTACTGTCATTAAGTCCAAAGAAAGGAGGGATTACAGTCATCCCTAACCAAAAAGGTGAGCTCATTCCCACTCGCACTGTTACCAGATGGAGAGTCTGCATCGACTACCGACACCTTAATGATGCTACAAAGAAAGATCACTTCCCACTGTCATTCATTGATCATATGCTAGAAAGGTTAGCTGACCATGATTACTACTATTTCTTAGATGGGATGTCTGGTTACTTCCAGGTTCCTATCGAGCTTGACGACCAAGAAAAGACGACCTTCACCTGCCCGTTTGGTAAGTTTGCCTATCGTCGTATTCCCTTTGGGTTGTGCAATGCTCCCGCTACTTTTCAAAGATGCATGCTTGCTATATTCAGAGATCTAGTAGGGAATGTGGTAGAAGTATTCATTGACGACTTCTGTCTATGGAGACTCATTCTCTAAATTCCTAGCCAACTTGGATAAGGTACTAGCCCGTTGTGAGGAGACCAACTTAGCTCTTAGTTGGTAGAAATGTCACTTTATGCTTACCGAAGGCATTGTTCTTGGCCATAGGATCTCTAAGCTCGGAATAGAGGTTGATCGCGCCAAGCTTGAAACTATTGCTAGTCTTTCACCGCCAAGTTCAGTCGAGACAGTCCAAAGTTGTAACAGCCTTCCTGAATCAACCCGGTAAAACCCGTGGTTGAGCCGGTCACGAATGTCACTAAGTAAAAACCAAGGTAAAATGATACAAATTCATCATTAAAAGACAGTAAAAACAAGGGAGGCCTCTATAAAACGCGGAAAGATAAACTGAGTACAAGCTGTTCCAACATAAATCCTCCAAAACCAACATAACCCAAAGTACATGAAAATCCCCCCAAAATCCATTAGTCAACTGAAATGCAAACAGAAAAGTCAACTTTGTGTGGTCCCAGTCTTCACCTCATAGCTTCAATCTAGCACTTCACGAAATCAACCTCGAGCCCTACCTCCACGAACAATCCTCTAGCCACGAGATCCTGAAAGGGGAAAAGGGATCAATTTCCTATTGAAATTGAGTGAACCCACTGGGCCTACCTACAAGCTGACCTACACTCTGGAGCGGTTCCAAACTCCCACAAGACATCCAACAATGGAACCACAACTTAACCCCTTTCCAGATTTTAAGTCCCTAAAGCAGTCTAGGTGATCACGTTAGTCAATTCTTGTTCTCACACAATAATCGCAGCACAAGACAATCAATAGTACACCAAGTATCAAGATACATAGCATATACTCACATCACGACAATCACCCAAGTCACAAGCACAAGTCAACACATGATTATCCATATTCGAGTTCTCTAGGTGAGTTATTAGGCGCCATAAGGAGTTTATCCCGCACCACCTCTGCCGGCCTGACGCACCTCTCTCCTGTGGAGAGGTCCAAGAAGCATCCCCTCCCTTGGAAGATACCACGAGACCTTTCCCTTGAAGGAATTGTACACTTGACTCAACCAAACAAATCACGCCTTTCCCTTGAAGACATGACTGCACCTCTTTCCCTCAAAGAGGCACTTAGCACCCATAGTGTAGTTTTAGGGGGCAATGCAGGCTCCTTCAGTTTCTATCATTCACATTCAACAAATTCACCACAATTCATAGTTATCACTAGTCACATCCCATCACTTCGATAAATCCACATCACATTTCAATCACATCACATCCAAACCACACTCGACACATTCAACACATCACCCAATCAAGGTAACCGGCTAGCTCACCGGCCATCCCCCACCTACAAGTACAGGGGAGGCCAGGGGTCACCCACTGTTCCTCTTCTTCAGAGCAACCCCACATTGGCAGGGCCACTCTCCTGCAACCACAACCGATAATTCACAGCATTACAACACTCACACCCATTTCCCAATCGTCCTAGCTCTCATTTCTATGTCAACCCATCAGTTCATTCATTTCAATCCATAACCCAAACCCACACCACAACAATCAACAACGACAATTAACCATGGCAATCATCAACAACAACCAAGCACATTCATAGCACAATTTACCCCTTTTACTCTCATCATTTTCATGCATCACCTAGGTTTCATCTAAATCCAAATTGGAACTCCTCACGCTGTCCAACTACCTATACAATGCTAGGCCCTCACCTGGAATAGAAGACGAGGCTCTAATCGTCTTTTAGTTCCTCAGAAATCGAGTTTCCCCAACTCCAAATTCGTAGCTTAACCTCACTCACTGCACGCGACCTACACCGGGAAAAAATAAATCAAAATTATTGATCTCTTCTCCTCGCCGCTACGAACTTATAGCAACAAACGGAACTCAATTCCGACCTCTACAGCTCCCGGAATCCCTCTCTGAAGATTGCTCAAATGAAGTTTCTCAATGGCTTTTCGGGGAGAGAGAAAGGATGGAGAAGTTATGAATTTTCGTGCAGAATCCTTCCTTTTATGTCAGGTCCACGATACACGGCATGTATCATGATACACCGCGTGTATCATGATACATGGCGTGTATCATCAACACACGCCCGTGTATTAATTTCTGGCAACTTTTGACGAGATTCTGACACTAAGGTACACGGCGTGTATTGTGATACACGGTGTGTATCACACTACACGGCCGTGTACAACTTTGACCTGGCTCATACACGAACGTCTCAGACCTCAAGGGGACCTTAGGAGCTCTGATTCCAACACCCTAGTCAACCGAACTTGAGTTCATCATAGAACTTGGGCGGGGATGTTACAAAAGCTTCCTCGGTCATGCCGGTTTCTACAGGAGGTTCATCATAGAATTCTCCAAGATCACTCTTCCAATGACTAAGCTTTTAGAGAAGGACACCCCTTTTGTTTTTGATAAGGCATGTCTTGAGGCCTTTGAGATTATGAAAGACCAAACTCACCACCGCACCGATCCTCACAGCACCAGATTGGAATCTTCCATTTGAGATCATGTGTGATGCTAGTTACTTCGATGTTGGCGCTGTTCTGGGGTAGAGAAAGGAGAAGAGATTTCATCCCATCTATTTTGCTAGCAAGACCTTTAATGACGCTCAAAGGAACTACAATAGCACAGAGAAGGAGCTCCTACTATTGTATTCTCTTTCGATAAGTTCAGACAGTACCTGGTCCTGTCGCACACCATAGTCTACACCGACCACGCTGCTCTACGCCATCTCCTAGCAAAGCAAGACTCGAAGCCAAGACTCATCTGATGGTTCTCCTTATACAAGAATTCGACATAGAGATAAAAGACAAGAAGCAAGCTGAGAACCTAGCAGCCGATCATGTTTCCCGACTAGAGGAATCACAGACAGGTAAGTCTACTACTACCCCCTATCAATGATTCTTTCCCTGACGAGTTATTGCAACTTGGAATCTATGAAAAGGTCTATAGCATAGCCATTGAGCCTTGGGCGATCGCTCACGCTCAAGAATTGAGTAATGCAACCACATTGGACGAGCCCTGGTATGCCACCGTAGCTAACTATCTTTCCCGCGACATAATACCCCAGGACTTAATTACAATGCGTGAAAGAAGCTCATTAAAGAAGCCAAGTCTTACTTCTGGGATGAGCCATTCTTATACCGTATTGTAATTGACGGGATGATCTGGAGGTGTGTCTCTTACAAGGAGGCAACTAAAATCATACGTAAGTGTCATGAAGGCCAGTTTGAAGGACACTTCGGCGGCAACCGTACTGCAGGATTCTACTGGCCTTCTCTCTTTAGCGATTGTGACATGTTTGCTCGTCATTGTGATGCATGTCAACGATCAGGTAACATCTCTAACCGTAATGAGATGCCTCAGAACATTTCTGTAACTGTTGAAATTTTTTATGTTTGGGGAATTGATTTTATGGGGCCTTTCACACCCTCCAATGGAAATAAGTACATTCTTGTGGTCATTGATTATGTTTCCAAGTGGGCTGAAGCTGAAGCTTTACCCATCAATGATTCAAGAGTGGTGGGACGGTTCCTTACACGTCTCTTCACGCGTTTTGGTTCACCACGCTTCATCATAAGCGATAGGGGTACCCACTTCCATGGACACTTCGACCGTGTGTGCAAGCGCTTTGGCGTCACCCACCAAATGTCCACAGCTTATCACCCTCAAGCTAACGGTCAAGCGGAAGTGACAAACCATGAGCTCAAGCGGATTCTTGACAAAACAGTTGGCTGGTCTCGCAAGGACTGGTCATCTAAGCTCAATGATGCCTTATAGGCGTATCGAACTGCCTCCCATCGGTACCTCATCGTTTCAACTAGTCTATGGCAAGGCATGCCATCTACCGGTTGAGCTTGAGCAGAAGGCGTTCTGGGATACTAAAGAGTTGAACATGAAACATGCAGTAGCAGGGGATATGCATCACGATCAGATCGCTGAGCTTGAGGACACCGTCTCCACGCGTATGAGAGTACAAAACTCTATAAAGAACGCACCAAGAGGATCCATGACGCTCAGTTAAATGAGGTCAAGCAATTCTACCCCGGTCATGAAGTCCTTTTATATAACTCTTGCATAAAGCTCTTCACGGGTAAGCTGAAATCCCGATGGTCCGGCCCCTACACCGTTGTTCGGCAGACGACACTTGGAGGCATCCAAATTAAAGGCCCTGGTCAAGAACCATTTATGGTAAATGGCCATAGGCTCAAGAAGTACCTTCAGGGATTAACTATCACCCTCATCGACGTGCATTACTTCTCGTTGACCCCGTAACTTGGTTCCAGGTATCGTCCAGCTCACAGACGTTAAGCAAGAGCGCTTCGTGGGAGGCAACCCACGGCTGGAGTCAGTTTTTGATGTGTTTGAGTCATTTTTTCCATTTTCCTTTTAAAACCGTGTGGACCCATTTATCAAACGAGTTTTCGGCGAAAACTCCTTCAGTTTTCACTAAAAACTTTGGCTTTAAACCTCCCAAATTCTCCTGTGTTGTTTTTTCAGAAATCTTCTCGCCGAAAACTTTGACTTCACGGCGAGAACTGAATCTTTAAAACTGATGTCATTTCGCTCCCCAACCAGATTTTAAAGGAAATTTTCAGCGAAAACTTTTAGGATTTTTGCCAAAAAGTCTGGTCCATGTTCCCTGATTTAAATGACTTCCTTTTTCTTTTTCGCCACATCACTTTCAAAAAAAACGCAACACCCGAACCACCCCTCCTTTTCTTTTTTCACGTCCATCGCCGCCAACCTTTTGTGCGCTCCAACGCCGCCGATCCCGTCTGACGTTGCCACTCATGCCCCTACATCAATCATCTCGTCCAGGTTATTCGTATCTCTCTACTCTAGTTTAGTCCTGTGAGGACACAGAACCGTTTAAGTGTGGGTATGATTCTAGGATTATGCATAATCTTGTTTGATTTTCTGTGATTCTATGGTTCATTTTTGAAATTTCTCTAGCATAGAATTGCTTAGTTCTTGACTGATATTAAATTGACTTTAATTTTTCACAATGACGTCGAGATTGTTCCACTTAGAACCTGTAACCAACGTGTCAGAACTGAAATCAAATGAGTCTAGGTCAGAACAGATCATAAATCACTCTTATAGTTGAAACTTTAATGAATTGAATTGATTGACTTGTTAATCACAAAACTCGATAACACCATTCTAAGATGATAAATGCTAGCGTCTCCCCCATGTTTTCACTCCATATTTGTTCACCTGTGATTGTGGCTTGAGATTAGGCGGAAATCCAATTCGAAATCTTGTGTAAAAATTTATAACTAGCTAGGATCAAATGGCTAAATTGTTAAATCAAGTAATTGACCTGTGCAAATTAATGTTAAGATCTTTAAAGTGCTGAAATTAAAGCTAGGCAAGCCCGACACCTAAGTGAAGTGTTCGGGTTGAGCACTAGCATAGGCACAAGTACTGTGAGCTAGGCAAGTCCAACACCTAAGTGAAGTGTTTGGTATCTAGCACTAGTATGCAGTGAGTAAATTGAAGGAAGTTGAAACTTGATCTGAACCGCTGCAACCGTGGGCAGACGACCCTTGAACACCGCAATTTGAGATCGTGCAACGAGGTAGAACCATCAGGAACCGGGGGCGGATGTGGACTTTGACCCACTAGCTATATAACAGCTAGGAACCAAAAGTATCAAGTCGTAGATGCCACGCGAAGAGATGGATGCTCTTGATGATAAGTCGAGCCTTTAGTATCGCAACATGCAGATACAATAAGGGTTTCAAGAACAAAGTTTTGTCAAAGGGGGTTGTTTATTTCATAAAAGTCTGAATACAATGGGTGGCCGGCGGCCTCTATATATAGGTGAGGGAACAAGCTCTCCTCCCTAAAGTCTAATTCCTAAATAAAAATAGAATAAAGAGTCTTATTCCTAAATAGAATCCTAAAACCCCTAAATAATTCTACTAAAAAGGAAAAACAATTAAATAGTCTTTAAAAACTGAAAATACAACTCAAATAGGACTAAAACTCTTAAAACCCTAATCCGGCGATTTTAGGGTTTCCTAGTCCGGGTGGGACTAGGACTCGGCGGTCCACTGGTCTCGGGCCGGGCCTTTGCTCGGCTCCGGGCTTTCTTCTTCTTCAAACGGGGGTCCTTCGTCTGGCCTTGGGGCCTGATGCTCTGGGCTTGTCCAAGGGCTAGGGCCGTGGCCAAAAGGCTTGGGCCACACGATGGATAGCCCTATAAAATATCCCGATCGGCCCGGCTCTCGGTCTAGGGCTCGGGGCTGGGCCTTGGTGGGATCTTCTCCATTTCTGCTCGGGGCTTCCTCTCCTAGCTTCGGGCATCTCCTTAGGTAGCTCCATATGTGGCTCTCATGGGCTAGGGTCGGGCCAGGAGTGGTGCCTTGGAACCAGGGACTCTTATCTTTCTCTAGACTTGGCTCTAGGTCAGTCCTTGGGTGGCCATCCCTTCATGGCCAGGTATTCTTCAGTCCTCCTGTTCCTGTACTCCAGGAATGCCTCAAAAGGGTCTCTGAGTGTGCCTCATCTTCAGGGCCCTTGGAGATTAGGCCAGGATCCGGCTGGGGCTTATCCTCAACCCTAGGGTTTCTACACTCGGTCAGCACCATGGCTTGGAGTGGCATTTCTTCCTTCTGAGCTCTCCTACCTGCAGGGGGAGGCCTTAGCCTATATTTCATCTCATACCTTGGTTTAAGGGCTTGTAGGTGGCTGCCCTTAATTCTACACGCTTCTTTTATGCCCCTAGGGTTCTGCCTCGGACAGGTGACCCTGGTGGGGTGTAGAAGTACCGGCGGGTACTAGGGCAGCTGGGGCCGGGTCATATCATCCCCCTCTTCTTGCCTTGAGATCTCTCCATGACTCGATGCGGTCTTCCTCATCTCTTTAAACTCGGTTCTTGAACTGGCTCCACCATAGAGCAGCATAGTCAGTGAATTCAAGGGTGGTGAGGATTACCTTTTTCCGTTTGGAGTAGTGATGGCACTCGAGGAAGTCCTCCATACTTCTCTCCCAATCCAAGTACTCGTTGGCATTGTACTTGCCGGCAAATTTAGGCACGGTGAGCTTGTGGTTGCTCAAATCATCATCAATCTCCTGAGCTAGCCTTCGGGCTCGTCAGTTCAGGCCTTCAGGGTGTCCTCTCGGCGCTCATCTCATCCTCTTCCGGCTTGAAGCCTGGCTATGGTTTCTTGGATGGCGGCCATGGTAGCTCCAAGATTCTGAAGGTGGCCTTCCATGTTGGCTAATCTCTCATCTCCCATGGTTAATACTAGCAAACGGAAGCAATTTTCTATCCCCTCTTCTTAGAAATAAACTTACAACGAAAGAGAATAACGTGGCAAGGTGGCCTTGCTTTCTTTTCTTTTTCTTACAACTCGAAACTAAAACAAGAATTGAAATAGAAGGGAATTTTTGAAGTTATTTTTTCTAAAAAGCAATAAAGGATATGAATCTAGGTAAACCTAGAGACTGGGATAGATTGTGGTCCTTGAGTTGAACCGTGCTCTGATACCAACTGATGTGAACCACTGCAACCGTGGGAAGACGACCCTTGAACACCGCAAGTTCAGATCTTGCAACGAGGTAGAACCGTCGGGAACCGGGGGCGGATGAGGACTTTGACCCGCTAGCTATATAACAGCTAGGAACCAGAAGTATCAAGTCGTAGACGCCACGCCAAGAGATGGATGCTCTTGATGATAAGTCGAGCCTTCAGTATCGCAACATGCAGATACAATAAGGGTTTCAAGAACAAAGTTCTATCAAAGGGGGTTGTTTATTTGATAAAAGTCTGAATACAATGGGTGGCCGGCGGCCTCTATATATGGGTGAGGGAACAAGCTCTCCTCCCTAAAGTCTAATTCCTAAATAAGAATAGAATAAAGAGTCCGATTCCTAAATAGAATCCTATAACACCTAAATAATCATACTAAAAATGAAAAACAATTAAATAGTCTTTAAAAACTGAAAATACAACTCAAATAGGACTAAAACTCTTAAAACCTAATACGGCAGTTTTAGGGTTTCCTAGTCCGGGTGGGACTAGGACTCGGCGGTCCGCCGGTCTCGGGTCGGGCCTTTGCTCGGCTCCGGGCTTTCTTCTTCTTCAAACGGGGGTCCTTCAATTGGCCTTGGGGCCTGATGCTCCGGGATTGTCCAAGGGCTAGGGTCGTGCCAAAAGGCTTGGGCCACACGGTGGCTAGCCCCATAAAATACTCCCGATCGGCCCGACTCTCGGTCTAGGGCTCGGGGCTGGGCCTTGGTGGGATCTTTTCCATTTCTGCTCGGGGCTTCCTCTCCTAGCTTCGGGCATCTCCTTAGGTAGCTCCATATGTGGCTCTCATGGGCTAGGGTCAGGCCAGGAGTGGTGCCTTGGAACTAGGGGCTCTTATGCTTCTCTATACTTGGCTCCAGGTCAGTCTTGGGTGGCCATCCCTTCTTGGCCAGGTACTCTTCAGTCCTCCTGTTCCTGTACTCGAGGAATGCCTCCAGAGGGTCTCTGTAGTGTGCCTCATCTTCAGGGCCCTTGGAGATTAGGCCAGGATCCGGCTGGGGCTTATCCTCAACCCTAGGGTTTCTACACTCGGCCAGCAGCATGGCCTGGAGTGGCATTTCTTCCTTCTGAGCTCTCCTACCTGCAGGGGGAGGCCTTAGCCTATATTTCATCTCATACCTTGGCTTGAGGGCTTGTAGATGGCCTTCCCTTGATTCTACATGCTTCTTGTATGGCCCTAGGGTTCTGCTTCGGACAGGTGACCCTGACGGGGTGTAGGAGTACCGGTGGGTACTAGGGCAGTTGGGCCGGGTCATATCAAAACTTGAAATAAATTATTGTTTAAATCAGTCCTAGCTAGAACATGTAACATACAGATCTAGAAACGGATGAAGTCGAGTTGATAGCCACGTCACTTTTCCTACCTCCACATCCACATCATGGCTAGAGCTTAAAGTCTTTTTGATTAGAATTGGTGTTATCGTAGTCGGTTAAAACTTGTTTTGCCAAGAAATGAGCTTTAATGAAACAACTACTTAAAGTGTGCAGAAATTAGTGAGATCAAAACTTGTTTGGTTTATGTTCTTGCATGTGTAGGTCTCCTTTTCTACGTGGAATAGTCTAAACCAAATCGTTAGAAATTGAATCTCAGTTAAATCTCTGTCATTTGTGAATTTGAGTGTGTTCCAGTTCAGTTTGCTTGAGGACAAGCAAAAGCTTAAGTGTGGGGTATTTGATGACACTCGATTTGACGTGATTTTCAACCCCATTTAAGCGACATTTCTTTGCTTAAGACGTGGTTTTTAAGGCAAAATAGTGTATATTCACTCAATTGCTCTATCTCGTGCCATTTCGGTTACTTTGGCCCATTTCGGGTCTATTTGATGATTTTCTAGTGTTTTTGTGATAGCACAGGTTTTTGCCATCAAATGATGTAACCAAGGACGTGTCTAAGGCATTGGAACCTCGAGGAATTGTACCGGAACCGATCCAAGGAGTCAATCAAGTCAACACAAATCCTGTCCTGCTTTATAAAGGAAATTTCGGCGAAAATGTCCAGAGTTTTCGACGAAAATCCAAGAAAAAACCGTTAGAGCATTCAAGGAGAGTTTTCGGCGAGAAGCCCAAGTCTTCGCCAAAAACTCTAGATGAAATCAACACAGGAGAAACAGTCGACTGGAGCCAGACTTTTAAAGGAAGTTTTTGGCGAAAACTTCCTAAGTTTTCGCTGAAAACTAAAGCCTAATCCCAGCCGGATTAGGTCAACACTATAAATACACCGGCGGCTACTTCAAAGAAAGGGGGGAGAATTCAATATTTCGAAAACTCTCTCAACACATCTAAATACCAGACTTCCAAGATCGAAGATAGAGTTTAGATTTCAAAGAGCCGGGAAGAGATCGTGACGCCATCCTTCCAACTCGGAGACTCGGAGCTAGAAGTGAAGATTACCGGAGAGCGGAGCTTTGCCAGAGTCGTCTCAATTAGGTTTTACAGTTTCCATCTGTTCTTCCTTTTCCTGATGAACTCTGTTTCTGCCTTTGTTTCTGCTGTTATGAACATGAGTAGCTAAACTCGTAGAGCTTAGACTAGATGAACCCTAAGTGACCCAGGGCTTTACAGCGGTCACAGATCGGTGGTGATTAGATTCAAAGTTCGATCAGTTTCTCTTACATGTTTGGTTTGTACTTCGTTGTTTGTGTTTCTTTTCTAGCTTGATCACCTAGATTAGATTCTTGTTAAGTTGAGGATAGTAGCAAACGTTCGCCTCACTTTAAAACACCAAATCAACAATTAACCTATTCATTGGAGTGTGCCTTTCGTAGGAACCAGTTAGGGTTAATCTGCTTCAAAAGTAACTCATAAATCGTTAGTAATTCCACCAGTTAGTTTTGTCGGGTGACTAATTAATCTTGGTAGCTAGATCGGATAGAGCGAACGTTCTCCAGTCTTAAACCTAAGGGTAAGGAGTTATGGTGATGTCTAAGAATTGATTGAACAAGAATTTAAAACCGCTGGTATGTTGATTGCCAATGCTCTGGCGATCTAAGGGGGATTCGAAGTCTAAGCTTGCCTGTCGTCTTTGTTAAGTCAGCCAATCTTTCTTTCTGTTTTCTAATTTAATTTTAATTTACCTGCTTTCTAGTATAGAAGTCGTGGAACTCACATCACGCACAACGTTCTTAAACTTGAATATTCTGCCTCTATATTTGAGTAGACGATTATTAGAAGACTCGTGGAACACGAACTGTTTAGCTTTTAGCTTAGTAGTATTTTGATTGCATGCTTTACAACACTCATCAAATTGGCGCCGTTGCCGGGGACTTCTTTTAATTGTTTGAAAGAAGATCTGGCATTTTATTGTTCTACATTCCATCTTTCATATTGCCATCCACTTCGATTTTACACCTGTTGTGCTTGTTTTTGTCATTTGTAGGTTGTTTACAGGTTTATGCATCACCGTCCTCTCACACGCTCCTTAACCAAGACTGACAAGGCTACGAGTGTAGAGAGACCGGGTAGCTCTGCTCCGCCAAAGCGACCAAAAATTCTGAAGCAAGGCAGAATCAATCCACCTTCATCCTTCATGCCAATTAAGATCGAGAAACCGAAGGAGAGTTCCTCATCTTCATCTTCATCCGCTTCATCAACCGCATCACTTTCACCCCCACCATCTCCTAGGATGGCTGATCAATTACCACCACCACCACCACCAACTACACTGAAGAGTCTAGCTAATTACAACAAGCCGAGCGCGACTAGCGTTTGATCTTCTATTGCCGTGCGATTCATCGATGGAGATCCTGACTATGAGATCAAGATCTCTATCTTGACCATGATCTCTAGGGATCTACAATTAGAAGGCAGGCCACTTGACAATCTGTGCACTCACTTGGCGGATTTTGTTGATCTTTGCTGGACTTTCAAGAATGGTAATCTCGACAAGAACACGCTATGCTTGAGAGCCTTCCCGTTCTCTCTTAAAGGCGCAGCTAAGAGGAGGCTTACTGGCAAGCCACCCGGTTACTAAACAGATTGGGATACTCTTACTCAAGACTTTGTGGAAGATTACTTCCCTCCCTCATGAGCAACCGCCTACAAGGACAACAGGTGCGAGCTTATATGACACTTGGAATGAATTCCAAGAACTTCTCTATAATTGCCCTCACCATGGTTTTGAGCAGAGGCAGCTAGCTGAAATTTTTGCTCGAGGTCTACGTGAAGAATCTGCTAAATGGGTCAATTCCTTAGCTGAAGGGGATTGTAGTACCCTCACACCTGAAGTTGCTCTTCTCCATTTTTCAAACTGTGCTTCCAAGTCAAGGAATCGGGAGCGACAGTCACAAGGATTAAGAAGCAAGCTTGATATTGAAGCAACTATTAAAGCCAAAGTTGAAAAGAATTTAAAGAAGTCTACTACATCTATTAAGCCTCCATCATCCTCCGTCCTGGTAGCTGGTTGCGAGTGGTGTGGAGCTTGTGCTCATAACGGAGGAAGATGCCAGAACTTTGGCAAGGCAGAAGTCTGGTTTATTGAAGAAGTCAACTTCATCTCCCAAGGCTTCAATAACAATCAACAAGGTTATGTTGGCTACTGCAACTACAGACAACAGAGATATTTCCAAGAGCGACCTCCATATAATGTCGGCGCCAACCAGAACCAAGGTCAGAATCAGAATAACCGATCAGCTGTTCACTCTAGAATTAGAAGCCTAACAATCCAACTAGAGGCATCTACCAGCCGCCTCACAGAAATTAAGGCAACTATGGAACAGCTCCTGGCAATCGCCAGAATCAGTACTTGAACAACAATTATCAAGGACAGTAACATAAGAAAGACAACAAGGATAATGATCTAGAGAAGAAGCTTCACCAGATCATCACCAGACTTGATGATCAAGATAGTCAGTTCAAGGCTCAAGCTCTCTGATGACACTCGATTTGACGTGATTATCAGCCTCATTTAAGCGACATTTCCTTGCTTAAGACATGGTTTTTAGGGTAGAATAGCAAATATTCAATCAATTGCCCTATCTCGTGCCATTTGTGTTACTTTGGCCCGTTTCGGGTCTATTTGATGGTTTTCTAGTGTTTTTATGTTAGCACAGGTTTTTGCCGTCAAATAAAGTAGCCAAGGACGTGTCTAAGGCGTTGGAACCTCGAGGAATTGCACCAGAATCGATCCAAGGAGTCAATCGAGTCGAACCAAAGTCTGCCTCAGTTTACATTAATGTTTTCGCCGAAAATACCTTAGTGTTTTCGGCGAAAATCCCAGCACAAATCGACGGATGCTTATCAAAGGAAGTTTTCGGCGAAAACCCTAAGTTTTCACCGAGAATAATTGATCCGAAAATCACAGGAGAAAAGCAGCCGGCGGACCATCCATTTACACTAAGATTTTCGGCGAAAATCCTTCAATATTTTTGGCGAAAATATCAGGCTAAATCCGGCGGTATTAGGGTTAAGTATAAATACTTAGCCGGCGGCCCAAATTGAGGGGGGGACGGATACACATCATAATTACCAACTAATACCGAACTTCAGAATTCTCTCAAGTTCTGGAGGAGAGAGTTTAGAGTCCGAAGAGCCGGAAAGAGATCGTGACGCCATCCCTTCCATCTCGAAGACTCGGAGCTAGGATTGCAGTTTACCGAAGATCAAAGTCTGCCAGAGTCGTCTTAATTAGGTTTTTCAAATTCTTTTCTGTTCTTCCTCTGGATGATGAACTCTTTCTTTGTCTTTGATTCTTTTGTGATAAACATGAGTAGCTAAACTCTTAGAGCTTATACTAAATGAACCCTAAGTGACCCAGGGCTTCAAAGCGGTCACGGATCGGCGGTGATTAGATTCGAAGTTCAATCAGTTTCTCTTTTATGTTTGATTTGTTCTTCATTGTTCATGTTTCTTGTCTGAATTTATCACCTAGATTAGATTCTTGTTAAGCTAAGGATAGAAGCGAACGCTCCCCTTACTTTAAAACATCAAATCAAACAATTAACCTTATAATTAGAGCGTGCCTTTCGTAGGAACCGGTTAGGGTTAATCCACTACAAGAGTAACTCATAAATCGTTAGTAATTCCACCAGTTAAGTTAAGTCGTTGCGAGAGGCGACCGTACCCGGGCGACTAATTAATCTTGGTAGCTAGAACGGATAGAGCGAACGTTCGCCGGTCTTAAACCTAAGGGTCAGGAGTTATGGTGGTGTCTTAGAATTCATTGAATCAGAATCGAAATCCGCTGATCTGTTAATTGCCAATTTGCTAGTTTATTTGAGTAGTCAATCATTAGAAGGCCCGTGGAATACGATCTACCCTAGCTTGTTTGCTTTGTTAGTTATTTGGTTGAACCCGCACAACGATCTGGGGCTTCACCAAAATTGGCGCCGTTGCCGGGGATTTCTTTTGATTGTTTGAAAAAAGACTGGCAATTACACTAGATTTCTTCTATTTTCCATCTTTCACTTTTCCACCCACTTCGATTTTACACTGGTTTTGTTGTTTTTGTTATTTGTAGGTTGTTCATAGGTGTATGCATCGCCGCCCTTGGACTCGCTCCAAACCGATAAGGCTAAGAGTATAGAGAGACCAAGCAGTTCTGCTCCACCTCGACAATCACAAATTCCAAGGAGAAGCAGAATCAATCCACCTCCATCCATCACTCCGATTAAGATTGAGTTCCTCATCTCCATCTTCACCTGTACCGTCACCTACATCCGTTTCATACATCGAGTCGCTTTCACCTCCTCCATCTCCTACCATGACTGATCAATTACCACCACACCACACCACCAGGTGGAAATCCACCACCGCCACCTGCACAGAAAAGTCTAGCTGATTACAACAAGCCGAGCGCGACTAGCGTTCGATCTTCCATTGTCGTACCGCGAATTGAAGGAGATCCTGACTATGAGATCAAGATTCCATTCTTGACTATGATCTCTAGGGATCTACAGTTTGAAGGCAGGCCCCTAGACAATCCGTGCACTCATCTTGCAGACTTCCTTGATCTCTGCAGCACTTTCAAGAATACTCTTTGTTTGAGAGCTTTCCCGTTCTCTCTAAAAGGCGCTGCTAAGAGGTCGCTTACTGGCAAACCACCTGGATATTACACTGATTGGGATACTCTGGCTTAGGACTTCATTGAAGAATACTTTCCTCCTGCCAGAACAACAGCCATCAAGGACAGCATTGTCAGATTCTCCCAGAAAGAAGGAGAAAGCTTATATGATACTTGGAATCGATTCCAAGAATTTCTCTACAACTGCCCTCATCATGGATTCAAGCAGAGGCAGTTAGCTGAAATCTTTGCTCGAGGTCTTCGAGAAGAATCTGCCAAGTGGGTCAATTCTCTAGCTGAAGGGGGTTGCACTACAATCACACCCAAAGCTGCTCTTCTTCACTTCGCAAACTGTGCTTCCAAGTCAAGGAACTGGGAACGACAATATGAAGGATCAAGGAGCAAGCTCGATCTCGAAGCAGCTATCAAGGCTGAAGTAGAGAAGCATCTGAAGAAGTCTTCCACACCAATCAAACCGCCGGCAGCTTCTGTCTATGTTGCCGATTGCGAGTGGTGTGGAGCTTGTGCGCATAATGGAGGCCGTTGCCAGAACTTTGGTAAGACAGAAGTCTGGTCCACAGAAGAGGTAAATTTCGTTCAACAAGGCTTCGTTAATAATCAGAATGGTTATGCTGGCTACCGCAACTTCAGGCAGCAAGGGAACTATCCAGACAGACCTCCCTACAATGCTGGCGCCAACCATAACCAGAACTAGAATAACCTCCCAGCTGGTCCAGCTCAGGATCAGAAGCCTAACCATCCGCTGGCAGGTGTCTATTAGTCGCTGCACCGCAATCCAGGTAACTATGGGACTGCTCCTGGCAATGACCAGAATCAATATTTGAATAATACCTCACCAGAATCGATGATCATGACATTCAGTTTAAAGCTCAAGCTCTTCTCAATCAAGAACAGATAGCAGCCGGTCAAAGAATTGAGCAAGCTGTGAACAACATCTCGAGCATGCTAGCATCTGGTCGACCATTTGGCCAACTTCCGAGCCAGACAGAGCCGAATCCGAGAAAGGAGCAAGCCAAGATGGTAACTGTTAAAAAATTTACTAGCTTATCTGCTGACGCTTGTTCTATTTTACGTAGGATCGCTGAAGCTTCAGAGAAGAAGGAAGCACTAGAAGTGGCGCCTAAGGAGGAAGATCCTCCTCTTGCATCGTACGTCGTGAAGCCTCCTTTTCCAAGAGCATTGCTACCGAATGCAAGGATCGAGACTGGTATGAAGGGGAATAAAGAAGGATATCCTGATGCTCGTAGCAAGAAACCTTCCTCTCCATATCCAGCTAAGTGTTCTAATCCTGGTTCTTTCACTCTACCTCTTGTCATTAATGATGTTGAGATAGAACGTTGTTTGGTTGATCTTGGCGCGTCTGTTAATGTTATGCCTATGAGTCTATATGAAAAATTGAACCTAGGAGAACTTGAACCGCCTAGTATGCAACTTGTCTTTGCTGATAGATCACTTGAAACCCCTAGGGGAGAGAAAAAAGACGTTGTTACTAAATGTGGTCCTTTCACGTTCTAAGCTGACTTTGTTATCATTGACACTACTAAGGATGAATCTACCATTCTCATAGGACGACCTTTCATGGCTACTACTGGAATGCAAATTAACGTTCCAAATGGTTCTTTAACTTTGAGAGTTGGTAAAGAAACAGTCACGTTCTGCCTTAAAGACGGAATGAAATATAATCCTAAGAATGAAGAATTTCATTGTTTAGCTGTTGAAACTGTGGAGTTGACTCCAGTCAACTCCATTACTGATGTCTCTTCTAGTGTGCCTAGATCAATTGCTGCTGCAGGTGCTGGACAGGTTATCAAGCAGAAACCGAAATATGTTCTTCAGACGCCAAAGAAGAAGGAACTGAAAGCCTCTTCTAAGCCACCGAGCACAAAACCTAGCAGACCTCGGGAAAGAACAAGAAGACGAAGACTCACATGGTCTGGAGACCAGTTGTGCCGCCACCTTCTACCGAGCTAGCTGCACCACCAACTCGTTCCAAGCTACCGGCGCCAGAACAAGTATGGAAGGAGAAGCCAAAAACATCTCCTAAGGAAATACCTATGATCACCGATCCTGGTGATATCAAGCCGGAGGTTAAAGAAAAGAAGGAGCCGAACGTTCTCATTCCGTGCACTGTCTTCTTTGTGGAAGATGATCCCTTGACAGAACTGTTCGGACCATTCAAGATCACTGACCACCTTCCCGACGGACGTACCAAATTCTTACACGCGAACGGGAAGAAATTCATGCTCACCGGAGAAGCCCGGAAGCTATACCTTATGAACTCCGATGCTAGCATTAAGGAGAATCTGAGTTGGGATGTCTCCTAATACCGTCCAGGTATCGTCCAGCTCAAGGACGTTAATAAAAGAGCGCTTCGTGGGAGGCAACCCACGGCTGGAGTCCGTTTTTCATTTGTGTCAACCTTAGTGGTTTAGAGTTGGTTCGGGGAGCCAAAAGTGTTAGTTTGTTTGATTTCGTATTTTTCGTGTGTAGTCTGTGTGTCATAGTGTCAATTCCAAGTAGTTTGAGGTTTTTCTGATTTTTGTGGATTTAACTGTGATTTTCTGAAGTTTGCAGGGATTGCGAAAATATTTTCAATCGTAAAGTTCAATATTTTCGGCGAAAATAACCCATGTTTTCGGCGAAAATTCTCTTTGAAATCCCACTGAGTTTTCCAAACGTTTTTAACTAACATTTTCGGCGAAAATGTATTGATGTTTTCGGCGAAAATTCTTTTGAAAACTGGAAGTACTTTTTTAACTAACATTTTCGGCGAAAACTTGCACTTATTTTCGCCAAAAATTCCTTTCAAAATCAACCAAATTTTCGTTTTAAAATCCGGATTCACCCTCTCTCTCTTCTTCATTTTCGAAACCAAGAAACAAAACCTTCCCCTATTTCAATCCGATCGCCGACCGCCACTTTTTCACCGCCGCCGCCGCTCCCTTCCCCTTCCATTTCCGATCAATCCAAGCCCTAGAATAGCCGAATCGGAGCTCTACAGCTCTAGTTCACCCAAACCCTAAAATTTTCGATTTTTCACCGATTCCTCCCAATCCGTTCATTTTTAGCATCCATGGCTTCAAGGTAAGTTGTAGAACTTTTCATTGCGAATCTTTTGACATGTTGATTACTGAATTTCATCAGGGTTGACTTTCGATTGACTTTTTGGTTTGCCTCGATTTGCGTGCCGACTGATTTCGTGTGAACTAGGTTAGCTAAACTTGTTGAACTGTTCTAGCATGCTTAGGGAGTGTTGTGCTTAATTTTCATATCGTTTGATCATGTGTTGCTATGCCTAAGTTCTATTCCTTGTGAGGTTGACTTTTGAGAACTGTCGGTTTGACCATGAACTGTTTTTGATCATTTGGCTGCCTTATGTGCTCATTCTCGTTCAGATTATTGTGTTTGCCATCTGAGATCATATTATACCGTCATTCTCCGATTTGTGATAGTCTTGCCATGATTAGGGTTCAATGTTCTATTATGTTGACTTTTTGATTGTCGGTTTGACTTCTGAACTCTGATTGTTCTAATTCCATTCTGGCTGTTCCTAAGCATGTATTTTCTTGTTTGTGATTACCGGTAAATCTGCTTTGCTTACCCCCACTTGGTTTTCCTCATTTCTTTGTGAAATTGAGTTTTTCGACTAAGTGTGGGGTAGGGTTTTAGTTTGACTAATCTGGTTTGTTTTCTTGTTTAGGAACACCACCTATGAGCGCAGGACCAAACAGAGACTTGACACCGCCTCGAGCTCCAGAGCCCCCGCTCCCGTCACACCCGCCGTCCAGGGCCCTCCACAAGCATTCCCTGGCCGTGCTGGGCACCATCGAACTATTGCTCGTCTACCCGACTACTACTTTGAGTGCTACAAGAAGCTCAAGCATGTTCCGGGAGCTAATGTTCGACCACTTTCCATGGAGTCTCTCTTCGATCATGATGAGGACTACCACCGGAACGTGCACGATGCCCTGACACCGACCGGCCTCCTAGAGCTGACCACAATAGCTTCCGACTTCCCCGACGTCGCTCTCCAGGAGTTCTAGGCCACTTTTGATCTGGACAAGCACAAGAGGAGGCAGAGCAAGAAGGTCGTTTCCTTCTACCTGGGCGGGGTGTACAGGACCCTCACCTATGATGAGTTTGCAGCTCATCTAGGCATCCCCTACGAGCATTACCACGGTCATCACCTCGGCTGGGCGAACGAGGAGGACGACGGAGAGGCATACCACACACTCTGGAGCCACATGACTGGAGTGCCCGACGATCGTCTCACGGACCATAATTCAGTTAAGTCTCTCTCTCACCCTCTCTATAAGTACATTCATATGGTTTGGCGTAGATCGTTATTATATGCTCCAGAGAAGGACCGACACCATATCAGCAAGGAGGAACTTCTGCCTCTTCACGCCATCCGGGAGATCTACCCTCTTCACCCCGGATGGGTGCTTGCTCGCATCTTCCGCCAGAAGACCAAGAGGAGGACGCCACCTCGCTCACTCCTGGGAGGCAACTTCATCGGCCAGCTCATCATCACCTTCGGCCTCAGCCATGAATATGGCCGCGAACATCCCACGCCGCAGAGTACGCACCGTTGGGGGAGATTTGGCGGTCGAGTACGACCTCGAGCTGGACCTCAGTCCCCAGGTAGCAGCAGATCCTCCCCTCCAGAACGAGGATGAATCGGAGGAAGAAGATCATTCTGAGGAGTCTCAGCCTCAGTACGAGCCAGAGTTTCATGACCATACTCCCTCGCCACACCATCAGGCAGGGTATGCACACCATTCCCCGCCGGCCATCCCAGATCCATACCAGGCGCCTCACCCGCAGCACCACCCGCACCCCGCGGATGTTGGAGAGCTGTATGAGTGACTACAGGAGTGGCGCATCACCGACAACGCCACTCAAGAGACGAGATGGACTATTATGCAGCAACATATGCACAGCGCTGATAGGCGGTATGAGGCACAGATGGCATGGAAATGTCAGCTCGGCGATTTCCTCCACTTTCCACCTCCCGGCCCACCTGACCAGCAGTGATCAGGTTGTATTCCTTTTCTGCTCCTTTCTTTTTATTTATTCTTTTCGGATTTCGATCCAACTTTTTTCTGTGTGGATCCGGGACACTTGTCCCGGTTTCCTTTTTATGTTTCATTTGTTTTTGTTTTGTAGGCAGTAGGGAGATTCCCTTTGCTTCGCTTTGGTAGATTCCCTCCGCTCCGAGGACTCGTGCTCATCCCCTACGCCAACCATCTCGGTTCAGGTTCTTCTACTTCACTCTGAACTCTAGAATTAGTCCTGTGAGGACACAGTCCAATTTAAGTGTGGGGTAGGATGCTAGAGACCCTTGCATGAACTTGATTGCCCTTGATTGTGTGTTTTTTTTGTGTGCCTCGTGATTCCATTCCAGTCTCTCTAGCATTAGAATGGCTCAGTTCTTGATTTTTGATGTTAAGTTGGTTGTTCAAACTTTCATAATGATGCTTATACTGCTTAACCTAGGACTTGAGAACCAACTTGTATACTATGATGCTAAATTGCCTGGTCAGAACAGAATTTTTAAAATCACACTTGTAGTTTGTAGCCTTGATTGCATGAAAATGACCGAATCCGACTAGCAAACCAACTGTGAGCTTTTGATCCATTGCACGTAACTTACAATTTTAATTCTTTTTGAGTGATTTTCTGTTTGCTTGAATGAGTTAGAATTTGCATGAGACCTACTCGAGACCACACGATGACACGAGTTCTAGAATGATAGGGGCACCTAGATTCAGCTACTAAGCCAGATAGCCTACCTAACGATAAAATCAATTAGGTGTAGACCCTTGAGCTTGGCCTGTTCTTTGGTTCGATATACATTACAACCATTTCCCATTCTTTCATTTCCCCGTTGATCCCCTGTAGTTGTAGTTCTAGATTGACCTACAGGAATTCGGTTTGTGGTAACCTGCCTATAGCCATTAAACAGGTGGTCTTAGCTATTATGTCCAGACGTGTAAACCCCTCTAGCAACTAAAAGTAAAATCGGCACAAAAGAAAAAAATAGAAAAAGAAGAAAAGAAGCAAGATTCAAAAAAAGCAGAAAAAGAAAAAGATTTCAAGTTTTTAGTTCAATAAGATGTTCTTCTCCCTACATATGGAGGAACGAAGTCAAAAGAAAAGTCAAAGAAAAAAATTGTGTATAGAAAAAAATAATAAAAGTGCTAGGTTGCTTGAGGGTATCATAGGACGAGCGTTCATTATTCCACCCGTGTCTGGTTAGACGGTAGAAAGCCGCAGATTGGATTTGAGGGAAGTTAGTCGAAAGCTACACCGCACAAAGCCATCATCATACATTCCCATCATCCATCGCATCATAAACCCAAGTAGTGTAGAATTCGTTACAGTCCTAGCAGGGAATTCCTTCTTGACTGGTTACTCATGTTGTCACAGTGGTGGAGATGTGGTTGAATTCAAACTTATGACAAAATTCGGTAACAGAAAATGATTGAGAGCAGAACACGTCCTTAAACACAGAGAGTGAGAGTTCCCCATTGTACTAAATATTTCCTGTGTGAGGAGTCAGGTCGGTCAGGTCAAATTCGTGCATAATTGGTTGCTACTACTTGTCGAGTGCAGTTTATTAGTGAGACCAGGTAATTTGGCTGATCTGTATGCATGTTAGGTTTCTTGTTCTAGGATCTATCTGTCTAATAATTCATTGTGTTTGATTGAGCTCCAATTTAATCGATCTTATCATTTGTGGACAAGAGCGTTTCTATTCAGTTGGTTGAGGACAAGCAAAAGCTTAAGTGTGGGGTATTTTGATGACACTCGATTTGACGTGATTATCAGCCTCATTTAAACGACATTTCCTTGCTTAAGACATGGTTTTTAGGGTAGAATATCGAATATTCAATCAATTGCCCTATCTCGTGCCATTTGTGTTACTTTGGCCCGTTTCGGGTCTATTTGATGGTTTTCTAGTGTTTTTATGTTAGCACAGGTTTTTGTCGTCAAATAAAGTAGCCAAGGACGTGTCTAAGGCGTTGGAACCGCGAGGAATCGCACCGGAATCGATCCAAGGAGTCAATCGAGTCAAACCAAAGTCTGCCCCGGTTTACACTAAAGTTTTCACCGAAAATACCTTAGTGTTTTCGGCGAAAATCCCAGCACAAATCGACTGATGCTTATCAAAGGAAGTTTTCAGCGAAAACCCTAAGTTTTCACCGAGAACAATTGATCCGAAAATCACAAGAGAAAAGCAGCCGGCGGACCATCCATTTACACTAAGATTTTTGGCGAAAATCCTTCAATATTTTCGGCAAAAATATCAGGCTAAATCCGGCGGTATTAGGGTTAAGTATAAATACTTAGCCGGCGACCCAAATTGAGGGTGGACGGATACACATCATAATTACCAACTAATACCGAACTTCAGAATTCTCTCAAGTTCTAGAGCATCCCTTCCATCCCTTCCATCTCGAAGACTCGGAGCTAGGATTGCAGTTTACCGAAGATCAAAGTCTGCCAGAGTCGTCTTAATTAGGTTTTTCAGATTCTTTTCTGTTCTTCCTCTGGATGATGAACTCTTTCTTTGTCTTTGATTCTTTTGTGATAAACATGAGTAGCTAAACTCTTAGAGCTTAGACTAGATGAACCCTAAGTGACCCAGGGCTTTAAAGCGGTCATGGATCGGCGGTGATTAGATTCGAAGTTCAATCAGTTTCTCTTTCATGTTTGATTTGTTCTTCATTGTTCATGTTTCTTGTCTGGATTGATCACCTAGATTAGATTCTTGTTAAGCTAAGGATAGAAGCGAACGCTCGCATTACTTTAAAACATCAAATCGAACAATTAACCTTATAATTGGAGCGTGCCTTTCGTAGGAACCGGTTAGGGTTAATCCACTGCAAAAGTAACTCATAAATCGTTAGTAATTCCACCAGTTAAGTTAAGTCGTTGCGAAAGGCGACCGTACTCGGGCGACTAATTAATCCTGGTAGCTAGAACGGATAGAGCGAACGTTCGCCGGTCTTAAACCTAAGGGTAAGGAGTTATGGTGGTGTCTTAGAATTGATTGAATGAGAATCGAAATCCGCTGATCTGTTGATTGCCAAAGCTCTGGGGAACGAAGGGGATTCAAAGTCTAAGTTCGTCTATCATCTCTGTTTTAATCAACCAATTTCCATTCTATTCTTAGTTTCAATTTTTAATTTCTCTGCATTGCTTAGAATTAGAAGTCGTGGAACTCACACCACGCACGAAGTGCTTAAACTTGAGTAATTTGCTAGTTTATTTGAGTAGTCAATCATTAGAAGGCCCGTGGAATACGATCTACCCTAGCTTGTTAGCTTTGTTAGTTATTTGTGTGAACCCGCACAACGATCTGGGGCTTCACCACTCTCCTCAACCAAGAACAAATCGCTTCTGGACAACGAATAGAGCATGCGGTGAACCAGATCTCCAACATGTTAGCAAATGGCCGCCCCTATGGCCAACTTCCAAGCCAGACCGAGCCAAATCCAAGGAAGGAGCAGGTCAAGATGATCTCTACTCAAATTCTGAAAATGGCTTAACTATTCATACTCCCTCTGCTCCAGACATGGCCATTGATGTACCAGAGAAGAAGGAAGAAGAAGAGAACACGCCAAAAGACTATGATCCTCCTCTTGCTCTGTATTACGAGAAGGTTCCCTTCCCCAATGCTTTACTACCAAACGCAAAGATCGAGACCGGTATGTGGGGGAACAAAGAAGAACGCTGATCCTGGTTCTTTAACTTTACCTCTTATAAGAAGTCGTCCTCACCATACCGAATTAAGTGCCCTGATCCTGGTTCTTTAACTTTACCTCTTATCATTAATAATATTGAAGTAGAGCGTAGCTTGGTTGATTTAGGTGCTTCCATTAATGTCATGTGATGACACTTGATTTGACGTGATTATCAGCCTCATTTAAGCGACATTTCCTTGCTTGAAACATGGTTTTAGGGGTAAAATAGCGAATATTCACTCAACTACCCTATTTCCTACCGATTTGGTTACTTTGGCCCTTTTTGGGTCGATTTGATGGTTTTCTAGTGTTTTTGTGATAGCACAGATTTTTGCCATCATTTACGTAGCCATGAACGTATTCAAGACCTCAAGGAGTGAACTGGAATCGAACCAGAAATCAAACCAGAGTCAGAACCGAAGATCCAAGTGTCCAGCACAATATTTTCGCCGAAAAGACTATGAGGATTTCGGCAAAAATACCTTCAGAACTCACAGGCTGATTTACACTGAAGTTTTTGGTGAAAACTTCCTTATGTTTTTGCCGAAAATCCTAGAAGAAATCACACAGGGGATTTTAACTAAAGATTTCGTCGAAAATTGTTTGATATTTTTGGTGAAAATTCCTTCCAAATCTGGCGATGTATTGGAAACCTAATCGTACCTATTTAAATAGAGGCAGCCGACAGACAGAGGAGAAGAGACAATCATTATTCATCTTTTGAGAAAATCAGACTTTGGAGAGTCAGCCGACTCTAGGGTCGATAGATAGAGTTTAGAGAGTTCGAAGATCCGTGGAGAGATCGTGACGCCGTCCTTTCACCTCGGAGAACTCAGAGCTTAAAGTTGAAGATCCAGGAGATTGAAGCTTCGCGGGAGTCGTCAGAATTAGGTTTTTCAGTTCTTATCTGTTCTTCCTCTGTATGATGATCTTCATTGTTGCCTTTGATTCTCTTGTTTCTGATATGAGTAACTGAACTTGTAGAGCTTAGATTAGATGAACCCTAAGTGACCCAGGGCTTTAAAGCGGTCACGGATCGGCGGTAATTAGATTCGAAGTTCAATCAGTTTCTCTTTGCATGTTTGATTCGTTCTTCATTGTTCATGTTTCTTGTCTGGATTGATCCCCTAGATTAGATTCTTGTTAAGCTAAGGATAGAAGCGAACGCTCGCCTTACTTTAGAACATCGAATTGAACAATTAACCTTATAATTGGAGCGTGCCTTTCGTAGGAACCGGTTAGGGTTAATCCACTGCAAGAGTAACTCACTAATCATTAGTAATTGCACCAGTTAATTAACTCATTGCGAGAGGCGACCGTACCCGGGCGGCTAGTTAATCTTGGTAGTTAGAACGGATAGAGCGAACGTTCGCCGGTCTTAAACCTAAGGGTAAGGAGTTATGGTGGTGTATAGAAACCGATTGAATTAGAATTGAAAACCGCTGATCTTATGATTGCCGTTGCTATGGGGAACGAAGGGGGATTCGAAATCTAAGTTCGTCTATCTTCTCGTTAGTCAACCCTTTACTTTTCTGTCTTTTATTTTCCTTTGTTCATTAGATTATAAGTCGTGGAACTCACACCACGCACAACTTGTGCTTTAACCTGAATAACTTGCCAGCTTTTTGGAGTAGTCAATTAGAAGAAACCCGTGGAATACGATCTAGTCTACCTTGGTAGATTAGTTATTTGATACCGCTAAAACTGCAGCTATCAAATTGGTGCCGTTGCCGGGGACTCTTCTAATTGTTTGAAAGAAGAGTTGGCAAATTATTCTTCTACGTTTCCGCCTTACCATTTAATTTTCCTCCATATTTTCATGATTTACCTGGGTAGTGTTTTTGAGTTTTAATTATGCAGGATTATAGGTGGGATGACCAGTACCAAGGGTGGTATGTCGATCAAGCACCGTATATTGAGGATAACCAAGAGATGTATATACTAGCTGATCAGCATCGACAACAGACGACGAGAATAGAATCCTTCTTGGAGAATATCTCTACAGAGCTACAAGCTCACAAAGAGATAAACTCACATGTTCATAAAAATCGACAACAGACGGCAAGAGTAGAATCCGCCTTGGATGATCTCATTTCGAAGCTGCAAGCTCGTAACGTAGTGGATGTCGAGCTCGAGCAACCAAATCCACTAATGGAAGAAGATGCTCAAGAGCTATATGAAGATGAACATGACAATCTCACCAATGACTATTGCGAGCTAGAAGCATCTGATGAAGAATCCTTGGTGGTGGCGGTTGATGAAGACATAGAGCCAATCCATCTTGCAGTTGAAGCCGAAGAGGAGCACAAAGAAATCGAGGAGATAACCTTAATAGAGCTTCCGCCAAGCCAACCTATAGATCAAGCCAGAGACGAGCACGTGGAAATCAAAGACGTCAAGGGTTTGGAAGCATACATACTCGATCCCGAGAGACCTCTTGATGAGCATCAGGTGGAGAAGATGGAGCTCATTGATCATGCCGCGCCGTACTACCTCCTCCCTCATCTAGTAGGAGAATTCAAGAAGAACTGGTCATCCAACCAGAACCACGATCTACTGGAGCACTACCGGCTGCATCACCCTTCTGGAGTGCTACATGGCACTCAACCGCTGTCCTTGAAGAAGACGATTGACTTCAAGGAACTTCTAAGTTGGGGTCCCTAACAGGTACCGTCCGGCTCAAGGACGTTAAAAGAGAGCGCTTCGTGGGAGGCAACCCACGGCTGGAGTCTGTTTTTAATTTTTTGTCGAACTTAGTATTTTAGAGTCGGTTCGGGGGAGCCAAAAGTGTCAGTTTGTTTGTTTTCTTATTTTTCCTGTGTAGACTGCATGTCGTAGTGTCAGTCGCAAGTTGAATGAGGTCTTTCCGATTTTTGTGAATTTAACTGTGATTTTCTGAAGTCTGCCGGTTTGCGAAAATATTTTCAATCGTAGTGTTCAAAATTTTTGGCGAATTTTCAATACCATTTTCGGCGAAATCACCTTTTGGATTTTCAACTGAGTCTCCCTGTTTAACATTTTCGGTCCGAAATTTATAATGTTTTCGGCGAAATAGTTTTTGAAAACCAGGCAATGATTTTAACGCTTCTTTTCGGTGAAAACATATGGTTACTTTCGGCGAAAACACACTTGAAAAAACTGGCAGTGCATTTGAACTAAAATTTTCGGCGAAAACACCCTCTTATTTTTGCCGAAAACTCTTTTGAAAATCACCCTAACTATTCACTTTAAAATCCGGATTCACCCTCTCTCTCTTCCTTCTTTCAGTTTCTCATTCAATCGTCAAAATATTTTCAAAATTCCCCTTAACCTTCTTTGTTCGACTTTTATTCTGTGTGGATCCGGGACACTTGTCCCGGTATCCTTTTGATCTTTTTGTTGTTTTAGTTTTGTAGGAACTTGAGTAGCTACTCCGCTCTGCTCCGGACTATCCGTGTTCATCCACTACACCGACCATCTCGTCACAGGTTCTTCGTATCTCTCTACTTTAATTTAGTCCTGTGAGGACACAGAACCGTTTAAGTGTGGGGTAGGATGTTAGAATTTGCATGATCTTGCTTGGTTTTCTGTGATTCTGTGGTTCAAATTTGAAAAATTCTCTAGCATAGAATTGCTTAATTCTTGACTTTTGATGTTAAATTGACTTCAATTTTGAACAATGACGTCTAGACTATTCCACTTAGAACCTGTAACCAATGTGTTGGAACTGATATTAAATGAGTCTAGGTCAGAACAGATCATAAATCACTCTTGTAGTTGAACTTGAATTAATTAAATTGATTGACTTGTTAATAACAAAGCCCCATAACACCGTTCTAAGATAATAAATGCTAGCTTCTTCCATGTTTTTCACTCCATATTCGATCACCTGTGATTGTGGCTTGAGATTAGACGAAAATCCAATTCGAAATCTTGTGTAAAAAGTTATAACAAGCTAGGACCAAGTGGCTAAATTATTGAATCAAGTAACTGAGTTGTTCAAGTTAATGTTAAGTTCTTTAAAGTGCTGAAAATAAAGCTAGGCAAGCCCGACACCTAAGTGAAGTGTTCAGGTTGAGCACTAGCATAGGCACAAATACTGTGAGCTAGGCAGGTCCAACACCTAAGTGAAGTGTTTGGTATCGAGCACTAGTATGCAGTAAATCAATTGAAGGAAGAAATTGAACTTGAAATAAACCATTGTTTAAATCGGTCCTAGCTAGAACATGTAACGTACAGATCTAGAAACGGATGAAGTCGAGTCGATAGCCACGTCACTTTTCCTACCACCGCATCCACATCATGGCTAGAGCTTAAAGTCTTTTCTCATTAGAATTGGTGTTATCATAGTCGGTTAATTATGATTCATTGTTTTGCCAAGAAACGAGCTTTGTTAAAACCACTACTTGAAGTGTGCAGAAATTAGTGAGATCGAAAACTTGTTTGGTTGATGTTCTTGCATGTGTAGGTCACTCTTTCTATGTGGAACAGTCTAAACCAAATTGTTAGAATTGAATCTCGGTTTAATCTCGTGTCATTTGTGAAATTGAGTGTGTTCTAGTTCAGTTTGCTTGAGGACAAGCAAAAGCTTAAGTGTGGGGTATTGATGACACTCGATTTGACGTGATTATCAGCCTCATTTAAGCGACATTTCCTTGCTTGAAATGTGGTTTTAGGGGTAAAATAGCGAATATTCACTCAACTACCCTATTTCCTACTGATTTGGTTACTTTGGCCCTTTTTGGGTCGATTTGATGGTTTTCTAGTGTTTTTGTGATAGCACAGATTTTTGCCATCATTTACGTAGCCATGGACGTATTCAAGACCTCAAGGAGTGAACTGAATCAAACCAGAAATCAAACCAGAGTCAGAACCGAAGATCCAAGTGCCGAACACAATATTTTCGCCGAAAAGACTATGAGGATTTCGGCGAAAATACCTTCAAAACTCACAGGCTGATTTACACTGAAGTTTTCGGCGAAAACTTCCTTATGTTTTTGCCGAAAATCCTAGAAGAAATCACACAGGGGATTTTAACTAAAGATTTCGCCGAAAATTGTTTGATATTTTCGGCGAAAATTCCTTCCAAATCCGGCGCTGTATTGGAAACCTAATCGTACCTATTTAAATAGAGGCAGCCGGCAGACAGAGGAGAAGAGACAATCATTATTCATCTTTTGAGAAAATCAGACTTTGGAGAGTCAGCCGACTCTAGGGTCGATAGATAGAGTTTAGAGAGTTCGAAGATCCGTGGAGAGATCGTGACGCCGTCCTTCCACCTCGGAGAACTCGGAGCTTAAAGTTGAACATCTAGGAGATTGAAGCTTCACGGGAGTCGTCAAAATTAGGTTTGTCAGTTCTTATCTGTTCTTCCTCTGTATGATGATCTTCATTGTTGCCTTTGATTCTCTTGTTTCTGATATGAGTAACTGAACTTGTAGAGCTTAGATTAGATGAACCCTAAGTGACCCAGGGCTTTAAAGCGGTCACGGATCGGTGGTAATTAGATTCGAAGTTCAATCAGTTTCTCTTTGCATGTTTGATTCGTTCTTCATTGTTCATGTTTCTTGTCTGGATTGATCCCCTAGATTAGATTCTTGTTAAGCTAAGGATAGAAGCGAACGCTCGCCTTACTTTAGAACATCGAATTGAACAATTAACCTTATAATTGGAGCGTGCCTTTCGTAGGAACTGGTTAGGGTTAATCCACTGCAAGAGTAACTCACTAATCATTAGTAATTGCACCAGTTAATTAAGTCGTTGCGAGAGGCGACCGTACCCGGGCGGCTAGTTAATCTTGGTAGTTAGAACGGATAGAGCGAACGTTCGCCGGTCTTAAACCTAAGGGTAAGGAGTTATGGTGGTGTATAGAAACCAATTGAATTAGAATTGAAAACCGCTGATCTTATGATTGCCGTTGCTATGGGGAATGAAGGGGGATTCGAAATCTAAGTTCGTCTATCTTCTCGTTAGTCAACCCTTTACTTTTCTGTCTTTTATTTTCCTTTGTTCATTAGATTAGAAGTCGTGGAACTCACACCACGCACAACTTGTGCTTTAACCTGAATAACTTGCCAGCTTCTTGGAGTAGTCAATTAGAAGAAACCCGTGGAATACGATCTAGTCTACCTTGGTAGATTAGTTATTTGATACCGCTAAAACTGCAGCTATCATCATGCTTATGAGTTTATATGGAAAACTCAATCTAGGAGAACCTAAACCAACTAGCATGCAACTTGTTTTTGCTTATATATCATTAAAAACACCTAGGGGAGAAATTAAAGATGTTGTCACTCGATGTGGTCCTTTTACATTTTTAGCTGATTTCGTGGTTATGGATACTCGAGAGGAGGATACTACTATCCTCATAGGCCGACCCTTCATGGAAACAACCGGGATGCAAATCAATGTCCCGATTGGTTCCTTGACATTGAGGGTTGGTAAGGATATGATAACATTCCGCCTCAAGGATGGTATGAAATACACCGCTAAGGAAGAAGAAGCTCATTGTCTCTCTGTTGAAACTGTGGAGTTGACCTGGTCAACTCCGTTACTAATGTCTCTTCTATCGTTTCTCCAAAGATTATTATCGCATGTGTTGTACAAGTCATCAAACGGGCGATCGGACCTACGATACAGAAGCCACAAAAGAAGAAGGAACTAAAAGCCTCCTCTTCTAAACTGCCACCAAGCAAGGATGCTGGCGATCTGAGAAAGAAGAATCCAAGGAAAGCTAAAATGGTCTGGATGCCAGTTGCTCCATCATCTTTTCCGAGCCAATTGCGCCACCAATTCCTATCAAGCTACCTACGCCAAAGCTAGTGAAGAAGGGGAAGCCGAGAGCATCTTCCAAGGAAGCACCAAAGATCACAGATCCCGGTGAACTAAAGCAGAAAACTAAGGAAACGACAAAGACAGCTTGGAAGTCGACTGTTCTGATTCCTTCTACCGTCACACTTGCGAAGGATGATCCCTCACGAGAACTGTTCAGGCCATTCGAATGTTTGTCTCCTGAATGTCGCTCGGCAACACCCCTTCTTCTAACCATCATTTCCCAGCCTAAAAAACAGCATCACCGATTAGATTCCAAAAATACAGATAGAACCCCGGGTTAAAGCCGTCAGGCCCGGTGCTTTATCAGCATCCATGGAGAACAATGCTTTTGTGAACTCCTCCTTAACAAAAGGAGAGGTCAAAAACGCATTATCCTCGTCCGAGATATATCCGTCAATGACATTAGTTACAGACTCAGGACTACTACCCCCACCCGTAAACATCTCTTCAAAATAATCCTCCGCCACCCTCACCATTTCCTCCTTCGACGTGGCCCGATTTCCGTCCTTCTTCATCAGTTTTTAATGGTTTTATGTTTTTGTCTTCCATTGGCCATTGCATGGAAAAATCTCATGTTCAGGTCACCATCCTTTAGCCAAAATTGCTTCGCCCTCTGCTTCCAATGAGCTTCCTCTTGCCTTAAAAGAACAATCAGCTCCTTCTTACAAGTTTCCTCCTGTACCGCTGCTGGTTCCGTATCAAGCTCTCTCAGCTCCTCTAATTTTTGTCATTTTTCGTCAATCTCCCCTTGGAACCAGCTAGCCAACCCCCTCCCCCATTCATCCAAACTCTTAGCACATCGCTCAAGCTTCAATCGTAACGAGCCTTCTCCTCCCCCACGCTGCCACACCTCTTCCACCATCGGCCGAAGTTCTCTTTCCTCCCTCCATTTATTTTCAAACCTGAATCTCCTCTTCTTCCTCCTCTCTTCCTACCCTTTCGTATTCATCATGAGCGGAGCATGATCAGAAATTGGCGCTACAACACTCTTGAGTTGAGAAAGCGGAAACGGAGTCAGCCAATCATGGTTTACCATAGCTCGGTCGAGCCTAGACTTAATGTCGTGATCCTTACCCTAGCTCATGACCAAGTAAAAGGATATCCTTCGAGGAATAAATCAGACAAATCACACTCATCAACCGCTGCCCTAAAACCCTCAATCAACTGTCATGGTCTCGCATTCCTCCCTTTTTGCTCATGTTGGTGCAAAATGTCGTTGAAGTCTCCGATCACGCACCACGACCCGCTTATACTGCTCGCCAACATCCGCAAAATATCCCATGATTCCTGACGCCTATGATGTTATGGGCAACAATAGAATGCCATCACGCGACACGTACCTCCCTCCTTGTCCGTAACCTCCAAGTTTATAAAGTGTTGGTTGTAGTTTACAATCTGCACCTGAATAGTATCCCACAACAACACCCCAAGGCCGCCGCTTCTACCTCTCATCTCCACCATGAAGCAACAATGAAACTTCGTTTCCACTCAAATGTCCTTCATCCTCTGATTCCCCACTAGCGTTTCCGATAAAAACACTAGGCTTAACCTGTGAACTTTGGCAAGCTCACTCAGAACGGAAACTGTGCGAGGTTGGCCCAATCCTCTATAGTGCCAGGCCATGGCAATCATGAGATTGATAGGCTGCTCCTCCGCAACCTGCCTGCTTCCCATTTTTGTCACCTATGTTGTCTTTTTTGGTGATTTGGTTGGCTTACTACCTTCGTAGGGTTCCTCCTCTATCGCAACCGTACCCACCCCCCTTTTCTCTCCTTCTCTTCTTCTCTTCCATGATATGTATCAGGATCTCCTCTCCTGCTATAGCAGCTCGCCCGAAGGTCCCCTCCGTGTGGATACTAGCACCTAGGTTCCCATTAACTTAGCAATGTTCCTCACGTTGCTTTCCTCTCCCCCTTCCAGCCACTACTACCACCTCGCTGCATCAGCCGGCCATTCCCGCTACCATCGCTATACCTACCGTCTCTCCGGTCTAACCACTCCTCCTCGCAAGTTTCCTTGATCAACGCGGCGGCGCACGCAGCCTCTGATGTGAACCTTCAAGTTGGATGTCCTTGACCCGCTCACCTCATGGATGAGGAACCTTGGCTTGGCTGATACGAAGACCCTGACCACCGTTAGTCTTGAGAATCGGCTCTAGAATCACCTATGAAACCTTGGCGGGAAAGTACTAGGACCTGTTGGTTGTATATAGCTGGGAGCCCTAAGTGTCCGGTCGAGTGGCTCCACTACAGAAGATGGATGCTTCTGTCGATAATACCAACCTTAAGCAATGCAACAACGAGTAAAGACTTGAAGGGAATTTAGAACAAAGTTCTTAGTTGTACTTAATTCAAAGGGAAGAGTATTACAAATGAGGCTGAATCCTCTTATTTATACTAGAGGAACCGGGACATCCCCACGGTTTCCGACTTAGACACAAACTCGGAAAATAATAAAGAAATAACTTAGAGTCCTATTTAGACTACTAAAATGACTTTAATTATTCCTAAATTGCCAAGAAAAAGATAAATCCGAATAAAACAATAAAAAGGACTAAAAATAAAAAACATGTTCAAAAACCCTAAACCGGCGGATGCCCGGTCGGGAAATCCTAATTAGGGCCGATCCTATTTAGGAAATTCATCGTCGCCTTTGGGTCGGGCTTGGAATTTGGCGTTGGCATCGAGTGCTGATGTTGGGCGTTCACGAGCCTCCGGATGCTGGGCACTGCTGGGTCTGATGCTGACCCTGACCGGGCTCCGGGGTTCATGGTCGATCGGCCCCTCCGGCTCTCATCCTCCGGAGTCTTCATTTCCTCGGTCTTCTCAGCATTTCCTTGGGTGGCGGTTGCTAGGGGCTGCTCTAAGGTCCCAAGGGAGTTCAAGGCTGGATGAAACCTTCCAAAGGCCCGAGTCCCTTGAAGGCTTGGTGCTAAGCGACGCTCGGTGCCCTTCGGTACTGATGCTGGCGCCTGTAGGGGACTGTCCGTCGGGCCTTCTTTATTTTGGACCAGGCCTTTTGACTTCTGATTGGGGCTTGTTGTGGAGAACCTCTTAGGACATAGGGCTTGGAGAGAAAGTCATGGGACATAGGTCAAGGGCTGATCTTTGCTCGGCGCCGGGTGTGGCTCTGAATATTAATGCTCGGCTTAGTGCCGGTGTCCATTCTGGTTGTCCATTTGGCTCTCCGGCAGTTAGAAGAGTGTATCCTAATCGAGCAATCCGATCGGCATCCTCCTCGTGCCGGTCCTTGGTCCATGCCGCCATGTACACATTGAGCCGTTCTTTGAATGTCTTTGTCTGGCTTCGGGTTAAGGGCAGCTCGGGTCGGGTCCAGGGAACAGGTGGCTCATCATTCCCCTCTTCTTGAGAAGGATTCGGCCTCTAATCCGGTTCTGCATAAATCTCATCATAATTGGGGAGATCTAGGACATAAGCGTTGTTGTTGATTCTTTGGAGTACGGTATAAGGACCATCTCCCCTAGGGAGTAACTTGGACTTTCTTTGTTCAGGAAACATGTCCTTTCTAAAGTGAATCCACACTTGGTCACCGACTTCAAAAATCTTCTCTTTCCTTCCTTTGTTGGAATTTCTTATGTACTGAGCAGTTCTACGTTCTATATTGGCCTTGGCCTTCTCATGCAACTTCTGGACATACTCATCCTTCTCTTAACCACCTACATCTAAGAATTCATGTAAAGGCAAAGGTGATAGGTCCAAAGGGGTTAGGGGATTGAATCCATAAACAAGCTCGAATGGTGAGTACTGGGTGGCTGAGTGGACAGCCCGATTGTAGGCAAACTCAACATGGGGTAGGCAGTCCTCCCAGGTCCTAATTATGGATGAGATGATAGCCCTAAGCATTTGGGAGAGGAAAACATGAGTTTTGTGCCGATCTTGGCCCATAGGATCTTCCAGAAGTAACTTAGGAACTTAGAATCCCTATCTGAGACAATGGTCTTTGGGATCCCATGAAGTCGGACTACCTCTTGAAAGAAAAGGTCAACAATGTTGGATTCATCGTCTGCTTTGTGGCAGGCAATGAAATGTGCCATCTTGGAGAACCTATCCACCACTAGAAAGATGGAATCTTTGCCTTTCCGGGTTTTGGGCAGCCCTAATACGAAGTCCATAGACAAGTCGATCCAAGGGTGTTCGGGGATGGGAAGAGGGGTGTACATTCCATAGGGTTGAAGGTGTGACTTAGCTCAATGGTACTTTGAGCATTGAGCAAGCAGCTTTCTTACATCATGGCACATCTTAGGCCAGTAGAAGTGCTCTCTAAGTGTGGCTAGTGTCTTGGCTACCCCAAAATGCCCCATAAGTCCTCCTCCGTGAGCTTTTAGGGTTAGCACAGTCCTCCAAGAATGGTTAGGCAGAGCTTTTTTTTTTGAACAAATATCCATCCTGTCGGTAGTATTTGCCGAATCCTCCTTGTTCACAGGCTTCAAAAATACTCTTAAAGTCATGGTCAGTAGCATAAAGTTCCTTAACATGTTCAAACCCAATAAATTTAGTGGCAAGGACGGAGATGAGAGTGTACCTTCGAGAAAGGGCGTCGGCTACCACATTCTCTTTACCTTGTTTGAACTTGATGGTGTAGGGGAAGGATTCGATGAACTCTACCCACCGGGCATCCCTTTTGTTAAGCTTGTGTTGGGCCTTAAGGTATTTAAGGGATTCATGATCAGTGTGGATGATAAACTCCTTGGACCACAAGTAATGTTGCCAAGTCTTCAACGCTCTCACTAGGGCATAGAGTTCCTTGTCGTAGGTTGGGTAGTTAAGCGGGGCCCCACCTAGCTTCTCACTAAAGTAAGCAATTGGCCTTCCTTCTTGCATAAGGACGGCACCAATTCCTACTCTAGAAGCGTCACACTCAATTTCGAATGGCTTGTTGAAGTAAGGTAACATAAGGAGAGGTGCTTCGGTTAGTTTCTTTTTCAGGGCTTCAAAGGCTTCTTGTTGAGGTGTGCCCCACTGGAAAGGCAAGTCCTTCTTGATGACCGCCATGAGGGGGGGGGCCAAGGGTACTAAAATCCCTCACAAATCTTCGATAGAAGCTAGCCAACCCATGCAAACTTCTAACATCCGTGATGCTTTGTGGGGTTGGCCAAGATTTGATAGCTTTGATCTTCTCTTCATCCACCCTAATTCCTGAAGAGCTGATAACAAAACCAAGAAAAACAAGGTGATCTATGCAAAAGGTGCACTTGGCCATATTAGCATATAATTGCTCCTTCCTTAGGGTTTCTAAGACAGATTTTAGGTGCCCTAGGTGGTCTTCTAGGTTTTTAGAGTAGACTAAGATGTCATCGAAGTAGACTACTACAAATTTACCAATGTAGGATCTAAGGACTTGATTCATTAACCTCATGGTTGATGACACTCGATTTGACGTGATTTTCAGCCCTATTTAAGTGACATTTCATGCCCCTTTGATGCCATTCTGATGAGTATTTGGTGAAAATGTGTTTATTATGTAATTTTAGGCTCCTAGTGCGTACATTGTCCATTTATTGGCTATTTTTACCCTTTTTGTGAGCTTTTCTGTTGAGCCTCCAGGTTACCATATTATAAAGGACTCTCTCACGAGTCCAGCGCTTCAAACGAGGACCAAATCGGAGTTCAAATGGAGCGGGAATCATCGAAACAAGTTGGAGCTCTACCCAGGGGTTTTTAACTAAAATTTTCGACGAAAATCTGGTGAAGTTTTTGGCGAAAATTTTTTGAAAATAGCGGCAGAAACCCTAATTTTCAGCCTTTTCCAACTTGTAAAGGGTTTTAGGGGTTATATATAGACTTTTTGAAGCTAGATTGAATATACACGAATTTTGGCTGATTAGCCACGACTTAGAGAGGATAGATAGAGTTGAGAGCATCCTCGGTAGGCTCGGAGCTAGGAGTTGAAGATCGCCAGAGATTGAAGCTTCATAGGAATCGCCAGACATCAGTCGCCATAATTAGGTTTTTTCAATTCTTATCTGTTCTTCCTCTGTATGATGATTTCCTTTGTTGCCTTTGATTCTTCTGTTATCGTTATGAGTAGCTGAACTTGTAGAGCTTAGATTAGATGAACCCTAAGTGACCCAGGGCTTTAAAGCGGTCACGGATTGGCGGTAATTAGATTTGAAATTCAATCAGTTTCTCTTTGCATGGTTGTTTTGTTCTTCATTGTTTATGTTTCTTCTCTGGTTGATCGCCTAGATTAGGTTTTTGCAAGTTAGGGTTAGTCGCCAGATGTTGTCGCTAGACAGTTCCCTGCTTTGGCACTTAAACCTATCTTCCTTGATCACCTAGTTTAGATTCTTGTTAAGCTGAGGATAGAAGCGAACACTCGCCTCTCTTTAAAACATCAATTCAACCAATTAACCTATTCATTGGAGTGTGCCTTTCGTAGGAACCAGTTGGGGGTTAATCCACTGCAAGAGTAACTCATAAATCGTTAGTAATTGCACCAGTTAGTTAAGTCATTTTGAGAGGCGACCGTACCCGGGCGACTAATTAATCTTGGTAGTTAGAACGGATAGAGCGAACGTTCGCCGGTCTTAAACCTAAGGGTGAGGAGTTATGGTGGTGTTTAGAAATTGATTGAATTAGAATTGAAAACTGCTGGTCTTGTGATTGTCGTTGCTCTGGTGATCTTAGTGGGATTCGAAGTCTAGCTCGTCTATCTTCCTGTTAGTCAACCTTTTAATCTTCTGTCATTTATTTTCCTACTTTATTAGATTAGAAGTCGTGGAACTCACACCACGCACAACTTGTTCAAACTTGAGTAATTTGCCAACATATTTGAGTAAACAAGAAGAAGAGACCTCGAGTAGAATACGATCTAGTATACCTTGGTAGATTAGTTATTTGACACACGCCAAAAGCGTGTCCGTCAAATTGGCGCCGTTGCCGGGGACTCTTCTAATTGTTTGAAAGAAGAGTTGGCAAATTATTCTTCTACCTTTCCGCCTTACCATTTAATTTTCCTCCATATTTCCATGATTTACCTGGGTAGTGCTTCTTAGTTTTGATTATGCAGGATAACAGGTGGGATGACTAGTACCGAGAGTGGTACATCAATGAAGCACCATATCTCGATGATTATCGAGAAATGCTACATCAACAACAACAACAGACGGTGAGATTTGACTCCCTCTTTGATAAGATCTCTTCAATGCTACAAGGTTACCAAGAGATACACCAACAAGAGCATCAAAGTGGCGCTAGAGATAACCAAGAGATGCTTCATGAACATCAACAATGCTCGTCGAGAACCCTATATGCCTTGGATAGTATCTCTACAATATTACAAGCTCATCTCACGACGGACATCAAGCTCGAGCAACCAAAGCAGTTAATGATAGAAGACGCTCAAGAGCTGTTCGAAGAAGAAGATGATGATCCTATCCATGACTGTTATGGGCTAAAAGAATCCTTGGCAATGGTGGTTGATGAAGACATAGAGCCAATCCATCCAGAAGTAAGCCGAAGAGGAGCACATAGAGATTGAGGAGATACCCTAACCTACACTCCCGCCGAGTCAACCTATAGATCAAGCCAGAGACGAGCACGTGGAAAGCAACAAGGTCATGGATTTAGAAGTTTCAATACTCGATCCCGAGAGACCTCTTAATGATCATCAGGTAGAGAAGATGGAGCTCATTGACCATGCCGCGCCCGTACTACCTCTTTCCTCCTCCGGTAGGAGAATTCGAGAAGAACTGGTCATCCAACCAGAACCGCGATCTATTGGAGCACTACCGGCTGCATTACCCGTCTAGAGTTCTACATGGCACTCAACCGCTATCCTTGAAGAAGACGATTGACTTCAAGGAACTCCTAACTTAGGGTCCCTAATAGGTACCGTCCGGCTCAAAGACGTTAAAAGAGAGCGCTTCGTGGGAGGCAACCCACGGCTGGAGTCCCTTTTGAATTATTGAGTCAGTGTTTTTCGTCTCTCGAGTCGGTTTCGGGGAGCCAAAATGTCAGTTTTCTATTATTTTCGTCTATTTTAATTTTCTGCATCAGGTCAAATTTTCGCCGAAAACTCCTCAGATTTTTCGGCGAAAACTTTAGTTTGTTCGAGTCTGTTTTCCAGTGGGTTTTCAAAGTTGTTTTCGCCGAAAACTTCTAATGTTTTTGGCGAAATGTTTAGTTAAGTCGTCTGTCTTTGTTTTCAAAGTAGTTTTCGCCGAAAACTTCACCAATTTTCGGCGAAAACTTCAGTTGGGTCAGAAAATTTTCAAAAACTTAAAAAAATAAAAAATAAAAAGAGTCAAAATATTTTCAAAATTCCCCTAAACCTTCTTTGTTTGACTTTTATTCTGTGTGGATCCGGGACACTTGTCCCGGTATCCTTTTGATCTTTTTGTTGTTTTTGTTTTTGTTTTTGTAGGAACTTGAGTAGGTACTCCGCTCCACTCCGGACTCTCCGTGCTCATCCGCTACACCCACCATCACCTTCCAGGTTCTTCGTATCTCTACTCTAGTTTAGTCCTGTGAGGACACAGAACTGTTTAAGTGTGGGGTAGGATTCTAGGATTATGCATGATCTTGCTTGATTTTCTGTGATTCTATGATTCAAATTTGAAATTTCTCTAGCACAGAATTGCTCAATTCTTGACTTGTGATGTTAAATTGACTTCAATTTTTGAACAATGACGTCTAGACTGTTCCACTTAGAACCTGTAACCAACATGTCGGCACTGATATCAAATGAGTCTAGGTCAGAACAGATCGTAAATCACTCTTGTAGTTGAAACTTGAATTAGTTAAATTGTTTTGCTTGTTAATAACAAAGCTCGATAACACCGTTCTAAGATGATAAATGCTAGTTTCTCCCATGTTTTTCACTCCATATTTGTTCACCTGTGATTGTGGCTTGAGATTAGACGGAAATCCAATTCAAAATCTTGTGTAAAAAGTTATAACTAGTTAGGATCAAATGGCTAATTGGTTAAATCAAGTAATTAAGTGTTGCAAATCAATGCTATGTTTTTAAAGTGCTGAAAATCAAAGCTAGGCAAGCCCGACACCTAAGTGTTCGGGTTGAGCACTAGCATAAGCACAAATACTGTGAGCTAGGCAGGTCCAACACCTAAGTGAAGTGTTTGGTATCGAGCACTAGTATGCAGTAAATAAATTGAAGGAAGAAGTTGAAACTTGAAATAAATTGTTGTTTAAATCGGTCCTAGCTAGAACATGTAACGTACAGATCTAGAGGCGGATGAAGTCGAGTCGATAGCCACGTCAGTTTTTCTACCTCCACGTCCACATCATGGCTAGAGCTTAAAGTCTTTTTGATTATAATTGGTGTTATCATAGTCGATTAACTATGATTAATTATTTTGCCAAGAAACGAGATTTGTTAAAACTACTACTTGAAGTGTGCATAAATTAGTGAGATCGAAAACTTGTTTGGTTGATTTTCTTGCATGTGTAGGTCACCTTTTCTACGTGGAACAGTGTAAACCAAATCGTTAGAATTGAATCTCAGATTAATCTCGTGTCATTTGTGAATTCGAGTGTGTTCTAGTTCAGTTTGCTTGAGGAGAAGCAAAAGCTTAAGTGTGGGGTATTGATGACACTCGATTTGACGTGATTTTCAGCCCCATTTAAGTGACATTTCATGCCCCTTTGATGCCATTCTGATGAGTATTTGGTGAAAATGTGTTTATTATGTAATTTTAGGCTCCTAGTGCGTACATTGTCCATTTATTGGCTATTTTTACCCTTTTTGTGAGCTTTTATGTTGAGCCTCCAGGTTACCACATTATAGAGGACTCTCTCACGAGTCCAACACTTCAAACGGGTACCAAATCGGAGTTCAAACAGAGCGGGAATCATCGAAACAAGTTGGAGCTCTACCCAGGGGTTTCTAACTAAAGTTTTCGGCGAAAATTTGGTGAAGTTTTCGGCAAAAATTTCTTTGAAAATAGCGGCAGAAACTCTAATTTTCAGTCTTTTCCAACTTGTAAAGGGTTTCTGGGGTTATATATAGACTTTTTGAAGCCAGATTGAATATACACGAATTTTGGCTGATTAGCAATGACTTAGAAAGGATAGATAGGGTTGAGAGCATCCTCAGGAGGCTCGGAGCTAGGAGTTGAAGATCGCCAGAGATTAAAGCTTCACAGGAATCGCCAGACATCAGTCGCCATAATTAGGTTTTTTCAGTTCTTATCTGTTCTTCCTCTGTATGATGATTTCCTTTGTTGCCTTTGATTCTTCTATTATTCGTTATGAGTAGCTGAACTTGTAGAGCTTAGATTAGATGAACCCTATGTGACCCAGGGCTTTAAAGCGGTCACGGATTGGCGGTAATTAGATTCAAAATTCAATCAGTTTCTCTTTGCATGGTTGCTTTGTTCTTCATTGTTAATGTTTCTTCTCTGGTTGATCGCCTAGATTAGGTTTTTGCAAGTTAGGGTTAGTCGCCAGATGTTGTCGCTAGACGTAGTTGCTAGACAGTTCCATGCTTTGGCGCTTAAACCTGTCTTCCTTGATCACCTAGTTTAGATTCTTGTTAAGCTGAGGATAGAAGCGAACGCTCGCCTCTCTTTAAAACATCAATTCAACCAATTAACCTATTCATTGGAGTGTGCCTTTCGTAGGAACCAGTTAGGGTTAATCCACAGCAAGAGTAACTCATAAATCATTAGTTATTGCACCAGTTAGTTAAGTCATTGCGAGAGGCGACCGTACCCAGGCGCCTAATTAATCTTGGTAGTCAGAACGGATAGAGTGAACGTTCGCTGGTTTTAAACCTAAGGGTGAGGAGTTATGGTGGTGTTTAGAAATTGATTGAATTAGAATTGAAAACCGTTGGTCTTGTGATTGTCATTGCTCTGGTGATCTTAGGGGGATTCGAAGTCTAGCTCGTCTATATTCCTGTTAGTCAACCTTTTAATCTTTCTGTCTTTTATTTTCCTGCTTTATTAGATTAGAAGTCGTGGAACTCACACCACGCACAACTTGTTCAAACTTGAGTAATTTTCCAACATATTTGAGTAAACAAGAAGAAGAGACCTCGAGTAGAATACGATCTAGTCTACCTTGGTAGATTAGTTATTTGATACGTCCTACAACGTTCATCAATGGTACTAGGTTCATTAGTCAACCCAAAGGGCATGACCATCCATTCATATAATCCTAACTTAGTTTTGAAGGCAGTTTTCCATTCATCACCTTCCTTCATCCTAATCTGATGATATCCAGACATAAGATCTATTTTAGAGAAGATTGTAGACCCATGTAATTCATCAAGCATGTCATCTAGTCTAGGAATGGGATGTCGATACTTAACTGTTAAGATTGTAGACCCAAGGTTTCGAGCATTGTTTGAATTTCTCGTTTACCCATTGTGTATATAGCTGCTGGACAAGTTTTTTCATCTGGTCTTGGCCAAAGCTCTCTTCTGATTTTCATCAGTTTCAAATCCATCCTTGCTTTCAAGTGATCCTTACTTCGATCTTTCTCATTTATCAAAGTGTACAAGATATTATCGCACACATTCTTCTCTATATGCATAACATCCAAATTGTGTCGCAACTTATTGAACTCCCAATAAGGTAACGGAAAGAAACAACTTTTCTTCTTCCATTGTTCTGCTTTTTTTTTTTGTTTCCTCCATCACCTCTTGCTTTCTTCCTTGGCGGTTCACTCTCCTTCGTCTTCCCAAAAGTAACATTGATGTTCACAACCTGCTGTAAAATTTCAGAGCCAGATAAGAGTTTGGTTGCCTCTCTTAAATCAACATCACCATTGAATTTGGATTTTTGTAATCTCCAAGGATGTTCTGCAGGTAAGAATCGTCGACTTCCTATGAAACAATTCTTCCCACTCCCCGCCAAACGCAATGGCTCCTGGTCTAGATTACAAGTGGGGCATGCCTGTCCTGTATAAGTGTTCCACCCTGATAATAAACTCAATCCAGGGAAATCACTAATTGTCCACATTAATGCTGCCCTCAACGTGAATGATTCTTTCTTCACTGAATCATATGCTTCTACACCTTCCCATAACATTTTCAGCTCATCAAGTAAAGGTTGTAGGTAGACATCGATATCATTTCTAGGAGCTTTCTTTCCAGGAATGATACCAGACAATATCATACCTGTTGAATTCATGCATTCCCACGGAGGCGTGTTGTATGGAATTAGTACAATTGGCCATGTGCTGTGACTAAGGCTCATATTCCCAAAAGGATTAAAGCCGTCAGTAGCAAGGCCGAGCCTAACATTTCTCAGATCTGAAGCAAACTCAGGATACCTAGTGTCAAATTCAACCCACGCTTGACCATCTCGTGGATGCCGCGACATTCCATCAGTAGTTTTTTCTGTAGAATGCCACACCATACTCTCAGCTGTTCTAGGGCACATGAACAATCTTTGCAACCTTGGAATTATTGGAAAGTATCGATATATTTTCAATGCCTTAAGTTTCTTCTCTTTGCTTCCATCAACTACGTCATCATCAACACCACCATCCTTGTATCTAGGCTGCTTGCAAATCCTGCAACTCATCCCATCTATGTCATTACCCCAGTACAACATACAATCGTTCACACATGCATGAATTTTCGTGTATCCCAGCCCAAGCCGTTTGACCATTTTCTTTGCACTATATCCTGTTGGCAGTATGTTGGCAAACTCGAAAACTTCATGCAGCAGCTCAATGATCATTGATATTGCTTTATCGTTGATGTTATGCATCCCCTTGATATGATAAAGTCTCAGAATGAAAGATAATTTGGAGAACTTCTTACATCCTTCGTATAGTACTGTTTCTCCATCTTTTAGTAAATCCCTCAAATTTACATTGTCATCATCAACCGGCTCTTGTATTGGCTCAGGGATGCTAGTGTCATTATCTTCGCTCATAGGAATTTCTTCATTCAATTGACCTTCCTCATTAACATCTTCATTAACAAGTACTTCAGTAGTAGTCTCGCGGACCTCCTCAGTAACGACACCAAAAGCATCATTAACCATTGAACGAAGTGATCTATTATGATCACTTCCATGCACTATTGTACGTGCAGTCCTAGAAGAAGATCCATACAGACGCTCTCCATGTCGCTCTCCATGTCGATCCCAAACAGTATATGCTGGCGGAAATGGCTTGCGGAGTAAATGCTCATACACATCATCTCTACACAACCACTTCTTGAATCCACATTTTGGACATGGACAGACTATTTGCTCTCTGTCGTTGTTGTTGGAGAAAGCAAAATTCAGAAAGCTTTCTAAGCCAATCATGTACTCCGGTGATAATCTTGGGGTGTTAATCCAAGATTTATCCATTAGGAGATACCTGATTTAGTGTAGGGAATAGATTCTCAGTACTGGAGATCATAATCTATATATAAGTTAACTAAGGTAAAATGCTAAGATGTTATAACATTAATTTAGAATCATGTTGTAGCAAATAATATACTAGTAACTAGTGTTTGTACGAAATTACCATGAAGTAGCTAGCAATATGTTACTGAGTTTAGTTAACTTAAAAACAAACCATAACTCAACCAATGAATTCTAATATTAATCATATTCTAACAAATAATTAAAAATAACAAACAATTCCACTAATTAATCTCATTTTCAATATAAATTATAACTACCGCATAATTCATACAGAAAACACATAACACAGTAATCATATACTTTTACTCGCATTAAACCATAAAAACAAATTATAACTGATCATAGTGAAAACATACATATTACTAGGAATTAGATTAATCTTGACGACGTACATATTATTATACAAGTTTAATTCATTTTTTATGAGACATGCATATTACAATCAATTAATTTACGTGTAAAAAAAAAGATAACAAATGCATACCTTACACCGGGGTGAGTGACAAAAAGGTAGAAGACAGAACCACGAGAAAAGCACTACTCGATACGGGCACTGAGAAAATAACCACACAACATGTACAATTAGAACTAATCATAATAACTATTTCAATCCACAACAATGCTAATGACACATCCAATCTAGAAACTAAACGAAATTTAAATTACAATCTACAATTCAATACTATTCTAGGAGTCACAACAATTTCAATTCACTACAATTCTAATAATCACAAAGTATACAATTCTAATTCTCTACAATCCTAATAATCAGAACATATACAATTATAATTCTCTACAAAATAAACAAAATTTAAATTACAATCTAAAAATTAAATAACTTACCCCGAAACATAGGAGGAAATGTCAAGGAAGCACGGTGATGAGAACAGCGTCACAGCAGCTCCTAGCTCGAATGCTGGCAATTTCAGAGGATTTCAGAGGATTTGGGAGTTGAGAGAATTTCAAGTTTTGGGGAGGAGTTGCATACTGATTTCTAGCGTCTGGGGGCGTTTTTATATGTTCGCGGTTTAGCGTCGGTCGATGACCGACGCTAAAACGCATGTCATTTGACGTTAATTACACGCGTTTTAGCGTCGATCATCGACCGACGCTAAATTGCTTCTTCTAACCGACGCTGAGCCAACCATCCGGTCAGACCAAAAAATCAACCCTGAACGGCTAATAGCGTCGGTTGCCGTGCTAATTTTAGCGTCGGTCGACTATCAACCGACGCTAAAACACGAAGTCAACTACTTAGCGTCGGTTGTTGACCGACCGACGCTATTTTGCTACGTTTCAACCGACGCCAAACAGCTGTTTTTTTGTAGTGACAGTCGACACACATTTTCCAAGTTCCTTCCTACTTTGGAACTAGGATGAATGGAATAGCACAAGAGCTCATGCTTTCCCTGACATATCCTTTGTCCATCAAGTCTTTTACTTGGGATTGAATTTCCTTGGTTTCTTCAGGGTTGGTCCTATAGGCTTCTTTGTTCGGCAAGGTTGCTCCGGGAACCAAGTCAATCTGATGTTCAATCCCTCTGAGTGGAGGCAGGACACTTGGTACCTCTGATGACACTCGAATTGACGTGATTATCAGCCTCATTTAAGCGACATTTCCTTGCTTAAGATATGGTTTTTAGGGTAAAATAACGAATATTCAATCAATTGCTCTATCTCGTGCCATTTGTGTTACCTTGGCCCGTTTCGGGTCTATTTGATGGTTTTCTAGTGTTTTTATGTTAGCACAGTTTTTGCCGTCAAATAAAGTAGCCAAGGACGTGTCTAAAGTGTTTGGAACCTCGAGGAATTGCACCGGAATCAATCCAAGGAGACAATCAAGTCGAAATAATTCCTGCCCCGGTTTACAAAGGAGTTTTCGCCCAAAATACCTCAGCATTTTTGGCGAAAATATCAGTACAAATCGACTGATGCTCATCAACAGAAGTTTTCGGTGAAAACCCTAAGTTTTCGACCGAGAACAATTGATTCAAAAATCACAGGAGAAAGCAGCCGGCGGACCATCCATTTACAAAGGAATTTTTGCCGAAAATTCTTCAATATTTTTGGTGAAAATATCAGGCAAAATCTGGCAGTATTAGGGTTAAGTATAAATACTTAACCGGCGGCCCTAAATAAAGGAGACTTTTCAATACCTCATAATACATCATAATTACCGAACTTCAGAATTCTCTCAAGTTCTGAAGCAGAGAGTTTAGAGTTCAAAGAGCCGGAAAGAGATCATGACGCCATCCCTTCCATCTCGAAGACTCGGAGCTAGGATTGTAGTTTACCGAAGATTGAAGTCTGCCAGAGTCGTCTTAATTAGGTTTTTCAGATTCTTTTCTGTTCTTCCTCCGGATGATGAACTCTATCTTTGTCTTTGATTCTTTTCTGATGAATATGTGTAGCTAAACTCTTAGAGCTTAGACTAGATGAACCCTAAGTGACCCAGGGCTTTAAAGCAGTCACGGATCGGCGGTGATTAGATTCGAAGTTCAATCAGTTTCTTTTTCATGTTTGATTTGTTCTTTATTGTTCATGTTTCTTGTCTGGATTCATCACCTAGATTAGATTCTTGTTAAGCTAAGGATAGAAGCAAACACTCGCCTTACTTTAGAACATCAAATTGAACAATTAACCTTATAATTGGAGCGTGCCTTTCGTAGGAACCGGTTAGGGTTAATCCACTGCAAGAGTAACTCATAAATCGTTAGTAATTCCACCAGTTAAGTTAAGTCGTTGCGAGAGGCGACCGTACCCGGGCGACTAATTAATCTTGGTAGCTAGAACGGATAGAGCGAACGTTCACCGGTCTTAAACCTAAGGGTTAGGAGTTATGGTGGTGTCTTAGAATTGATTGAATGAGAATCGAAATCCGCTGATCTGTTGATTGCTAATGCTCTGGGGAACGAAGGGGGTTTCAAAGTCTAAGTTCATCTGTCAACTCTGTTTTAATCAACCAATTTCCATTCTGTTCTTAGTTTCAATTTTTAATTTCTCTGCATTTCTTAGAATTAGAAGTCGTGGAACTCACACCACGCACGAAGTGTTTAAATCCGAGTAATTTGCCAGCTTATTTGAGTAGTCGATCTTAGAAGACCTGTGGAATACGATCTACCCTAGCTTGTTAGCTTTGTTAGTTATTTGGTTGAACGTCTGAACAATGACCGGATGTTCACCAACCTCCTCGGGGAATACATCCTTGTAATCCTGTAAAATAGACTCAACAACGCTAGGAAGCAAGGTGTTGGGGTTAGTAATAAAGCATTCCTTGTAGTGAATGACCACTATAGGTCTTCTAGCCACTAGGGCTTGTTTGATCTCACCGGGGTGGCTAGGAGATCTTCTCTCTTTCCATTCTCACTTTTTTGAGCTCTAGACCCCTTAGGGTTTTGTTTTTCTGTTTTTTGTAATTAGGGTTTCACTCATTTGCTCTCTCTTCTCTCTAGTCTTGAGCTCCCTCTCTTTTTTCTCTTGACTGACCATCCTATCTATTTGATCCTGAAGGATCTCAGGTGGGGATAGAGGTTTCAGTTTGTATTTAGTGTATCCATGGATCAGACTATAACTATTGGTTCTCCCATCGTGCTTGGAGAACCTGTCAAACTGCCAAGGTATGATATAACATAGGACTAGGTCAGCATACCTTCCAATGCTGAAGGGTACATGGGCTTGGTCGGTCACTCTTAGCTCTCCACAATTACTGAGCTAGTGGAGTTTATAGGGCTTGGGATGCTTTTAAGTTTGAACATTGAGGCCCCTCACGAGTGCTTGACTAACAACATTAGTGCAGCTGCTGCCATCAATGACCATGGTACATACCTTATTTTGGATGACACACCGTGTATGGAACAGGTTGTCCCTCTGCTCCCATCATTCTTCTATTACTTGGGCACTTAGGAGTCTTCGGGAGACGGCTGAGTACCGTTGGACATCCTTTGGTTGGGTGCCTTGGTTGTAACTGGCCGGACGTCATGTGGTGCACCAGGGATGGCTAGGGTGTCGGGGCTTGACATGGCGTCGGGGACAGGCAGTCGTGTGTCTGGGGGTCGGGGCCCGGTCGGTGCCTGGGTCCGTAAGGAGTCTTGGACGGCGGCCTGGGCTAGACCACGGGCCATGGATCGGGTGGTGATTCGTGTCGTGGCCAGGCTGGGGGAAGGTCCGAGTGTCGATCCGCCACTAGAGCCAGGGTTGCTCGGATGCTGATCGGGTACCGTCCCGGCGGAGTCCTTGGGGCTGGCCTGCTGGGGGCCCGGGAGTGGCCCGGGGTGGACTTGGTGCTCATCGGGTGGTGGCCTTGGGAGGTTTTGATGCTAGGCCGCGGCGTGATCGGGCAAATTCTGGGGTGGCGCCTGTGCTGGCGCGGGGTGTCTTTGGTGTAGACCTTAGGCAGGGCCGGCTGGGTTCCTATCCTCCTCTCTCTCGAGCCTCTCTATGGAAGTCCTCATCCGGGCCAGAATTTGGGCAATAGTTGGTAGGGTGTCCTCCAACAAAGCGAGCTCCTCCTCTGTCATGGTTAGTCGAAAAACAATGAAAATAATCCTGACAAATCTCTCTAAAGTACCTTACTCACTCAGGTTTTTACCGCTCGTGTATAAATTGAAAGTGGCACTCAAAAAAGGAAAAGCAGAACCTGTCAAAACTCGGCTCAAGTAGTTGCAAGTTTCTTCAGAGCTTCCAGGATGGTTTTATCGATCGTAGGGTACCACGGACTCGGCTTCTCGGGCGGGTCCTTGGTTTGCAAGGGCTTCTCTTCTCGGGAGCTTGTTGTCGGCTAGGGACAGCTTGGTGATGACTCGGAATAAATTGGGGTCTTGGATTCACACAAAACCCTAGCAACGAAAGCTTCAACTTCTACCCCTCTTCTTAAGATCAACCTATAATGAAAGAAAGCTAGGGCAAAGGTGGCCTTTGTTTTTGTTTTCTTTTCTTCTCTTTTCCTTGTATATATTTTTCTTGATGACTTGACTTGGCCACCGAATTTTTCTTGCCTTACAATGCTTCAAACAGAAAGTAAAAGTAGATGGATTTTCTAACTAGCTTTTCTAAAAAACACAAAACAATGAAAGATAGGGTTTTTCTCACAAATTTTCTAAGAACACAAAGTAAAGGATATGAATTCAGATGTGAACCTGAAGACTGGGATAGATTGGCGGTCCTAGTGTTGAAACTTGGCTCTGATACCAAAACTGATGTGAACCTTCGAGTCGGTTGTCATTGACCCGCTCACCTCTTGGATGAGGAACATTGGCTTGGCTGCTACGAAGACTTTGACCACCGTTAGTCTAGAGAATCGGCTCTAGAATCACCTATGAAACCTTGGCGGAAAAGTATTTGGACCCGTCGGCTGTATATAGCCGGGAACCCTAAGTGTCCGGTCGAGTGGCTCCACTACAGAAGATGGATGCTTCTGTCGATAATACCAATCTTAAGCAATGCAACAACGAGCAAAGAATTGAAGGGAATTTAGAACAAAGTTCTGAGTTGTATTTAATTCAAACGGAAGTTGATTACAAAGAGAGGCCGAAGCCTCTTATTTATACTAGAGGAACCGCAACATCCCCACGGTTTCCTACTTAGACACAAACTCGGAAAATAATAAAGAAATAACCTAGATCCTATTTAGACTACTAAAAGGACTTTAATTATTCTTAAACAACCGAGAACTAAAAGAGAAATCCGAATAAAACACTAAAAAGGACTAAAAATAACAAACATGTTCAAAAACCTTAAATCGGTGGATCCGGAGGATGCCCAATTGGGAAATCCTAATTAGGGCCGGTCCGTTTTAGGAAAGTCGGCACCGCCGTTGTGTCAGGCTTGGAATTTGGCGGCGGCATCGAGTGCTGATGCTAGGCGTTCATGGGTGATGCGAACCGCCTCCTCTAGGAAGGGATCGACTCAACACTCAAAACTATATTATCAGCCCCACGAGAACCTAACCTTTGAAACCGCGGAGAACCTTGAAATCCACTAAGTAACGACTTAGGAACCCCAAGTGTTCGGTCGAATTCAGTGCCACAAACAAAGGATGAATGCCTTTGATGATAAACCAAAACCTTAAGCTAAGCAACAACGAGCAAAGACTTGAAGGAAAAAGAACAAAGTTCTGAAATTTTCTTTAATCGGTAAACTGTCTTACAATGAGGCGTATAGGCCTTTATTTATAGGTGAGGAAGGGAGAACAGGCTCTCCTTTTCCTCCTACAAAACTAACTAATAAACTAATAAAGAATTACAAAAAGAGTCCTAAAAGGACTGAAATTCGGAACTCTATTCCTACAAGGAAAAGAGTCCTTCCTAAACAAAGACTGAACGGGTTGAACAGGTTCTGGAAGATTCAGTCAAATAAATAGCAAATAAATTCGGAAAATTAAGCCCTTTAACAGATCACTAGTAGACTTCATGGGCTATAACTTTTATTTTGGACATCAGTCCAAATTCTGTCTCCAAGTAGCCCATATTCGTCAATCCTTGTCGGACTAGGAATCTGTCCAGAAATCCGGGTTTGGCCCTTGTTCACTTTAGTTCTGGCCCGTAGCTTCTTAGTCGTGGGCTGAACTCTTGGCTCTCCTCCAAGGTTGGATTCTCCTTGATCCTCTCCTCTTGGATCAGGCTCAGGTGGTGGCCTGATCACATGTAACACCCGTTCCGAATCAACCCGAGTAAACCCGTGGTTGAGTCGGTCCTAGGTACTACCGAGTAAAAACAAGGGTAAAACAGGGAAATTGGCGGTGATCAAAAGACGGTAAAAACATGGAAGGCCTCTAAAGAAACGCGAAACTGAAATCTGAGTACAATCCAAACCATCATAAATCCTCCAATCCAACATAAATCAGAAAGTACATGAAAACCCCCAAAATCCCATAGTCAACTGAAATGCACAGAAAAGTCAACTCCGCGTAATCCCAGTCTTCACCTCATGGCTTCCGTCCAGAACTTCACGAAATCAACCTCGAACTCAAACTCCTCAGCCACCTCCACTAGCCACGAGATCCTGAAAGGGGAGAAGGGATCAATTTCCTATTGAAATTGAGTGAACCCACTGGGCCTACCTACACGTTGTCCTACTCTATGGAGCGGTCCCAACTCCGCACAAGACATCCAGCAATGGAACCAAACCCAACCCCCCTTTCCATATTTTAATTCCCTAATACAGTCTAGGTGATCACGTTGGTCAGTTCTTGTTCTCAAGCACAATTCATAACAATAGAATCACACAGAATTAATACATCAATCCATGGCACACACAGCATCATCACATCACATCCATCAACCAAGTCACTACCACAACCACAAGCACACAAACATTCACATTCATATTATCTAGGTGAGTTATTAGGCGCCAAGGAGTTATCCACACCACCACCGCCGGCCATCACATCAACCAGACGCATCCACTAGGGATCCTTCCACGAAGGAGAATACATTCCGACGCATCCATATAGGATCCTTCCACGAAGGAGAAATCAACCAACCTTGGCAACCCAGCCAAGGGATTCACCCCAGTGAATCGGACTCAATCACAACCAGTATTTCGGGTGGGGTAGTGTGGGCTCCTTCCAGTTCTATATTCATATTCGTATCACAACTCATACAATTCAGATTACTAATCAATCCATCCACACCATCTCATCATCACATAATTCCAACACAATCCAAATCATTCAACGCCTCCCACGGCACAAACAGTTCAAGGGTAAACGGCTAGCTCACCGGCCACCCCCACCTGCAAGTACAGGGGAAGCCATGTCATGAGTCGTAGGGTTACCCTCCTGTACATCCTTCATTGGACAGCCCCATATTGGCGGAACCGTCCACCTATCCATCGTGTAAGGGCGATCCCACATTGGCAGGACCACCCTCCTGCAATCTACAATTATCAACTCGGGCAGAACACAGTTACAACATCATATCCCAACCCTCCTACACTCGTTACTAACCTCCAATCCATTAAGCATCAAGGTTAATATCTCCCCCATTCATGGCACATAACAAACAGCCCGCTATCATCACGCAATCCATCATATCGACAAGCATACAACAACGACCAACTTTCACAAATGTACAACAATTAATCACATAACAAAATCCCCTTTTACTCTCTTCCAATTCGTGCAAAAACCTAATCCCATCTATGTCAAAATTGAAACTCCTCACATCATCCAAACTACCTACACAACGCTAAGCCCTCACCTGGAAAAGATGACGAGACTCTAAAATGACTCCCGAAACCCGAACGGCCAAGTTCTACAACTCCAAAGTCGTAGCTCCTCTCCTCCTCACTGACAGCAGCCTACTCCGACCCAACCAGAACTACGACCAGTGATCTCTTCCTCTCGCCGACACGAACGCGTACCAAGAAACGGATCATCAATCGGAGCTCTACAACTCCCGGAATCAAGGATTGACCCAAATGGGTTTTTGGTTTCCTTCAAGTACGGGTTTGGAGAAAGTTGGAGAAAATGGAAAGGTGAAGAGGTTTGGGGAAAGATGGAAAAAAGTGGAAGAGTGAAGAACTCCTCAAATCTGAGTTTTTAACACTCAAGCATGACACATGTACTCAAAACATGACACATGGCTCACGTGTCATCAATAGCACCCCCAAAGTGTTTTAACTCGACCCAACTCAAATTCGGACGTCCCGAACTTCGATGGGACCTCAAGAACACTGTTTCCAATGCCTCAATCACCCGAACTCGAGTTCCAAACCATTTGGTTGGGCGGGGATGTTACAAGTCTCCACAACTTCAAGGATTTCGTCCCCGAAATCATCCCCAACTCCTCCTAGCGACACGATTCGGAAAGTACAGCAAGAATTGCAGCAATCCAAGCATCCCTTTAACCCCCAAAATCCCTAACGACGATCTATCAGCCCTCCTTCAACCACCCAACATTCCTACACCAACTCCCCACACTAGGCCATCACCAAACACACCCTAGACCCCCTCGAGACTCTCACCACAACGAGCAAACACAAGAACACACATCAAGGGACGTAAAAACCTGAAGCATAAGCTTCCACTAATTCCGGATACCGCCGCCTCATATCCTCCTCGGTCTCCCAAGTAGCCGACTCACTCTCGTGGTTCCTCCATACCACCTTGAGCTGCGGAATCTGCTTATTCCTCAAAACCCGAACTTGCCTATCCACTATAGCAACCGGCTTCTCCTCATAAGTCAAATCTCACTCGATCTCCACTTCCTCCGGCTGAATCACATGTGCAGGGTCTCCATGATACTGCTTAAGCATACTCACATGAAACACGTTGTGCATCCTTTCTAACTCCTTCGGCAGTGCCAGCACATAAGCCACCGGACCCGACTTAGCTAGAATCTCATAAGGACCAATGTATCGAGGTGCCAACTTTCCTTTCCTACCAAAACGCATCAGCCCCATCCATGGCGACACCTTCAAAAATACCTTTTCCCCAACATCAAAACTCAGCTCTCTTGTACGACCATCCGCATACGCCTTTTGCCTATCCTGGGCCGCTCTCAACCTATCCTTAATCACCTTAATACGATCAGCCGTCTCTTGTACAACTTGAGGACCCGACAACACTCTCGCACCTTCTTCATCCCAACACAAAGGCGTCCTACACTTCCTCCCATACAAAGCCTCAAAAGGAGCGGACTTCAAACTACTATGATATGAGTTATTGTAGGCGAACTCAACCAAAGGTAACAATTCCGTCCATGGAGTTTGGAATTCCATCGCACAACTCCTCAATAATTCCTCCAAAGTCAGAATCGTCCTCTCCGATTGCCCATCCGTCTGGGGATGATATGCCGTTGAGAATTTCAGCTTAGTTCCCAACGCCGTATGCAGCCCCTCCCAAAAGTGAGATGTGAAACTCGGATCACGATCAGAGACGATGGACTGAGGAACCCCATGCAACCTTACTAATTCCTTTATATACAGCTTGGCCAACTCCTCCACATTTGGCTTAAACCGAATGGGTATGAAATGAGCAACTTTTGTCAAACGATCGACTATTACCCACACGACATCTTTCCCCTCTTTGGTTGGCGGAAAACCCGACACGAAGTCCATGGTGATGTCCACGAACTTCCACTCCGGAATTGGTAGAGACTGGAGTAACCCACCCGGAGCTCTATGCTCCGCCTTCGTCTTCTGACAAACCAGACAAGTCACCACAAAACGTATCACGTCCTTTTTCAGCCCCGGCCACCAAAAACTCAACTTCAGGTCATTGTACATCTTAGTCATTCCGGGGTGCATAGCATACATCGAAGAGTGGGCCTCCTCTAATATCCCCCTCCTCAACTCCTCCATCTCCGGCACACACACTCGACCCTTGCGCCTCAGCAACCCGCCAACTACCTCAAACCCATTATCCAAGCCCTTTTCAACTTCCCCTCGAATAGCCACTAAAGTAACATCCTTGAGTTGCTCCTCACCAATCCTATCATTCAGCATGGGTCGGATACTAAGCTTAGCAAGCAAACTTCCCACATCATTCATCTGCATTTTCACTCTCAACGCCCTCAGATCAACTAACTCTTTCCGACTCAATGCATCTGCAACCACATTAGCCTTACCGGGATGGTAGTCAATGGTGCAGTCATAGTCCTTCAAGAGCTCCATCCAACGCCGTTGCCTACCATTCAGCTCCTTCTGATCCATAAGGTGCTTAAGGCTCTTATGGTCGGTCATGATCTTAAACGTCTCACCATACAGATAGTGCCTCCACAACTTCAAGGCGAACACCACTGCGGCTAACTCCAAGTCGTGGGTCGGGTAGTTCACCTCATGCACTCTAAGCTGACGTGAGGCATAAGCAACAACCTTCCCATTCTGCATCAGCACACACCCCAACCCTTGCAGTGAAGCATCACTAAATACCACATATTCGCCACCTTCCACCGGCAGGGTCAACACCGGAGCTGAAGTCAACCGCTTCTTCAACTCCTCGAAGCTTTTCTGGCACGCCTCACTCCACTCATACTTTGACTCCTTCCTCAACAACTTATGTAAAGGGGAGGCTATAGTGGAGAATCCCTCGACAAACCTTCGATAATAACCAGCCAAACCTAAGAAGCTCCTTAGTTGCGACACATCCTTAGGTGGGGACCAGTTAACCACCGCTTCAATCTTCTTCGGGTCAACCTCCACACCTCTCTTAGAGACCACATGTCCAAGAAACAACACCTCTTCCAACCAAAAGGCACACTTCGAGAACTTGGCAAAAAGTTGCTGCTCCCTCAACTTGTGGAAAACAATCCTCAAATGCTCCGCATGCTCCTTCTCATTCTTGGAATAGATGAGAATATCATCGATGAACACTATCACGAACTTATCCAAATATTCGTGGAAGACCTTGTTCATGAGAGCCATGAACGCGGCGGGAGCATTGGTGAGACCAAACGGCATCACCAGAAACTCATAGTGTCCATAGCGGTCCTAAAGGCTGTCATTGGCACCGATCTTTCCTCCACCTTCAACTGGTGATAACCCGACCTCAAGTCTATCTTCGAGAACACTTCAGCCCCTTGCAATTGATCGAAGAGATCGTCTATCCTTGGAAGTGGGTAACGATTCTTGATCGTCGCCTTGTTCAACCGCCTATAGTCAATACACATCCGCATCGACCCATCCTTCTTCTTCACAAACAACACCGGTGCCCCCCACGGTGATACACTTGGGCGGATGAACCCCTTATCCAAGAGTTCCTGCAATTGCTCCTTCAACTCCTTTAACTCCGCCGGTGCCATGCGATAAGGTGGAATAGAGATTGGAGCAGTCCCAGGGATCAACTCTATATTGAACTCCACCTCACGCTCGATCGGTGCCCCAGGTAATTCCTCAAACACATCAGCAAACTCCCGAGCTACCGGCACCTTTCCCAACTCCTCCTTCTGCTCAACCGATACCTGAACCAACAGAGCCTCACACCCCTCTCGGACCAAAGAGAAAGCTTGCATTGCTGAAATTAATCCCATAGGTGCTGTCTCCCTCTTTCTAACACCCTTGAACACCACCTGGCCAACACCTTCCACCTGAAGCAACACTTCCTTCTTTCGACAATCAAGCAACGCCCCATGTCTAGCCAACCAATCCATTCCTAGGATAACGTCGAATTCGTTGAAAGGGAGCACCACCAACTCCGCCAAAAACTCTACACCTCCCACTAACACCTTACAACCCCTACACACACGATCTACTCGGACCGACGTCCCCAAAGGAGTTCTGACACCCCAACTACCGCCTAGACTACCAGCTACGACACCCAAGCTACTCAAACATTTCTCAGACACAAAGGAATGGGTAGAACCCGAATCAAACAAAGCGTAAGCGGAAAGATCTGAGATAGAGATCATACCGGTTACCACATCATTAGCATTCTCTGCCGCACCCCTGGTGAGAGCATACAGCCGCCCTTGGTCTCCCCCAGTTCCCACAGGCATGGCATTAGCACCCGTTCCTCGGCCAGCACTCGCAGCCCCTCGTCCCATACTGCCGCCACCTCCGCCTCCATAGCTCCTAGACGGAGCTCTAGGCCCCTGCACCGATCCCACAGACTGAGTTGGTGCAGTACCCCTCCTCGGGCAGACGTTACTCTTATGGCCCGGCTGTCCACAAGTGTAGCAGGTCACCGGAGCTGACCTTAGCATAAGACACTCCCCGACATGTGGCTTCTTACAGATACCACACATCGGCAACCCTCCCGATGCTCCGCTCCTACTCACCAGTCCCGACCTACGGCAGGTAGCACTCACGTGACCCGGGAGGCCACAGGTATAGCAAACTTTCACACCCCTCGGTGGGGCAGACTGCGCACCTCGGAATCCAGAATAAGATGTCTGGGCCCTCTTAGCCGGATGACTATTAGTGACTGAAGGAGAAGGCTGAGCCGACGCCTTTCTCTTCTTCTCTTCCTTCTTCTTGTTCTCCAACCTCTCCCTCTGGAGTGCCGCCGCCTTAACGGCCACCAAACTCCCATATCAGCGGTGGTGACTCCCTCCTGAATCTCCGCTCTCAACCCATTCATGAACTTACTGATGAGCTTCTTTTCTCGGTTAGTCCACTCGTCATACCACTTAGAGAGAGAGGTAAACTCTATGTAGTATGCGAGAACAGACTTCTCACCTTGCTCCAAGCTCATGAATTCCTTGGCCTTCTCCTCGCGCCAAAGGTCAGGACAGAACTGATCGCGAAATACCTCAACAAACTCCTCCAGCTCCATCTCTGGCGGAACTACCCGACTCTGCGGCATCGACTTCCACCAATTCAGAGCATGACCTTTGAACAGAAAGGTCATTGCCTGCACCTTCAGCCCCTCCCCAAGTCCCATCTGTAGGAACTTGTACTCACATTCCTGAAGCCACTGCTCGGCCACCTCAGGATCGGCCACTTCCCCATTAAACTCTCCAAAGTTCCACCCCTTCAACAGACTCGGTTGGAATCTGAGGGCTCCTTCTCTAAACCCTGAGTTCCCGGTGGACCTACTTCCCCTTGCTTGACTGGATTCACTACAGGAGGACATTAAACATTTCAGTTGACTGCTCATAATCAAATTTTTCCAAACAGTTTTCTTTCAAAACCATTCCCCAACCCGATTAAAACGATTGCAAAAACCCCTAGAAAGTTGGTCCCGTGCCGATGCTCATCTCTTCTCCCTATGAGGTTAATTACTCCTCTAGAAGAAGAGACAATTCACCCACACAGCAGCAACTAACCAGGCTCTGATACCATTTGTAACACCCGTTCCGAATCAACCCGAGTAAACCCGTGGTTGAGCCGGTCCTAGGTACTACCGAGTAAAAATAAGGGTAAAACAGGGAAATTGGCGGTGATCAAAATACGGTAAAAACATGGAAGGCCTCCAAAGAAACGCGAAACTGAAATCTGAGTACAATCCAAACCATCATAAATCCTCCAATCCAACATAAATCAGAAAGTACATGAAAACCCCCAAAATCCCATAGTCAACTGAAATGCACAAAAAAGTCAACTCCGCGTAATCCCAGTCTTCACCTCATGGCTTCCGTCCAGAACTTCACGAAATCAACCTCGAACTCAAACTCCTCAGCCACCTCCACTAGCCACGAGATCCTGAAAGGGGAGAAGGGATCAATTTCCTATTGAAATTGAGTGAACCCACTGGGCCTACCTACACGTTGTCCTACTCTATGGAGCGGTCCCAACTCCGCACAAGACATCCAGCAATGGAACCAAACCCAACCCCCATTTCCATATTTTAATTCCCTAATACAGTCTAGGTGATCACGTTGGTCAGTTCTTGTTCTCAAGCACAATTCATAACAATAGAATCACACAGAATTAATACATCAATCCACGGCACACACAGCATCATCACATCACATCCATCAACCAAGTCACTACCACAACCACAAGCACACAAACATTCACATTCATATTATCTAGGTGAGTTATTAGGCGCCAAGGAGTTATCCACACCACCACCGCCGGCCATCACATCAACCAGACGCATCCACTAGGGATCCTTCCACGAAGGAGAATACATTCCGACGCATCCATATAGGATCCTTCCACGAAGGAGAAATCAACCAACCTTGGCAACCCAGCCAAGGGATTCACCCCAGTGAATCGGACTCAATCACAACCAGTATTTCGGGTGGGGTAGTGTGGGCTCCTTCCAGTTCTATATTCATATTCGTATCACAACTCATACAATTCAGATTACTAATCAATCCATCCACACCATCTCATCATCACATAATTCCAACACAATCCAAATCATTCAACGCCTCCCACGGCACAAACAGTTCAAGGGTAAACGGCTAGCTCACCGGCCACCCCCACCTGCAAGTACAGGGGAAGCCATGTCATGAGTCGTAGGGTTACCCTCCTGTACATCCTTCATTGGACAGCCCCATATTGGCGGAACCGTCCACCTATCCATCGTGTAAGGGCGATCCCACATTGGCAGGACCACCCTCCTGCAATCTACAATTATCAACTCGGGCAGAACACAGTTACAACATCATATCCCAACCCTCCTACACTCGTTACTACCTCCAATCCATTAAGCATCAAGGTTAATATCTCCCCCATTCATGGCACATAACAAACAGCCCGCTATCATCACGCAATCCATCATATCGACATGCATACAACAACGACCAACTTTCACAAATGTACAACAATTAATCACATAACAAAATCCCCTTTTACTCTCTTCCAATTCGTGCAAAAACCTAATCCCATCTATGTCAAAATTGAAACTCCTCACATCATCCAAACTACCTACACAACGCTAAGCCCTCACATGGAAAAGATGACGAGACTCTAAAATGACTCCCGAAACCCGAACGGCCAAGTTCTACAACTCCAAAGTCGTAGCTCCTCTCCTCCTCACTGACAGCAGCCTACTCCGACCCAACCAGAACTACGACCATGGATCTCTTCCTCTCGCCGACACGAACGTGTAGCAAGAAACGGATCGTCAATCGGAGCTCTACAACTCCCGGAATCAAGGATTGACCCAAATGGGTTTTTGGTTTCCTTCAAGTACGGGTTTGGAGAAAGTTGGAGAAAATGGAAAGGTGAAGAGGTTTGGGGAAAGATGGAAAAAAGTGGAAGAGTGAGGAACTCCTCAAATCTGAGTTTTTAACACTCAAGCATGACACATGCACTCAAAGCATGACACATGCACTCAAAACATGACACATGGCTCACGTGTCATCAATAGCACCCCCAAAGTGTTTTAACTCGACCCAACTCAAATTCGGACGTCCCGAACTTCGATGGGACCTCAAGAACACTGTTTCCAATGCCTCAATCACCCGAACTCGAGTTCCAAACCGTTTGGTTGGGCGGGGATGTTACATCACAGCTCCTTGTTTGGCCTTCCTCGGATCAGCATCCGAGCTCCACTCCTTGATGCTTAGGCCAAGCATCACTAGGACTTGTTCTAGCCCTATCTCCTTCAATACTCCTCCAAATCAAGCTCCGTTTGTTGGAGGGTGCTCATGAGGCTTCAAAATATCAAGCGCACTTTGTATTTCCCAAAAGGCACGGGCCAATTGTTGGCTGGGCCAAAAGTGCTTCTCTGTAGCATCCGGGCACGGGCTCGGCTCGGGCGTCGGGCTTAGCTCTCGGCCTTCTTCAATTCTGTCCGGGCTTCGTGCATTCTTCTTCGTGCAGTTCTTCAGTAATGTCCACAGGAGGCTTTTAGGGATGGTGAATGGTCCAGGGCTCGTGACAAATGGTCTTGAGCTCCATTTGAGCACATGGGATGGTCCGGGGCTCGTTCCGGGGTCAATCTTCGAGCACCACCCTTTTCTGGCCAGGTACTCTTGGGTCTTTTGTTTCCTGTGCTCCAGGAATGTCTCTGGAGGATCCTGGGAGTGGTCAGTACGTTCAGGGCTCGTGGGAATCAGGTCAGGGCCTAGTGGTGGCCCTCGGCTCGGGGCTGGACTTGGCCCTAGGCTTGGTCGTGTGGCCCGGATCACGTCATTCCCCTCTTCTTGAAAAGTATTCGTCCTCGAATCCGCACCTGGTAACCCGTTAGAAATTTTAAAAATAATAACATGGACGTGTAGGATTGGACCTAGTAGTTCGTGGGCGCTCCTTGGGGTTTTGGGCCGTACCGGGATTGGTACGGGTGCTCGCGGGTGATCGGGCTGATCAGGGTACTCCGTGCGATCGGACTGATCGGGCGTCGGGCGCTGGTCGGGCGTGGGACGCTGATCGGGCGCTGGGCGCTGGTCGGGCGTCGGGGGCTGGTCGGGCACCGGGTGCTGGTCGGGCGCCGGGGGCTGCTCGGGCAGTGGGCGCCGGTCGGGCGCTGGTGGCTGCTCGGGCGCTGGGCGTCGGTCGGGCATCGGTGGCTGGTCGGGCGTCGGGGGCGGGCGCTGGGGCGCCGGGGCTAGGGACTAGGGCACCGATGCTGGGCGCTGGGCGCTGGGCGCTGGGGCGCTGGTGCTTGATGCTGCGTCGGGGCTGGGGCCGGGGTCGGTGCCAGGTCTGGTGTCGGGGCTGGTGCTTGGTGCTGAGCCGGTGCTAGTGCTGGTGCTAGCGCTTGGCGCTGGGCCGGTGCTGGTACTAGCGCTGGGCGCTAGACCGGTACTGGTGCTGGTGCTAGCGCTGGGCGCTGGTGCTAGTGCTGGGCGCTGGGCCGGTGCTAGCGCTGGCGCTAGTGCTAGTGCTGGGCGCTGGGCCGGTGCTGGTGCTGGTGCTAGTGCTAGCGCTGGGCGTTAGGCCGGTGCTGGCGCTAGTGCTAGCGCTGGGCGCTGGGCCGATGCTGGTGCTGGCGCTGGTGCTGGCAGTCGGTGCTGTACTGGTGCTGGGCAGGCGCTGAGCTTAGTGCTGGACCTAGTGCTGGGCCTAGTGCTGGGCACGAATTTTCTCCTCATCTTTCTCTTAAGACTCCTCCAACTAAGGACGAGGTCCTCTTCATCTCTCCTGATTTGATTCCTGAGCTGAGCCCACCACAAAGCAGCATAGTCAGTAAACTCGATTGTGGCTAGGGTTACCTTTTTCCTTTCGGGATAATTATGGCAATCAAAGAAGTCCTCCATGCTCTCCTCCCAATCAATGTACTCGTCAGGATTTGCTTTGCCAGCAAATTTGGGTACATTGAGCTTCAAGCTGCTCACATCATCGTCGACCTCTTGAAATTTCCTCCTTGGCCGTTGAGGGCCATCTCCATTAGGGGCTCCAAACTGCTCGGTGAATCGGTTCATGTTTTGAGATAGGGTAGCCATGTATGCCTCCAAAGCAGCAAGCCTTTCATCTGTCATGATTAGTACACGAACAAAGGACCTCTCAAATCTCTCTAATGAAACCTCACACACTCTTTCTCTTACCACTCGTGTATAAAATTTTCAAATCACTCAAAATTAGGGTTTTCTTTGAAAATTCCAAAACAAAGGCAATTTCAATTCAAGTAGTTGCAAGTTTCTTCGAAGCTATGAAGTCTAAGTCTACCAATGACACAAAACAAGACCTTATACCTAGGGTTTTGGATTTCTAGGGCAAGAACTCGTGATGCTAGGTCGTGGGATGACAAGACAAGAAGTTTGGGTGTTCTAACTAAGAAAGCTACTAGCTAATCTTATGAAAAACCCCTCTTCTTGTACATAACCTACTACCTTGATGGTGAACGTGGCCTTGCTTTTTGGCTAGGTCAATTTTCTATTTTTATAGACCTTTGATTTTTCTTTTCTTTTCTTTTCATTGATTCTTTTGGTATTTTCTTCTGAACGGCCACAGCTTTTTCTCACAACGAAACTAAAAGAAAGGTAGAAGATTAGAACAAACACAATGAAGCTATTTTAGGGTTTTTCTGAAATTGAAAGCAACGAAAATTTAAAGATATGAATCCAAGCAAGAACCTGGAAACTGGATAGATGTGGTCCAAGAGTTGAACCGTGCTCTGATACCAGCTGATGTGAACCGCCTCCTCTAGGAAGGGATCGACTCAACACCCAAAACTATATTATCAGCCCCACGAGAACCTAACCTTTGAAACTGCGGAGAACCTTAAAATCCACTATGTAACGACTTAGGAACCCCAAGTGTTCGGTCGAATTCGGTGCCACAAACAAAGGATGAATGCCTTTGATGATAAACCAAAACCTTAAGCTAAGCAACAACGAGCAAAGACTTGAAGGAAAAAGAACAAAGTTCTGAAATTTTCTTTAATCGGTAAACTGTCTTACAATGAGGCGTATAGGCCTTTATTTATGGGTGAGGAAGGGAGAACAGGCTCTCCTTTTCCTCCTACGAAATTAACTATTAAACTAATAAAGAATTACAAAAAGAGTCCTAAAAAGGAGGCTTTGGATCTGCGTCCAGGATTTAAAGTTTGGAACAGTTCCAAACCCAAATTCAAAAGGGTAGTTTCGTCTTTTTGAAAAAAGTAAGAATCCTACCTCCTCTTGCTCCTTCTCCTTCCGAACTTAACAGCCACACACAAAAAAAAGTAAGCCATCGTCACCTTCTTTATCCTTCCCCTTCTTCTTCAGGTTGATCCGGCGGCAGACGGCGGATCAGCTTGACGGCAGCCATGGGAATCGCACATCTCGAGGAGCTCGCAGGACGAGGAAATGACCTATCGAACGTTGGTGTGGTTTACGGCCTTCAACGGCGACATTGCAAGAGGATCTGAGATGGATTCAGCGGATGAATGCAATAAGTTCTTCTCCAGGAGAACTAGTTTTCCTAACTTGAAGACAATGATGGGCCACATCCCCTGTAAGAAAGGAGAGAATTCTGATCGGAGATTGATGGCAGTCGATGAAGAATCGACTCTGGCGTCGTTTGTGTATCTTGCGTTGAAGCCTCACAGAGGCGATGAAATACTTGATTTGCCGCCGGGATTCCGTTTCCATCCCTCCGACGAAGAGATCTTCACTCACTACCTTACCAAGAAGGCGAAGGACTCCAACTTCACAGCTATTGGCTATTGTTGTCCGGGAAGCAGATCTTAACAAGTCCGATCCATGGGATCGACCATGTAAGTAATTATCTTAATTAGTTATGAGCTTCAATCCAATTCAATTCCTCTTTAACTTCATAAGTGTTCATAGTCTCGATGAAGGAAATCTAAGAGATCTAGGTGGTCAAGTGCTAGAGATTAGAGTGCAGTCGTTGCAGAGATTATTCTCAGTTTGCAGGTGTAGAATTTTCAATAATTTCACAACTTGGGCATTATTAGTGTCTGGTGAAAAATGATAATTTTGTTCTCTGGTACAGATTATGGATGAAGTTGGGGGATTGCATCTCATGGACAGTGGATATCTGCAGTTTTCCTTCCAAGACAAGTACGAGAAAGTTACAGAAGAAAATAATGGGTGTCGTTGGGAGCTTTTTGAAGTTTACATGCAATGAAAGGTGTTACAATGTGGCTATGAATGATGAATTAAAAGTCATGGAATCCATTTCTGAAATGCTTAGTAAATTATAGATTGATGGGTTGAAGTCTGTATTTGATGTTTACCTTTCTAACAGACAATGGACCTTAATCCATCACCCTTTGTAATGCTAATTCTAAAATATGTAATGCAAGCAATTATGCTTCAAGCTCAATATGATGATTCCGTGTATAATTATGTCGAAATAATTTGAGTTAAGAGTTAAGAAGTTCATATTTGTTTTAAGGATCTAAATAGTTAATTGATTGGTTAACTAGTTAACTTGATAAGTTAATTAGTTAACTCGAGTAGATAACTAGTTAACTCGAGTAGATAACTAGTTAACTCTAGTAGATAACTAGTTAACTTGAGTAGATAACTAGTTAACTCGATTAGATAACTAGTTACCAACTTCATAACTAATTAACTAGTTAACAATTTGATAACTAGTTAACTCGATTAGATAGTTGACTTGATTGGTTAACTAGTTAACTCGATTTGATAGTTAACTTGATTGGTTAACTCAATTAGATAACTATTTGACAACTTGATAACTAGTTAACTTGATTGGTTAACTAGTTAACAACTTGATAACTAGTTAACTTGATTGGTTAACTAGTTAACAACTTGATAACTAGTTAACCAATCGGTTAACTAGATAACTCAATTAGATAGCTAGTTAACAACTTGATAACTAGTTAACTCGATTAGATAGTTAACTCGATTAGATAACTAGTTAACTCGATTGGTTAACTAGTTAACTAGATTAGATAACTAGTTAACTTAATTGATTAGCTAGTTAACTCGTTATCTAATCATGATGTTACCTAGTTAACTCGATAAGTTAACTAGTTAACCAATCGAGTTAACTAGTTATCTAATCGAGTTAACTAGTTAACCAATCGATTTAGCTAGTTAATTCAATTGGTTAACTAGTTAACAACTTGATAACTAGTTAACTCGATCTTGTTAACTAGTTAACTTGTTCTCGCCGGAAAAGGCACCGGAGTTTGGTCAGTCGTCGTAAAACATATGTTAACTAACTAGTTAACTGTAAAAATCTAAGTTCACTAGTTAACTAATTATCAATAAAAAATCATGTTAACAAGTTATTAGTAAAAATCAGGTTAACTAGTTAACTTGTCCTCGCCGAAAAAGTCGCCGGAAAATATGTTAACTAACTAGTTAACTGTAAAAATCCAAGTTAATTAGTTATCAATAAAAAAATCTTGTTAACAAGTTATTAGTAAAAATCAGGTTAACTAGTTAACTTGTCCTCGCCAGAAAAGTCGCAGGAAAAAGTCACCGGAGAAAATCGACGTAAATGTGATTACAAAAGTCACCAAAAAAAGTCGCCGGAAAAGTGACCGGCGAGCGGCGGCCGGCGACCGGTGGCAGGCGGCCGGCGACGGCAGTCGGCAACGGCAGTCGGCAACATTGAACGGCGTCCAGATTTGTTGCCCATTGTAATAAAAAATAAAATATTTAAATAATAAATAATAATAAAATATTTAAATTAAATATAATAATTTAATTATTTGTGTAAAATCCTAAATGCCCCTAACAAATCTGGACCATTAGATTGGTCAAAGGGTCAAACTAGATCTAATGGTTGAGAATGAGTTTGGAACTTTCCAAACCAGCATTCTCTTGGATGCTGACCCATTCCCTAAAAAGGACTGAAATTCGGAACTCTATTCCTACAAGGAAAAGAGTCCTTCCTAAACAAAGACAATAAAAATATTCCTAAAAAAACAGCTGAACGGGTTCTGGAAGATTCAGTCAAATAAATAGAAAATAAATTCGGAAAATTAAGCCCTTTGGCAGATCACTAGTAGACTTCATGGGCTACAACTTTCATGTTGGACATCAGTCCAAATTCTGTCTCCAAGTAGCCCATATTTGTCCATCCTTGTCGGACTAGGAATCAGTCCAGAAATCCGGGTTTGGCCCTTGTTCACTTTAGTTCTGGCCCGTAGCTTCTTAGTCGTGGGCTGAACTCTTGGCTCTCCTCCAAGGTTGGATTCTCCTTGATCCTCTCCTCTTGGATCAGGCTCAGGTGGTGGCCTGATCACAGCTCCTTGCTTGGCCTTCCTCGGATCAGCATCCGAGCTCCACTCCTTGATGCTTAGGCCAAGCATCACTAGGACTTGTTCTAGCCCTATCTCCTTCAATACTCCTCCAAATCGAGCTCCGTTTGTTGGAGGGTGCTCCTGAGGATTCAAACTATCCAACGCACTTTGTATTTCCTAAAAGGCACGGGCCAATTGTTGGCTGGGCGAAAAGTGCTTCTCTGTAGCATCCGGGCACGGGCTCGGCTTGGGCGTCGGGCTTAGCTCTCGGCCTTCTTCAATTCTGTCTGGGCTTCGTGCATTCTTCTTCGTGCAGTTCTTCAGTAATGTCCACAGGAGGCTTTCAGGGATGGTGAATGGTCCAGGGCTCGTGACAAATGGTCTTGAGCTCCATTTGAGCACATGGGATGGTCCGGGGCTCGTTCCGGGGTCAATCTTCGAGCACCACCCTTTTCTGGCCAGGCACTCTTGGGTCCTTTGTTTCCTGTGCTCCAGGAATGTCTCTGGAGGATCCCAGGAGTGGTCAGTACCTTCAAGGCTCGTGGGAATCAGGTCAGGGCCTAGTGGTGGCCCTCGGCTCGGGGCTGGACTTGGCCCTAGGCTTGGTCGTGTGGCCCGGATCACGTCAACGGGTCTCCGGATGCTGGGCACTGTTGGATCTGATGCTGACTCCGATCGGGCTCCGGGGTTCATGGTCGATCGGCCCGTTCGGCTCTCATCCTCTGGAGTCTTCATTTCCTCGGTCTTCTCAGCATTTCCTTGGGTGGCGGTTGTTGGGGGCTGCTGAAGTGATCCTGGCCACCAAGACCGGCGTGGACACACCACCACGGGCACAGGCCCGAGACTCCCCATGTTAACATGGGATGGCGGAACAGGTGATAGGAACTAGAGATGATTTCACTTGAAATCCCCCATACTAGGAGCCCCAGCATCAAGCCCAAAGGCTTATGTGGAGCCGACCCTAGCACTGATGCCGGGCGAGACTACACTGGGCCTAAGCCTACGCCAGCACCACCCCCGGAGCCTAGGAGAGCCAAAACCCCGGAGCCAGAAGATGCATATGTGAGGATGCTGATCCTCAGCCAGGCACCAAGGCCAGCTACTACCCCACCCAGAGTCAGGGTAATGATTCTCCAGGTGCTGATGTTCACGGCGAGCCCCGACCCAGACCACCGGCTGAGCCTAGCACCTAGCCTAGGACCCATGCCAAATGCCACGAGCTCTGGACAGACACCAGCCCCTAAAGACATCCCTAAGGTACCCTGGGAAAAAGGCTCGAAGCATAACTCAAAAGGCCTGGACAAATTTGAAGCATGCCCTAAGTTAAGCCTGCCACAGGCACAGGGCCCATGCCAGCGCCCGTCAGAGGAGCACTTTTGGCCCAGCCAACAATTGTGTTACACCCTGAATCTCTGAACTGGAATTTTTTATTTTTATTTTATTCCATACGTTTGAGAAATGACCGCAAGTTGATGTTTAAATGATTCCGAGGCAAGTTAATTTCACTCATGGAAGACGGACCGAGAGGTTAACTAACTGACTCGACTCTTGCGGACCTGGGTTCGACTCGGATTGGACGCACGGCCTTCCCGCTAAAATTTTGGTCATCTATGCCCGAATTTATTAAACCCCGGTATAGCGTGAAGTGTTCGATGCGGTAGTCCTCGTTAATCAAATGGTTTTATAATTTGGTTAAGCTCGGATTCCAAACGAAGGCGGGTAAGGGATAATGGAACACGGTTGCCTGAAGACAAGAATTCTGCTTGGCCGAGTTGGTTGAGGAACCGAACCAACAACCTAAAGGTCACAGGTTCGAGTCCCTGCTCCAGCAGATCCTTAATTTTTATTATTTTCAGTCTTTCTTCAAACATACGTAGTTTCGATAAATGATGACATCATAGTGACGTCACCACCACGCCAGCATCTCCTTCTCCACTGAACAGAAGCTGCCGTCGCTTCTCTGTTTTTCGGCGACTCCTCTACAGTTCCAATGAGGGCCCAATCCTTCATATAATGGATGTTTGTCGGGTTTTGATGATTGTAAATCATCACCACGTGAATTCCGACCCCTCCAGCTCCATTATTGGCCTGAATATCGCCAAAACGAAGCTACCTTGTCGGATTCGTCAGGCTACGTCGACCACTCAAATAAACGACCTTTCACTCCTTTCTTTTCATGACCTTGGCTTTTGGGGTACTCCAGAGGGCATCGAGAGGCTTGTGAGTCGGCTATAAAAGCCAGCGGGCCTTCGATTTTGAGTTACGGAAGCTCACCGTCGTAACTCCGATGAGAAGCTGCGTCGGGTAGTTCCAAACGTGCCCAGTATCATTCGTTAGCCTCGTCTTTGACCCCCGAAGCTTTTCCCATATTCAAAAGTTTGTTTCGGTTCGAGAATAGAAGGAAGATAGCTCATCGGAAAAGCTTCTCTGCCGCCGATGACTTTCCTGCAAATTAGATGAAGAAGATGGTAAATTGCAGTTTGGTCACCTGATTTCCTATGTCACAGTTCAGTCCTCTAATTTAATTGTAATTACTGTCGCAGTCCTAAACTATCAACTTGTGACAGATTTGGCCCTGTTTAACTTTCTCAGTTAGGACAGAATGGCCCGGAAGTTACGGAAGTCCGTTAAGATCTTATTTCGAACCGATTTGAGCTATGGAATTGATCTTCAAGTCAACCGGCTTGTGTTATAGGTTGGTTGGTTTAAGGGGGTAAATTCCTTGGATTAGTTAATTCCTCAATTTAAAAAGTTATTTGGTTAAACTTTGTCACTAACCAAATATTGTGATAATTCCGAATTAATCGTTTGACGGGAACCGGATCAACGAGTGAGGTACTCGGGCCTTATTTTGGACTCGTGCATGCTTAAATTAAGGTCCTTATAAGTTTTGTGGTGATTTTACTGCTAACCGAGTACTAATCTATCTGAGGTTGTTTTCCCGATAGGTTAGATTATTCAGAGTAATGAGTGACGCATATCCTCATTAATCCCGGTTTATAATATTATGATGCCTAAGGTTAGAGGGACTTAAGTAGTCTGAGTGACTCCCCAACTTACCTGGAAATTAAGACGAAAAGTCTTGGTTTTGACAACAAGGTGTCGTTTCTATGGAAAGTTCTATCTTTCCAGAACCATTGGTTTTATACCTAATAGTGTTTGATTCGGTTATGGTTAAACCGTGATGTTATCTGGTGATGTTTGGCACCTAGTGTATACAGGTGGAAAGTAGAGCCTCGCTAGCTAGTCCTCCGCCGGGAACATCGATGGATACGGGTTCCTACCGAGTGATGGAAGTTGGGTATAGTTAGCCCTAATCGAATCACGGTAGATGAGTACGGATAGCCCCAACCGGATGATGGGAGTTGGGTATTGTTAGCCCCAATCTATTCATGGTAGTCGGGAATAATAGCGACTCTTGTGAAGTCCCTATTATAGGCTCATAAGTAAGCCTTATCGATGATGGCGTAGAGGTTAGCTAGGCGGGAAGAGGGGACGCCCTATTGTTAAATGAAAGCTGATCGAGTTGATCTCGATGTTGTGTGGTACTATTGGAATAGCTCATGTGATGTCTTATTGACTTATGATTATGTGTGTTAATGTTTCACATATAGGTCGTGATTGGAATATTGGATTCATATTCCTTGTGACAAGTCATTCGATAAATGGTAACGGTAATCTCCGTTACGAAACGATGATTATGGAATTACTGGTTTGCGTTGTTAATTCCATTAAATGTGTTTATTCATGTTTCTACGGAATAATCATGATAATGGACTGACCCTAAGCCACCCACCAGTTTTGCAGGAATTTCCTGGACAAGCAACGGGCCACCGGAGTTTCTTAAGGCGTGCCGGAGTAGTGGATCATGAGACGGTGTAATGGCGACTTGGAGAATTGCTCTCAAGTCGTTGGGCCCAATCCCGCTGTAAATGTTTTGACGGTTAATACCCTAGTTTTATGGTTGGTTTGAAAGTAGTTGGTCAAAGTTGTATTTTTCAACCTTTGAGTCATCGTCTGTCCCAGGACACGTTGCCGTTTTACATTTCAGAAAATTGGGGTGTAACATTTTGGTATTAGAGCCGACTTCCTCCTGTTTCTTGGGTTACCAGGAAACACTGGAAGATCGGTCTGGTGCGGGAGTTATTCTGGTGATTTTAAAGAAAAAGGGTATTAAGTTTTGACGGATTTTAACCAAGGTTTGAAAGTGAAAGGTTTTTCACAGGCACCGGTCTTAGATCCCTGCATCATGGCACCGGCACAGAAACCTCCACGGTGAGACGTTCTTGGGTTCTACAACTAACGTGGTTGAAATAATTCATTGTTATGACAAATGGTGGGTGTGGCTAATATAGATGTGACAGGATAAAAGCAAGAATTTATTTGCTTATCACGCGAACTATAAGGGTTCCGACAATTACACATACAACGGCAAGGACCGCTAAGGAAGTTTTGTAGGTAACTTTTATGTTTCTATGACGGAAGATGCAGATGATGCAGCAGTATCAGGAATAGTCTCTCCTGAAATTGCCAGTGTTTCACTTCCGAAGGTACGCTCATAGATGTTTAACTTCCGTAATAGGCCATTGATCACGACTTTGGCTCGATGTTGCATCGGGGGATCTAACCATGCGAAGTAACTACAATAGTTGTTCATCCTCTGCCACAGGCTAAGGGGATAGATGAGATTTCTCCCTGATAAGTTATAAATGTTAGTTGAAACTGATAAAGCGCTTTTGACTTACCGAGCGACGTCCTTTGCAGCTAAAGAACCTTCACCCTAGATTTTCTTCCGTCTAGGATGTTGTTATAATCGTGGCTTCCCCGCACTGGCAAATGGGAATCGTAGCCATTTCTTTGTTATAAAAGCGAAGAATGAGGTATTTCTTTTCCAACCTCTGTTGTGTTATCCAAAGTGTTTCGTCATCGTCTATTTAAAGGGACGAACCCTATCCACCTAGCCCTTGACTCTTTGGCCACCTTTCTTTGTCCTTACGTGCCGACAAGAAATGAGAGGTGTCACAATTATTGTGACCACTCCCTTCTCAAATTTGGCTCCCATAAAAACTGGGTTTCGAAAACTTGACCACCATCACCATCTCTTTCGTTTTTCCTCCCTTGCTTAGTAAACTCTCTCAATTCCGGGAATGTGCTCTCGAGAGGATGGCAATATGCGTGACGTGGGATTGGTAATCTTTGCCTTGATCATTCTGTGTGGTCAAATTTTTGTCATCTGGAAGATGACGTTGGAGACAACTGAGGAATGACGTCGGGAACTCGATTGCAAGAACTTACATGATGAGTAGACCACTTTAATTTCGTACTAACTTTTGTTGTGGTAACTCATGTTTTAAGTTGTGATCTTGCGTTTTGAGTTAGTTTTTTCAAAAGGGAATGACTGGTTTGAATGTCTAAAGTGGTTTGAATGTCTAAAGGTGGAAGAGAAGTAGAAAATTATTATTATTAAGAAGGAACTGGGTACATGAACTGGTAGACAAAATGACTATTCGGGTCGCGTTTTTTTTAGAACTAACTCCGTGAAAGATCCACTAACTCGTTCGGACGCTCTCGCTTCTTTCCCTTGTCAGCCTCCAGTACCTTATTTGGCATTTCTAGAATCTCGTCCCTAAACCATTTCTTTCCACAGCAAATCTTGACTGTTCCCGCTTGGTCCGGTCTTCCCCTGATGGCAACTCCTGACTGCGCAACATGAGCCATGTTAAGCGGAAAGCACCTGCCTACTTTTGGTACAGAGAGAAAAGGGTTTCCGAAATGATAAAAAATGGTACACCACTGATGACACTCAATTTGACGTGATTATCAGCCTCATTTAAGCGACATTTCTTTGCTTAAGACATGGTTTTTAGGGTAGAATAACGAATATTCAATCGATTGCCCTATCTCGTGCCATTTGTGTTACCTTGACCCGTTTCGGGTCTATTTGATGATTTTCTAGTGTTTTATGTTAGCACAGGTTTTTGCCATCGAATACAGTAGCCAAGGACGTGTCTTAGACGTTGGAACCCCAAAGAATCAAACATAAATCAACTAGAGAAATCGCTCAAGTCAAAGAAAACGCCTGCCCCATTTACACATGTATTTTCGGCGAAAATACCCTTGGGTTTTCGCCGAAAACAAAAGAAGGAATCCACTGCCCCGAGTAGGAAGAAGTTTTCGCCAAAATTCCTCTATTATTTTCGGCGAAAATCCCAGTTGAAATCAGAAAATCTCGGGTAGGTATAAATACAGAATTCGGCGGCTAATGAAAAAGGAGGGGAATCAATTAACACACAACACACAGTCGGAGGGGAGAGACAGGACGAGTAGATAGAGTTCAAGGAGCCAGGAACGGATCGTGACGCCATCCATCCACCTCGGAGAGCCAGTGCTAGGAGTTGAAGATCCAGCAGATTGAAGCTGCCAGGAAACATCGAAATTAGGTTTTACAGTTCTTCTCTGTTCTCCTACCTGAGATGTATTCTTCGTTTGTCTTCGATTCTTCTGTATTCAATATGAGTAGTTAAACTCGTTAGAGCTTAGATTAGATGAACCCTAAGTGACCCAGGGCTTGAAGCGGTCACGGATCGGTGGTGATTAGATTCGAAGTTCATTCAGTTTTATCTTTCATGTTTGATTTGTTCTTCGTTTTCTGTGTTTCTTGTCTGGTTTGGCCACCTAGATTAGATTCTTGTTAAGCTAAGGATAGAAGCAAACGCTCGCCTTACTTTGAAACACCAAATCGAACAATCAACCTTATAATTGGAGTGTGCCTTTCGTAGGAACCGATTAGGGTTGATCCATTGCTAGAGTAACTCATTAATCATCAGAATTTGCACCAGTTAAGTTAAGTCGTTGCGAGAGGTGACCGTACCTGGGCGGCTAATTAATCGTGGTAGCTAGATCGGATAGAGCGAACGTTCGCCAGTCTTAAACCTAAGGGTCAGGAGTTATGATGGTGTCTGTGAACTGAATGAACTAGAATCGAAAGTTACTGGTCTGTTGACTGCTGTTGCTCTGGTAATCTAAGGGGGATTCGAAGTCTAAGCTTGTCCGTCATCTTTCTAGTCAACCAATCAATCTTCAATCTTCCTTCGCTTTAATTCTCATTTCAAATTATCTTTGCATTTTTAGTATAGAAGTCGTGGAACTCACACCACGCACAACTTGTGTTTGAACTTGAATTAAATTGCCAACATCTTTGAGTAAGGAAGTAGAGGAAACCCCTGGAATACGATCTACCCTAGCTTTTGTTAGTTTTGTTAGTTATTTGTTTGAACGTATCACAACGACTACGTCTCATCAAATTGGCGCCGTTGCCGGGGACTCTTCTATTTCGTTGAAAGAAGAGTTGGCATTTTTATTCTTCTACCCTTCCATCTTTCATTTTCCATCACACTTCGATTTTACACCGGTTGTGTCTGTTTTTGTCCCTTGCAGATCATAGCAGGTACAGAAGCAGATCACTTCCGTTCCATCTTCCTTTACCGCAATGGTTACTCTTAAAAGTGTTGCGGACTACAGTAAGCCGCGCGTATCTAACCTCCGATCACCCATCACCATGCTTACTAATGACGATGATCCTGACTATGAGATTCAGATTCCTCTCTTGGAGCTAATCTCTAGGGACATACAATTCGAGGGAAGACCAGATGATAATCCCTGCACACACAGAACCAACTTTTTGGCTGTCTGCGACACCTTCAAGTCTGGGAACCTCAACAAGAATGCGTTATATCTCCGAGCTTTCCCGTTTTCTATCAGAGGTGCTGCTAAGAAGTGGCTCAGCAGTAAACCGCCAGGTCACTACACTGACTGGGATACATTAGCTCAAGATTTTGTTGAGGAATACTTTCCTCCCGCGAGGACAACTGCTTATAAAGACCGCATCTCCAGGTTCACTCAGAGAGAGGATGCAAGCCTTTATGACACTTGGAATGAATTCCAATCTCTTCTCTTCGACTGTCCTCACCATGGGTATGAACAAAGACAGCTGGCTGAATTCTTTGCTCGTGGTATGCACGAAGAATCTTCAAAGTGGGTCAACTCCCTAGCTGGCGGAGATTGCATCGCCCTCACTCCTCAGGATGCCCTTCTACATTTTGCTAGCTGTGCTTCAAAGTCTAGAAACTGGGAGAGACAAAGAGAAGGAACCAAGAGTCAGATAAGTGTTGCAGAGCAAACCAAGGCAGAAGTTCAGAAGCATCTACAAGCAGCCGGTATTCCCAACGACTCTCCGTCAGCTACCGTCTTTTCGGTTGACTGTGGATGGTGTGGATCATGTGCTCATAACGGCGAAAGCTGCCTCAACTTCGGCACAACAGAAGTCTGGTCTACAGAAGAGATCAACTTCATCGATCAGGGCTTCGCTAATAATCAGAAAGGCTATGCCGGTTACAGAAACTACATGCCACGGAACAAGAGCAACCAGTTAGTAGATCCTTATTATAGACCTCCGGGATTCATTGGAGGACAACACCAGTCTCAGGCTAAGCCATACTACAATAGAGACATGGATTATGAGAAGAAGTTTGATCAGATTATGAGCAGACTTGACGACCACGACATTCAACTAAAAGCTCAAGCTGCACTCAATCAAGGACAGAGAGCTCAGAGCCAGAGGATAGAGGATGCTATAAGTAACATGACTAAACTCTTTACTAGCAATCCTCTCCTTAATCCATAAGCATTTCAGGCAGACTCTGGTACAAAGAGCGAACACGCTCAAGCCATTACCACCAGGAGCGGCAAGCAAACAACTGATCCCAAGGCCCCAGAACCTGAAGTAATACCAGATACCAGTGCCGCCATGGATATGCCAGAAATTGAGGATATCACAGAAGAGGAAGAAGAAGCATCTGCTCCTCCTCCTAATCCGCCCAGGACAGCTCCTGAGCCTGTTTTGGCGCCATATGTTCCTCGGATTCCCTTCCCAAAAGCTACAAGGAGCAAGGCTAAGGATCACGACACTCAGTACAAGAAGTGGTACAATGTTCTTAAGACTGCAGAGATCAAGATACCAGTGACTGAAGCTGTGGAAATCATACCACCACTTGGGAAATTCTTTAAGGATCTCGTGAAGAAAGTGAAGAACGGGGAGGCTTACTCTATCACGCTTACTAATGAATGTGCGTCTATTCTCGGTGCGCCATCTCCCATTCGACAGCCGCCACCTCCCCCAGCTAAGTGTCCTGATCCCGGTTCTTTTACATTACCGTGCATCATCAATGGCATTAAAATTGATCGCAGTCTGGTTGATTCTGGTGCTTCTATTAATGTTATGCCTGTTTATTTATATGAAAAGCTGAATCTAGGGCAACTAAAACCGATCACTCTGCATCTCGTTTTAGCCGATAGGTCTGTCAAACTGCCTAGAGGTATAATAGAAGATGTAACTGTTTGCTGTGGTCCGTTTACTATAATGGCAGATTTTGTTGTGTTAGATACTCGTGAGTTAGACGGAACACTTATCCTAGGTCGACCTTTCTTAGCAACTGCTGGTGTGAATATAAACTGCAAACAAGGCCTGTTAACTTTAAGCGTAGGCCAAGAGAGTGTTGCATTTTGCATTAAAGATAGCATGAGATATTCTGTTGCCCAAGATGATAAATGTTATGTTCTTGATCCCCTAGAGTTGGCCTCGGCCAACTCCTTTACTAATGCTTTATCTAGTGATCCACTAGAGTTGTGTTTGATTTCAGGGATTGATAATGCGTTAGACGATCCAGAGTAGTGCTTATGGCAAGATGAGTTAGACGAACAGAAGGAAATATTCACACCCACCACCGCGCCTACACATATTGAGCCAGCTTCGAGTCAGATTACCACTTCATATGAGAATCTGCCAGAACTTACTTTGAAGGAGCTGCCTGACCACTTAGAATACGCATTTCTGGGGAAGGACTGCCAGTTACCTGTAATCATCAGTTCGAATCTATCTCCCGAGCAGAAAGAGCAACTGATCAGACTACTCAAGAAGCATGTCCGAGCTATTGCCTGGCAGTTAGCAGACATCAGAGGCATCTCTGAAACCTTCTGCAAACATCGGATAGTTGTTGATGAAGAATTCAAACCAGTTAGACAACCCCAACGCCGACTTAACCCTCTGATGCAGGAAGTTGTAAAGAAAGAAGTGCTCAAGCTTCTAGATGCTAGTATCATCTATCCTACTGCCGACAGTCCTTGGGTCAGCCCGACTCAAGTCGTTCCGAAGAAAGGAGGAATCACAGTCATCCCTAATCCAAAGGGTGAACTCATTCCTACCCGAACAGTCACCGGATGGAGAGTCTGCATCGATTATCGACGACTCAATGATGCCACCAAGAAAGATCACTTCCCACTGCCGTTCATTGATCAAATGCTTGAACAATTAGCTGGTCATGAATACTACTGCTTCTTAGACGGGATGTCCGGTTACTTCCAGATTCCCATTGAGCTTGATGATCAGGAAAAGACGACCTTCACATGCCCGTTTGGTACGTTTGCTTATCGTCGTATTCCTTTTGGTTTATGTAATGCTCCTGCTACCTTTCAGAGATGCATGCTTGCTATATTTGGGGATCTGGTAGAGAATGTGGTAGAGGTGTTCATGGATGACTTCTCCGTCTATGGATATTCATTTTCACAGTGTCTGGCTAACTTGGATAAGGTGCTAGCCCGTTGTGAGGAAACCAACCTGGCACTTAGTTGGGAGAAATGTCATTTCATGGTTACAGAAGGTATTGTTCTTGGCCATACAATATCTAAGACAGGTATAGAAGTCGATCGTGCTAAGCTTGAGACCATTGCCAGCTTACCGCCACCGACCTCAGTTAAAACAGTTCGAAGTTTTCTCGGTTATGCTGGATTCTACCGGAGATTCATCAGAGACTTCTCCAAGATCACTCTACCAATGACGAAGCTTCTTGAGAAAGATGTTCCTTTTGTCTTTGATAAAGCCTGTCTTGAAGCTTTTGAGACCTTGAAGACTCAACTGACCACCGCACCGATTCTTACAGCACCAGATTGGAATCTTCCATTCGAGATTATGTGCGATGCTAGTGACTTCGCCGTTGGAGCGGTTCGTGGTCAGAGAAAGGAGAAGAGATTTCATCTTATCTACTTTGCAAGCAAGACACTGAATAATGCTCAGAGAAACTACACTACTACGGAGAAAGAGCTCCTGCTATCGTTTTCTCCTTTGATAAGTTTAGACAGTATCTGGTTCTTTCACATACCATTGTCTACACAGATCATGCTGCCCTGCGCCACTTATTAGCCAAGCAGGACTCGAAGCCACGTCTCATCCGATGGATCCTTCTACTCCAAGAGTTCGACATTGAAATTAAAGATAAAAAGGGAGCAGAAAATCTAGCAGCGGATCATCTTTCCCGATTGGAGGAATCACAAACAGATAAGTCTACTACCCCTATCAATGATTCTTTCCCTGACGAGCTGTTGCGTGTTGAAACGTATGAACAGGTTAACAACATAGCTATCGAGCCCTGGGCAATTCCTCACGCTCAAGATCTGAGTAATGCCGCCGATTCAGATGAGCCTTGGTATGCAACTCTGGCTAACTATCTCTAACAGGCATTGTACCTTCTGAACTGGATTTCAATGCACGCAAAAAGCTCTTTAAAGAAGCCAAGTCATACTTCTGGGATGAGCCTTTCTTATACCGCATCAGTCTTGACGGGATGATCCGGAGATGTGTCTCTTACACGGAAGCAGCTGACATCATGCGTAAGTGCCATGAAGGACAGTTCGGAGGACACTTTGGAGGAAACCGCACGACAAGAAAGGTACTCGAAACAGGTTTTTATTGGCCTTCAATCTTTAGTGACTGCGACGTCTTTGCTCGATGTTGTGATGCATGCCAGTGATCAGGTAACATCTCAAACCGTAATGAGATGCCCCAAATTGTTTCTTTAACTGTTGAAATTTTTGATGTTTGGGGAATCGATTTTATGGGTCCGTTCACACCCTCCAACGGAAACAAGTACATTCTTGTAGCCGTTGATTACGTTTCTAAGTGGGCTGAGGCTGAAGCTTTACCCACTAATGATTCTAGAGTGGTGGGACGGTTCCTTACCCGTCTTTTCACGCGTTTTGGTTCACCGCGCTTCATCATAAGTGATAGGGGTACCCACTTCCACGGACAATTCGACCGAGTGTGCAAACGCTTTGGCGTCACCCACCGAATGTCCATGGCTTACCACCCTCAAGCGAATGGTCAGGCGGAAGTGACAAACCGTTAGCTCAAGCGGATTCTTGATAGGACAGTTGGCCGGTCTCGCAAGGACTGGTCATCTAAGCTCAATGATGCCTTATGGGCATATCGAACTGCCTACAAGACTCCCATCGGTACCTCACCGTATCAGCTGGTCTATGGCAAGTCATGTCATTTACTAGTTGAGCTTGAGCACAAGGCATTCTGGGCTAACAAAGAGTTGAATATGAGCTATGTAGTAGCAGGTAATAACTGCCACAACCAGATCGATGAGCTTGAGGAGCACCGTCTCCACGCTTATGAGAGCACGAAGCTATACAAAGAACGCACCAAGAAAATTCATGACTCTCAATTGAAGACGATCAAGCAGTTCTACCCTGGAGAAGAAGTGCTCTTATATAACTCTCGATTAAAGCTCTTTCCGGGTAAGTTGAAATCCCGATGGTCTGGCCCTTATACCGTGGTCCGACAGACACCCTTAGGCAGCGTCTACATTAAATTGCACGATCAAGAGCCGTTTGTGGTCAACGGGCATAGGCTTAAGAAGTATCTGCAAGGGTTAGCCGTCTCTTCCATCGACGTACACTACTTCACGTTGGAACCGTGACACGATTCCAGGTATCGTCTGGCTCACGGACGTTAAACAAGAGCGCTTCGTGGGAGGCAACCCACGGCTGGAGTCAGTTACTTTTCGTTTTGAGTCGTTTCTGTTGTAAACCCCTTTTGAAAAAAAAAACCCAACCACCGTTTTCAAATCAATTTTTGGCGAAAATGTGTCATTATTCTCGCCGAAAGTGTGTGTTCAAAAATCAACCTGTTCTCCTGTTCCGACTTTTCAAACCGAACACCCACAAGCTTTTCGCCGAAACCACATCATGGTTTTCATTGCAATTTTTGCCGAATATGAACTGCAATTTTGCCGAAAATTCTGTGCCACCCAGCACCTATTTAAGTGGCCCCATTCTTCATATTTTCGCCCCAACTTCTGAAAACCTTAACCGGTCCTCTCACCCCTCCTTCTTTGCAATCCGGCTGCCGCCGCCTCCTCAACCGACGACCGGCCAAGCCGACGCTCGACCATTCCCCGCCGCCGTTCCTTTAGCTGCCGTCGGCCTTCTCCCTTACCTTGCCCCTGTTTCAAAACCCTAGAATCGGAGTTTTCAGCCCCGGTTCCGGTCGACCTAGTTTTCAAGTTTTTCATCAGTTTCGCGGATTTCCAATCGTCTTCTCGAGTCATGTCTTCACGGTTAGTTGTTCAGCCCTTGATTGTGCATCTTTTGGCTTTTTGATTTCGGTTTTTGGCATGGTTGACTTTGGTTGACTTTTTGGTTCTCCCTCATTCTTCATGATTGCTTTGTCGGTATCAATTGGCTAGGTTCTGGTATTGTTTTGTGGCCTTTTCAGAAGCATGACTTGTTGTCTATGAGATCATGTTACTGAATCATTCCATTCTTCATGCTTGCTGGATGAATTGACAGTTCTTTACTGCTATTTCTTGATTCGATAATCTCTCGGTTAATTTGTTTACCCCAACTTGTCAACTTAAGTGTGGGGTAAGATTCTTATCATCTAATGCTGGTCATCTCTGAGTTGTGCTTTACAGGGCTCCCAAGCGTTTTAAGACTACCAGTGCAGATAGAGCGCAGTGATCCTCAGCTCGCCATAGCACGGGGCATCGACCTTTCGACAGACTTTGAGCATTGCACGTCCCTCCCTCATCGAGTTCCCCAGTCAGTTGAGCACCCACTGTCGCGAGCGCAAATCACTTCGGAGATGCATGAGAGGCTGGCGCGTATTGAGAAGTGGCAGATAGACTACTCGGCTGGTTCGCTTCAATGGCAGAAGGAACGAGTAGCACATGAAGAGACTCAGAACGAGCGTTGGTCCACTCTCCAGCGATTCATGGCCGCCCAGTCTGCCCTACACACGGATGATATCGCATGGCGACAGCAGCTGGAGCGGCGGCTTGACCTTTCACCTATCACGATTCAACCACCACCCCCTCCCGCGGAACAGTGATCAGGTTGTTTCTACCCTTTTCCATTTCTTTTCTTTCTTCTTTTCGGGTTTCCACCCAATTTTATTTTGTGTGGATCTGGGACACTTGTCCCGGTATCCTTTTGATCTTTTTGTTGTTTGTGTTTTGTAGGATTTTGAGTAGCTACTCCACTCCGCTCCGGACTCTCCGCGCTTATCCACTACACCGCCCTCCACCCTCCAGGTTCTTCATTTCTCTCTTCTTTAGTTTAGTCCTGTGAGGACACAGAACAGTATAAGTGTGGGGTAGGGTGTTAGATAACCATGCATGATCTTGATTGCCTATCCTTGTGTGCCTCGTGATTCCTGTCCAGTCTCTCTAGCAATAGAATGGCTCAGTTTTTTATTTTTTTGAGGTTAAGTTGTATTCAAACCTTCATAATGATGCTTAGACTGCTTAACCTAGAACCTGAGAATCAACTTGTATACTTTGATGCTAAACTGCCTGGTCAGAACAGAATTTTAAAATCACACTTGTAGTTTGTAGCCTTGATTGCATGAAAATGACCGAATCCGACTAGCAAACCAACTGTGAGCTTTTGATCCATTGCACGTAACTCGCAATTTTAATTCTTTCTGAGTGGTTTTCTGTTTGCTTAAATGAGTTAGAATTTGCATAAGACCTACTCGAGACCACACGATGACACGAGTTCTAGAAGGATAGGGGCACCTAGATTCAGCTACTAAGCCAGATAGCCTACCAAACGATAAAATCCACTAGGTTTAGACCTTTGAGCTTGGCCTGTTCTTTTGGTTCGATAATACATTACAGCCATTTCCCATTCCTTCCATTCCCCGTTGATCCCCTGTGGCTGTAGTTCTAGATTGACCTACCGGAAGTCGGTTTGTGGTAACCTGCCTATAGCCATTAAACAGGTGGTCTTAGCTAATATGTCCAGACGTGTAAACCCCTCTAGCGACTAAAAGAAAATCGGCACAAGAGAAGAAAAATAGAAAGAAAGAAAAAGAAGCAAGCTTCAGAAAAAAAAAGAAGTAGAAAAATCAGAAAAAATAAGAAAAGTTTCAAAGTATTGTTCAATAAAACGTTCTTCTCCCTACAAATGGAAGAACGAAGTCAAAAGAAAAAGAAAAAGAAAAAATGTGTGTTTGTAAAAGAAAATAAGTGCTAGGCTGCTTGAGGGTATCATAGGACGAGCATTCATTATTCCACCCGTGTTTGGTTAGACGGTAGGAAGCCATAGATTAGATTTGAGGGAAGTCAGTCGAAAGCTACACCGCACAAAGCCATCATCATTCATTCCCATCATCCATCTCATTATAAACCTGAGTAGTGTAGACTTCATTACGGTCCTAGCAGGGAAGTCCTTCTTGACTAGATACTCGTGTTGTCACAGTGGTGGAGATGTGGTCGAAATGCAAACCTATGACAGAATTCGGTAACAAAAAATGATCGAGAGCAGAAACACGTCCTTAAACACAGAGAGTGAGAGTCCCCATTGTACTATATATATCCTGTGTGAGGAGTCTGGTCGGTCAGGTCAAATTCGTGCATAATTGGTTGCTAATTACTTGTCGTGTGCAGTTTATTAGTGAGACCAGGTAGTTTGGCTGATCTGTATGCATGTTAGGTTTCTTGTTCTAGGAATTAGCGGTCTAATAATTTGTTGTGTTTGCTTGAGCTCCAATTTAATCGATCTTATCATTTATGAACATGAGAGTTTCTATTCAGTTTGCTTGAGGACAAGCAAAAGCTTAAGTGTGGGGTATTTGATGACACTCGATTTGACGTGATTATCAGCCTCATTTAAGCGACATTTCTTTGCTTAAGACATGGTTTTTAGGGTAGAATAACGAATATTCAATCGATTGCCCTATCTCGTGCCATGTGTTACCTTGACCCGTTTCGGGTCTATTTGATGGTTTTCTAGTGTTTTATGTTAGCACAGGTTTTTGCCATCGAATACGGTAGCCAAGGACGTGTCTTAGACGTTGGAACCCCGAAGAATCACACATAAATCAACCGGAGAGATCGCTCAAGTCAAAGAAAACGACTGCCCCATTTACACATGTATTTTCGGCGAAAATACCCTTGGGTTTTCGCTGAAAACGAAAGAAGGAATCCACTGCCCTGAGTAGGAAGAAGTTTTTGCCGAAATTCCTCTATTATTTTCGGCGAAAATCCCAGTTGAAATCAGAAAATCTCGGGTAGGTATAAATACAGAATTCGGCGGCTAATGAAAAAGGAGGGGAATCAATTAACACACAACACACAGTCGGAGGGGAGAGACAGGACGAGTAGATAGAGTTCGAGGAGCCAGGAACGGATCGTGACGCCATCCATCCACTTCGGAGAGCCAGTGCTAGGAGTTGAAGATCCAGCAGATTGAAGCTGCCAGGAAACATCGAAATTAGGTTTTACAGTTCTTCTCTGTTCTCCTACCTGAGATGTATTCTTCGTTTGTCTTTGATTCTTCTGTATTGAATATGAGTAGTTAAACTCGTGTAGCTTAGATTAGATGAACCCTAAGTGACCCAGGGCTTAAAGCGGTCACGGATCGGTGGTGATTAGATTCGAAGTTCATTCAGTTTATCTTTCATGTTTGATTTGTTCTTCGTTTTCTGTGTTTCTTGTCTGGTTTGGCCACCTAGATTAGATTCTTGTTAAGCTAAGGATAGAAGCGAACGCTCGCCTTACTTTAAAACACCAAATCGAACAATCAACCTTATAATTGGAGTGTGCCTTTCGTAGGAACCGATTAGGGTTGATCCATTGCTAGAGTAACTCATTAATCATTAGAATTTGCACCAGTTAAGTTAAGTCTTGCGAGAGGCGAACGTACCCGGGCGGCTAATTAATCGTGGTAGCTAGATCGGATAGAGCGAACGTTCGCCAGTGTTAAACCTAAGGGTCAGGAGTTATGATGGTGTTTGTGAACTAAATGAACTAGAATCGAAAGTTACTGGTCTGTTGACTGTTGTTGCTCTGGTAATCTAAGGGGGATTCGAAGTCTAAGCTTGTCCGTCATCTTTCTAGTCAACCAATCAATCTTCCATCTTCCTTCGCTTTAATTCTCATTTCAAATTATTTTTGCATTTTTAGTATAGAAGTCGTGGAACTCACACCACGCACAACTTGTGTTTGAACTTGAATTAATTTGCTAACATCTTTGAGTAAGGAAGTAGAGAAAACCCCTGGAATACGATCTACCCTAGCTTTTGTTAGCTTTGTTAGTTATTTGTTTGAACGCATCACAACGACTGCGTTCACCAACCACCCTCCTTTAAAATGGAAGGAAAAATTTAGTTCCATAAGCTGGCTCATGCTAATGAAACTACCGACAATGTTAGAGATCAGTAACACGTTCGGTACGATCAAGGGACCCAACCTAACGGAACCCTTCCCTTTGGACTTTGCTTTGGAACCCCTTCCAAAGGAAACGAGTTGATTAAAGCTACGATCTAGAGAAATGAAGGAGTTTTCATTCGGTGTCATGTGATTAGGGCAGCTGCTATCTAGTGTCCATTCTATTTTCATAGAATCGCAAAAGGGACAGAAATCGGTCAAGTAAGGATTACCAGGAGGGACTGGCAGACTCTCAGTGGTGGGAAAAAAGTTGAGGAATGGAGTCGCTCCTGCATTTTTCCTTCCTTCACCGACAACTTCCATCCGAACCTCCCGTAAGTATTGACGGAATCCCCTCAAAGCACCATGCGGGTGACACTTGGAACCGAGCTTCATCTGGGTTAAATACCCAAGTGAAGGAAACGTTGATCTCCAACACAAGATCTACGTAAATCTCTCGCTTTCTTCGAAGACACGTGAACGGCTGAGAATCGTCCACCGCATCAGCTCTACTTTTGAGGCGCCATTAAAGCCTGAACCTGTGTTGTCATGTCGTTCTTTTTACTTTTAACTTTTGAGTCCGAACGGCGGCTTCTTGGGCAAGCTAACCGTAACCTCTTCTTCTGTAAATCAACACCCTCCCTCTAAGTCATTCTCTAAAGAAAAATGACTTGCTCTGATGAAACGGAAACCTTGAGTGGGGTAAACTTTATCCTTCTAATAGTCATTCCTCTGTTCGTGGCTCTCGCCTTCATCCTAAAATTATGCAAACACATAGACCGATGAAGGCGTCAAGAAAATCCTCTAGGAGGACCAGTTCGGCGGAGTCGAACAGAAGTCTCATCGCGCATGCCTTAGTATTTCTTCGAATTCATGTTGTAACCTTATTCTCTTTCTTGTGGTTTTTGCTTGGGACATAAGAATGTATTGTCTCAGACTGTGCATACGTTCTTTAATCACTGGCTAGTTGGTAAGAATTATGTTTCTCAGAATCCCTGCGGATGGCAGGCGAACCAAGAGATGCCAATAGTTTGTATCGATACTTTAACTAGCGAATTTAAAAAGACGATCTAGTAATTCGCGCTTGTTTAACCGTACTTGTCGACACTCCCAATGATGGCACCTCCCCTTCCCCTTCCCTTTAGGAACCCCTCCCCCTCTCTTCTCTTCTTTCTCTCGATAGCCGAATCACCGGTGGGAATCTTGAAGTCCTCCATCGCAGTCGCTTCAAGAATGGAAAGGGTTTATGACGAGGACTACACCATGAAGAAGGCTATCATCCTCGGGACTGGATGCCTCCTTCTCATAGTCTCCTTCTTTTACTTTGTATGTATAGGTTATCATAGAGGCGTCTTCGATGGACCTATGGAAGCATTCGAGAAAACGGCAATCATCATCTGTTTAGTGATCTTGTTTCTGGCTTGCCTTCCTTTTAGTTTTCTTGAATGAAAAATTAAGTTTTTTTTCATGTTTATGACTTGCTCCGGTTTGGCACCGTTAAAGTTAACTGTCGTCTGATTTTGAGGATGAAATATTTTTAAGGAGGGGAGAAAATGTTACGCCCCGAATCTCTGAACCGGAATTTTTATTTTATTTTATTCCATACGTTTGAGAAATGACCGCAACTTGGTGTTTAAATGATTTCGAGGCAAGTTAATTTCACTCATGGAAGACGGAGCGAGAGGTTAAGTGACTGACTCGACTCTTGCGGACCTGGGTTCGACTCAGATTGGACGCACGACCTTCCTGCTAAAATTTTGGTCATCTATGCCTGAATTTATTTAACCCCGATATAGTGTGAAGTGTTCGATGCGGTAGTCCTCGGTAATCAAATGGTTTTATAATTTGGTTAAGCTCGGATTCCAAGGGAAGGCGAGTAAGGGATAATGGAACACGGTTGCTTGGAATTCAAGAATTCTGCTTGGCCGAGTTGGTCGAGGAATCGAACCAACAACCTAAAGGTCACAGGTTCGAGTCCCTGCTCCAGCAGATCATTTATTTTTATTAGTTTTCAGTCTTTTTTTAAAATGACGTAGTTTCGATAAATGTTGACATCATAGTGACGTCACTACCATGTCAGCATCTCCTTCTCCGCTGAACAGAAGCCGCTGTCGCTTCTCTGTTTCCTGGCGACTCCTTTACAGTTCCAATGACGACCCAATCCTTCATATAATGAATGTTTGTCGGGTTTTGATGATTGTAAATCATCACCACATGAATTCCGACCCCTCCAGCTCCATTATTGGCCTGAATATCGCCAAAACGAAGCTACCTTGTCGGATTCGTCAGGCTACGTCGACCACTCAAATAAACGACCTTTCACTCCTTTCTTTTCATGACCTTGGCTTTTGGGGTACTCCAGAGGGCATCTAGAGGCTAATGAGTCGGCTATAAAAGCTAGCGAGCCTTCGATTTCGAGTTACGGAAGGTCACCATCGTAACTCCGATGAGAAGCTGTGTCAGGGAGTTCCAAACGTGCCCAAGCCAAAAAGTACATTCGTTAGCCTCGTCTTTGACCCCTGAAGCTTTCCCCATATTCAAAAGTTTGTTTCGGTTCGAGAATAGAAGGAAGAAAGCTCATCGGAAAAGCTTCTCTGCCGCCGACGACTTTCCTGCAAATTAGATGAAGAAGATGGTAAATTGCAGTTTGGTCACCGGATTTCCTATGTCACGGTTCAGTCCTCTAATTTAATTTCAATTACTGTCGCAGTCCTAAACTATCAACTTTTGACAGATTTTGATGTGAATCGCCGCAACCGCGGGCAGACGACCCTAGAACACCGCAAGTTGATGATCGTGCAACGAGGTAGAAATGGTCGGGAACCGGGATGGAGAGAGGACTTTGACCCGCTAGCTATAAAGAGCTAGGAACCAGAAGTATCAAGTCGAAGGCGCCACTTCAAGGGGAGGATACCCTAGACGATAAGCCGGTCTAAACGACAGTCAATTCCATGAAAGCCGAGAAGAGAATAGCAATTCCATGCTAAGAGAAAACCGAAGTTTAAGAGCTTATTAATTTCAAGGTGTCATGAATACAAGAGGTGGCCGGCGGCCTCCTTATATAGGTGAGGGAACAAGCTCTCCTCCCTAAAGACTACTTCCTAAATAAGAATAAAATAAACAAAAACTAAAAGAGTCCTAATTAGAATACTAAAGAGGACTTAAACTAATCCTAATCTACACTAAAAATAAGGTAAATTCGGACTCCAATCCCACAAGGAATAAGAATCCTATTTAGAGAAGAACTCCTAACTTGGGTGCCAAGTTTCCCCAAAAATAGCCTAAACGGGTTCTGGAATTATGGGCCGAATAAATACCAAAAAAATTCCTAAAATTCTGATCTTTTTCAGCTCCATAGTAGAGTCCATGGGCTACAACTTTCATGTTGGACATCAGTCCAAATTCTGTCTCCAAGTAGCCCATATTCGTCAATCCTTGTCGGACTAGGAATCTGTCCAGAAATCAGGGTTTGGCCCTTGTTCACTTTAGTTCTAGCCCGTAGTTTCTTAGTCATGAGCTGAACTCTTGGCTCTCCTCCAAGGTAGGATTCCCTTGATCCTCTCCTATTGGATCAGGCTCAGGTGGTGGCCTGATCACAGCTCCTTGCTTGGCCTTCCTCGGATCAGCATCCGAGCTCCACTCCTTGATGCTTAGGCCAAGCATCACTAGGACTTGTTCTAGCCCTATCTCCTTCAATACTCCTCCAAATTGAGCTCCGTTTGTTGGAGGGTGCTCCTCATGCTTCAAGCTATCCAAGGAACTTGTTATTTCCCAAAAGTCACGGGTCAATTGTTGGCTGGGCCAAAAGTGCTTCTCTATGGCATCCGGGCACGGGCTCGGCTCGGGTGTCTGGCTCAGCTCTCGGCCTTCTTCAATTCTGTCCGAGCCTTTTGACTTCTATCTTTTCCAGGTCTTCAAGGATGCTTCCTCAGTCACTTTCAGGTCCAATTGGGCTCTAGGGCTCGTTGGAGTCGATCTGGAGCCTAGCCTTGGTGCTAGGCTCGGTCCGGGGTCCGGGTCGGGGCTCGGTGTCAGCATCAGCTCCTGGCGGGTCATTAGCCTGACTCTGGCTGGCGTAGCAGCTGGCCTTGGGGCCTGGCTGAGGATCAACATCCTCCCAGGTGCATCTTCTAGGCTTCGGGGGTGGTGCTGGTGTAGGCCTGGTGATGTGAACCGCTGCAACCATGGGCAGACGACCCTTGAACACCGCAAGTTGATTATCGTGCAACGAGGTAGAACCGTCGAGAACCGGGGATGGATGAGGACTTTGACCCGCTAGCTATATAACAGCTAGGAACCAGAAGTATCAAGTTGTAGATGCCACGACAAGAGATTGATGCTCTTGATGATAAGTCGAGCCTTCAGTGTCGCAACATGCAGATACAATAAGGGTTTCAAGAACAAAGTTTTATCAAAGGGGGTTGTTTATTTCGTAAAAGTCTGAATACAATGGGTGGCCGGCGGCCTCTATATATAGGTGAGGGAACGAGCTCTCCTCCCTGAAGTCTAATTCTTAAATAAAATAGAATAAAGAGTCCTATTCCTAAATAGAATCCTAAAACCCCTAAATAATCCTACTAAAAAAGAAAAAAAATTAAATAGTCTTTAAAAACCGAAAATACAACTCAAATAGGACTAAAACTCTTAAAACCCTAATCCGGCAGTTTTAGGGTTTCCTAGTCCGGGTGGGACTAGGACTCGGCGGTCCACCGGTCTCGGGTCGGGCCTTTGCTCGGCTCCGGGCTTTCTTCTTCTTCAAACGGGGTCCTTCGTCTGGCCTTAGGGCCTGATGCTCTGGGCTTGTCCAAGGGCCAGGGTCGTGCCAAAAGGCTTGGGCCACACGTGGCTAGCCCCATAAAATACTCCGGATCGGCCCGACTCTCGGTCTGGGGCTCGGGGCTGGGCCTTAGTGGGATCTTCTCCATTTCTGCTCGGGGCTTCCTCTCCTAGCTTCGGGCATCTCCTTAAGTAGCTCCATCTGTGGCTCTCATGGGCTAGGGTCGGGCCAGGAGTGGTACCCTAACTGGTTCCTACGAAAGGCACACTCCAATGATTAGGTTAATTGTTTGATTTGATGTTTTAAAGTAAGGCGAGCGTTTGCTTATATCCTTAGCTTGATAAGAATCTAATCTAGGTGCTCAATCCAGACAAGAAACATGAACAATGAAAAACAAATCAAACATGAAAGAGAAACTGATTAAACTTTGAATCTAATCACCGCCGATCCGTGACCACTTTTAAGCCCTGGGTCATTTAGGGTTCATCTAGTCTAAGCTCTATGAGTTTAGCTACTCATGTTTTTCACAAAAGAATCAAAGACAAAGATAGAGTTCATCTTGAACAGAGGAAGAACAGAAAAGGATCTGAAAAACCTAATTAAGATGTCTCCGGCAGAACTTTGATCTCCGGTAAGCTGCAATCCTAGATCCGAGTCTTCGAGATGAAAGGGATGGCGTCACGATCTCTTTCTGGCTCTCCGAACTCTAAACTCTACTCCAGAACTCTTGAGAATCCTTGAAGTATTTGGTATTAGTTGGTATTTTGAGGTATGATCCGTCTCCCTCTATATTGGGCCGCCAGTTAAGTATTTATACTTAACCCTAATACCTCCGGATTTTGCCTGGAATTTTCGCCAAAAATGAGCTTGAGTTTTCACCGAAAATTCCTTTGCAAATTGAGTGATCGCCGACTGCTTTCTCCTGTGATTTTTGGACGCCGGGGTTCTCGGCGAAAACTCCAAGTTTTCGCCGAAAACCTTGGGGGATTTCGCCGAAAACTTCAGTGTAAAATGGGGCAGGGTTTGGTTCGACTTGATTGACTCCTTGGATCGATTCCGGTGCGATTCCTTGAGGTTCCAACGCCTTAGACACGTCCTTGGCTACTTATTTGACGGCAAAAAGTTGTGCTAACGTAGAAACACTAGAAAACCACCAAATAGACCCGAAACGGCCAAAGTAACACAAATGGCACGAGATAGAGGAATTGATTGAATATTCGCTATTCTACCCTAAAAATCATGTCTTAAGCAAGGAAATGTCACTTAAATGAGGCTGATAATCACGTCAAATTGAGTGTCATCAATGATCCTTTAGAAATAACAAAAATAATTACAAGGGAGTATAGGACTTGACCTAGTGCTTTATCGGGGCTCCGTGGGGTTTCGGCTCTTACCGGGGCTGGTACGGGGGCTCTAGTCTCGGGCTTGAGGACTTCGGGCCATACTGGGGCTGGGGCCGGGGCTGGGCGCTGGAGGGCCGGTGTTGGGCGCTCCGGCGCTGGGCGCTGGGGCACCGGGGCGCCGGTGCTGGGCGCTCGGGCGCTGGGCGCTAGGGGGCCGGGGCGGGGCGCTGGGGTGCCGGAGCTGGCCGCTGGGGCGCCGGTGATGAACCCCCGGTGCCCTGGACCCAGCCAGATCTGCCCTTGACCCGGAGCCAAGTTAAAGCCTTCAAGACACGGGTCACCGCTTACATAGGAGATTGGAGTCGAGCCAAGCACGAGGAACAAGACCAGAGGTTCATCAGGGAAGGATGCACGGTGCTGACCCTTGATGGCCGACAAAAGATCAATAAGGGAGGCAAAAGCCCGAAGGACCCTGCCCCGGCCCCGGCGGATACGGCCAACCAGCCCCTACCCCGGCTAACTCTACTCCACACTCAGAATCTGGCGGAGAAATTGATGCTAGTAGATTCAGGAAGTCAAAAGACTTGGAAGGGACCTCACTTGTCCGAGGAAATATCAAGCATAAGGCCAGAACAGCCCGGCATCACCAAAACCCTAGCACCGGGTCCGGAGCAGTTGATGCCAAGTCGGTCACCAGCACTGAAGGACGCCACCCGACCGCCCGATCACCCGGAACCCTCGGTAATTACAGAAATGCCACCGCGCGGGTTCCAGGCACTTTTCCTAGCCGCGTCCGGAGGTTTTCCTAGTCCCACCCGGACAAGGACATCCGATGTGCCCTAATCCGCCCGGATTAGGGTTTTGATCGATTTTGCCGGTTTAGGAGTTTATATTTCGGACAACTTAGTTATTTTTAATATTTTCCTCGGCCTATTTTTTAGGAATATTTTAGTTTTTCCTTATTAAAGTTGGAACCGGCCTTGGCCACCCTTGATCTATAAATAGAGGCCTCGGCCACCATTGTAAGACACGTTGAATGATAATTGAAATTTCAGAACTTAGTTCTTTTTCCTTCAAGTCTTTGCTCGTTGTTGCTTAGCTTAAGGTTTGGTTTATCATCAAAGGCATTCATCCTTTGTGTGTGGCACCAATTCGACTAAATACCTTGGGGTTCCTAAGTCAATACTTAGTGGATTTCAAGTGTTCTCCGCGGTTTCAAAGGTTAGGTTCTCGTGGGGCTGATAATATAGTTTTGGGTGTTGAGTCGATCCCTTCCTAGAGGAGGCGGTTCGCATCAGCTGATATCAGAGCACGGTTCAACTCTTGGACCAACAATCTATCCAGTTTTCAGGTTCTTTTACTTGAATTCATATCTTTTAGCTTTCGTTGTTTTCAGTTTCAGAAAAACCCTAAAAAAATAGCTTCATTGTGTTTGTTCTAGTCTTCTACCTTTCTTTTATTTAGTTGTGAGAAAAAGCTGTGGCCGATCAAAGAAAAATACAAAAAGAGTCTAAGAAAAAGAAAAGAAAAGAATCAAGGTCTTTAAAAATAGAAATCTGACCTAACTAAAAAGCAAGGCCACGTTCACAAATCAAGGTAGTAGATTAAGTTCAAGAAGAGGGGTTTTTCAAAGCTTAGCTAGTAGCTTTCTTAAACACCCAAATTTGCTTGTCTTGTCATCCCACGACCTAGCCCCAAGATTCTGGCCCCTAGAAATCTGAAACCCTAGGTATAAGGTCTTGTTAGTGTCATTGGTAGACTTAGACTACATAGCTTCGAAGAAACTTGCAACTACTTGAATTGAGATTGTCTTTGTTTTGAAATTTTCAAAGAAAACCCTAATTTGAGTGACTTCAAAATTTCATACACGAGTGGTAAGAAAAAGAGTGTGTGAGGATCATTAGAGAGATTTTGGGAGGATCTTTGTTCGTGACTAATCATGGCAGATGAGAGATTTAATGCTTTGGAGGCACAAATAGCTGCTATGGCTCAGAACATGGCTCGGATCACCGAGCAGATTGGAGCCCCGAATGGAGATGGCCCCCGGTGGCCAAGGAGGAATGAGCAGGAGGAAGATGATGATGTGAGCAGCTTGAAGCTCAATGTGCCTAAGTTTGCTGGCAAAGCAAACCCCGACGAGTACATTTATTGGGAGAGGAGCATGGAGGATTTCTTTGAGTGCCATAACTATTCCAAGAGGAAAAAGGTAACCCTAGCCACAATTGAGTTTACTGACTATGCTGCCTTGTGGTGGGCTTAACTCAGGAATCAGATCAGGAGAGAGGAAGAGGACCCCGTCGTTAGTTGGAGGAGTCTCAAAAGAAAGATGAGGAGAAAGTTTGTACCGAGCAGCTACAACCGAGATTTGCACACCAAGCTTCGATTTTTGAAGCAAGGGAGCATGTCGGTTGAGGAGTACAACAAGGAGATGGAGATCCTGGTTGCACGGCTTGACCTGAGTGAAGATGAAGATGCCAAGATAGCACGTTTCACCGGAGGATTGCAAAAGGAGATTCTACACCAAGTCAACATCCTCAACTTTGCTGACTATGATGACTTGATAAACGTGGCTACTAGGGTTGAGAAGGAGCTGAAGAACGGTCTTGGAAGAAGGACTACCCCGTCGCCACCGATCAGTGCCCCGATGAGAGGAGACAGAAGCGCCAGACACACCCCATACAGGCCAAACCCTAACCGGAGCTCTGGATCGAGACCAAACCCTAATCAAGGGTCGGCATCACGGGTAAACCCTAACCCCGGTTCAAAAATCCCTACTACTAATGCTCGGCCAAGCGCCATTGTGTGTTTTAAGTGTCAAGGTAGGGGTCACATAGCAAGGGACTGCCCTAATACCCGAGCCATGGTGCTTAGAGAGGGAGAAGTTGTGACGGACGACTAGGTGGAACCAATTATTGAAGAAATTGAGGAAGAGTCTAGTGAAGGAGAAGAAGTTGATACGGAAGGCTTAGAAAAATTTTCAGCCTTCCACAGCCGAGTGATCACCCCGATCACGCTGACTGACGCCGAGCAGCACTACCCCGGGTCAGCACCAGCACTACCCCAGCACAGCACCCCGCACTGCCCCGGCTCAGCGCCCAGTCCTGCCCCGGACATCCTGTCCGCGCCGGTTAATGTCAATCGGCCCACCCTGGGTCTTTTGAACATTCCCTCGGCCAATTTTGGTCTGAAGACAGCAGGAGGACTCTTTGACGACCCAAAGCAGAGCGCCGGCCCCGACGGCCACTCGGCGCCCTCGACGGTCAAAGAACCAACAACCACCCGTGCCCGGATTCAGTTTTCAGCCGTCTCCCGGCGGATCCTGAGTGCACAGCCTAAAGAAGATGGATGGGAACAGAGGGACAATCTATTTCATACAAGGTGTGTGATTTTAAATAAACTTTGCACTTTGGTTATTGATGGTGGGAGTTGTACCAATGCAGTGAGCTTGGAACTTGTCAAGGGCTTGGGAATTCCTACTCACACACACCCTAAACCCTACCGCTGCATTGGTTGAGTAATAGTGGCGATTTGAAGGTCAACAAGCAAGCACACATCCCTTTGAGCATTGGGAGATACCAACTCAAACATGGAGACACTACTTTTAAGTTGAAGCCATTATCACCTACAGAGATACTCAAGGACCAACTAGAGAGAAAGGTGAGCCGAGAGAAAAAAGAGAGAGAGCTCAAGAAACGAGAGATGAGAGAAGAAAAGAGTGAGCCCTCAAAAGAAAAAGATACAAAAACAGAAGATAAGACAAAAACAGAATCTCATGATCTTAAGGATCAAAGAGCTCAAAAGAGTAAGGTCGAGAGGAGAGAAAACCTGTTAGCTAAACCTAGTGAGATCAAACAAACCCTAGTCTCTAGGAAATCCCTCGTGGTCATTCTATACAAAGAATGTTTGATTTCTAATCCTAACACTTCTCTTCCTAGTGCTATGACTTCACTTTTGCAGGATTTCAAAGATGTTTTCCCCAAAGATATCCCTAGTGGATTACCCCCAATCCGAGGCATTGAACATCAAATTGATCTTGTACCGGGAGCATCACTTCCTAACAAGGCTGCCTATCGGACAAATCTGGAGGAGACCAAGGAAATCCAGCAACAAGTAGAAGAATTGATGGACAAGGGTTATGTGAGAGAAAGCATGAGCCCATGTGCCGTGCCGGTTATCCTTGTGCCAAAGAAGGAAGGAACTTGGAGGATGTGTGTCGACTGCCGAGCCATCAATAACATCACAGTTAAGTACCGACACCCCATCCCTAGGTTAGATGATATGCTTGATTAACTGCATGGAGCCACAATCTTTTCTAAGATAGATTTAAGATCAGGCTATCACCAAATCCGAATGAAGGAAGGTGATGAATGGAAAACTGCCTTTAAAACTAAACTAGGTTTGTATGAATGGATGGTTATGCCTTTTGGTTTGACTAATGCACCTAGTACCTTCATGAGATTAATGAATCAAGTCCTTAGGCCTTTCATAGGGAAATTTGTAGTAGTCTATTTCGATGACATTCTAATCTACTCAAAAACCCTAGAAGAACACCTAGCCCACTTGAAATCTGTCCTAGAAACCCTAAGACAAGAACAACTATATGCCAATATGGAAAAGTGCATCTTTTGCACCGATCACCTTGTGTTTCTTGGCTTTGTTGTTAGCTCTGCAGGAATTAGGGTTGATGAGGACAAGATCGAAGCAATCAAGTCATGGCCAACCCCAAAGAACATCACTGATGTCCGAAGCTTCCAGGGGCTTGCAAGCTTCTATAGAAGATTTGTGAGGGACTTTAGCACCATAGCTGCCCCTCTCACGGCTGTTATTAAGAAGAATGTCCCCTTCCATTGGGGAGCACCTCAAGAGGCAGCCTTTGAAGCACTTAAGAAGAAACTCACCGAAGCCCCCTTGCTTAAGCTACCCGATTTCTCAAAACCTTTTGAAATCGAGTGTGATGCTTCGGGAGTAGGAATTGGAGCTGTGTTGATGCAAGAAGGGAGGCCTATTGCCTACTTCAGTGAAAAATTGAGTGGTGCCACCCTCAATTAGCCCACCTACAACCAAGAACTGTATGCCCTGGTCCGAGCCTTGAAAACTTGGCAACATTACTTGTGGCCCAAGGAGTTCATAATTCGAACCTATCATGAGTCCCTTAAATACTTAAAGGCTCAACATAAATTGAACAAAAGGCATGCAAGGTGGGTGGAGTTCATTGAGTCCTTCCCTTACATCATCCACTACAAACAAGGTAAGGAGAATGTGGTAGCCGATGCCCTTTCTCGAAGGTATTCCCTAATCACTGCCCTGCGTTCGAAATTCATTGGTTTTGAGCATATCAAGGATTTATATGTGACTGACCCCGACTTTAAAGATATCTTTGAGTCATGCCAACATGTAGGGTTTGAGGATTATTATAGGCAGAATGGATACTTGTTCAAGGGAGCTAGGCTATGCTACCCGAGCCATTCAAGCAGAACCCTAGTCATAAGAGAAGCTCATGGAGGAGGTCTCATGGGTCACTTTGGAGTTGCCAAGACCGTAGCTTGCCTTAAAGAACACTTCTACTGGCCCAGGATGAGGAAAGAAGTAGAGAAGATCATCAACCAATGTGCCAAATGCCAACGAGCTAAGTCACACCTTCAACCCTTTGGTTTATACACCCCTTTGCCTATCCCCGAACACCCTTGGGTAGACATATCTATGGATTTTGTTCTAGGATTACCTAAGTCTAGGAAGGGCAAAGATTCAATTTTTGTGGTTGTAGATAGGTTTTCAAAAATGGCTCATTTCATTGCATGCCATAAAGTTGATGATGCATCCCACATAGCTGACTTATTCTTTGGAGAAATAGTTAGACTCCATGGCATTCCTAAGACCATTGTTTCTGATCGAGACTCAAAATTCCTAAGCTACTTTTGGAAAACCTTGTGGGCTAAACTAGGTACCAAGCTTATGTTTTCCACAACCTGCCACCCTCAAACAGATGGCCAAACAGAGGTTGTTAACCGGTCTCTATCCCAAATGCTTAGAGCCATCATTAAGTCCAACCTTAGGACTTGGGAGGACTGTCTACCCCATGTTGAGTTTGCCTACAACCGATCTGTCCACTCAGCCACTCAATACTCTCCTTTTGAATTGGTTTATGGTTTTAACCCCCTAACCCCATTGGATTTATCACCATTGCCTATACACGAGTTTTTGGATGCAGATGGACACACCAAGGCTGAGTATGTTCGAAAGCTTCATGAGAAAGCCAAAGCCAACATTGAAAAGAGGACAGCTCAATACCTATGGAATGCAAACCGTGGAAGAAAGGAGAAAATCTTCCAACCCGGCGACCAAGTGTGGATCCACTTCAGAAAGGATAGATTCCCTGAGCAAAGGAGATCTAAGTTGTTGCCAAGAGGAGACGGACCTTACACTGTCCTTGAAAGAATAAACAATAATGCTTATGTTTTAGATTTGCCTAACACCTATGGTGTAAGTGCTACCTTCAATGTTGCTGACTTAACTCCTTTCTATAATGATGATTTTGTAGAAACAGATTCGAGGACGAATCTTCCTCAAGAAACATAAGGACTTGATTGACTCCTTGGATCGATTCCGGTGCGATTCCTCGAGGTTCCAACGCCTTAGACACGTCCTTGCTACTTATTTGACGGCAAAAAGCTGTGCTAACATAGAAACACTAGAAAACCACCAAAAAGACCCGAAACGGCCAAAGTAACACAAATGGCACGAGATAGAGGAATTGATTGAATATTCGCTATTCTACCCTAAAAATCATGTCTTAAGCAAGGAAATGTCGCTTAAATGAGGCTAATAATCACGTCAAATTGAGTGTCATCAATGATCCTTTAGAAATAACAAAAATAATTACAGGGGAGTATAGGACTTGACCTAGTGCTTTATCGGGGCTCCGTGGGGTTTCGGGTCGTACCGGGGCTGGTACGGGTGCTCTAGTCTCGGGCTTGAGGACTTCGGGCCATACCGGGGCTGGGGTCGGGGCTGGGCGCTGGAGGGCCGGTGTTGGGCGCTCCGGCGCTGGGCGCTGGGGCACCGGGGCTAGGCGCTGGGGCGCCGGTGCTGGGCGCTTGGGCGCTGGGCGCTGGGGGGCTGGGGCGGGCCGCTGGGGTGCCGGAGCTGGCCGCTGGGGCGCCAGTGATGAACCCCCGGTGCCCTGGACCCGGCCAGATCTGCCATTGACCCGGAGCCAAGTTAAACCCTTCAAGACACGGGTCACCGCTTACATAGGAGATTGGAGTCGAGCCAAGCACGAGGAAATAGACCAGAGGTTCATCAGGGAAGGATGCACGGTGCTGACCCTTGATGGCCGACAGAAGATCAATAAGGGAGGCAAAAGCCCGAAGGACCCTGCCCTAGCCCCGGCGGATACGGCCAACCAGCCCCTGCCCCGGCTAACTCTACTCCACACTCAGAATCTGGCGGACAAATTGATGCCAGTAGATTCAGGAGGTCAAAAGACTTGGAAGGGACCTCACTTGTCCGAGGAAATATCAAGCATAAGGCCAGAACAGCCCGACATCACCAAAACCCTAGCACCGGGTCCAGAGCAGTTGATGCCGAGCCGGTCACCAGCACTGAAGGACGCCACCGCGTGGGTTTCGGGCACTTTTCCTAGCCGTGTCCGGAGTCCAGCCCGCGTCCGGAGGTTTTCCTAGTCCCACCCGGACAAGGACATCCGGTGTGCCCTAATCCGCCCGGATTAGGGTTTTGATCAATTTTGCCGGTTTAGGAGTTTTTATTTCGGACAACTTAGTTATTTTTAATATTTTCCTCGGCCTATTTTTTAGGAATATTTTAGTTTTTCCTTATTAAAGTTGGAACCGGCCTTGGCCACCCTTGATCTATAAATAGAGGCCTCGGCCACCATTGTAAGACACGTTGAATGATAATTGAAATTTCAGAACTTAGTTCTTTTTCCTTCAAGTCTTTGCTCGTTGTTGCTTAGCTTAAGATTTGGTTTATCATCAAAGGCATTCATCCTTTGTGTGTGGCACCAATTCAACTAAATACCTTGGGGTTCCTAAGTCAATACTTAGTGGATTTCAAGTGTTCTCCGCGGTTTCAAAGGTTAGGTTCTCGTGGGGCTAATAATATAGTTTTGGGTGTTGAGTCGATCCCTTCCTAGAGGAGGCGGTTCGCATCAGCTGATATCAGAGCACGGTTCAACTCTTGGACCAACAATCTATCCAGTTTTCAGGTTCTTTTACTTGAATTCATATCTTTTAGCTTTCGTTGTTTTCAGTTTCAGAAAAACCCTAAAAAAATAGCTTCATTGTGTTTGTTCTAGTCTTCTACCTTTCTTTTATTTAGTTGTGAGAAAAAGCTGTGGCCGATCAAAGAAAAATACAAAAAGAGTCTAAGAAAAAGAAAAGAAAAGAATCAAGGTCTTTAAAAATAGAAATCTGACCTAACTAAAAAGCAAGGCCACGTTCACAAATCAAGGTAGTAGATTAAGTTGAAGAAGAGGGGTTTTTCAAAGCTTAGCTAGTAGCTTTCTTAAACACCCAAATTTGCTTGTCTTGTCATCCCACGACCTAGCCCCAAGATTCTGGCCCCTAGAAATCCGAAACCCTAGGTATAAGGTCTTGCCATGTTTAATGTAACAACGAACACCCAAAAACCTTTTTGGGTAAAACCTTATACCTAGTGTTTTTGGATCACCTGAGCCTGATCCAAGGAAGGGTGCTTGACCATGGTGAACACGGGAAATGAAGAGAAGATGCCAAAATACATCCGAACACGGAATCCTAATCAAGCTAGGATTTCCCGGTTTTGGACAGATTCCTAGTCTGACAAGGATTGACGAATATGGGCTACTTGGAGGCAGAATTTGGACTGATGTCCAACATGAAAAAAAATCGTGCATTGTGTTTGTTCTATTCTTCTACCTTTCTTTAAGTTTTTGTTGTGAGAAAAAGCTGTGGCCGATCAAAGAAAAGAAAAAGAAAAGAAAAGAAAAGAAAAATCAAAGGTATAGAAAAATTGACCTAGCTAAAAAGCACGGCCACGTTCACAATCAAGGTAGTAGATTAAGTTCAAGAAGAGGGGTTTTTCATAAGTTTAGCTACTAGCTTTCGTACTACTAGCTTTCTTAGTAGAACACCCAAATTTGCTTGTCTTGTCATCCCACGACCTAGCCCCAAGATTCTGGCCCCTAGAAATCCGAAACACTAGGTATAAGGTCTTGCCATGTTTAATGTAACATGGCAAGACCTTATACCTAGGGTTTCGGATTTCTAGGGGCCAAAATCTTGGGGCTAGGTCGTGGGATGACAAGACAAGCTAATTTGGGTGTTCTACTAAGAAAGCTAGTAGTACGAAAGCTAGTAGCTAAACTTATGAAAAACCCTCTTCTTGAACTTAATCTACTACCTTGATTGTGAACGTGGCCGTGCTTTTTAGGTAGGTCAATTTTTCTATACCTTTGATTTTTCTTTTCTTTGATCGGCCACAGCTTTTTCTCACAACAAAAACTTAAAGAAAGGTCGAAGAATAGAACAAACACAATGCACGATTTTTTTTTTAGGGTTTTTCTGAAACTGAAAACAACGAAAGCTAAAAGATATGAATTCAAGTAGAAGAACCTGAAAACTGGGATAGATTGTTGGTCCAAGAGTTGAACCGTGCTCTGATACCAGCTGATGCGAACCGCCTTCTCCAGGAAGGGATCGACTCAACACCCAATACTATATTATCAGCCCCACGAGAACCTAACTAATGAAACCGCGGAGAACACTTGAAATCCACTAAGTAACGACTTAGGAACCCCAAGTATTCAGTCGATGACGCCACGCCAAGAGATGGATGCTCTTGATGATAAGTCGATCTAAACGACAGTCAATTCCATGAAAGTCGAGAAGAGATTAGCAATTCCATGCTAGAGAGAAAACCGAAGTTTTGAGTGTTTATTTCTTTCAAAGTTGTTGTTTACAATGAGGCCGAGGCCTCTTATTTATAGGTGAGGAAGGGAGAACAGGCTCTCCTTTTCCTCCTATGAATTACTAATAAACTAATAAAGAAATACAAAAATAAGGACTGAAACTCGTAGCCTTGTTCACCAAGGAAAAGAGTCATTCCTAAACAAAAACACTAAAAGGGAAAAAGCTGGAAATTCCTAAAAAAACAGCTAAACGGGTTCTGGAAGATTCAGCCAAATAAATAACAAATAAATTCGGAAAATTAAGCCCTTTGGCAGATCACTAGTAGACTTCATGGGCTTCAACTTTCATGTTGGACATCAGACCAAATTCTGCCTCCAAGTAGCCCATATTCGTCAATCCTTGTCAGACTAGGAATCTGTCCAAAATCGGGAAATCCTAGCTTGATTAGGATTCCGTGTTCGGATGTATTTTGGCATCTCCTCTTCATTTCCCGTGTTCACCATGGTCAAGCACCCTTCCTTGGATCAGGCTCAGGTGGTGGCCTGATCACAGCTCCTATCATGTGCAGCCTCGGATCAGCATCCGGGCTCCTCTCCTTGATGCTCCGCCCATGCTTCACCCTTACTTCATCCAACTGTATCTCCTTCAATTCTCCTCCAAATTGAGCTCTGTTTGTTGGAGAGTGTTCCCGGGGATTCAAGCTATCCAGGACAGTTGGAATTTCCCAAAAGGCACGGGCCAATTGTTGGCTCGGCCAAAAGTGCTTCTCTGTGGCATCCGGGCACGGGCTCGGCTCGGGCGTCGGGCTTAGCTCTCGGCCTTCTTCAATTCTGTCCAGGCCTTTTGAGTTCTTCTTCGAGCAGCTCTTCAATAATGTCCACAGGAGGCTTTCAGGGATGGTTAATGGTCCAGGGCTCGTGACAATTGGTCTTGAGCTCCATTTGAGCACCTGGGCTCGTCCGGGGCTCGTTCCGGGGTCAATCTTCGGGTACCACGCTTTTCTGGCCAGGCACTCTGGAGGATCCCAGGAGTGGTCAGTACCTTCAGGGCTCGTGGGAATCAGGTCAGGGCCTAGTGGTGGCCCTCGGCTCGGGGCTGGACTTGGCCCTAGGCTTGGTCGGGTGGCCCGGATCACGTCACTTTTCTAATATGATTTTCTATACTCTCTTTTCTAAGACTCGATAAACAAAAACTTAGTGGCTAAAAGTAGGGTCGTGGCTCGGTTTAACACAAGCAACGAAAGCTAATCTATCCCCTCTTCTTAAACACACTATTACAACAAAACTTGGCAAGGGTGGCCTTGCTTTTTGTTTTCTTTTTTTTTCTACTTCTTCTTTTGTGTATTTTTCTTTGATAGCTTGATCAGCCACCAATATTTTCTTGCCTTACAATCGACACTTGAACAAGAACTAAAATAGATGAAGATTTTCGAAATTTTCTAGAATAAAAAGTAAAGGATATGGATCCAAGAATGAACCTGGAAACTGGGATAGATGTGGTCCTTGTGCTTGAACCGTGCTCTGATACCAACTGATGTGAACCGCCACAACCGTGGTCAGACGACCCTTGAACACCGCAAGTTGATGATCGTGCAACGAGGTAAACCCGTCGGGAACCAGGATGGAGAGAGGACTTTGACCCGCTAGCTATAGAGAGCTAGAAACCAGAAGTATCAAGTCTAATGCGCTACTTCAAGGGGAGGATACCCTAGACGATAAGCCGGTCTAAACAACAGTCAATTCCATGAAAGCCGAGAAGAGAATAGCAATTCCATGCTAAGAGAAAACCGAAGTTTAAGAGTTTATTAATTTCAATGTGTCATGAGTACAAGAGGTCGCCGGCGGCCTCCTTATATAGGTGAGGGAACAAGCTCTCCTCCCAAAAGACTACTTCCTAAATAAGAATAAAATAAACAAAAACTAAAAGAGTCCTAATTAGAATACTAAAGAGGACTTAAACTAATCCTAATCTAGACTAAAAATAAGGTAAATTCGGACTCCAATCCCACAAGGAATAAGAATCCTATTTAGAGATGAACTCCTAACTTGGGAGCCAAGTTTCCCCAAAAACAGCCTAAATGGGTTCTGGAATTATGGGCCGAATAAATACCAAAAAAATTCCTAAAATTCTGATCTTTTGCAGATCCGTAGTAGACTCCATGGGCTACAACTTTCATGTTGGACATCAGTCCAAATTCTGTCTCCAAGTAGCCCATATTCGTCAATCCTTGTCGGACTAGGAATCTGTCCAGAAATCCTGGTTTGGCCTTGTTCACTTTAGTTCTGGCCCGTAGCTTCTTAGTCGTGGGCTGAAATCTTGGCTCTCCTCCAAGGTTCGATTCTCCTTGATCCTCTCCTCTTGGATCAAGCTCAGGTGGTGGCCTGATCTGTAACATCCCCGCCCAACCGAACGGGTTAGAACTCAAGTCTGGGTGACTAGAGTGCCGGAAACGGTACTTAAGAGGGTCTCTTGAGGTCTGGGACGTTTGGGTGTGTGCCGGGTTGAAGTTGCAAAAGAGGGGAACAGTGTACAGTACCAAAAGTGCTGATTTTGGGCCCTGAAGTGCGCAGGCGCACTTTTAGAAGTGCCAGGCGCACTTTTCAATTAAAAAGGCAAACTTTCGGCGGAATATTCGAAATGTGCTCCTTTTTGGGGTCAATGTGCGCCGGCGCACATTTTGACATGCCAGGCGCACTTTTCGTGCATAAAAAGGCGGATCCAGCACGGAAATTCACAAACTCCTTCCTCTTTTTTCCCCCAACTTCGTTTTTGACGAACTGAAATTCCCCAAGTTTCAATCCTTGATTCCGGGAGTTGTAGAGCTCCGATTTGCGATCCGTTTGTTGCTACGCATTCGTGGCGATGAGAGGAAGAGATCGCACATCGTGGTTCTGGGTGGTTCGGAGTAGGATGCTGTCGGTGAGGAGGAGAAGAGCTACGACTTTGGAGTGGTAGAGCTTGGTCGTTCGGGTTCCGGGAGTTATTTTAGAGCCTCGTCTTCTTGTCAGGTGAGGGTTTAGCGTACGATAGGTAGAATTGGTCGACGTGAGGAGTTGAAACTTGACTTAGAAGAATGTAGGGCATTGCATGGAATTGAAAGAGAGTAAAAGGGGATTTCGTTATGTGATTGATTGTTGAGTATTTGCGTTTGTTGTTGGTTGTTGTATGCTTGATGATATGATGAATTGCATGATGATAGCGGGCTGTTCGTTATGTGCGATGAATGGGGGAAAGATTAACCTTGATGCTTAATGGATTGGATGTAGTAACGAGTGTAGGAGGGCAGGGGTATGATGTTGTAAGTGTATTTCTGCCTGGAATTGTTAATCTGTGGTTGCAGGAGGGTGGTCCTGCCAATGTGGGGTCGCCCTTAATTGACGAACAGGTGGATGGTCCCACCAATGTGGGGTCGTCCAATGAAGGACGTACAGGAGGGTAACCCTATGACTCATGACATGGTTTCCCCTGTACTTGCAGGTGGGGGTGGCCGGTGAGCTAGCCGTTTACCCTTAAACTGTTTGTGCCGTGGGAGGCGTTGAATGACTTCTGAAGTGTGGTTATGTGTGATGTGGAATTGTGATGATGCTATATGTGTGTGTGTGTGTGGTTGTCGAGGTGTGTGAATGAGTGCAAGTGGTGTAGTTTGGGATATGGTTGAGTATGCGATTGATGTTGATGTTGGTGGTGGGAATTGATGTGAGTTCTGATGGTTGGATTGGATGATGCGAATAAGCTATGGGATGAGTATGACGGTTGGTTGCAAGTGTTGAGTAATTGGTTGTGTTGATTGAATGATAGAACGGTAGGAGTCCACACTGCCCACCTTGAGACGTGTTGAGTTGTGTCCGGTTCACGTTGAGTGAATCACTCTGGTTAGCTACCAGGGATTATTGTTGAGTCGGTCTGCGTTGAGTGGATCACCCGGGTCTAGTACCTGGGATTATGGTTGTGGTATCGGTCTACGTTGAGTAGATCACCCTGGGTTGTATTACCGGGGATTGTTGGCCGGCAGTGGTGGTGTGGAGCAACTCCTAGGCGCCTAATAACTCACCTAGAATTTAATGAGTCGAGTCGTGTTGTGACAGTATGATGTGTGGAGTCTGTGGGACAGGGGTTGGTAGTGTTGTGCTTGGTTGATGTTGGTAACTGTGAAACTGTGAATTGCGAGTTGTGTGGTTGAAGTATGAAAGTGGGTGCTATTCGTGTTGGGAGATGTATTGTAATTAAGTGTTGTATCGTGTGTATGATGACTCCGTTGCTGCTATTATATTGCGGTATGAGATTGACCGGTGTGCATGTTCTAACCCTGATAGTGATGTTGTAGTGAGGATTGATGACTTGTGTACATTGCTGAATCTTATTTATTGTGTGGACTGGTGGAGGTAAGTTCTTGTGTGATCACCTAGTAGCATGCTAGGATTAAAATGATAATGGCTGTGTCAGATTCCGTTGCTTGATTTGTGTGCGGAGTTGGGATCACTCCTAGGCTAGGTTCGGCGCATAGGTAGACCCAGTGGGTTCACTCAGTTTCATTAGGAAGCTGATCCCCCCCAGTTTCTCTTTTCAGGTGTTCGGTTGAGTTCGGAGGAGTTGCAGGTTGGAGTTGTGAAGTGAAGAATTAGGAAGCTATTGTGGAGTGACCATTGTTTTAAATTTAGATTTCAGTTGACACTTTTGGGTTGGAAGATTTGTAATCGTTTTGAGATTTTGTGATCGGTTGTGATCGGATTTCGGATTTCATTTGTATTTCGGTTTTATTAAGTGGAGGCCTCCTTCGTTTTGAACTTGTATTTAAGAGTTGTTTCTGTTTTCCGCTGCGTTTTACTCTTTTCTTTTAAAGCTGGTTCTTCAAGTAGCACTCAAATCGGTTCAACCACGGGTGAACTCGGGTCAGTTTGGGATGGGTGTTACATGATCACAGCTCCTTGCTTGGCCTTCCTCTGATCAGCATCCGAGCTCCACTCCTTGATGCTTAGGCCAAGCATCACTAGGACTTGTTCTAGCCCTATCTCCTTCAATACTCCTCCAAATTTAGCTCCGTTTGTTGGAGGGTGCTCCTGAGGCTTCAAGCTATCCAGGGAACTTGGTATTTCCCAAAAGTCAAGGGCCAATTGTTGGCTGGCCAAAAGTGCTTCTCTATGGCATCCGGGCACGGGCTAGGCTCAGGTGTCGGGCTCAGCTCTCGGCCTTCTTCAATTCCTTCCGGGCCATTTGACTTTGTCTTTTCCAGGTCTTCAAGGATGCTTCCTCAGTCTCTTTAAGGTCCAATTGGGGTCTAGGGCTCGTTGGAGTCGATCTGGAGCCTAGCCTTGGTGCTAGGCTCGGTTCGGGGTCCGGGTCGAGGCTCGGTGTCAGCATCAGCTCTTGGCGGGTCAGCCTGACTCTGGCTGGCGTAGGAGCTGGCCTTGGGGCCTGGCTGAGGATCAGCATCCTCCCAGGTGCATCTTCTGGTTTCGGGACTTGGGCTCCGGGGGTGGTGCTGGTGTAGGCCTGGGGCCGGTGTACTCTCAGCCTGGCATCAGTGCTGGGGCCGGGTCGGCATCAGTCGTGTCCAAGCCGGGCTTGGTGGCCAGGATCACATCAGATTTGGCCCTGTTTAACTTTCTAAGTTATGACAGAATGGCCCGGAAGTTCTTATTTCGAACCGATTTGAGCTACGGAATCGATCTTCAAGTCAACCGGCTTGTGTTATAGGTGGGTTGGTTTAAGGGGGTAAATTCCTTGGATTAATTAATTCCTCAATTTAAATAGTTATTTGGTTAAACTTTGTCACTAACCAAATATTGTGATAATTCTGAATTAATCGTTTGACGGGAACCGGATCAACGAGTGAGGTACTCAGGCCTTATTTTGGACTCGTTCATGCTTAAATTAAGGTCCTTACAATTTTCATGGTGATTTTACTGCTAACCGAGTACTAATCCATCTGAGTTGGTTTTCCCGATAGGTTAATTTATTCAGAGTAATGAGTGACGCGGATCCTCATTAATTCCGGTTTATAAAGTTATGATGCTTAAGGTTAGAGGGACTTAGTAGTCCGAGTGACTCCCCTACTTACCTGGAAATTAAGACGGAAAGTCTTGGTTTTGACAACAAGGTGTCGTTTCTACGGAAAGTTCTCTCTTTCCAAAACCATTGGTTTTATACCTAATAGTGTTTGATTCGGTTATGGTTAAACCATGATGTTATCTGATGATGTTTGGCACCTAGTGTATACAGGTGGAAAGTAGAGCCTCGCTAGCTAGTCCTCCGCCGGGAACATTGATGGATATGGGTTCCTACCGAGTGATGGAAGTTGGGTATAGTTAGGCCACAATTGAATCACTGTAGATGAGTACAGATAGCCCCAACCGGATGATGGGAGTTGGGTATTGTTAGCCCCAATTGATTCATTGTAGTCGGGACGAATAGCGACTCTCGTGAAGTCCCTATTATAGGCTCATAAGTAAGCCTTATCGATGATGGCGTAGAGGTTAGCTAGGCGGGAAGAGGGGACGCCCTATTGTTAAATGAAAGTTGATCGAGTTGATCTCGATGTTGTGTGTTACTATTGGAATAGCTCATGTGATGTCTTATTGACTTATGATTATGTGTGTTAATGTTTCACATATAGGTCCTGATTGGAATATTGGATTAATATTCCTTGTGACAAGTCATTTGATAGATGGTAACGGTAATCTCCGTTACGAAAGGATGGTTATGGAATTACTGGTTTGTGTTATTAATTCCATTAAATGTGTTTATTCATGTTTATACGGAATAATCATGATAATGGACTGACCCCGAGCCACCCACCAGTTTTGCAATAATTTCCTGGACAAGCAACGGGCCACCAGAGTTTCTTAAGGCGTGCCGGAGCAGTAGATCATGAGACGGTGTGATGGCGACTTGGAGAATTGCTCTCAAGTCGTTGGGCCCAATCCCGCTGTAAATGTTTTGATGGTTAATACCCCTAGTTTCATGGTTGGTTTGAAAGTAGTTGGTCAATGTTGTATTTTTCAACCTTTGAATCATCGTCTGTCCCGGGACACGTTGTCGTTTTACATTTCATAAAAATGGGGTGTTACAAATTGACCCGTGCCTTGTGGTATTTTCCAAAGGCACTGGAATCCTTATGGCCCCAGGATTACTCTCCAACAAACGGAGCTCAATTTGGAGAAGTATCGAAGGAGATAGAGCTAGGCCAAGTCCTAGTAGAGCATGGATGGAGCCTTCAAGAGCAAGACTCGGATGCTGATCCGAGAAAGCCAATGCTAGGAGCCTTGATCAGGCCACCACCTGAGCATGATCCAAGGAGGTATGGATGACCATTCATGATATGGGAAATGAAGAGGAGATGCCAAATACATCCAAGCAAGGACTCCTAATCAAGCTAGGATTTCCTGGTTTTGGATAGATTCCTAGTCTGACAAGGATTCACGAATATGGGGTTCTTGGAGGCAGAATTTGGGCCCATGCCCAACATAAAAGTTGTAGTAAATGAAGTCTTCTAGTGATCTGTCAAAGGGCTTAATTTTCCGAATTTATATGCTATTTATTTGGCAGAATCTTCCAGAACCCGTTTAGCTGTTTTTTAGGAATTTTCAGGTTTTTCTTTTTAGTGTTTTTGTTTAGGAAGGAGTTTTTTCCTTGTAGGAATAGAGTTCCGAATTTCAGTCCTTTTGAGGACTCTTTTTGTATTTCTTTATTAGTTTAATAGTTAGTTTCGTAGGAGGAAAAGGAGAGCCTATTTTCCCTTCCTGACCTATAAATAGATGCCTAGACGCCTCATTGTAAGACACAACTTTGATTAATAAACTTCTTAAACTTCGGTTTTATCTCTAGCATGGAATTGCTATTCTCTTCTCGAATTTCATGGAATTGATCGTCGTTTAAATGGTATTATCGACAGAAGCATCCATCTTATGTAGTGGAGCCATTCGACCGGACACTTAGGGTTCTCGGCTATATACAGCTGACGGGTCCAAGTACTCATCCGCCAAGGTTTCATAGGTGATCTCTGGAGCCGATTCTCAAGACTAGCGGTGGTTAGGGTCTTCGTAGCAGCCAAGCCAAGGTTCCTCATCCAAGAGGTGAGAGGGTCAAGGACAGCCGACTCGAAGGTTCACATCAGTTTTGTTATCAGAGCCTAGGTTCAACACTAGGACCGCAATCTACCCCAGCTTCCAGGTTTTACTACTTGGATTCATATCTTTACGTTTTCGTTCTTACAAAAATAGTTAGAAAAAAACTTCATCTATTTTAGTTCTTGTTCAAGTATCGATTGTAAGGCAAAGAAAAGCTGGTAGCCATCAAAATCCAAAAAGAAAATATAAAAAGAGTCAGAAAACAGAAAATACTCAAAAATCAAGCAAGGCCACTCTTGCTAAGTTCTTTGTTTTAGTTGTAATAGTGTGTTTAAGAAGAGGGATAGCTTAGCTTTCGTTGCTTGTGTTAAACCGAGCCATGACCCTACTTTTAGCCACTAAGTTGTTGTTGCATCAAGTCCTAGAAAATAGAGTATTAGAAAATCATATTAGAAAAAGTCTTTGTGTTCGTTCTTACTAACCATGGTAGAATGAAGGCTACGTATAATGGAGCTTCAATGCAATAATGTCATTCTAGCCCTATATGGCATAAAAGATTTGGTTAGGAGGTTGGACGAAGAGAAGCTGAGAAATTCCCAAGAAGAGCATGGACGAGTGGAGCTGGAATAGCTCAAGCCCCATCCCCGACATTAAATCAAGGAAGGCCGAGCCGAACCACACAAGGTATCCCTAAACCTAGTCTAAATTTTAATATTGGGACTAATCCTTTGAGTGGGACTATTTGTTACGAGTGCCAAGAATGAGATCACACGGTGAGAGCCTGCCCCAACAAACGAGCGACGGTGGAAAGGTCGAAGAGAAGAGAAGAAGCTTCTGGAGCCAGCACCGTGCCTAGGCCCGCGACTAGCAATAGGCCCGACACCGTGCCCTTGCCTGATGCGAACCGCCTCCTCTAGGAAGAGATCGACTCAACACCCAAAACTATATTATCAGCCCCACGAGAACCTAACCTTTGAAACTGCGGAGAACCCTTGAAACCCACTAAGTATTGACTTAGGAACCCCAAGGTATTCGGTCGAGTTGGTGCCACAAACAAAGGATGATTGCCTTTGATGATAACCCAAAACCTTAAGCTAAGCAACAACGAGCAAAGACTTGAAGGAAAAAGAACAATGTTCTGAAAATTTCATTAAGGGGTAAACTGTCTTACAATGATGGATGAGGCCTTTATTTATAGCTCAAGGGTGGCCTAGGCCAGTTCCAACTCTAAAAAAGAAAAACTAAAATAATCCTAAAAGATAGGCCGAAGAAACTATTAAAATAAACCAAGTTGTCCGAAATAATAAACTCTAAACCGGCAAAAATTAAGCAAAACCCTAATTCGGGCGGATTAGGGCAAATCCGGCTTTCCTTGTCCGGGCAGGATTGGGAAACCTCCGGGCGCGGGCAGGAATCTGGACGTGGCTAGGAAGAGGGCCTGGAATGCGCACGGTGGCATTTCCGTAATTATCGCAGGTTCCGGATGACCGGGTGGTCAGGTGGCATCCTTCGGCTGTGGTGACCGGCTCGGCATCATTCGCTTCGGACCCGGTGCTAGGGTTTTGGTGATGCCGGGTTGTTCTGGCCTCCTGCTTGACATTTCCTCAGACAAGTGAGGTTCTCTCCAAGTCTTTTGGCCTCCTGAATCTTCTGGCATCAACTTGTCCGCCAGATTCTGAGTCCTGAGCAGGGTTGTCCGATACAGGGGCTGGTTGTCCGCATCCGCCGGGGCCGGGGCAGTGTCCTTAGGGCATTTTTCTTTTGTGGGGGATTTCTGTCGGCCATCAAGGGTCAGCACTGTGCATCCTTCTCTAATTAACCTCTGGTCCAGCTCTTCATGTTTGGCTCGACTCCAATCGCCTATATAGGCAGTGACCCGTGTCTTGAAGGCTTTGACTTGGCTCCGGGTCAAGGGCAGGTCTGGTCGGGTCCAGGGCACCGGGGGTTCATCATTCCCCTCTTCTTAGGGAGGATTCGTCCTCGAATCTGTTTCTGCAAAGTCATCATCATAGAAAGGAGTTAAGTCAGCAACATTGAAAGTAGCACTTACACCATAGGTGTTGGGCAAATCTAAAACATAAGCGTTATTGTTGATCCTTTCAAGAACAGTGTAAGGCCCATATCCTCTTGGCAGCAACTTAGATCTCCTTTGCTCAGGGAACCTGTCCTTCCTGAAGTGAATCCACACTTGGTCACCAAGTTGGAAGATTTTCTCCTTTCTTCCACGGTTTGAATTCCTTAGGTATTGAGTTGTCCTTCTTTCGATGTTGGCTTTAGCCTTCTCATGAAGCTTTCGAACGTACTCAGCCTTGATTGTTCCATCTGCATCTAGAAACTCATGTATAGGCAATGGTGATAAATCCAATGGGGTTAGGGGGTTAAAGCCATAAACCAATTCAAAAGGTGAGTATAGGGTGGCGGAGTGGACAGATCGGTTGTAAGAAAACTCTACATGGGGTAGGCAGTCCTCCCAAGTCCTAAGGTTGGATTTGATGATGGCTCTAAGCATTTGGGATAGTGACCGGTTGACAACCTCTGTTTGACCATCAGTTTGAGGGTGGCAGGTAGTGGAAAACATAAGCTTGGTTCCTAGTTTAGCCCACAAGGTTTTCCAAAAGTAACTTAGGAATTTTGAGTCTCGGTCAGAAACTATAGTCTTAGGAATGCCATGAAGTCTAACTATTTCTCCAAAGAATAAGTCTGCTATGTGGGATGCATCATCAGCCTTATGACATGCAATGAAATGAGCCATTTTTGAAAACCTATCTACAACCACGAAAATTGAGTCTTTCCCCCTCCTAGACTTAGGCAATCCTAGAACAAAATCCATAGATATATCTACCCAAGGGTGTTCAGGGATAGGCAAAGGAGTATATAAACCAAAGGGTTGAAGGTGTGACTTAGCTCGTTGGCATTTGGCACATTGGTTGATGACCTTCTCAACTTCTTTCCTCATTCTAGGCCAGTAGAAATGTTCCTTAAGGCAGGCTACGGTTTTAGCAAGTCCAAAGTGTCCCATGAGTCCTCCTCCATGAGCTTCCCTTATGACTAGGGTTCGGTTTGAATGGCTAGGGTAGCATAGCTTGGCTCCTTTAAATAGGTATCCATTATGCCTATAATAATCCTCAAACCCTACATGTGTGCAACACTCAAAGATGTCTTTAAAGTCGGGGGTCAGTCAAATATAAATCCTTAATATGCTCAAAACCAATGAATTTAGAACTCAAGGCAGTGATTAGGGCATACCTTCGAGAAAGGGCATCGGCTACCACATTCTCCTTACCTTGTTTGTAGTGGATGATATAAGGGAAAGACTCAATGAACTCCACCCACCTTGCATGCCTTTTGTTCAATTTATGTTGAGCCTTCAAATATTTGAGGGACTCATGGTCGGTGCGGATGATGAACTCCTTGGGCCATAAGTAATGTTGCCAAGTCTTTAAGGCTCGGACTAGGGCATACAGTTCCTGGTCGTAGGTGGGGTAATTGAGGGTTGCACCACTCAATTTCTCACTGAAATAGGCAATAGGTCTCCCTTCTTGCATCAACGCGGCTCCAATTCCTACTCCCGAAGCATCACACTCGATTTCAAAAGGTTTTGAGAAGTCGGGTAGCTTGAGCAATGGGGCTTCGGTGAGCTTCTTCTTGAGAGCTTCAAAGGCTGCTTATTGAGGTGCTCCCCAATGGAAGGGAACATTCTTCTTAATGACAGCCGTGAGAGGGGCGGCTATTGTGCTAAAGTCCCTCACAAATCTCCTATAGAAGCTTGCAAGTCCATGGAAGCTTCGGACATCAGTAATGTTCTTTGGGGTTGGCCATGACTTGATTGCTTCAATCTTGTCCTCATCAACCCTAATTCCTGTAGAGCTAAAAACAAAACCTAGAAACACAAGATGATCGGTGCAAAAAGTGCACTTTTCCATATTTGCATATAGTTGTTCTTGTCTTAGGGTTTCTAGGACAGATTTCAAGTGACCTAGGTGATCCTCTAGGGTTTTTGAGTAGATTAGAATGTCATCGAAATAAACTACTACAAATTTCCCTATAAAAGGCCTAAGGACTTGATTCATTAACCTCATGAAGGTACTAGGTGCATTAGTCAAGCCGAAGGGCATGACCATCCATTCATACAAACCTAGTTTAGTTTTAAAGGTAGTCTTCCATTCATCACCTTCCTTCATTCAGATTTGGTGATAGCCTGATCTTAAATCTATTTTAGAAAAGATTGTTGAACCATGTAATTCATCAAGCATATCATCTAACCTAGGGATGGGGTGTCGGTACTTAACTGTGATGTTATTGATTGCTCGGCAGTCAACACACATCCTCCAAGTTCCTTCTTTCTTTGGCACAAGGATGACTGGAACAGCACACGGACTCATGCTCTCCCTCACATAACCCTTGTCCATCAATTCTTCGACTTGTTGCTGGATTTACTTAGTCTCCTCCGGGTTTGTCCGGTAGGCAGCCTTGTTGGGTAGTGATGCTCCCGGCACAAGGTCAATTTGATGTTCTATGCCTCGGATCGGGGGCAGGCCACTAGGGATTTCCTTGGGAAATACATCTTCAGAATCCTACAAAAGTGAAGACACAGCACTAGGAAGAGAGGTGTTAGGGTTAGTAATCAAACATTCTTTGTAGAGAATGACCACTAGGGCTTTCCTAGATATCAGGGTTTGTTTGATCTCACTAGGTCTAGCTATCAGGTTTTCTCTCCTCTCAACCTCACTCTTTTGAGCTCTTTGATCCTTAGGATCATGACATTCTGTTTTTGATCTTGTTTCTGTTTTTGAACCTTTTTCTTTTGAGGGTTCACTCTTTTCTTCTATTATCTCTCTTTTCTTGAGCTCTCTCTCCTTTTTCTCTCGGCTCACCTTTCTCTCTATTTGATCTTTGAGTATCTCAGTAGGTGATAGTGGCTTCAACTTGAAAGTAGTGTCTCCATGTGTGAGTTGATACTTATTTGCTCTTCCATCATGTTGTGAGTATCGATCAAACTGCCAAGGCCTTCCAAGTAGAACATGGGCAGCCTCCATGGGAACTACATCACAAAGCACCATGTCCCTATATCTTCCAATGCTCAAAGGGATGTGTGCTTGTTTGTTGACCTTCAAATCTCCACTATTGCTAAGCCAATGCAGTCGGTAGGGCTTAGGGTGTGCGTGAGTAACAATTACCAAACCCTTAACAAGATCTAGGCTCACTGCATTGGTACAACTTCCACCATCAATAACCAAAGTACAAATCTTATTTAAAATCACACACCTTGTATGGAATAGATTGTACCTTTTCTCCCCATCCATCTTCTTTAGGTTGTGTACTAAGGATCCGCTGAGAAACTGCTGAAAATTGAATCCAGGGACGCGTGGCCGTCGGGTTCATGTCCGTCGGGCTCGCCGGGGGGCCGTCGGGGCCGGCGCTCGGCTTCAGGATATCGACGAGGCCTTCTTCTGTCTTCAAGCCAAAACTGGCCGAGGGAATGTTCAAAAGGCCCGGGGTAGGCCGATTGACATCATCTGGCTCGGACAGGTGTCCGGGGTAGGCGTGATGCTGGGCCGGGGCAGAGCTGATGCTGGTCCGGGGCAGACCTGCTCGGCATCAGTCGGCATGACCGGTGTGATCACTCGGCTGTTGAAGGCTGAAAATTTTTCCAAGCCTTCCACGTTGACTTCTTCTCCTTCACTAGACTCCTCTTCTATTTCTTCATCAATTGGCTCCTCTTCATCATCCGTGACAACCTCTCGTTCTCTAAGTACCATGGTTCGGGTGTTAGGGCAGTCCCTTGCCATGTGACCCCTACCTTGACATTTGAAACACACAATGGCACTAGGCCGAGCATTAGTAGTAGGGATTTTTGAGCCAGGATTAGGTGTTACCCGTGATGTGGTCCCTTGATTAGGGTTTGGCCTCGATCCAGAACTCCGGCTAGGGTTTGTCCTCCAAGGGGTGTTCTCTGCACTCCTGTCTCCTCTCACAGGGGCACTGATCGGTGGCGGGGTAGTAGCCCTCCTTCCAAGTCCATTCTTCAATTCCTTCTCAACCCTAATAGCCGTGGTTACCAAGTCATCATAATCAACAAAGTTTAGGATGTTGACTTTGTAGGATCGTCCGCCACCAACAGGCCCACACTAGTATGATATTGTCCGCTTAGGGCCAAGCCCTCACGGATTTGTTTTTGGGTTCCTTCCCAAAAGGCCTCCTACTAGTGTAGTTGGTGGACTCTTTTATGCTAGGCAAACTTCTCCTAGTTTGCCAATGTGGTACTTGGGATGTTATCCCAACAATCCCTCCCTCAGACCAAGGACCACCTAATCCAGTGTCCTTCTGCTCCTGCGAAACACCTTTCTGTAGACATCTTGGCCGCTGTTAACTCCAACGGACCCGCTAGCCTGACCTCCACCAGCCAGGAAGACATTCGGCACAAGGAACCACCACGGAACCCTTTCGCTAGCAACTTGAGGGTCTCCACGTATCCAGCTTGCCTCCTGGAATTCTGTGGGAGAAGTTAATCTCGATCTTCACAACCCAGCTCTGATACCAATTGTAGGATCGTCCGCCACCAACAGGCCCACACTAGTATGATATTGTCCGCTTTGGGCCAAGCCCGCACGGATTTGTTTTTGGGTTCCTTCCCAAAAGGCCTCCTACTAGTGTAGTTGGTGGACTCTTTTATGCTAGGCAAACTTCTCCTAGTTTGCCAATGTGGTACTTGGGATATTATCCAAACAGACTTGATGTAGGATCTCTCTTCGTAGGCCTCCAGTGAACCTTGCTATTTTGGCATCCACATCTTCACTCAGGTCAAGTCTTGTGACCAAGATCTCCATCTCCTGACTGTACTCTTCAACTGACATGTTCCCTTACTTCAAAAGTTGAAGCTTGGCGTGCAAGTCTCTATTGTAGCTGCTCGGTACAAATTTTCTTCTCATCTTTCTCTTAAGACTCCTCCAAATAGGGATGGGGTCCTCTTCTTCTCTCCTGATCTGATTTCTGAGCTGCGCCCACCACAAAGCCGTAAAGTCAGTGAACTCAAGGGTGGCTAGGGTTACCTTTTTCCTCTCGGAATAGTTATGGCACTCAAAATCTTCCATGCTCCTCTCCCAATCAATGTACTCGTCGGGGTTTGCTTTTCCAGCAAATTTGGGTACATTGAGCTTCAGACTGCTCACATCATCATCTATCTCCTGTTCATTCCTCCTTGGCCGCCGGGGCCATCTCCATTTGGGGCTCCAAACTGTTCAGTGAATCGGGTGAAGTTTTGAGCCATGGCAGCCAATTGTGCCTCCACAGCAGCTAACCTCTCATCAGCCATGATTAGTACAAGAACAACGGACCTCACAAAATCACTCTAAAGAACCTCAGACACTCTTTTTCTTACCGCTCGTGTATGAAAATTTAAAGTCACTCAAATTAGGGTTTTCTTTGAAAATTTCCAAGACAAAGACAATTCCACTTTAAGTAGTTGCAAGTTTCTTCGAAGCTATGAAGTCTAAGTCTACCAATGACACAAACAAGACTTTATACATAGGGTTTTCGATTTCTAGGGAAAGAATCTTGATGCTAGGTCGTGGGATGACAAGACAGACAAGCTTGGGTGTTCTACTAAGAAAGCTACTAGCTAAACTTATGAAAAACCCCTCTTCTTGAACTTAACCTACTACCTTGATTGTGAACGAGGCCTTGCTTTTTGGCTAGGTCAATTTTTCTATTTTCTTACACCTTGATTCTTTTCTTTTCTTTTTCTTTGATTCTTTTGTATTTTCTTTTTCTTTGAACGGCCACAGCTTTTTCTCACAACAAAAACTTAATGAAATGTAGAAGATTAGAACAAACACAATGAAGCTATTTAGGGTTTTTCTGAAAACTGAAAGCAACGAAAATTTAAAGATATGAATCCAAGCAAGAACCTGCAAACTGGATAGATGTGGTCCAAGAGTTGAACCGTGCTCTAATACCAGCTGATGTGAACCGCCTCCTCTAGGAAGGGATCGACTCAACACCCAAAACTATATTATCAGCCCCACGAGAACCTAACCTTTGAAACCGCGGAGAGTTGACTTAGGAACCCCAAGGTATTCGGCCGAGTTGGTGCCACAAACAAAGGATGATTGCCTTTGATGATATACCAAAACCTTAAGCTAAGCAACAACGAGCAAAGACTTGAAGGAAAAAGAACAATGTTCTGAAAATTTCATTAAGGGGTAAACTGTCTTATAATGATGGCCGATGCCTCTATTTATAGCTCAAGGGTGCCTAGGCCAGTTCCAACTCTAAAAAGGAAAAACTAAAATAATCCTAAAAGATAGGCCGAAGAAACTATTACAATAAACCAAGCTGTCCGAATATTAAACTCTAAATTGGCAAAAATTAAGCAAACCCTAATTCGGGCGGATTAGGGCAAATCCGGCTTTCCTTGTCCGGGTGGGATTGGGAAACCTCCGGGCGCGGGCAGGAATCGGGACGCGGCTAGGAAAAGGGCCTGGAACGCGTGCGGTGGCACTTCCGTAATTACCGCAGGTTTCGGGAGACCGGGTGGTCGGGTGGCATCCTTCGGCTGTGGTGACCGGCTCGGCATCGTTCGCTCCGGACCCGGTGCTAGGGTTTTGGTGATGCCGGGCTGTTCTGGCCTCTTGCTTGACATTTCCTCGGACAAGTGAGGTTCTCTCCAAGTCTTTTGGCCTCCTGAATCTTCTGGCATCAACTTGTCCGCCAGATTCTGAGTGCCGAGCAGGGTTGTCCGATACAGGGGCTGGTTGTCCGCATCCGCCGGGGCCGGGGCAGTGTCCTTAGGGCATTTGTCTTTTGTGGGGGATTTCTGTCGGCCATCAAGGGTCAGCACTGTGCATCCTTCTCTGATGAACCTCTGGTCCAGCGCTTCATGCTTGGCTCGACTCCAATCGCCTATGTAAGCAGTGACCCGTGTCTTGAAGGCTTTGACTTGGCTCCTGGTCAAGGGCAGGTCTGGTCGGGTCCAGGGCACCGGGGTTCAAATTGCCCGTGCCCAGTACTGTGCCCAGCGCCCGACCATCGGCCCGCGCCCGACCAACGCCCAGCACCCGAGCAGCGCCCAGCACCCGAGCAGCGCCCAGCACCCGATCGGCACCCAGCGCCCGACCGGAGCCCACCGCCCTACCGGCGCCCAACGCCCGACCAGCGCCCGATCACCCAGAGTGCCTCGATGGCCGGAAGTGCCCCGATCATCCCGGTCGTCAGGAGTGCCCCGATCATCCTGATCGCCCTGGAGCACCCGTACCAGCCCCGGTACGGTCCGAGACCCCAAGGAGCGCCAAAGAACTATCAGGTCAAGTCCTACACGCCCTAGTCATTGTTTTTAAATTTTCTAAAGGTGCACCAGGTACAAATTCGAGGACGAAGTCTTTTCAAGAAGAGGGGAATGAAGTGATCCTGGCCACCAAGACCAGCGTGGACACACCACCACGGGCACGAGGCCTGAGACTCCCCATGTTAACATGGGATGGCGGAACAGGTGATGAGAACCAGAGATGATTTCCCTTGAAATCCCCCATACTAGGAGCCCCAGCATCAAGCCCCAAGGCTGATGTTAAGCCCGCCCCAGCACTGATGCCAGGCCGAGACTACACCGGGCCTAAGCCTACGCTAGCACCACCCCCGGAGCCTAGGAGAGCCAAAACCCCAGAGCCAGAAGATGCACCTGGGAGGATGCTGATCCTCAGTCAGGCACCAAGGCCAGCTACTACCCCAGCCAGAGTCAGGCTAATGACTCTCCAGGAGCTGATGTTGACGCCGAGCCCTGACCCGGACCCTGGGCCGAGCCTAGCAGCCAGCCTAGGCCCCATGCCAAATGCCACGAGCTCTGGATTAACACCAGCACCTAAAGACATCCCTAAGGTACCATGGGAATAAGGCTTGAAGCAGAACTCAAAAGGCCTGGACAGATTTGAAGAAGGCCCCAAGCTAAGCCTACCACAGGCACAAGGCACATGCCAGCGCCCGTCAGAGGAGCACTTTTGGCCTAGCCAACAATTGACCCGTGATTTTTGGGATTTTGCCAAATACATTGTAATCCCTATGGCCCCAGGAGCTCAATTTAGAGAAGTATCGAAGGAGATAGAGCTAGGCCATGTCCTAGTAGAGCATGGATGGAGGTATCAAGAGCAAGACTCGGATGCTGATCCGAGAAAGCCAATGCTAGGAGCCACGATCAGACCACCACCTGATCCTGATCCAAGGAGGGATGGATGACCATTCATGATACGGGAAATGAAGAGGAGATGCCAAATACATCCAAGCAAGGAATCCTAATCAAGCTAGGATTTCCTGGTTTTGGACAGATTCCTAGTCTGACAAGGTTTGACGAATATGGGCTACTTGGGGCAGAATTTGGGCTGATGCCCAACATGAAAGTTGTAGGCCAAGAAGTCTACTAGTGATCTGCAGAAGGGCTTAATTTTACGATTTTTTTTGCTATTTATTTGGCTGAATCTTCCAGAACCCGTTTAGCTGTTTTTTAGGAATTTCCAGCTTTTCCTTTTTATTGTTTTTGTTTAGGAAGGACTCTTTTCCTTGTAGGAATAGAGTTCCGAATTTCAGTCCTTTTAGGACACTTGTTGTATTTCTTTATTAGTTTAATAGTTAGTTTTGTAGGAGGAAAAAGATAGCCTGTTCTCTGATGACACTCGATTTGACGTGATTATCAGCCTCATTTAAGCGACATTTCCTTGCTTAAGACATGGTTTTTAGGGTAGAATAACGAATATTCAATCGATTGCCCTATCTCATGCCATTTGCGTTACCTTGGCCCGTTTCGGGTCTATTTGATGGTTTTCTAGTGTTTTTATGTTAGCACAGGTTTTTGCCGTCAAATAAAGTAGCCAAGGACGTGTCTAAGGCGTTGGAACCTCGAGGAGTTGCATCGAAATCGATCCAAGGAGCCAATCAAGTCGAAACAATTCCTGCCCGGTTTACAAAGGAATTTTCGCCGAAAATACCCTAGCATTTTCGGCAAAAATATCAGCACAAAATCACTGATGCCGTCTGAAGGAAGTTTTCGGCGAAAATGTTAAGTTTTCGACCGAAAACTATGGACCGAAATTTACAGGAGAAATCAGCCGGCGGACCATCCAATTACAAAGGAATTTTCGCCAAAAATTCCTCAATATTTTTGGCGAAAATATTAGTTAAAATCTGGTTGAATTAGGGTTAAGTATAAATACTTAACCGGCGGCCCAATGCAGGACATATCATAACATACTTTTCAATAATCAGAATTTAGAGAATCCTCTCAAGTTCTGGAGCAAAGAGTTAGAGTTCGAAGAGCCGGAAAGAGATCGTGACGCCATCCCTTCCATCTCGAAGACTCGGGGCTAGGATTGCAGTCTACCGGAAGATTGAAGTTCTGCCAGAGTCGTCTTAATTAGGTTTTTCAGATTCTTTTCTGTTCTTCCTTTGTATGATGAACTCTTTCATTGTCTTTGATTCTTTTGTGATGAATATGAGTAGCTAAACTCTTAGAGCTTAGACTAGATGAACCCTAAGTGACCCAGGGCTTTAAAGCGGTCACGGATCGGCGGTGATTAGATTCGAAGTTCAATCAGTTTCTCTTTCATGTTTGGTTTGTTCTTCATTGTTCATGTTTCTTGTCTGGATTGATCACCTAGATTAGATTCTTGTTAAGCTAAGGATAGAAGCGAACGCTTGCCTTACTTTAGAACATTAAATTGAACAATTAACCTTATAATTGGAGCGTGCCTTTCGTAGGAACCAGTTAGGGTTAATCCACTGCAAGAGTAACTCAATAATCGTTAGTAATTCCACCAGTTAAGTTAAGTCGTTGCGAGAGGCGACCGTACCCGGGCGACTAATTAATCTTGGTAGCTAGAACGGATAGAGCGAACGTTCGCCGGTCTTTAACATAAGGGTAAGGAGTTATGGTGGTGTCTTAGAATTGATTGAATGAGAATCGAAATCCGCTGATCTGTTGATTGCCAATGCTCTGGGGAACGAAGGGGGATTCAAAGTCTAAGTTCGTCTGTCCTCTCTGTTTTAATCAACCAGTTTCCAACCTGTCTTTAGTTTAAATTTTTAATTTCTCTGCATTTCTTAGAAGTAGAAGTCGTGGAACTCACCACGCACGAAGTGTTTAAATCTGAGTAATTTGCTAGTTTATTTGAGTAGTCGATCAAAGAAGCACCGTGGAATACGATCTACCCTAGCTTTGTAGCTTTGTTAGTTATTTGTTTGAACGTCCGCACAACGACCGGGCGGTTCATCAAATTGGCGCCGTTGCCGAGGACTTCTTTTGATTGTTTGAAAGAAGAACTGGCAATTTATTCTTCTACTTTCCATCTTTCACTTTTCCACCCACTTTTATTTTACACAGGTTTTTTGTTGTTTTTGTTATTTGTAGGTTTGTCACAGGTGTATGCATCGCCGCCCTTGGACTCGCTCTCAAACCGACAAGGCTAAGAGTATAGAGAGACCAAGCATTATGCTCCACCTCGACAATCACTGATTTCAAGGAGAAGCAGAATAAATCCACCTCCACCCATCACTCCGATTAAGATTGAGGAACTGAAGGAGAGTTCCTCATCTCCATCTTCACCGTTACTGTCACCTACATCCGTTTCATACACCGAGTCACTTTCACCTCCTCCATCTCCTACCATGGGTGATCAACTACCACCACCACCACCACCAGGTGGAAATCCACCACCGCCCGCCTGCACAGAAAAGTCCAGCTGATTACAACAAGCCGAGCGCGACTAGCGTTCGATCTGCCATTGCCGTACCGCGCATTGAAGGAGATCCTGACTATGAGATCAAGATTCCATTCTTGACTATGATCTCTAGGGATCTACAGTTCGAGGGCAGGCCCCTAGACAATCCGTGCACTCATCTTGCGGATTTTCTTGATCTCTGCAGCACTTTTAAGAACGGAAACCTCGATAAGAACACTCTTTGTTTGAGAGCTTTCCCGTTCTCTCTGAAAGGCGCCGCTAAGAGGTGTCTTACTGGCAAACCACCTAGATATTACACTAATTGGGATACTCTGGCTCAGGACTTCGTTGAAGAATACTTTCCTCCTGCCAGAACAACAACCATCAAGGACAGCATTGCCAGATTCTCCCAGAAAGAAGGAGAAAGCTTATATGATACTTGGAATCGATTCCAAGAACTCCTCTACAACTGCCCTCATCATGGATTCGAGTAGAAGCAGTTAGCTGAAATTTTTGCTCGAGGTCTTCGAGAAAAATCTGCCAAGTGGGTCAATTCCCTAGCTGAAGGGGATTGCACTATGCTCACACCTGAAGCTGCTCTTCTTCACTTCGCAAACTGTGCTTCCAAGTCAAGGAACTGGGAACGACAATCTGAAGGTTCAAGGAGCAAGCTCGATCTTGAAGCAGTTATCAAGGCAGAAGTATAGAAGCATTTGAAGAAGTCTACCACACCAGTCAAACTGCCAGCAGCTTCCGTCTATGTTGCCGATTGCGAGTGGTGTGGAGCTTGCGCACATAACGGAGGCCGATGACAGAATTTTGGTAAGACAGAAGTCTGGTCCGCAGAAGAGGTAAATTTCGTTCAACAAGGCTTCGTTAATAATCAGAATGGTTATGCTGGCTACCGCAACTTCAGGCAGCAAGGGAACTATCAAGACAGACCTCCCTATAATGCTGGCGCCGTCAATAACCAGAACCAGAATAACCGCCCGGTTGGTCCAGCTTAGGATCAAAAGCCTAACCATCCGCCGCACCGCAATCCGGGTAACTATGGAACTGCTCCTGGCAATCGCCAGAATCAATACCTGAATAACACCTATCCAGGGCAGCAGTACCAGAAGGAAAACAATGTCAGTGACCTGGACAAGAAGCTTAGTCAGATCATCACCAGACTCGACGATCATGACAGTCAGTTTAAAGCTCAAGCTCTTCTCAATCAAGAACAGATAGCAGATGGACAAAGAATTGAGCAAGCTGTGAACAACATCTCGAGTATGCTAGCATCTGGTCGACCATTTGGTCAACTTTCGAGCCAGACAGAGTCGAATCCGAGAAAGGAGCAAGCTAAGATGGTATCTGTTAGAAAATTTCCAAGCTTATCTGCTGATGCTTGTTCTGTTTTACGCAAGATCGCTGAAACTCTGGAGAAGAAGGAAGCACTACAAGTGGCGCCTAAGGAGGATGATCCTCCTCTTGCACCGCACGTCGTGAAGCCTCTTTTTCCAAGAGCATTGCTGCCGAATGCAAGGATTGAGACTGGCATGAAGGGGAATAAAGAAGGATATCCTGATGCTCGTATTAAGAAACCCTCCTCTCCATATCCAGCTAAGTGTTCTGATCCTGGTTCTTTCACTCTACCTCTTGTCATTAATGATGTTGAGATAGAACGTTGTTTGGTTGATCTTGGCGCGTCTGTTAATGTTATGCCTATGAGTCTATATGAAAAATTGAACCTAGGAGAACTTGAACCGCCTAGTATGCAACTTATCTTTGCAGATAGATCACTTAAAACTCCTAGGGGAGAAATCAAAGACGTTGTGACTAAATGTGGTCCTTTCACGTTCTTAGTTGACTTTGTTATCATTGACACTAGTAAGGATGATTCTACCATTCTCATAGGACGACCTTTCATGACTACTACTGGAATGCAAATTAACGTTCCAAATGGTTCTTTAACTTTGAGAGTTGGTAAAGAAACTGTCACGTTCTGCCTTAAAGACGGAATGAAATATAATCCTGAGAATGAAGAATTTCACTGTTTAGCTCTTGAAACTGTGGAGTTGACTCCGATCAACTCCGTTACTGATGTCTCTTCTAGTGTGCCTAGATCAATTGCTGTTGCAGGTGCTGGACAGACTACCACACAAAAACCGAAATCTGTTCCTCCAAAACCGCCAAAGAAGAAGGAACTGAAAGCCTCTTCTAAGCCACCGAGCACAAAACCTAGCAGACCTCGGGGAAAGAATAAGAAGACCTAGGAGACCAGTTGTGCCGCCACCGTCTACCGAGCCAGCTGAACCACCAATTCGTTCCAAGCTACCAGCGCTGGAACAAGTATGGAAGGAGAAGTCGAAAGCATCTCCTAAGGAAATACTGACGATCACTGATCCTGGTGATATCAAGCCGGAGGTTAAAGAAAAGAAGGAGATGATCGTTCTCATTCCGTCCACTGTCTTCCTTGTGGAAGATGATCCTTTGACAGAACTGTTCGGACCATTCAAGATTACTAACCACCTTCCCAACGGACGTACCAAGCTCTTACACGCGAACGGGAAGAAATTCATGCTCACCGGAGAAGCCCCGAAGCTCTACTTTATGAACTCCGATGCTAGCATTAAGGAGAATCTGAGTTGGGATGTCTCCTAATACCGTCCAGGTATCGTCCAGCTCAAGGACGTTAATAAAAGAGCGCTTCGTGGGAGGCAACCCACGGCTGTAGTCCGTTTTTTTATTTGTGTCAACTTTAGTGTTTTAGAGTCGGTTCGGGAGAGCCAAAAGTGTCAGTTTGTTTTATTTCATATTTTTCGTGTGTAGTCTGTGTGTCATAGTGTCAGTTTCAAGTCGTTTGAGGTCTTTCCGATTTTTGTGGATTTAACTATGATTTTCTGAAGTTTTTCGGGATTGCGAAAATATTTTCAAATCGTAGAGTTCAATATTTTCGACGAAAATAACCCATATTTTCGGCAAAAATTCTCTTTGAAATCCCACAGAGTTTTCCAAACGTTCCTGTTTCACATTTTCGGCGAAAAAGTACTAATATTTTTGGTGAAAATTTCTTTTGAAAACCGGCAGTACTTTTTAACTAGAATTTTCGGCGAAAACTTGCACTTATTTTCGCCGAAAATTTCTTTGAAAATCACCCAATTTTTTACTTAAAATCCGGTCTTATCCTCCTTCTCTCTCCCACTTTCTATTTTCGAACCAAACCCGAAAAAAAGCCTCCCCCTGTTTCCCGAAAACCCAATCTCCGACCGCCCTTTCAATCGCCGCCGCCGACCAAAGCTGACCGCCTCCGCCGTCGCCGCCACCGCCGTTGCCGCCACCAGCCGCACCCTTACCTTCCTTTTTCCGATCAATCCAAGCCCTAGAACAGCTGAACCGGAGCTCTACAGCTCTAGTTCACCCAAACCCTAAAAATCTTCATTTTTGACCGATTTCTCCCAAACCATTCGTTTTTAGCATCCATGGATTCAAGGTAAGTTGTAGAACTTTTCATTACGAATCTTTTGACATATTGGATGCTGAATTTCGTCGGGGTTGACCTTCGGTTGACTTTTCGACTTGCCTCGATTTGCGTGCCGACTGATTTCGTGTGAACTAGGTTAGCTGAACTTGTTGAACTATTCTAGCATGCTTAAGGAGTATCGTGCTTAATTGTTAAATCGTTTGATCATGTGTTGCTATGCCTAAGTCCTATTCTTTGTGATGTTGACTTTTGAGAAATGTCGGTTTGACCATGAACTGTTTTTGATCATTTGGCTGCCCTATGTGCTCATTCTCGTTCAGATTATTGTGTTTGCCATCTGAGATCATATTATACCGTCATTTCCCGCTTTGTGATAGTCTTGCCATGATTAGGGTTCAATGTTCTATTATGTTGACTTTTTGAAATGTCGGTTTGACTTCTGAACTCTGATTGTGCTAATTCCATATTGGCTGTCCTAAGCATGTATTTTATTGCTCGTGATTACCGGTTAATCTGCTTTGCTTACCCCCACTCGGTTTTCCTCATTTCTTTGTGAAATTGAGTTTTTCGACTAAGTGTGGGGTAGGGTTTTAGTTTGACTAATCGGGCTTGTTTTCTTGTTTAGGAACGCCACTTTTGAGCGCAGGACCAAGGCACGACTTGATGGTGCCTCGAGCTCCGGAGCCCCCGCTCCCGTCACACCCGTAGTTCAGGGCCCTCCACCAGCTTTCCCTGACCGTGCCGGGTACCACCGCACCGTTGCTCGCCTACCCCCGCACTACTTTGCACGCTACCAGCGGTTTGAGCACACCCGTGGAGCTGATGTACGCCCTCTTTCCATGGAGTCGCTCTCAGAGCACGATGATGACTGGTACCGGAACGTGCTCGATGCACTGACCCATGCCGGCTTGCTGAAGCTGACCACGCTCACCGCCGACTTCCCAGACGTCGCTCTCCAGGAGTTTTGGGCAACATTCGAGCTGGACGAGCACAAGAGGAGGCAGCACAGGAAGGGTTTCACCTTCTATTTACGCGGGGTGCACAGGGAGCTCACATATGATGAGTTTGCTGCTCATCTAGGCATCCCCTACGAGCATTACCACGGTCATCACCTTGGCTGGGCAGACGATGACGAGGAGTAGCATGCGCTCTGGAGCCACATGACTGGAGTGCCCGGTGATCGCCTCGGGGACCATAACTCAGTTAAGTCGATTTCCCACCCTTTCTTTCGATACATTCATATGGTTTGGCGTAGATCGCTTTTATATGCTCCAGAGAAGGACCGCCACCATATCAGCAAGGACGAGCTTCTTCTTCTTCGCGCCATCCGGGAGAGATATCCTCTTCATCCCGGATGGGTACTTGCTCGCCTACTCCGCAAGAAGACTCAGAGATCAGGTCGCCCCCGCTCACTCCTGGGAGGCAACTTTGTGGGACAACTCATCATCTCCTTCGGCCTCGACCATGAATATGGCCCGAACATCCCATGCCGCAGAGTACGTGCCGTTGGAGGAGATTTGGCGGTCGAGTACAACCTCGATCTGGACATCAGCCCCCTGGTGCCAGCGGATCCTCCCCTCGAAGACGAGGATGAGTCGGAGGAAGAAGATGACTCTGAGCAAGAGCATCCCTAGCCGCAGCCAGAGTTTCATGACCATATACCCTCGCCACATCATCAGGCAGGGTATGCACACCAGCAGCCGTCGCACATTTCAGACCCATACCAGGTGCCTCACCCTCAGCCCCGACCGCACCCCACAGACATTGTTGAGCTGTATGAGCGACTGCAGGAGTGGCGCATCACCGACAACGCCACTCAAGAGGCGAGATGGACTACTATGCAGCAGCATATGCACCGCGCTGATAGGCGGTATGAGTCACAGATGGAGTGGCAACATCAGCTCGGCGAATTCCTCCACTTCCCACCCCCCGGCGCCCCTGACCAGCCATGATCAGGTGGTGTCCTTTTCCTTGTCCTTTCTTTTTATTTATTCTTTTCGGATTTCGATCCAACTTTTTTCTGTGTGGATCCGGGGCACTTGCCCCTGTTTCCTTTTTATGTTTCATTTGTTTTTGTTTTGTAGGCAGTAGGGAGATTCCCTTTGCTTCGCTTGGGTAGATTCCCTCCGCTCCGAGGACCCGTGCTCATCCCCTACGTCAACCATCTCGGTCCAGGTTCTTCTACTTCACTCTGAACTCTAGAATTAATCCTGTGAGGACACAGTCCGATTTAAGTGTGGGGTAGGATGCTAGAGAACCTTGCATGAACTTGATTGCCCTTGATTATGTTTTCTGTGTGCCTCGTGATTCCATTCCAGTCTCTCTAGCATTAGAATGGCTCAGTTCTTGATTTTTGATGTTAAGTTGTTGTTCAAACTTTCATAATGATGCTTAGACTGCTTAACCTAGAACTTGAGAACCAACTTGTATACTCTGATGCTAAACTGCCTGGTCAGAACAGAATTTTTAAAAATCACACTTGTAGTTTGTAGCCTTGATTGCATGAAAATGACCGAATCCGACTAGCAAACCAACTGTGAGCTTTTGATCCATTGCACGTAACTTGCAATTTCAATTCTTTTTGAGTGGTTTTCTGTTTGCTTGAATGAGTTAGAATTTGCATGAGACCTACTCGAGACCACACGATCACACGAGTTCTAGAATGATAGGGGCACCTAGATTCAGCCACTAAGCCATATAGCCTACCTAACGATAAAATCCATTAGGTGTAGACCCTTGAGCTTGGCCTGTTATTTCGAATTGATAATACATTATAGCCATTTCCCATTCTTTCATTCCCCGTTGATCCCCTGTGGTTGTAGTTCTAGATTGACCTACCGGAAGTCGGTTTGTGGTAACCTGCCTATAGTCATTAAACAGGTAGTCTTAGCTAATATGTCCAGACGTGTAAACCCCTCTAGCAACTAAAAGAAAGAATCGACACAAAGAAAAAAAATAGAAAGAAAAAGAAGCAAGTTTTGAAAAAAATAGAAAATAAGAAAAATCAGAAAAGTCAAAAAGGTTTCAAGTTTTAGTTCAGTAAAACATTCTTCTCCCTACAAAGGGAAGAACGAAGTCAAAAGAAAAGTCAGAAAAAAAATTGTGTAAAGAAAAAAAAAGAAAAATAATAAGTGCTAGGTTGCTTGAGGGTATCATAGGACGAGCGTTCATTATTCCACCCGTGTCTGGTTAGACGGTAGGAAGCCATAGGCTAGATTCGAGGGAAGTTAGTCGAAAGCTACACCGCACAAAGCCATCATCATACATTCCCATCATCCATCGCATCATAAACCCAAGTAGTGTAGAATTCGTTACAGTCCTAGCAGGGAAGTCCTTCTTGACTAGTTACTCGTGTTATCACAGTGGTGGAGATGTGGTCGAAATGCAAACTTATGACATAATTCAGTAACAGAAAATGATTGAGAGCAGAAACACGTCCTTAAACACAGAGAGTGAGAGTTTCCATTATACTAAATATATCCTGTGTGAGGAGTCTGGTCGGTCAGGTCAAATTCGTGCATAATTGGTTGCTACTACTTGTCGTGTGCAGATTATTAGTGAGACCAGGTTGTTTGGCTGATCTGTATGCATGTTAGGTTTCTTGTTCTAGGATCTATCTATCTAATAATTCATTGTGTTTGATTGAACTCCAATTTAATCGATCTTATCATTTGTGAACATGAGCGTTTCTATTCAGTTTGCTTGAGGACAAGCAAAAGCTTAAGTGTGGGGTATTTTGATGACACTCAATTTGACGTGATTATCAGCCTCATTTAAGCGACATTTCCTTGATTAAGACATGGTTTTTAGGGTAGAATAACGAATATTCAATCGATTGCCCTATCTCATGCCATTTGCGTTACCTTGGCCCGTTTCGGTTCTATTTGATGGTTTTCTAGTGTTTTTATGTTAGCACAAGTTTTTGCCGTCAAATAAAGTAGCCAAGGACGTGTCTAAGGCGTTGGAACCTCGAGGAGTTGCATCAGAATCGATCCAAGGAGCCAATCAAGTCGAAACAATTCCTGCCCGGTTTACAAAGGAATTTTCGCCGAAAATACCCTAGCATTTTCGGCGAAAATATCAGCACAAAATCACTGATGCCGTCTAAAGGAAGTTTTCGGCGAAAATGTTAAGTTTTCGATCGAAAACTATGGGACCAAAATTTATAGGAGAAATCAGCCGGCGGACCATCCTATTACAAAGGAATTTTCACCGAAAATTCCTCAATATTTTCGGCAAAAATATTAGTTAAAATCCGGCTGAATTAGGGTTAAGTATAAATACTTAACCGGCGGCCCAATACAGGACATATCATAACATACTTTTCAATAATCAAATTTAGAGAATCCTCTCAAGTTCTGGAGCAAAGAGTTAGAGTTCGAAGAGCCGGAGAGAGATCATGACGCCATCCCTTCCATCTCGAAGACTCAGAGCTAGGATTGCAGTCTACCGGAAGATCGAAGTTCTGCCGGAGTCATCTTAATTAGGTTTTTCAGATTCTTTTCTGTTCTTCCTTTGTATGATGAACTCTTTCATTGTCTTTGATTCTTTTGTGATGAATATGAGTAGCTAAACTCTTAGAGCTTAGACTAGATGAACCGTAAGTGACCCAGGGCTTTAAAGCGGTCACGGATCGGCAGTGATTAGATTCAAAGTTCAATCAGTTTCTCTTTCATGTTTGGTTTGTTCTTCATTGTTCATGTTTCTTGTCTGGATTGATCACCTAGATTAGATTCTTGTTAAGCTAAGGATAGAAGCGAACGCTCGCCTTACTTTAGAACATCAAATTGAACAATTAACCTTATAATTGGAACGTGCCCTTCGTAGGAACCGGTTATGGTTAATCAACTGCAAGAGTAACTCAATAATCGTTCGTAATTCCACCAGTTAAGTTAAGTCGTTGCGAGAGGCGACCGTACCCGGGCGACTAATTAATCCTGGTAGCTAGAACGGATAGAGTGAACGTTCGCCGGTCTTAATCCTAAGGGTAAGGAGTTATGGTGGTGTCTTAGAATTGATTGAATGCGAATCAAAATCCGCTTATCTGTTGATTGCCAATGCTCTAGGGAACGAAGGGGGATTCAAAGTCTAAGTTCGTCTGTCATCTCTGTTTTAATCAACCAGTTTCCAACCTGTCTTTAGTTTAAATTAAGTTCTCTGCATTTCTTAGAAGTAGAAGTCGTGGAACTCACACCACGCACGAAGTGTTTAAATCCGAGTAATTTGCTAGTTTATTTGAGTAGTCGATCAAAGAAGACCCGTGGAATATGATCTACCCTAGCTTTCTAGCTTTGTTAGTTATTTGTTTGAACGTCCGCACAACGACCGGGCGGTTCATCATTCTCCCTTCCTCACCTATAAATAGATGCCTAGACGCCTCATTGTAAGACACAACTTTGATTAATAAACTTCTTAAACTTCGGTTTTATCTCTAGCATGGAATTGCTATTGATGACACTCAATTTGACGTGATTATCAGCCTCATTTAAGCGACATTTCTTTGCTTAAGACATGGTTTTTAGGGTAGAATAAAGAATATTCAATCGATTGCCCTATCTCGTGCCATTTGTGTTACCTTGGCCCGTTTCGGGTCTATTTGATGGTTTTCTAGTGTTTTTATGTTAGCACAGGAATAGAGTAGCCAGAGACGTGTCTAAGGCGTTGGAATCTTGAAGGATTACACCGGGATCGATCAAAGGAGCCAATTAAGTTCAAACAAATTCCTGCCGGTTTACAAAGGAATTTTCGCCGACAATACCCTTGTATTTTCGGCGAAAATATCATCACAAATCGACTGTTGATCACTGAAGGAATTTTCGGCCAAACCGATTAGGTTTTCGGACCGAAGAAATGGCAGAGAGATCAGCCGGTGGGACTTCCATTCACAAGCATGTTTTCGGCGAAAATAAGTCACTATTTTTGGCGAAAACTTCAGAAGAAATCCGGCTGATTAGGGTTATGTATAAATACTTAACCCGGCGGCCCAAAAGAGAGATACAATCATAATTCGCAAAATAAAACTTTTCGAGATCAGAATTTAGAGAATCCTCTCAAGTTTTGGAGCGAAGAGTTAAAGTTCGAAGAGCCGGATAGAGATCGTGACGCCATCCCTTCCACCTCGATGAACCGGAGCTAGGAGTGTTATCTACCGAAGATTGAAGTCTGTTAGAGTCGTCTAAATTAGGTTTTTCAGATTCTTTTCTGTTCTTCCTCTGGATGATGAACTCTTTCTTTGTCTTTGTTTCTTTTGTAATAATCATGAGTAGCTATACTCGTTAGAGCTTAGACTAGATGAACCCTAAGTGACCCAGGGCTTTAAAGCGGTCACGGATCGGCGGTGATTAGATTCGAAATTCAATCAGTTCTTTTTCATGTTTGATTCGTTCTTCATTGTTCATGTTTCTTGTCTGGATTGATCACCTAGATTAGATTCTTGTTAAGCTAAGGATAGAAGCAAACGCTCGCCTTACTTTAGAACATCGAATTGAACAATTAACCTTATAATTGGAGTGTGCCTTTCGTAGGAACCGGTTAGGGTTAATTCACTGCAAGAGTAACTCATTAATCATTAGTAATTGCACCAGTTAATTACGTCGTTGCGAGAGGCGACCGTACCAGGGCGGCTAGTTAATCTTGGTAGTTAGAACGGATAGAGCGAACGTTCGTCGGTCTTAAACCTAAGGGTAAGGATTATGGTGGTGTCTTAGTAATTGATTGAATGAGAATCGAAATCCGCTGATCTGTTGATTGCCAATGCTCTGGGGAACGAAGGGGGATTCAAAGTCTAAGTTCGTCTGTAATCCTTGTTTTCAAACCCTAATTTCCAATCTTCTTTAGTTTACATTTTTAATTTCTCCGCATTTCTTAGAATTAGAAGTCGTGGAACTCACACCACGCACAACTTGTTTACTTTCGAGTATTTTGCCAGTTTTAAAGTAGTCAATCTTACAAGACCCCTGGAATACGATCTGCTTAGCTCTAGTTAGCTGGGTAGTATTTGATCAACCGCTTCTGCGACGTTCATCAAATTGGCGCCGTTGCCGGGGACTTCTTTTGATTGTTCGAAAGAAGAACTGGCAATTTATTCTTCTACTTTCCATCTTTCATTTTTCCACCCACGTCGATTTTACGCCGGTATGTTTGCTTTTGTTACTTGTAGGTTGTTCTACAGGTTTATGAACCGCTCGATCGCTCATTCTCAGTTTAAGCTGGGTAATTCTACTCCACCGAAGAAACTGCGAGCTCAGAAGCAAGTCATAGTCATTCCGCCTACACCACCTATCCCTAATAAGATTGAGGAGTTGAAGGAGAACTCCTCATCTTCATCCGCTTCATCCACTACTTCAGATTCACCACCACCTTCTCCTCCTTTACTAGTTGTTCAACGCACCATGGCAGATTACTGTAGACCAATTGCGACTAACTTTCGAGCTAGCGTCATTGTGCCGCACAACGATGACGACCCTGATTATAATATCACAACCTTCGTCCTAAACATGGTCTCTAAGAATCTTCGATTCGAAGGAGAGCCGCAAGAAAACCCCCGCACACATTTGGCGAACTTCCTGGACATGTGCGAGACGTTTAAAAGCGGGAATCTCAGTAAGAACAATCTTTGCTTGCGAGCCTTTCCATTCTCTCTTAAAAGCAACGCCAAGGTATGGCTCAGCTCGAAACCACCTGGCTATTACACTGATTGGGATACTCTGGCTCAGGACTTCATAGAAGAATACTATCCCCCTTCAAGAACGACATTCTACAAGGATAGCATCGCTAGTTTCTTCAGAAGGAAGGAGTAAGCTTATACGATGCTTGGAACGAATTCCAAGAGCTTCTCTCTGAATGCCCTCATCATGGATTCAACCAGAGTCAGCTAGCCGAAATCTTTGCCCAAGGTATGAACGAAGAAACGGCTGAATTGGTCAACATTCTAGCTAAGGGCAACTGCACAGCACTTGAACCAGAAGCTGCTCTACTTCACTTTGCGGACTGCGCACCTAAGTCCAGAAATAAGGAGAGACAGTTTGGAGCAGCCATGAGTCAACCAAGCTGTGAAGATCAGATCAAGATCGCAGTACAGAAACACATGGAAGAGATCTTCGGAACATCTAATGACTGGTCTAGAGAGGAAGTTAATTTCATTGATCAAGGCTTCACCAAGGATCAAAGAGGCTACCCCGACTACCATCAGTTCAGAACACCTCCTCAACGACAGGGAAGCTTCCCTGAGCGTCCTCCTTCCAACTTCGGATTCAACCGGAGTCGGAATCAATGCTGGGAAAATAGTTATCAAGATCCTCCCAGATTCGCCAGAGCATATCAACCTCAGAATTTTACATCTGAAGACATGTGGGAAAGAAAACTAGCCCAGAAGCTTGATCTGATTGCAGCACGGATGGAGGAACACGAAGAAAAGCTTAAAGCACAAGACGTTTTTAACCAAGGACAAATCGCACAAGGACAAAGAATAGAGAGCATGATAAATAAAGTTGCTAGCCTGTTAGCCAACCTTCCTCTCTTCAACCAGGCGCCGTCTCAAAACGACTCCTCCGAGAAGAACGAGCTAGCCAAAGTCATCACAACTAGGAGCAGTGAGCAGAACAGCCTGGAGAAGAAGAAGGGAGCACTACCCGTTCTCTCTACGGGAGAGTGTTCAACTATCGTCTCTCAATCACCACCCATACCTATCCCAGCTAAGTGCTCTGATCTTGGTCCTTTTACATTACCTTTAATCATTAATGGCATTGCAGTTGAGCGTAGTTTGGTTGATCTAGGTGCGTCTATAAATGTCATGCCTACGTGTTTATATAAGAAACTGAACCTAGGTGAATTAGAACCGGCTAGTATGCATGTAGTGTTCGCCGACAGGACTCTAAAAGAACCTAGAGGAATAATCAAGGATGTAATCACTTGTTGTGGTCCTTTCCGATTTTTCGCTGATTACGTAGTAATGGATACTCGAGAGACATATTCTACCCTTCTCTTAGGTCGGCCATTCATGGCGACAGCCGGCATTAACATTAATGTACCAAATGGTTCGTTAACATTAAGAGTTGGGAAGGATACTGCAACATTCCGTCTCAAGGACAATATGAAATACATTCCTAAGAGAGAATCACATTGTTTATCCATAGAAACTGTGGAAGTGGCCTCGGTCAATTTCATTACTGACATCTCCTCTAGTATTCCTAGCTCGATTGTGACTGCAGGTGCTGGACAGGTTACCAAGCAGAAACTAAAACCTGTTCCTCAAAAGCCGCCAAAGAAGAAGGAACTGCAAGATTTTTCTAAACCGCTAGCCAAGGAGTCTGGCAAGTCAAGGAGGAAGAATCATAACAAGAAGACGAAGACCCAAATGGTCTGGAGACCAAAAATTCCACCGTCTTCCACCGAGCCAGCTACACCACCAATTAGTTCTGAGAAATCGGCGCCGGAACAAGTATGGAAGGAGAAGCCGAAAGCATCTCCTAAGGAAATACTGACGATCACCGATCCTGGTGATACCAAGCCGAAGATAAAAGAAAAGAAGAAGCCGACAGTCCTCATTCCTTCCATCGTAACAATCAAGAAGGATGATCTCTCCAGAGAACTGTTCGGACCGTTCAAGTTCATCGATCATCTTCCCGATGGACGTACCAAGCTTTTGCATGCAAACGGGAAGAGATTCACGCTTACCGGAGAAGTCCCGAAGCTGTACTTCATGAACTCCGACGCGAGCGTGAAGGAGAATCTAAGTTGGGATGTCTCCTAATACCGTCCAGGTATCGTCCAGCTCAAGGACGTTAATAAAAGAGCGCTTCGTGGGAGGCAACCCACGGCTGGAGTCTGTTTTAATTTTTGTCAACTTGATATTTTAGAGTCGGTTCGGGGAGCCAAAAGTGTCAGTTTGTTTGATTTATTATTTTTCGTGAAGAGTCTGTGTGTCATAGAGTCAGTTGCAAGTTGATTGAGGTCGTTCCGATTTTTATGGATTTAACTGTGATTTTCTGAAGTTGGCCGGATTTGCGAAAATATTTTAAACCCGAACAGTTCAAAATTTTCGACGAAATCACCCCTCATTTTTGGCGAATTCGCCTTTTGGTTTTCACTGAATCTCCCTGTCATTATTTTCGGTTCGAAAAGCTGTTTGTTTTCGGTGAAACGATTTTTGAAGACCAACAGCCATTTTAATTAAAATTTTTGGCGAAACCATATGGTTATTTTCGGCGAAATTACCTTCGAAAATCCGGCAGTGCATTTGAACTGATATTTTTGGCGAAACCACCCTCTTATTTTCGCCAACAATTATTTTGAAAATCACCCCACTATTCCTTTAAAATCTGGATTTACTCCCTCTCTCTCCTTCTTTCATTTTCGTTCAAACACCCGAAAACCCCTTCCCCCTTATCTTTTTAAAATTGTCGCCGCCACCCACCTCTTTAAAACCGCCGTCGCCACCATTTTCCACCGCCGCTCCCTTCCCCTCTCCATTCCGATTCCGTCGAGCCCTAGAACAGCCGAATCGGAGCTCTACAGCTCCAGTTCACCGAAACCCCTGTTTTCCAAGTTTTTCACCGATTCCTCCCCACCCGGTCATTTTTAGCAGTCATGGCTTCAAGGTAAGTTGTAGAGATTTTCAATACGAATCTTTTGACATATGGATTGCTGAATTTCGTCGGGGTTGACTTTTAGTTGACTTTTCGATTTGCCTCGTTTTGCGTGCCGACTGTTTTCGTGTGAACTAGGTTAGCTGAACTTGTAGAACTATTCTAGCATGCTTAGGGAGTTCACTGCTTAATTTCCATATCATTTGATCATGTGTTGCTATGCATACGATTAATTCCTTGTAATGTTGACTTTCTAAATGTCGGTTTGACTTTTTGAACTCTGATTGTGCTTATCCGGTTCTGGCTGTTCCTAAGTATGTATTTTACTGTCTATGATTACCGGTTACTCCGCTTTGCTTACCCCACTTAGTTTCCCTCATTTCTTCGTGAAATTGAGTTTTTCTACTAAGTGTGGGGTAGGGTTTTAGTTGACTAATCTGGTTTCATTCTGGTTTAGGAACACCACTTATGAGTGCAGGACTAAGGCGCGACTTGATGGCGCCTCGAGCTCAGGATCTGCCGCTCCCGTCACACCCGCCGTTCTGGGTCCCCCACCTGCACTACCCCGTCGGGCTGGATACCATCGCACTATCGCCCGTCTACCAGACTTCTATTTTGAGTGCTTCCAGAAGATCGAGGACATTCGTGGAGCTGACGTGCGCCCTCTTTCCATGGAGTCACTCCATGATCATGATGAGGACTACCACCGGAACATGCATGACGCCCTCGCACCGGCAGGCCTCCTCGAGCTGACCACTATCGCCGCCGAGTTCCCAGACATTGCCCTCCAGGAGTTTTGGGCAACCTTTGATCTGGATGAGCACAAGAGGAAGCAGCGCCAGAAGGTTGTCACCTTCTATCTTGGTGGGGTGTACAGGCAGCTCACCTACGATGAGTTTGCTGCTCATCTCGGAATCCCCTACGAGCACTATCACGATCATCACCTAGGCTGGGGCGAGGATGATAACGAGGAGGAGTACCACGCACTCTCGAGCCACATGACAGGCGTACCTGGCGATCGCCTCGGGGCGAGCAACTCAGTTAAGTCGCTCTCTCACCCTCTCTTTAAATTTATTCATATGGTTTGGCGTAGATCCCTTTTATATGTACCCGACAAGGATCGCCACCATATCCTCAAGGAGGAGCTCATGCTTCTCCGAGCCATCCGAGAGAGCTACCCTCTACACCCCGGCTGGGTACTGGCTCGCATCTTCCGCCAGAAGACCAGGAGGCAGATGCCACCTCGCAGACTCTTGGGGGTAACTTCATAGGTCAGCTCATCATTTCCTTCGGCATCAGCCATGAGTATGGCCAGCACATTCCACGACACTGAGTTAGGACTGTTGGAGGAGACTTAGCGGTTGAGTACGACTTAGAACTCGACTTCAGTCCCCATGTAGCAGCAGATCCTCTACTCCAGCCTGTGGTCGAGTCGGAGGAAGAAGATGATGCTGAGGAGCAGCAGCCCCAGCTGCAGCCAGTATTCCAAGGTTATATACCCTCGCCACATCATCAGGCAGGGTATGCTCACTAGTTGCCGCCACACATTCCCGATCCATACCAGGCGCCTCCCCAACAGCCCCGACACCACCCGCGGATGTTGGAGAGTTGTACGAGCGACTTCAGGAGTGGCGCATCACCGACAACGCCACTCAAGAGGCGCGATGGACTATTATGCAGCAGCATATGCGCCGCGCCGACATGCGATATGAGGCACAGCTGGCGTGGCAACGTCAGCTCGACGAGCACCTTCACTTTCCACCTCCCGGTTCACCGGACCAGCAGTGATCAGGTTGTATTCCTTTTATGGTGTCTTCTTTTTATTTATTCTTTTCGGATTTCGGTCCAACTTTTTTTCTGTGTGGATCTGGACGCTTGTCCCGGTTTCCTTTTTATGTTTTATTTGTTTTTATTTTGCAGGCAATCGGTAGATTCCCTTTGCCTCGCTTGGGTAGATTCCCTCCGATCCGAGGACCCGTGCTCATCCCCTACACCAATCATCTCGGTCCAGGTTCTTCTACTTCACTCTGAACTCTAGAATTAGTCCTGTGAGGACACAGTCCGATTTAAGTGTGGGGTAGGATGCTAGAGAACCTTGCATGAACTTGATTGCCCTTGATTATGTTTTCTGTGTGCCTCGTGATTCCATTCCAGTCTCTCTAGCATTAGAATGGCTCAGTTCTTGATTTTTGATGTTAAGTTGTTGTTCAAACTTTCATAATGATGCTTAGACTGCTTAACCTAGAACTTGAGAATAGAGTAGCCATGGACGTGTCTAAGGCGTTGGAATCTCGAAGGATTGCACCGGGATCGATCAAAGGAGCCAATTAAGTTCAAACAAATTCCTGCCTCTGAAGGAATTTTCGGCAAAACCGATTAGGTTTTCGGACCGAGAAGAAAAGGAAGAGAGATCAGCCGGCGGGACTTCCATTCACAAGCTTGTTTTCGGCGAAAATAAGTCACTATTTTCGGTGAAAACTTTAGAAGAAATCTGGCTGATTAGGGTTAAGTATAAATACTTAACCCGGCGGCCCAAAAGAGAGATACAATCATATTTCGCAAAATACAACTTTTCGAGATCAGAATTTAGAGAATCCTCTCAAGTTCTGGAGCGAAGAGTTAGAGTTCGAAGAGCCGGATAGAGATCGTGATGCCATCCCTTCCACCTCGATGAACCGGAGCTAGGAGTGTTATCTACCGAAGATCGAAGTCTGTCAGAGTCATCTAAATTAGGTTTTTCAGATTCTTTTATTTTTCCTCTGGATGATGAACTCTTTCTTTGTCTTTGTTTCTTTTGTAATAGTCATGAGTAGCTAAACTCGTTAAAGCATAGACTAGATGAACCCTAAGTGACCCAGGGCTTTAAAGCGGTCACGGATCGGCGGTGATTAGATTCGAAATTCAATCAGTTCTTTTTCATGTTTGATTCGGTCTTCATTGTTCATGTTTCTTGTCTGGATTGATCACCTAGATTAGATTCTGGTTAAGCTAAGGATAGAAGCGAACGCTCTCCTTACTTTAGAACATCGAATTGAACAATTAACCTTATAATTGGAGTGTGCCTTTCGTAGGAACCGGTTAGGGTTAATTCACTGCAAGAGTAACTCATTAATCATTAGTAATTGCACTTGTTAATTAAGTCGTTGCGAGAGGTGACCGTATGCGGGCAGCTAGTTAATCTTGGTAGTTAGAACGGATAGAGCGAACGTTCGCCGGTCTTAAACCTAAGGGTAAGGAGTTATTGTGGTGTCTTAGTAATTGATTGAATGAGAATCAAAATTCACTGATCTGTTGATTGCCAATGCTCTGGGGAACGAAGGGGGATTCAAAGTCTAAGTTCGTCTGTAATCCTTATTTTCAAACCCTAATTTCCAATCTGCTTTAGTTTAAATTTTTAATTTCTCCGCATTTCTTACAATTAGAAGTCATGGAACTCACACCACGCATAACTTGTTTACTTTCGAGTATTTTGCCAGTTTTAAAGTAGTCAATCTTAGAAGACCCCTGGAATACGATCTGCTTAGCTCTAGTTAGCTGGGTAGTATTTGATCAACCGCTTCTGCGACGTTCATCAGCTATTCTCTTCTCGAATTTCATGGAATTGATCGTCGTTTAAATGGTATTATCGACAGAAGCATCCATCTTCTGTAGTGGAGCCATTCGACCGGACACTTAGGGTTCCCGGCTATATACAGCCGACGGGTCCAAGTACTCATCCGCCAAGGTTTCATATGTGATCTCTGGAGCCCATTCTCAAGACTAGTGGTGGTTAGGGTCTTCGTAGCAGCCAAGCCAAGGTTCCTTATCCAGGAGGTAAGAGGGTCAATGACAGCCGATTCGAAGGTTCACATCAACTGCTCTAAGGTCCCAAGGGAGTTCAAGGCTGGAGGAAACCTTTCAAAGGCCCGAGTCCCTTGAAGGCTTGGTGCTAAGTGCCGCTCGGTGCCCTCCGGTGCTGATGCCGACGCCTGTAGGGGACTGTCCGTCGGGCCTTCTTTATTTTGGACCAGGCCTTTTGTCTTTTGCTTGGGGCCTGTTGTGGAGAACCTCTTAGGACAGCCTCTGTGGGGTTCTAGTTCCCCAGGTGATGAACCCCCGGTGCCCTGGACCCGACCAGACCTGCCCTTGACCCGGAGCCAAGTCCAAGCCTTCAAGACACGGCTCACAGCATTTATTGGAGATTTGAGTCGATCCAAGCATGAGGAGCTGGACCAGAGGTTCATCAGAGAAGGATGCACGGTGCTGACCCTTGATGGCCGACATAAATCCAACCTGGAGGACAAATGCCCGAAGAACACTGCCCCGGCCCCGGAGGATGCGGACAACCAACCCCAGTACCGGACAACCATGCTCCGCGCTCAAATTCTGTCGGACAAGTTAATTCTAGGAGACTCAGGAGGCCAAAAGACTCGAGGAAAACCTTCTTTGTCCGAGGAAATTTCAACCAGGAGGTTTGGATGCCCCAGCATCACTGGAAACCCTAGTACCGGGCCATGTCCACTGATGCTGACGACTCACCACCCGGACACCCGGAGCCCGCGAAAATTACAAAAATGCCACCGCGCGCTTCCGGGCCACATTTCCGATCCGCGGAAGGATTCCTGCCCGCGCCCGGGTTTTTCGCCGACGTGCCCGGAGCCTTTTCCCAATCCCACTCTGACATGAACTACCGGTCAGCCTTAATCCGCCCAGATTAGGGTTTTTCTGAATTCTACCCGGTGTAGGAATTCCACCTTCGGACTACTTCATTATTTTTAATAGTTTCCTCGGTCTATTTTTTTGTATAGATTTATTATTCCTTTTTAGAGTTGGAAACGGCCTTAGCCACCCATTGTACTATAAATATTGGACTTGGCCACGTTTGAAAGACAGATTACACATTAAGACAAATTCCAGAACATTGGTCTTTTTCCTTCAAGTCTTTGCTCGTTGTTGCTCAGCTTAACGTCTTGGTTTATCATCAAAGGCATTCATCCTTTGTTTGTGGCACCAAATTCGACTGAATACTTGGGGTTCCTAGGTCGTTACCTAGTGGATTTCAAGGTTCTCCGTCGGTTTCAAAGGTTAGGTTCTCGTGGGGCTGATAAATAGTTTTGGGTGTCGAGTCGATCCCTTCCTGGAGAAGGCGGTTCGCATCAGCTGGTATCAAAGCGCGGTTCAACTCTTGGACCACCAACCAGTTTCCAGGTTCTTTGCTTGGATTCATATCTTTAGATTTCGTTACTTTCAAAATTCAGAAAAAAAAACCTAAATAGTTTCATTGTAATCTTCTACCTTTCTTTAAGTTTTCGTTGTGAGAAAAAGTTGTGGCCATCAAAAGAAAATACAAAGAATCAAAGAAAAGAAAAGAAAAATCAAGGTCTTCAAAAAAATAGAAAATTGACCTAGCCAAAAAGCAAGGCCACGTTCACACTAAAGGTAGTAGGTTAAGTTCAAGAAGAGGGGTTTTTCATAAGATTAGCTAAGTAGCTTTCTTAGTTAGAACACCTAAACTTATTGTCTTGTCATCCCACGACCTAACATCAAGAGTACTTGCCCTAGAAATCCAAAACCCTAGGTATAAGGTATTGTTTTGTGTCATTGGTAGACTTAGACTTCATAGCTTCAAAGAAACTTGCAACTACTTGAACTGAAATTGCCTTTGTCTTGGATTTTTTTTCAAAACCCTAATTTGAGTGAACTCAAAATTTTATACACGAGTGGTAAGAAGAAGAGTGTGTGAGGTTTCATTAGAGTGATTTTGGGAGATCCATTGTTCTTGTACTAATCATGGCAGATGAGAGGCTTGCTGCTTTGGAGGCACACATGGCTGCCATGGCTCAGAACATCACCCGACTCACCGAGCAACTTGGAGCACCTAATGGAGATGGTCACCAACAGCCAAGGAGGAATATACAAGAGATCGATGATGATGTGAGCAGTTTGAAGCTCAATGTACCCAAATTTGCTGGCAAAGAAAATCCTGATGAGTACATTGATTGGGAGAGGAGCATGGAGGACTTCCTTGATTGCCATTATTATTCCGAAAGGAAAAAAGGTAACCCTAGCCACAATCGAATTTACTGACTATGCTGCTTTGTGGTGGGCACAACTCATGAAACAAATTAGGAGAGAAGAAGAGGATCCCATCATTAGTTGGAGAGATCTTAAGAGAAAGATAAGGAGACGGTTTGTACTAGTAGCCTACACTAGAGACTTGCATACCAAGCTTCAACATTTGAAGCAAGGAAGCATGTCGGTTGAGGAGTACAATAAGGAGCTGGAGATCCTGGTCACAAGACTTGACCTAAGGGAGGATGAAGATGCCAGAATAGCAAGGTTTACTGGAGGATTACACAAAGAAATCCTAAACCAAGTCAACATCATCAACTTCGTCGATTATGAAGACTTGGTAGCCTTGGCTAATAGGGTTGAGAAGGAGCTGAAGAATGGTCTTGGAAGGAAGGCTACTACCCCGCCACCAACCAGCACCCCTTGGAGAGGAGATAGGAGTGCAGGAAACACCCCTTGGAGGCCAAACCCTAGCAAGAATTCCGGGCCGAGACCAAATCCTAATCAAGGGTCGACACCACGGGTAACACCTAGTCCCGACTCAAAAATTCCTACTACTAATGCACGACCTAGTGCCATTGTGTGTTTCAAATGTCAAGGCAGGGGTCACATGGCAAGGGATTGCCCTAACACTCGAGCCATGGTGCTTAGAGAAGGAGAGATCGTCACTGATGATGAGGATGAGCCAATCGGTGAGGATGAAGAGGAGGAGTCCAGTGATGGTGAAGAAGTCAACACGAAGGGCCTAGAGAAATTTTCAGCCTTAAACTTCCGAGTGAGCACCCCGGATGCCCCAGTTGATGTCGAGCCGGTCACACTGGGCGACCTGGCACGGGAGTCTGCCCCGGACACCATGTCCGAGCCGGATGCCCCGTCTTGGATGTCGATCGGCACACTCCGAGCCTTTCGAACATTCCCTTGGCCATTTTTGGCCTGAAGACAGAAGAAGGCCTCATCGACGTCATGGAGCAGAACGCCGGCCCCGACGGTCATCTAGGCACCCCGACGGCCACTACCCCGACGGACACCAACCCGACGGCCACCAGCCCTAGGGTTCAATTTTCAGCAGTTTCTCAACGAATCCTTAGTGCACAACCTAAAGAAGATGGATGGGAGCAAAGGGACAATCTGTTCCATACAAGGTGTGTGATTTTAAATAAGATTTGCACTTTGGTTATTGACGGTGGGAGTTTTACAAATGCAGTGAGCTTGGATCTTGTTAAAAGCTTGGAAATTGCTACCCACCCATACCCTAAGCCCTACTGACTGCATTGGTTGAGCAATAGTGGATATTTGAAGGTCAACAAACAAGCACACATCCCTCTAAGCATTGGAAGATACAAAGATGTGGTGCTTTGTGATGTAGTCCCCATGGAGGCTGCCCATGTGCTACTTGAAAGGCCTTGGCAGTTTGATCGATACTCACAACATGATGGGAGGGCAAACAAGTATCAACTCACACATGGAGACACTACATTCAAGTTAAAGCCACTATCACCTACTGAAATACTCAAAGATCAAATAGAGAGAAAGGTGAGCCGAAAGAAGAAAGAGAGAGAGCTCAAGAAACGAGAGATGAGAGAAGAAAAGAGTGAACCCTCAAAAAAAAGGTACAAAAACAGAATTAAGAACAAAAACAGAATTTCATGATCCTAAGGATCAAAGAGCTCAAAAGTGTGAGGTTGAGAGGAGAGAAAACTTGATAGCTAGATGGTGAACGTGTCGTTGTGATGCGTTCAACCAAATAAAAACTACTGATGCTAAGAAAAAGCGTATAGCAGATCGTATTCGACTCGAGGTTTCTTCTAATCGACTACTTTGAAGAAGCTGGCAAATTACTCAGGTTAAAACACGTTGTGCGTGGTGTGAGTTCCACGACTTCTAATCTATTAAGCAAAGGAAAACAAAAGACAGAAAGATTAAAGATTGACTAACGGGAAGATAGACGAACTTAGATTTCGAATCCCCCTTAGATCACCAGAGCAACGGCAATCACAAGATCAGCGGTTTTCAATTCTAATTCAATCAGTTTCTATACACCACCATAACTCCTTACCCTTAGGTCTAAGACCGGCGAACGTTCGCTCTATCCGTTCTAACTACCAAGATTAACTAGCCGCCCGGGTACGGTCACCTCTCGCAACGACTTAATTAATTGGTGTGATTACTAGTGATTAATGAGTTACTCTTGAAGCGGATTAACCCTAACCGGTTCCTACGAAAGGCACACTCCAATTATAAGGTTAATTGTTCAATTCGATGTTCTAAAGTAAGGCGAGCGTTCGCTTCTATCCTTAGCTTAACAAGAATCTAATCTAGGGGATCAATCCAGACAAGAAACATGAACAATGAAGAACGAATCAAACATGCAACGAGAAACTGATTGAACTTCGAATCTAATTACCGCCAATCCGTGACCGCTTTAAAGCCCTGGGTCACTTAGGGTTCATCTAATCTAAGCTCTACAAGTTCAGTTACTCATATCGGAAACAAGAGAATCAAAGGCAACAATGAAGATCATCATACAGAGGAAGAACAGAAAAGAACTGAAAAACCTAATTCTGACGACTCCCGCGAAGCTTCAATCTCCTGGATCTTCAACTTTAAGCTTTGAGTTCTCCGAGGTGGAAGGATGGCGTCACGATCTCTCCACGGATCTTCGAACTCTCTAAACTCTATCTATCGACCCTAGAGTCGGCTGACTCTCAAAAGTCTGATTTGAGAAAATAAGAATAATGAATTGTTGTGTCTCTCCCCCTTTTGCTGCCGGCTGCTTCTTTAAATAGGTACGTTTTAGGGTTTCCAATACAGCGCCAGATTTGGAAGGGATTTTTGCCAAAAATAATGAAGTATTTTCACCGAAAATATTCTTGCAATTGAAGACACCGTCGGCTGATTTCTCTGTACTCTATTTTTGGATCGAAGAGTTAATCAATTTCGCCAAAAATACCTTCTGTTGGCGCCAGTGATTTTCCCTTGCATTTTCGCCGAAAACCCTGGGCTCTTTTCGCCAAAAATGTGGGCTTGTTTTCGCCGAATGTGTAAGTGTGAATGGGCAGATTTTTGGTTTGACTTTGATTGGCTCCTTTGATCGATTCCGGTTCAGTTCCTCGATGTTCTTATGCCTTAGACACGTCTATGGCTACTTTATTTGACGGCAAAAACCTGTGCTTACGCAAAAACACTAGAAAACCATCAAATAGACCCGAAAAGGGCCAAGGTAACACAAATGGCACGAGATAGGGCAATTGATTGAATATTCGTTATTCTACCCTAAAAACCATGTCTTAAGCAAAGAAATGTCGCTTAAATGAGGCTGATAATCACGTCAAATCGAGTGTCATCAAATACCCCACACTTAAGCTTTTGCTTGTCCTCAAGCAAACTGAACTAGAACACACTCAAAATCACAAATGACACGAGATTAAACCGAGATTCAATTCTAACAATTTGGTTTAAACTATTCCACGTAGAAAGAGTGACCTACACATGCAAGAACATCATCAAAACAAGTTTTCGATCTCACTAGTTTCTGCACACTTCAAGTAGTGGTAACAAAGCTCGTTTCTTGGTAAAACAATAATTAACCGACTACGATAACACCAATTCTAATGAGAAAAGACTTTAAGCTCTAGCCATGATATGGATGCGGAGGTAGGAAAAGTGACGTGGCTATCGACTCGACTTCATCCGTTTCTAGATCTGTGCGTTACATGTTCTAGCTAGGACCGATTTCAACAACAATTTATTTAAAGTTTCAACTTCTTCGTTCAATTTATTTACTGCATACTAGTGCTCGATACCAAACACTTCACTTAGGTGTTGGACCTGCCTAGCTCACAGTATTTGTGCTTATGCTAGTGCTCAACCCGAACACTTCACTTAGGTGTCGGGCTTGCCTAGCTTTATTTTAGCACTTAAAAGAACTTAGCATTGATTTGCAACACTTAATTACTTGATTTAACCAATTTAGCCACTTGATCCTAGCTAGTTATAACTTTTTACACAAGATTTCAAATTGGATTTCCGTCTAATCTCTAGCCACAATCACAGGTGAACAAATATGGAGTGAAAAACATGGGAGAAGCTAGCATCTATCATCTTAGAACGGTGTTATCGAGCTTTGTTATTAACAAACCAATTAATTCAATTAATTCAAGTTTCAACTACAAGAGTGATTTATGATTTGTTATGACCTAGACTCATTTAATATCAGTTCTGACATGTTGGTTACAGGTTCTAAGTGGAACAGCCTAGACGTCATTGTTCAAAATTGAAATCAATTTAACATCAAAAGTCAAGAATTGAGCAATTCTATGCTAGAGAAATTTCAAATTTGAACCACAGAATCATAGATAGCAAGCAAGATCATGCATAATCCTAGACTCCTACCCCACACTTAAACGGTTCTGTGTCCTCAAAGAACTAATCTAGAGTAGAGAGATACGAAGAACCTGTGACGTGATGGTCGGTGTAGCGGATGAGCACGGAGAGTCCGGAGCAGAGCGGAGTAGCTACTCGAGATCCTACAAAACAAAAACAACAAAAAGATCAAAAGGATATCGGGACAAGTAAACTACTAATGCGTTGGTCAAAGGAGCCAATTTGGTGAACGTGTCGTTGTGATGCGTTCAACCAAATAAAAACTACTGATGCTAAGAAAAAGCGTATAGCAGATCATATTCGACTCGAGGTTTCTTCTAATCGACTACTTTGAAGAAGCTGGCAAATTACTCAGGTTAAAACACGTTGTGCGTGGTGTGAGTTCCACGACTTCTAATCTATTAAGCAAAGGAAAACAAAAGACAGAAAGATTAAAAGATTGACTAACGGGAAGATAGACGAACTTAGATTTCGAATCCCCCTTAGATCACCAGAGCAACGACAATCACAAGATCAGCGGTTTTCAATTCTAATTCAATCGGTTTCTATACACCACCATAACTCCTTACCCTTAGGTTTAAGACCGGTGAACGTTCGCTCTATCCGTTCTAACTACCAAGATTAACTAGCCTCCCGGGTACGGTCGCCTCTCGCAACGACTTAATTAATTGGTGTGATTACTAGTGATTAATGAGTTACTCTTGAAGCGGATTAACCCTAACCAATTTGGTGAACGTGTCGTTGTGATGCGTTCAACCAAATAAAAACTACTGATGCTAAGAAAAAGCGTATAGCAGATCGTATTCGACTCGAGGTTTCTTCTAATCGACTACTTTGAAGAAGCTGGCAAATTACTCAGGTTAAAACACGTTGTGCGTGGTGTGAGTTCCACGACTTCTAATCTATTAAGCAAAGGAAAACAAAAGACAGAAAGATTAAAAGATTGACTAACGGGAAGATAGACGAACTTAGATTTTGAATCCCCCTTAGATCACCAGAGCAACGACAATCACAAGATCAGCGGTTTTCAATTCTAATTCAATCAGTTTCTATACACCACCATAACTCCTTACCCTTAGGTCTAAGACCGGCGAACGTTCGCTCTATCCGTTCTAACTACCAAGATTAACTAGCCGCCCGGGTACGGTCGCCTCTCGCAACGACTTAATTAATTGGTGTGATTACTAGTGATTAATGAGTTACTCTTGAAGCGGATTAACCCTAACCGGTTCCTACGAAAGGCACACTCCAATTATAAGGTTAATTGTTCAATTCGATGTTCTAAAGTAAGGCGAGCGTTCGCTTCTATCCGTAGCTTAACAAGAATCTAATCTAGGGGATCAATCCAGACAAGAAACATGAACAATGAAGAACGAATCAAACATGCAACGAGAAACTGATTGAACTTCGAATCTAATTACCGCCAATCTGTGACCGCTTTAAAGCCCTGGGTCACTTAGGGTTCATCTAATCTAAGCTCTACAAGTTCAGTTACTCATATCGGAAACAAGAGAATCAAAGGCAACAATGAAGATCATCATACAGAGGAAGAACAGAAAAGAACTGAAAAACCTAATTCTGACGACTCCCGCGAAGCTTCAATCTCCTGGATCTTCAACTTTAAGCTCCGAGTTCTCCGAGGTGGAAGGATGGCGTCACGATCTCTCCACGGATCTTCGAACTCTCTAAACTCTATCTATCGACCCTAGAGTCGGCTGACTCTCAAAAGTCTGATTTGAGAAAATAAGAATAATGAATTGTTGTGTCTCTCCCCCTTTTGCTGCCGGCTGCTTCTTTAAATAGGTACGTTTTAGGGTTTCCAATACAGCGCCAGATTTGGAAGGGATTTTTGCCAAAAATAATGAAGTATTTTCACCGAAAATATTCTTGCAATTGAAGACACCGTCGGCTGATTTCTCTGTACTCTATTTTCGGATCGAAGAGTTAATCAATTTCGTCAAAAATACCTTCTGTTGGCGCCAGTGATTTTCCCTTGCATTTTCGCCGAAAACCCTGGGCTCTTTTCGCCGAAAATGTGGGCTTGTTTTCGCCGAATGTGTAAGTGTGAATGGGCAAATTTTTGGTATGACTTTGATTGGCTCCTTTGATCGATTCCGGTTTAGTTCCTCGATGTTCTTATGCCTTAGACACGTCTATGGCTACTTTATTTGACGGCAAAAACCTGTGCTTACGCAAAAACACTAGAAAACCATCAAATAGACCCGAAAAGGGCCAAGGTAACACAAATGGCACGAGATAGGGCAATTGATTGAATATTCGTTATTCTACCCTAAAAACCATGTCTTAAGCAAAGAAATGTCGCTTAAATGAGGCTGATAATCACGTCAAATCGAGTGTCATCAAATACCCCACACTTAAGCTTTTGCTTGTCCTCAAGCAAACTGAACTAGAACACACTCAAAATCACAAATGACACGAGATTAAACCGAGATTCAATTCTAACAATTTGGTTTAGACTGTTCCACGTAGAAAGAGTGACCTACACATGCAAGAACATCAACGAAACAAGTTTTCGATCTCACTAATTTCTGCACACTTCAAGTAGTGGTTTTAATAAAGCTCGTTTCTTGGTAAAACAATAATTAACCGACTACGATAACACCAATTCTAATGAGAAAAGACTTTAAGCTCTAGCCATGATGTGGATGCGGAGGTAGGAAAAGTGACGTGGCTATCGACTCGACTTCATCTGTTTCTAGATCTGTGCGTTACATGTTCTAGCTAGGACCGATGTAAACAACAATTTATTTCAAGTTTCAACTTCTTCGTTCAATTTATTTACTGCATACTAGTGCTCGATACCAAACACTTCACTTAGGTGTTGGACCTGCCTAGCTCACAGTATTTGTGCTTATGCTAGTGCTCAACCCGAACACTTCACTTAGGTGTTGGGCTTGCCTAGCTTTATTTTAGCACTTAAAAGAACTTAGCATTGATTTGCAACACTTAATTACTTGATTTAACCAATTTAGCCACTTGATCCTAGCTAGTTATAACTTTTTACACAAGATTTCAAATTGGATTTCCGTCTAATCTCTAGCCACAATCACAGGTGAACAAATCTGGAGTGAAAAACATGGGAGAAGCTAGCATCTATCATCTTAGAACGGTGTTATCGAGCTTTGTTATTAACAAACCAATTAATTCAATTAATTCAAGTTTCAACTACAAGAGTGATTTATGATTTGTTATGACCTTGACTCATTTAATATCAGTTCTGACATGTTGGTTACAGGTTCTAAGTGGAACAGCCTAGACGTCATTGTTCAAAATTGAAATCAATTTAACATCAAAAGTCAAGAATTGAGCAATTCTATGCTAGAGAAATTTCAAATTTGAACCACAGAATCATAGATAGCAAGCAAGATCATGCATAATCCTAGACTCCTACCCCACACTTAAACGGTTCTGTGTCCTCACAGAACTAATCTAGAGTAGAGAGATACGAAGAACCTTTGACGTGATGGTCGGTGTAGCGGATGAGCACGGAGAGTCCGGAGCAGAGCGGAGTAGCTACTCGAGATCCTACAAAACAAAAACAACAAAAAGATCAAAAGGATATCGGGACAAGTAAACTACTAATGCGTTGGTCAAAGGAGCCAATTTGGTGAACGTGTCGTTGTGATGCGTTCAACCAAATAAAAACTACTAATGCTAAGAAAAAGCGTATAGCAGATCATATTCGACTCGAGGTTTCTTCTAATCGACTACTTTGAAGAAGCTGGCAAATTACTCAGGTTAAAACACGTTGTGCGTGGTGTGAGTTCCACGACTTCTAATCTATTAAGCAAAGGAAAACAAAAGACAGAAAGATTAAAAGATTGACTAACGGGAAGATAGACGAACTTAGATTTCGAATCCCCCTTAGATCACCAGAGCAACGACAATCACAAGATCAGCGGTTTTCAATTCTAATTCAATCGGTTTCTATACACCACCATAACTCCTTACCCTTAGGTTTAAGACCGGTGAACGTTCGCTCTATCCGTTCTAACTACCAAGATTAACTAGCCGCCCGGGTACGGTCGTCTCTCGCAACGACTTAATTAATTGGTGTGATTACTAGTGATTAATGAGTTACTCTTGAAGCGGATTAACCCTAACCAATTTGGTGAACGTGTCGTTGTGATGCGTTCAACCAAATAAAAACTACTGATGCTAAGAAAAAGCGTATAGCAGATAGTATTCGACTCGAGGTTTCTTCTAATCGACTACTTTGAAGAAGCTGGCAAATTACTCAGGTTAAAACACGTTGTGCGTGGTGTGAGTTCCACGACTTCTAATCTATTAAGCAAAGGAAAACAAAAGACAGAAAGATTAAAAGATTGACTAACGGGAAGATAGACGAACTTAGATTTTGAATCCCCCTTAGATCACCAGAGCAACGGCAATCACAAGATCAGCGGTTTTCAATTCTAATTCAATCGGTTTCTATACACCACCATAACTCCTTACCCTTAGGTTTAAGACCGGCGAATGTTCGCTCTATCCGTTCTAACTACCAAGATTAACTAGCCGCCCGGGTACGGTCGCCTCTCGCAACGACTTAATTAATTGGTGTGATTACTAGTGATTAATGAGTTACTCTTGAAGCGGATTAACCCTAACCGGTTCCTACGAAAGGCACACTCCAATTATAAGGTTAATTGTTTAATTCGATGTTCTAAAGTAAGGCGAGCGTTCGCTACTATCCTTAGCTTAACAAGAATCTAATCTAGGGGATCAATCCAGACAAGAAACATGAACAATGAAGAACGAATCAAACATGCAACGAGAAACTGATTGAACTTTGAATCTAATTACCGCCAATCCGTGACCGCTTTAAAGCCCTGGGTCACTTAGGGTTCATCTAATCTAAGCTCTACAAGTTCAGTTACTCATATAGGAAACAAGAGAATCAAAGGCAACAATGAAGATCATCATACAGAGGAAGAACTGAAAAGAACTGAAAAACCTAATTCTGACGACTCCCGCGAAGCTTCAATCTCCTGGATCTTCAACTTTAAGCTCCGAGTTCTCCGAGGTGGAAGGATGGCGTCACGATCTCTCCACGGATCTTCGAACTCTCTAAACTCTATCTATCGACCCTAGAGTCGGCTGACTCTGAAAAGTCTGATTTGAGAAAATAAGAATAATGAATTGTTGTGTCTCTCCCCCTTTTGCTGTCGGCTGCTTCTTTAAATAGGTACGTTTTAGGGTTTCCAATACAGCGCCGAATTTGGAAGGGATTTTCGCCGAAAATAATGAAGTATTTTCGTCGAAAATATTCTTGCAATTGAAGACACCGCCGGCTGATTTCTCTGTACTCTATTTTCGGATCGAAGAGTTAATCAATTTCGCCGAAAATACCTTCTGTTGGCGCCAGTGATTTTCCCTTGCATTTTCGCCGAAAACCCTGGGCTCTTTTCGCCGAAGATGTGGACTTGTTTTCGCCGAATGTGTAAGTGTGAATGGGCAGATTTTTGGATTGACTTTGATTGGCTCCTTTGATCGATTCCGGTTCAGTTCCTCGATGTTCCTATGCCTTAGACACGTCCATGGCTATTTTATTTGACGGCAAAAAGCTGTGCTTACGCAAAAACACTAGAAAACCATCAAATAGACCCGAAAAGGGCCAAGGTAACACAAATGGCACGAGATAGGGCAATTGATTGAATATTCGTTATTCTACCCTAAAAACCATGTCTTAAGCAAAGAAATGTCGCTTAAATGAGGCTGATAATCACGTCAAATCGAGTGTCATCAAATACCCCACACTTAAGCTTTTGCTTGTCCTCAAGCAAACTGAACTAGAACACACTTAAAATCACAAATGACACGAGATTAAACCGAGATTCAATTCTAACAATTTGGTTTAGACTGTTCCACGTAGAAAGAGTGACCTACACATGCAAGAACATCAACGAAACAAGTTTTTGATCTCACTAATTTCTGCACACTTCAAGTAGTGGTTTTAACAAAGCTCGTTTCTTGGTAAAACAATAATTAACCGACTACGATAACACCAATTCTAATGAGAAAAGACTTTAAGCTCTAGCCATGATGTGGATGCGGAGGTAGGAAAAGTGACGTGGCTATCGACTCGACTTCATCTGTTTCTAGATTTGTGCGTTACATGTTCTAGCTAGGACCGATTTAAACAACAATTTATTTCAAGTTTCAACTTCTTCGTTCAATTTATTTACTGCATACTAGTGCTCGATACCAAACACTTCACTTAGGTGTTGGACCTGCCTGGCTCAAAGTATTTGTGCTTATGCTAGTGCTCAACCCGAACACTTCACTTAGGTGTCGGGCTTGCCTAGCTTTATTTTAGCACTTAAAAGAACTTAGCATTGATTTGCAACACTTAATTACTTGATTTAACCAATTTAGCCACTTGATCCTAGCTAGTTATAACTTTTTACACAAGATTTCGAATTGGATTTCCGTCTAATCTCTAGCCACAATCACAGGTGAACAAATATGGAGTGAAAAACATGGGAGAAGCTAGCATCTATCATCTTAGAACGGTGTTATCGAGCTTTGTTATTAGCAAACCAATTAATTCAATTAATTCAAGTTTCAACTACAAGAGTGATTTATGATTTGTTCTGACCTAGACTCATTTAATATTAGTTCTGACACGTTGGTTACAGGTTCTAAGTGGAACAGCCTAGACGTCATTGTTCAAAATTGAAATCAATTTAACATCAAAAGTCAAGAATTGAGCAATTCTATGCTAGAGAAATTTCAAATTTGAACCACAGAATCATAGATAGCAAGCAAGATCATGCATAATCCTAGACTCCTACCCCACACTTAAACGGTTCTGTGTCCTCACAGAACTAATCTCGAGTAAAGAGATAAGAAGAACCTGTGACGTGATGGTCGGTGTAGCGGATGAGCATGGAGAGTCCGGAGCAGAGCGGAGTAGCTACTCGAGATCCTACAAAACAAAAGCAACAAAAAGATCAAAAGGATATCGGGACAAGTAAACTACTAATGCGTTGGTCAAAGGAGCCAATTTGGTGAACGTGTCGTTGTGATGCGTTCAACCAAATAAAAACTACTGATGCTAAGAAAAAGCGTATAGCAGATCGTATTCGACTCGAGGTTTCTTGTAATCGACTACTTTGAAGAAGCTGGCAAATTACTCAGGTTAAAACACGTTGTGCGTGGTGTGAGTTCCACGACTTCTAATCTATTAAGCAAAGGAAAACAAAAGACAGAAAGATTAAAAGATTGACTAACGGGAAGATAGACGAACTTAGATTTCGAATCCTCCTTAGATCACCAGAGCAACGACAATCACAAGATCAGCGGTTTTCAATTCTAATTCAATCGGTTTCTATACACCACCATAACTCCTTACCCTTAGGTTTAAGACCGGTGAACGTTCGCTCTATCCGTTCTAACTACCAAGATTAACTAGCCGCCCGGGTACGGTCGCCTCTCGCAACGACTTAATTAATTGGTGTGATTACTAGTGATTAATGAGTTACTCTTGAAGCGGATTAACCATAACCAATTTGGTGAACGTGTCGTTGTGATGCGTTCAACCAAATAAAAACTACTGATGCTAAGAAAAAGCGTATAGCAAATCGTATTCGACTCGAGGTTTCTTCTAATCGACTACTTTGAAGAAGCTGGCAAATTACTCAGGTTAAAACACGTTGTGCGTGGTGTGAGTTCCACGACTTCTAATCTATTAAGCAAAGGAAAACAAAAGACAGAAAGATTAAAAGATTGACTAACGGGAAGATAGACGAACTTAGATTTGAATCCCCCTTAGATCACCAGAGCAACGCAATCACAAGATCAGCGGTTTTCAATTCTAATTCAATCGGTTTCTATACACCACCATAACTCCTTACCCTTAGGTTTAAGACTGGCGAACGTTCGCTCTATCGGTTCTAACTACCAAGATTAACTAGCCGCCCGGGTACGGTCGCCTCTCGCAACACTTAATTAATTGGTGTGATTACTAGTGATTAATGAGTTACTCTTGAAGCGGATTAACCCTAACCGGTTCCTACGAAAGGCACACTCAATTATAAGGTTAATTGTTCAATTCGATGTTCTAAAGTAAGGCGAGCGTTCGCTTCTATCCTTAGCTTAACAAGAATCTAATCTAGGGGATCAATCCAGACAAGAAACATGAACAATGAAGAACGAATCAAACATGCAACGAGAAACTGATTGAACTTTGAATCTAATTACCGCCAATCCGTGACCGCTTTAAAGCCCTGGGTCACTTAGGGTTCATCTAACTAAGCTCTACAAGTTCAGTTACTCATATCGGAAACAAGAGAATCAAAGGCAACAATGAAGATCATCATACAGAGGAAGAACGAAAAGAACTGAAAAACTAATTCTGACGACTCCCGCGAAGCTTCAATCTCCTGGATCTTCAACTTTAAGCTTCGAGTTCTCCGAGGTGGAAGGATGGCGTCACGATCTCTCCACGGATCTTCGAACTCTCTAAACTCTATCTATCGACCCTAGAGTCGGCTGACTCTGAAAAGTCTGATTTGAGAAAATAAGAATAATGAATTGTTGTGTCTCTCCCCCTTTTGCTGCCGGCTGCTTCTTTAAATAGGTACGTTTTAGGGTTTCCAATACAGCGCCGGATTTGGAAGGGATTTTCGTCGAAAATAATGAAGTATTTTCCCCGAAAATATTCTTGCAATTGAAGACACCGCCGGCTGATTTCTCTGTACTCTATTTTCAGATCGAAGAGTTAATCAATTTCTCGAAAATACCTTCTGTTGGCGCCAGTGATTTTCCCTTGCATTTTCGTCGAAAACCCTGGGCTCTTTTCGCCGAAGATGTGGGCTTGTTTTCGCCGAATGTGTAAGTGTGAATGGGCAGATTTTTGGTTTGACTTTGATTGGCTCCTTTGATCGATTCCGGTTCAGTTCCTCGATGTTCCTATGCCTTAAACACGTCCATGGCTACTTTGTTTGACGGAAAAAACCTGTGCTTACGCAAAAACACTAGAAAACCATCAAATAGACCCGAAAAGGGCCAAGGTAACACAAATGGCACGAGATAGGGCAATTGATTGAATATTCGTTATTCTACCCTAAAAACCATGTCTTAAGCAAAGAAATGTCGCTTAAATTGAGGCTGATAATCACGTCAAATCGAGTGTCATCAAATACCCCACACTTAAGCTTTTGCTTGTCCTCAAGCAAACTGAACTAGAACACACTCAAAATCACAAATGACACGAGATTAAACCGAGATTCAATTCTAACAATTTGGTTTAGACTGTTCCACGTAGAAAGAGTGACCTACACATGCAAGAACATCAACGAAACAAGTTTTCGATCTCACTAATTTCTGCACACTTCAAGTAGTGGTTTTAACAAAGCTCGTTTCTTGGTAAAACAATAATTAACCGACTACGATAACACCAATTCTAATGAGAAAAGACTTTAAGCTCTAGCCATGATGTGGATGCGGAGGTAGGAAAAGTGACGTGGCTATCGACTCGACTTCATCTGTTTCTAGATCTGTGCTTTACATGTTCTAGCTAGGACCGATTTAAACAACAATTTATTTCAAGTTTCAACTTCTTCGTTCAATTTATTTACTGCATACTAGTGCTCGATACCAAACACTTCACTTAGGTGTTGGACCTGCCTAGCTCACAGTATTTGTGCTTATGCTAGTGCTCAACCCGAACACTTCACTTAGGTGTCGGGCTTGCCTAGCTTTATTTTAGCATTTAAAAGAACTTAGCATTGATTTGCAACACTTAATTACTTGATTTAACCAATTTAACCACTTGATCCTAGCTAGTTATAACTTTTTACACAAGATTTCGAATTGGATTTCCGTCTAATCTCTAGCCACAATCACAGGTGAACAAATATGGAGTGAAAAACATGGGAGAAGCTAGCATCTATCATCTTAGAACGGTGTTATCGAGCTTTGTTATTAACAAACCAATTAATTCAATTAATTCAAGTTTCAACTACAAGAGTGATTTATGATCTGTTCTGACCTAGACTCATTTAATATCAGTTCTGACACGTTGGTTACAGGTTCTAAGTGGAACAGCCTAGACGTCATTGTTCAAAATTGAAATCAATTTAACATCAAAAGTCAAGAATTGAGCAATTCTATGCTAGAGAAATTTCAAATTTGAACCACAGAATCATAGATAGCAAGCAAGATCATGCATAATCCTAGACTCCTACCCCACACTTAAACGGTTCTGTGTCCTCACAGAACTAATCTAGAGTAGAGAGATACGAAGAACCTGTGACGTGATGGTCAGTGTAGCGGATGAGCACGGAGAGTCCGGAGCAGAGCGGAGTAGCTACTCGAGATCCTACAAAACAAAAACAACAAAAAGATCAAAAGGATACCGGGACAAGTAAACTACTAATGAGTAGGTCAAAGGAGCCAATTTGGTGAACGTGTCGTTGTGATGCGTTCAACCAAATAAAAACTACTGATGCTAAGAAAAAGCGTATAGTAGATCGTATTCGACTCGAGGTTTCTTCTAATCGACTACGTTGAAGAAGCTGGCAAATTACTCAGGTTAAAACACATTGTGCGTGGTGTGAGTTCCACGACTTCTAATCTATTAAGCAAAGGAAAACAAAAGACAGAAAGATTAAAAGATTGACTAACGGGAAGATAGACGAACTTAGATTTCGAATCCCCCTTAGATCACCAGAGCAACGGCAATCACAAGATCAGCGGTCTTCAATTCTAATTCAATCGGTTTCTATACACCACCATAACTCCTTACCCTTAGGTTTAAGACCGGCGAATGTTCGCTCTATCCGTTCTAACTACCAAGATTAACTAGCCGCCCGGGTACGGTCGCCTCTCGCAACGACTTAATTAATTGGTGTGATTACTAGTGATTAATGAGTTACTCTTGAAGCGGATTAACCCTAACCGGTTCCTACGAAAGGCACACTCCAATTATAAGGTTAATTGTTCAATTCGATGTTCTAAAGTAAGGCGAGCGTTCGCTTCTATCCTTAGCTTAACAAGAATCTAATCTATGGGATCAATCCAAACAAGAAACATGAACAATGAAGAACGAATCAAACATGCAACGAGAAACTGATTGAACTTCGAATCTAATTACCGCCAATCCGTGACCGCTTTAAAGCCCTGGGTCACTTAGGGTTCATCTAATCTAAGCTCTACAAGTTCAGTTACTCATATCGGAAACAAGAGAATCAAAGGCAACAATGAAGATCATCATACAGAGGAAGAACAGAAAAGAACTGAAAAACCTAATTCTGACGACTCCCGCGAAGCTTCAATCTCCTGGATCTTCAACTTTAAGCTCCGAGTTCTCCGAGGTGGAAGGATGGCGTCACGATCTCTCCACGGATCTTCAAACTCTCTAAACTCTATCTATCGACCCTAGAGTCGGCTGACTCTCAAAAGTCTGATTTGAGAAAATAAGAATAATTAATTGTTGTGTCTCTCCCCCTTTTGCTGCCGGCTGCTTCTTTAAATAGGTACGTTTTAGGGTTTCCAATACAGCGCCGGATTTGGAAGGGATTGTCCGAAAATAATGAAGTATTTTCGCCGAAAATATTCTTGCAATTGAAACACCACCGGCTGATTTCTCTGTACTCTATTTTCGGATCGAAGAGTTAATCAATTTTTCCGAAAATACCTTCTGTTGGCGCCAGTGATTTTCCCTTGCATTTTCGTTAAAACCCTGGGCTCTTTTCGCCGAAGATGTGGGCTTGTTTTCGCCGAATGTGTAAGTGTGAATGGGCAGATTTTTGGATTGACTTTGATTGGCTCCTTTGATCGATTCCGGTTCAGTTCCTCGATGTTCCTATGCCTTAGACACGTCCATGGCTACTTTATTTGACGGCAAAAACCTGTGCTTACGCAAAAACACTAGAAAACCATCAAATAGACCCGAAAAGGGCCAAGGTAACACAAATGGCACGAGATAGGGCAATTGATTGAATATTCGTTATTCTACCCTAAAAACCATGTCTTAAGCAAAGAAATGTCGCTTAAATGAGGCTGATAATCACGTCAAATCGAGTGTCATCAAATACCCCACACTTAAGCTTTTGCTTGTCCTCAAGCAAACTGAACTAGAACACACTCAAAATCACAAATGACACGAGATTAAACCGATTCAGTTCTAACAATTTGGTTTAGACTGTTCCACGTAGAAAGAGTGACCTACACATGCAAGAACATCAACGAAACAAGTTTTCGATCTCACTAATTTCTGCACACTTCAAGTAGTGGTTTTAACAAAGCTCGTTTCTTGGTAAAACAATAATTAACCGACTACGATAACACCAATTCTAATGAGAAAAGACTTTAAGCTCTAGCCATGATGTGGATGCGGAGGTAGGAAAAGTGACGTGGCTATCGACTCGACTTCATCTGTTTCTAGATCTGTGCGTTACATGTTCTAGCTAGGACCGATGTAAACAACAATTTATTTCAAGTTTCAACTTCTTCGTTCAATTTATTTACTGCATACTAGTGCTCGATACCAAACACTTCACTTAGGTGTTGGACCTGCCTAGCTCACAGTATTTGTGCTTATGCTAGTGCTCAACCCGAACACTTCACTTAGGTGTCGGGCTTGCCTAGCTTTATTTTAGCACTTAAAAGAACTTAGCATTGATTTGCAACACTTAATTACTTGATTTAACCAATTTAGCCACTTGATCCTAGCTAGTTATAACTTTTTACACAAGATTTCGAATTGGATTTCCGTCTATTCTCTAGCCACAATCACAGGTGAACAAATATGGAGTGAAAAACATGGGAGAATCTAGCATCTATCATCTTAGAACGGTGTTATCGAGCTTTGTTATTAACAAACCAATTAATTCAATTAATTCAAGTTTCAACTACAAGAGTGATTTATGATCTGTTCTGACCTAGACTCAGTTCTGACACGTTGGTTACAGGTTCTAAGTGGAACAGCCTAGACGTCATTGTTCAAAATTGAAATCAATTTAACATCAAAAGTCAAGAATTGAGCAATTCTATGCTAGAGAAATTTCAAATTTGAACCACAGAATCATAGATAGCAAGCAAGATCATGCATAATCCTAGACTCCTACCCCACACTTAAACGGTTCTGTGTCCTCACAGAACTAATCTAGAGTAGAGAGATACGAAGAACCTGTGACGTGATGGTCAGTGTAGCGGATGAGCACGGAGAGTCCGGAGCAGAGCGGAGTAGCTACTCGAGATCCTACAAAACAAAAACAACAAAAAGATCAAAAGGATACCGGGACAAGTAAACTACTAATGAGTAGGTCAAAGGAGCCAATTTGGTGAACGTGTCGTTGTGATGCGTTCAACCAAATAAAAACTACTGATGCTAAGAAAAAGCGTATAGTAGATCGTATTCGACTCGAGGTTTCTTCTAATCGACTACGTTGAAGAAGCTGGCAAATTACTCAGGTTAAAACACATTGTGCGTGATGTGAGTTCCACGACTTCTAATCTATTAAGCAAAGGAAAACAAAAGACAGAAAGATTAAAAGATTGACTAACGGGAAAATAGACGAACTTAGATTTCGAATCCCCCTTAGATCACCAGAGCAACGGCAATCACAAGATCAGCGGTTTTCAATTCTAATTCAATCGGTTTCTATACACCACCATAACTCCTTACCCTTAGGTTTAAGACCGGCGAACGTTCGCTCTATCCGTTCTAACTACCAAGATTAACTAGCCGCCAGGGTACGGTCGCCTCTCGCAACGACTTAATTAATTGGTGTGATTACTAGTGATTAATGAGTTACTCTTGAAGCGGATTAACCCTAACCGGTTCCTACGAAAGGCACACTCCAGTTATAAGGTTAATTGTTCAATTCGATGTTCTAAAGTAAGGCGAGCGTTCGCTTCTATCCTTAGCTTAACAAGAATCTAATCTAGGGGATCAATCCAGACAAGAAACATGAACAATGAAGAACGAATCAAACATGCAACGAGAAACTGATTGAACTTCGAATCTAATTACCGCCAATCCGTGACCGCTTTAAAGCCCTGGGTCACTTAGGGTTCATCTAATCTAAGCTCTACAAGTTCAGTTACTCATATCGGAAACAAGAGAATCAAAGGCAACAATGAAGATCATCATACAGAGGAAGAAATAAAAAGAACTGAAAAACCTAATTCTGACGACTCCCGCGAAGCTTCAATCTCCTGGATCTTCAACTTTAAGCTCCGAGTTCTCCGAGGTGGAAGGATGGCGTCACGATCTCTCCACGGATCTTCGAACTCTCTAAACTCTATCTATCGACCCTAGAGTCGGCTGACTCTCAAAAGTCTGATTTGAGAAAATAAGAATAATGAATTGTTGTGTCTCTCCCCCTTTTGCTGCCGGCTGCTTCTTTAAATAGGTACGTTTTAGGGTTTCCAATACAGCGCCGGATTTGGAAAGGATTTTTGCCGAAAAATGAAGTATTTTCGCCGAAAATATTCTTGCAATTGAAGACACCGCCGGCTGATTTCTCTGTACTCTATTTTCGGATCGAAGAGTTAATCAATTTCGCCGAAAATACCTTCTGTTGGCGCCAGTGATTTTCCCTTGCATTTTCGCCAAAAACCCTGGGCTCTTTTCGCCGAAGATGTGGGCTTGTTTTCGCCGAATGTGTAAGTGTGAATGGGCAGATTTTTGGTTTGACTTTGATTGGCTCCTTTGATCGATTCCGGTTCAGTTCCTCGATGTTCCTATGCCTTAGACACGTCCATGGCTACTTTATTTGACGGCAAAAACCTGTGCTTACGCAAAAACACTAGAAAACCATCCAAAAGACCCGAAAATGGCCAAGGTAACACAAATGGCAGGAGATAGGGCAATTGATTGAATATTCGTTATTCTACCCTAAAAACCATGTCTTAAGCAAAGAAATGTCGCTTAAATGAGGCTGATAATCACGTCAAATCGAGTGTCATCACTAGACCTAGTGAGATCAAACAAACTCTAGTACCTAGGAAAGCCCTAGTGGTCATTCTTTACAAAGAATGTTTGATCTCTAACCCTAACACCTCTCTTCCTAGTGTTGTGTCTTCACTTTTGCAGGATTTTGAAGATGTATTCCCCAAGGAAATCCCTAGTGGATTTCCCCCGATCCAAGGCATCGAGCATCAAATAGACCTTGTACCGGGAGCATCACTACCTAACAAGGCTGCCTATGGGATGAATCCGGATGAAACCAAGGAAATCCAACAACAAGTCGAAGAGTTGATGGACAAGGGTTATGTGAGGGAGAGCATGAGTCCATGTGATGTTCTAGTCATCCTTGTGCCAAAGAAGGAAGGAACTTGGAGGATGTGTGTCGACTGCCGAGCAATCAATAACATCACCGTTAAGTACCGACACCCCATCCCTAGGTTAGATGATGTGCTTGATGATGACACTCGATTTGACGTGATAATCAGCCTCATTTAAGCGACATTTCTTTGCTTAAGACATGGTTTTTAGGGTAGCATAACGAATATTCAATCGATTGCCCTATCTCGTGCCATTTGTGTTACCTTGGCCCGTTTCGGGTCTATTTGATGGTTTTCTAGTGTTTTTATGTTAGCACAGGTTTTTGCCATCAAATAAAGTAGCCAAGGTCGTGTCTAAAGCGTTGGAACCTCGAGGAATCGCACCGGAATTGATCCAAAGAGCCAATCAATTCAAACCAAAAGTCTGCCCGTTTACACTGACATTTTCGGCGAAAAGAACCTATGGTTTTCGGCGAAAATGCAAGGGAAAATCCACTGATGCTCAGCCAAGGAAGTTTTCGGCGAAAACCCAAAGTTTTCGCCGAGAACCATCAGTCCGAAAATCACAAGAGAATTCAACCGAAGGGCCATCCATTTACACTAGGATTTTTGGTGAAAATACCTTGGTATTTTCGCCGAAAACATCAGGCAAATCCGGCTGAATTAGGGTTAAGTATAAATACTTAACCGGCGGCCCACATCAGGATATACATCATAATATACTTTTCGTAATCAGAATTCAAGGAATTCTCTGAAGTTCTGGAGTGAAGAGTTAAGTTCGAAGAGCCGGAAAGAGATCGTGATGCCATCCCTTCCACCTCGGAGACTCGGAGCTAAGAGTGTAGTTTACTGAAGATCGAAGTCTGTCAGAGTCGTCTAAATTAGGTTTTTCAGATTCTTTTCTGGTCTTCCTCTTGATGATGAACTCTTTCTTTGTCTTAGATTCTTTTGTGATAAACATGAGTAGCTAAACTCGTTAGAGCATAGACTAGATGAACCCTAAGTGACCCAGGGCTTTAAAGCGGTCACGGATCGGCGGTGATTAGATTCGAAATTCAATCAGTTTCTCTTTCATGTTTGATTTGTTCTTCATTGTTCATGTTTCTTGTCTGGATTGATCACTGATGACACTCGATTTGACGTGATTATCAGCCTCATTTAAGCAACATTTCTTTGCTTAAGACATGGTTTTTAGGGTGGAATAATGAATATTCAATCGATTGCCCTATCTTGTGCCATCTGTGTTACCTTGGCCCGTTTCGGGTCTATTTGATGGTTTTCTAGTGTTTTTATGTTAGCACAGGTTTTTTCCGTCGAATAAGTAACCAAGGACGTGTCTAAGGCATTAGAACATCGAGGAACTGAACCGAAATCGATCAAAGGAGCCAATCAAGTTCAAGCAAATTCCTACCCGGATTACAAAGGGATTTTCGCCAAAAATGACCTAGTGTTTTCGGCGAAAATATCATCACAAATCGACTGGTGCCAAGTAAAGGAAATTTTCGGCGAAAATGTTGAGTTTTCGAACCAAGAAGGAAGTCCAGAAGAATCAGCTGGAGGTCCCTTCATTTGCAAAGGAATTTTTGCCGAAAATTCCTCAATAATTTCGGCGAAAATACCAGTTAAAATCCGGCAGATTAGGGTTAAGTATAAATACTTAACTGGCGACCCTAAATAAGAGAGACCTGATAATTTCAATCATAATTTCCAGACCTAGAAGTTCGAGAGAGAGTTTAGAGAGTTAAAAGAATCGTGGAGAGATCGTGATGCCATCCCTTCACCTCGGAGACTCGGAGCTTGGATTGAAGATTACCGGAGATTGAAGCTTCACGGATTCATCAAATTAGGTTTTACAGTTCTTCTCTACTCTTCCTACCTGAGATGTATTCCTTGTTTGTTTTTGATTCTCTTGTTTCTGATATGAGTAGCTGAACTCGTAGAGCTTAGATTAGATGAACCCTAAGTGACCCAGGGCTTTAAAGCGGTCACGGATCGGCGGTAATTAGATTCGAAGTTCAATCAGTTTCTCTTTGCATGGTTGTTTTCTTCTTCATTGTTTATGTTTCTCTTCTGGTTGGTCGCCTAGATTAGGTTTATGCAAGCTAGGGTTAGTCGCCAGACAGCTTCCCTGCTTTGGCGCATAAACTTGTCTTCCTTGATCACCTAGTTTAGATTCTTGTTAAGCTGAGGATAGAAGCGAACGCTCGCCTCTCTTTAAAACATCAATTCAACCAGTTAACCTTATAATTGGAGTGTGCCTTTCGTAGGAACCGATTAGGGTTAATCCGCTTCAAGAGTAACTCATAAATCACTAGTAATTGCACCAGTTAAGTTAAGTCGTTGCGAGAGGCGACCGTACCCGGGCAACTAATTAATCTTGGTAGTTAGATCGGATAGAGCGAACGTTCGCCAGTCTTAAACCTAAGGGTCAGGAGTTATGGTGGTGTATAGAAATTGATTGAATGAGAATTGAAAACCGCTGGTCTTGTGATTGCTGCTGCCTTGGTGATCTAAGGGGGATTCGAAATCTAAGCTCGTCTATCGTCCTGTTAGTCAACCTACCTATAAATCATTCTGTCTTTTAATTTCATTTTAATTTCCCTGCATCTTAGTCTAGAAGTCGTGGAACTCACACCACGCACAACGTGTTCAAAATTGAATAAATTGCCAACATATTTGAGTAGTCAATTAGAAGAAACCCTGTGGAATATGATCTACCCTAGCTTTCTAGCTTGGTAGTATTTGATACCGCTAAAACTGCAGCATCAATCACCTAGATTAGATTCTTGTTAAGCTAAGGACAGAAGCGAACGCTCGCCTTACTTTAGAACATCGAATTGAACAATTACCCTTATAATTGGAGCGTGCCTTTCGTAGGAACCGGTTAGGGTTAATCCACTGCAAGAGTAACTCATAAATCATTAGTAATTGCACCAGTTAATTAAGTCGTTGCGAGAGGCGACCGTACCCGGGCGGCTAGTTGATCTTGGTAGTTAGAACGGATAGAGCGAACGTTCGCCGGTCTTAAACCTAAGGGTCAGGAGTTATGGTGGTGTCTTAGTAATTGATTGAATGAGAATCGAAATCCGCTGATCTGTTGATTGCCAATGCTCTGGGGAACGAAGGGGGATTCAAAGTCTAAGTTCGTCTGTCATCCTTGTTTTCAACCCTAATTTCCAATCTTCTTTAGTTTAATTTTTAATTTTCTCTACATTTCTTAGAATTAGAAGTCGTGGAACTCACACCACGCACAACTTGTTTGCATCCAAAAAAATTGCTAGTTTTTGGAGTAGTCAATCATAGAAGGCACGTGGAATACGATCTACCCTAGCTTTGTAGCTTGGTAGTATTTGATCACTGTCCTGCAGCATCATCGCTTGATGAATTGCATGGTTGAACAATCTTTTCTAAGATAGATTTAAGATCAGGCTATCACCAAATTTGAATGAAGGAAGGTGATGAATGGAAAACTGCCTTTAAGACTAAACTACGTCTGTATGGATGGATGGTCATGCCTTTCGGTTTGACTAATGCCCCTAGTACCTTCATGAGGTTAATGAATCAAGTCCTTAGGCCTTTCATAGGGAAATTTGTAGTAGTTTATTTCAATGACATCTTAATCTACTCAAAACCCTAGAGGATCATCTAGGTCAGTTGAAATCTGTCCTAGAAACCCTAAGACAAGAACAATTGTATGCAAACATGGAAAAATGCACCTTTTGCACCGATCATGAATTAGGGTTGATGAGGACAAGATTGAAGCAATCAAGTCATGGCCAACCCCAAACAGCATCACTGATGTCCGAAGCTTCCATGGACTTGCAAGCTTCTATAGGAGATTTGTGAGAGACTTTAGCATTATAGCTGCCCCTCTCACGGCTGTCATCAAGAAGAATGTTCCCTTCCATTGCGGAGCACCTCAAGAAGTAGCCTTTGAAGCACTCAAGAAGAAACTCACCGAAGCCCCATTGCTCAAACTGCCCGATTTCTCAAAACCTTTTGAAATCGAGTGTGATGCTTCGGGAGTGGGAATTGGAGCTGTGTTGATGCAAAAAGGAAAACCTGTTGCTATTTCAGTGAGAAATTGAGTGGTCCTACCCTCAATTATCCCAACTACGACAAGGAGTTGTATGCCCTAGTTTGAGCCTTGAAGACTTGGCAACATTACTTGTGGCCCAAGGAGTTCATAATCCACATCGATCATGAGTCCCTCAAGTATTTGAAGGCTCAACACAAATTGAACAAGAGGCATGCAAGGTGGGTGGAGTTCATTGAGTCCTTCCCTTACATCATCCACTTCAAACAAGGTAAGGAGAATGTGGTAGCCGATGCCCTTTCTCGAAGGTATGCCCTAATCATTGCCTTGAGTTCTAAATTCATTGGTTTTGAGCATATCAAGGATTTATACGTGACTGACCCCGACTTTAAAGACATCTTTGAGTCATGCACACATGTAGGGTTTGAGGATTACTATAGGCAGAATGGATACTTGTTCAAAGGTTCCAAGCTATGCTACCCTAGCCATTCAAGCCAAACCCTAGTCATAAGAGAAGCTCATGGAGGAGGTCTCATGGGTCATTTTGGAGTGGCCAAAATAGTAGCTTGCCTTAAGAAACACTTCTATTGGCCTAGGATGACGAAAGAAGTTGAGAAGATCATCAGCCAATGTGCCAAATGCCAACGAGCTAAGTCACACCTTCAACCCTTTGGTTTATATACCCCTTTGCCTATTCCTGAACACCCTTGGATATATTTGTCTATGGATTTTGTTCTAGGATTACCTAAGTCTAGAAGAGGCAAAGATTCAATTTTTGTGGTTGTAGATAGGTTTTCAAAAATGGCTCATTTCATTGCATGTCATAAGGTTGATGATGCACCCCACATAGCTGACTTATTCTTTGGTGAAATAGTCATACTTCATGGCATCCCTAAGACTATAGTTTCTGACCGAGACTCAAAATTCTGAAGTTACTTTTGGAAGACCCTATGGGCAAAACTAGGAACCAAGCTTATGTTTTCCACAACCTGCCACCCTCAAACAGATGGCCAAATAGAGGTTGTCAATCGGTCACTATCCCAAATGCTTAGAGCTATCATTATGTCCAACCTTAGGACTTGGGAGGATTGTCTACCCCATGTAGAGTTTGCTTACAACCGATCTGTCCACTCAGCCACTCAATACTCACCTTTTGAATTGGTTTATGGTTTTAACCCCCTAACCCCATTGGATTTATCACCATTGCCTATACATGAGTTTCTAGATGCAGATGGACACACCAAGGCTGAGTATGTTAGAAAGCTTCATGAGAAGGCCAAAGCCAACATCGAGAGAAGGACAGCTCAATACCTAAGGAATGCAAACCGTGGGAGAAAGGAGAAAATTTTCCAACCTGGTGACCAAGTGTGGATTCACTTCAGGAAGGATAGGTTTCCTGAACAAAGGAAATCTAAGTTGCTGCCAAGAGGAGATGGGCCTTACACCGTTCTTAAAAGGATAAACAATAATGCTTATGTTTTAGATTTACCTAATACCTATGGTGTGAGTGCTACTTTCAATGTTGCTGACTTAACTCCTTTCTATGATGATGACTTTGCAGAAACAGATTCGAGGACGAATCCTCCTCAAGAAGAGGGGAATGATGAACCCCCGGTGCCCTGGACCCGACCAGACCTGCCCTTGGCCCGGAGCCAAGTCCAAGCCTTCAAGACACGGGTCACAGCATTTATTGGAGATTGGAGTCGAGCCAAGCATGAGGGCTGGACCAGAGGTTCATCAGAGACGGATGCACGGTGCTGACCCTTGATGGCCGACAGAAATCCAACCTGGAGGACAAATGCCCGAAGAAAACTGCCCCGGCCTCGGAGGATGCGGACAACCAACCCCAGTACCGGACAACCATGCTCCGCGCTCAAATTCTGTCGGACAAGTTAATTCCAAGAGACTCAGGAGGCCAAAAGACTCGAGGAAAACCTTCCTTGTCCGAGGAAATTTCAACCAGGAGGTCCGGATACCCCAACATCACTGGAACCCTAGTACCGGGCCGTGTCCACTGATGCCAACGACTGACCACCCGGACACCCGGAGCCCATGGAAATTACAAAAATGCCACCGCGCGCTTCCGGTCCACATTTTTGAGCCGCGGAAGGATTCCTGCCCGCGCCCGAGTTTTTCGCCGACGCGCCCGGAGCCTTTTCCCAATCCCACTCGGACGCGGACTACCGGTCAGCCCTAATCCGCCCAGATTAGGGTTTTTCTGAATTCTACCCGGTGTAGGAATTCCACCTTCGGACTACTTCATTATTTTTAATAGTTTCCTCGGTCTAATTTTTTAGTATAGATTTATTATTCCTTTTTAGAGTTGGAAATGGCCTTGGCCACCCATTGTACTATAAATATTGTCCTTGGCCACGTTTGAAAGACAGATTACACATTAAGAAAAATTCTAGAACTTTGTTCTTTTTCCTTCAAGTCTTTGATCGTTGTTGCTTAGCTTAAGGTCTTGGTTTATCATGAAAGGCATTCATCCTTTGTTTGTGGCACCAAATTCGACTGAATACTTGGGGTTCCTAGGTCGTTACCTAGTGGATTTCAAGGTTCTCCGCCGGTTTCAAAGGTTAGGTTCTCGTGCGGCTGATAAATAGTTTTGGGTGTTGAGTCGATCCTTCCTGGAGAAGGCGGTTCGCATCACCAGGGCTTGGAGAGAAAGTCATGGGACATAGGTCAGGGGCTGATCTTTGCTCGGCGCCGGGTGTGGCTCTGAGCATTAATGCTCGGGTTAGTGCTAGTGTCCATTCTGGTTTTCCATTTGGCTCTCCGGCAGTCAGAAGAGTGTATCCTGATCGAGCAATCCGATCGACATCCTCCTCGTGCCGCTCCTTGCTCCATGCCGCCATGTACACATTGTCTTGGTCTGGCTCCGGGTTAATGGCAGCTCGGGTCGGGTCCAGGGAATAGGTGGCTCATCAGTCTCTCAGCCCACACTCGAACTATCTCCTCTTATGGGACTTGAAAAAGGACCTATGATGTACTGCAGAATAGGGTTATCAAATACTACCAAGCTAAAATCTAAGTAGATCGTATTCCACGGGTCTTCTAATAATCGTTTACTCAAATATAAAGGCAGATTACTCAAGTTCAACACATTGTGCGTGGTCTGAGTTCCACGACTTCTAATTCTAGAAAATGCAAGGAAATTAAAAACTAAACTGAAAGACAGATTGAAAGATTGGGTTGACTTAACAAAGATGGCAGACAAGCTTATACTTTGAATCCCCTTAGTTCACCAGAGCATTGGCAATCAACAGATCAGGGATTCCGATTCTCGTTCAATCAATTCTAAGACACCACCATAACTCCTGACCCTTAGGTTTAAGACTGGCGAACGTTCGCTCTATTCGATCTAGCTACCAAGATTAATCAGTCGCCCGGGTATGGTCACCTCTTGCGACGACTAAACTAACTTGTGGAATTACTAACGATTTATGAGTTACTCTTGCAGTGGATTAACCCTAACTGGTTCCTACGAAAGGCACACTCCAATGAATAGGTTAATTGTTCGATTTGATGTTTTAAAGTAAGGCGAGCGTTCGCTTCTATCCTTAGCTTAACAAGAATCTAATCTAGGTGATCAATCCAGACAAGAAACATAAACAACGAAGAACAAATCAAACATGAAAGAGAAACTAATTGAACTTTGAATCTAATCACCGCCGATCCGTGACCGCTTTAAAGCCCTGGGTCACTTAGGGTTCATCTAGTCTAAGCTCTACGAGTTTAGCTACTCATGTTCATACAAAAGAATCAAAGGGATGGCGTCCGAGTATCTCCGATAATCTTCAATCGTAGCTCCGAGTATCCGAGGTGAAGGGATGGCGTCCCGATCTCTTCCTGGCTTTTCGAACTCTTCAACTCTGTTTTCTCGAACTTCTTCAGTCTAGAACTCGTGAAAGTTCTGAAAATTATGATATCTCCTCTTTTGAGCCGCCGATTAAGTATTTATACTTAACCCTAAACTACTGGATTTTTGCTGGAGTTTTCGGCGAAAACTTAAGAAGTTTTCACTGAAAACTTAAGAAGTTTTCACCGAAAACTTCTTTGTAAATTGACTGATCTCCCGGCTGTTTCTCCTGTGATTTTCGGACTCAGAGTTTTCGCTGAGAACTTGGGGTTTTCGCCAAAAACTTCCTCTTGTGATGATCAGCCGATTTCTTCTGGAGTTTTTGCCGAAAACTCCAAGGGTTTTCGCTGAAAACTCAAGTGTAAATTGAGGCAGGATTTTGGTTGACATGATTGACTTCTTTGATTGGTTCCGGTGCAATTCTTCGAGGTTCTAATGCCTTAGACATGTCCTTGGCTACTATATTTGACGACAAAAACCTGTCCTAACATGAAAACACTAGAGAACCATCAAATAGACCTGAAACGGGTCAAAGTAACACAAATGGCATGAGATAGGGTAGTTGAGTGATTATTCGCTATTCTACCCTAAAAACCATGTATTAAGTCAAGAAATATCGCTTAAATGAGGCTGATAATCACGTCAAATCGAGTGTCATCAAAATACCCCACACTTAAGCTTTTGCTTGTGCTCAAGCAAACTGAATAGAAACGCTCACGTTCACAAATGATAAGATCGATTAAATTGGAGTTCAAGCATGCACAATGAATTATTAGACAGGTAATTTTTAGAACAAGAAACCTAACATGCATACTGATCAGCTAAACAACCTGGTCTCACTAACACTGCACACAACACGTAGTAGTAACCAATCATGCACGAATTTGACTTGACCGACCAGACTCCTCACACAGGAAATATTCAGTACAAGGGGGAAAACTCTCACTCTCTGTGTTTAAGGACGTGTTTATGCTCTCAATCATCTCCTGTTACTGAATTCTGTCATAAGTTTGCAATTCGACCACATCTCCACCACTGTGACAACACGAGGAACTAGTCAAGAAGGACTTCCCTGCTAGGACTGTAACGAATTCTACACTACAAGGGTTTATAATGAGATGGATGATGGGAATGTATTATGATGGCTTTGGTGCGGTGTAGCTTCGACTAACTTCCCTCGAATCTAGCCTATGGCTTCCTACCGTCTAACCAAACACGGGTGGAATGGTGTACGCTCGTCCTATGATACCCTCAAGCAATCTAGCACTTAATTTTCTTTACACACATATTTTTCTTTTGACTTCGTTCTTCCATATGTAGGGAGGAGAATGTTGTTGAACTTTGAACTTTCTTGAACTTTTCTCTTTTTCTGATTTCACCAAAATTTTTCTTATTATTATTATTTTCTTCTTTTTTTCTTTGTGCCGATTCTTTCTTTTAGTTTCTAGAGGGGTTTACACGTTTGGACATAATAGCTAAGACCACCTGTTTAATGGCTATAGGCAGGTTACCACAAACCGACTTCCGGTAGGTCAATCTAGAACTACAACCACAGGGGATCAACAGGGAATGAAAGAATGGGAAATGGCTGTAATGTGTATCGAACCGAAAGAACAGGACAAGCTCAAGGGTTTACACCTAATGGATTTAACGTTGGGTAGGCTATCTGGCTTAGTAGCTAAATCTAGGTGCCCCTATCATTCTAGAACTCGTGTTATCGTGTGGTCTCGAGTAGGTCTCATGCAAATTCTAACTCATTCAAGCAAACATAAAATCACTCAAAAGGAATTGAAATTGCAAGTTACGTGTAATGGATGAAAAGCTCACAGTTGGCTTGCTGGTTGGATTCGGTCATTTTCATGCAATCAAGGCGACAACTATAAGTGTGATTTTCAAAATCTGTTCTGAACAGGCAATTTAGCATCAAAGTATACACGCTGGTTCTCAAGTTCTAGGCTAAGTAGTCTAAGCATCATTATGACAGATTGAGAAACAACTTAACATCAAAAATCAAGAACTGAGCCATTCTAATGCTAGAGACACTACAAGAAAATGTTAGTTTAACAGCGACAGGTTAACAGCGGCCATTTATTGCCCGCTGTTAAATTACAAAATTCGTGAAATTTAACAGCGGCCACTTAGCCGCTGTTAAATTACACAGTTTAACAGCGGCCGGTCTAATTTAACAGCGGCTCATGGCCGCTGTTAAAATAAAAGGATCTGATTGGTTGAAACTGGTTGATGCGGATCATCTTCTTCCTCTTCCTCCTCCTCCTCATCCTCTTCCTTTTCCTACTCTTCCTCTTCCTCTTCCTCCTCCTCATCCTCTTCCTCTTCCTCTTCTTCCTCTTCCTCTTCCTCTTCCTCTTCTTCTTCCTTTTCCTCTTCTATTCTCTTCGTCGGCGTACTAGCCACATCGCCGATGCTCTACTCCAGCCACCGCCAGCCAAACCTAACTCCTCCGATCTGCCCAAACCTGATCGTCGACGCCCTACATTTTCTTCCGAACATCAAAGCTGCCGCCAACTCCCTTTCTCTCACTCTTCTATTCAGAAAGAGGAAGAAGAAGAAGAAGAGACAGAGGAAAAAGAAGAAGAAGAGGAAGAGGAAGAAGAAGAGAAGAAGAAGAGGAAGAAGAAGAGAAGAAGAGAGCAAGAATCGAAGGAGGAGGAAGAGGGTCTGGACTATTGCCGGAGTTCCGGCTCAATCGCCGGAGCTCCGGCCATTAATTTTTCCCGATGAAACAGTTTAACAACGGCTTGTGGCCGCTGTTAAATTCATTATGGCCGCTGTTAAACTGTTATTTAACAGCGACCAGTCCACTTAACCGCGGCCACTTTTATCCGCGTTAAATTACTTTAGCATTAGCCCATTTAACAGCGGGCCACAGCCGCGGTTAAAGTAATTTAACCGCGGCCACGGCCGCTGTTAAATGTCATATCTGCCACTGTTAAACGAGCAGTTTCTTGTAGTGAGAGACTGGAAAGGGACCACGAAACACACAAAAACACAATCAAGGGCAATCAAGTTCATGCAAGGTTCTCTAGCATCCTACTCCACACTTAAATCGTTCTGTGTCCTCACAGGACTAAAACTTAGAGTTGAGAGAGAAGTAGACAAACCTGGACCGAGATGGTTGGTGTAGTGGATGAACACGGATCCTCGGAGCAGAGGGAATCTACCAACTGCCTACAAAACAAATACAAATGAAAGATAAAAAGGAAACCAGGACAAGTGTCCCGGATCCACTCATAAAAAGTTGGATCGAAATCCGAAAAGAAGAAATAAAAAGAAAGGACCAGAAAAGGAATACAACCTGATCACTGCTGTTCAGGTGCATCGGGAGGGGGAATGTGGAGGGCGTCGTTGACCTGCCGCTGCCACGCCAGCTGCGCCTCATATCTCTCGTCAGTGCGGTGCATGTGCTGCTGCATAATAACCCATCTGGCATCCTGAGTGGTTGTGTCTATGACTCGCCACTCCTGGAGTCGCTCGTACAGCTCTCCAATATCAGCTGGATGCGGTCGGTGTTGAGGCTGCTGCTCCTGGAATGGGTCCCGAAGGGGCGGCTGGTACTGATATGCATACCCTGCTTGCTGCTGTGGTGAGGGTATATGATCGTCAAACACCGGCTCTGGCTGAGGAAGCTGCTCCTCAGAATCAACTTCTTCCTTTGACTCAGTCTCCTGGTAGGGAGGGGGAGCTGCCGCCATCTGTGGACCAAGGTCCAGTTGGAGGGCGTACTTGACCGCTAAATCACCACCTATGGTGTGTACTCTGCGTCGTGGGATGTCCGGGCCATATAACTGGCTGAGACCGAGGGAGATGATAAGCCGACCTACAAAGTTGCCGCCAAGGAGTGAGCTAGGCGGCTTTGGCTTCTGAGTCTTCTGGCGGAATAGGCGTGCAAGCACCCATCCGAGATGAAGCGGATAAGCCTCCCAGATGGCACGTAGAAGAAGGAACTCCTCTCTACTGATGTGGTGGTGGCTCTTCTCTAGAGCAAATAACAGGGATCTACGCCAAACCATATGAATAAAATGATAGAGAGGGTGAGAGAGTGGCTTAACCGAGTTATGTGCCGTGGTCTGATCATTTGGCACTTCAGTCATGTGGCTCCAGAGCGCATCATACTCCTCTCCGTTGCCAGTGTTGTTCTCTCAGCCGAGGTGATGACCCTCGTAGTGCTCCCAGGGGATGCCAAGATGAGCTGCAAACTCATCGTAGGTGAATTCTTTGTACACCCCGCCAAGATAGAAGGAGACGACCTTCTTGTGTTGCCTCCTTTTGTGCTCATCCAGCTCGAATGTAGCCCAGAACTCCTGGAGAGCGACGTCTAGAAAGCCAGCAGCTAGGGTGGTCAGCTCCAGAAGTCCTGAAGGTGCCAATGAGTCGAGCACATTCTGGTACCAATCCTCATCGTGCTCGAGGAGGGAATCCATGGATAGTGGTCGAACGTCGGCTCCGAGAACATGCTCGAGCCTCTGGTAGCGCTCGAAGTAATGTACGGGCAGGCGGGCAACAGTGGGGTGGTACCCGACACGGTCAGGGAATACTGGTGGAGGACCGTGGATAGCCAGTGTGACAGGAGCTGGAGCTCGGGAGCTGGAGCCAATGTCGAGTCTGGCCTTGGTCCTGCGCTCATTATTGACGTTCCTAATTCATAGCAAGGAAGTAAATCAGATTAGTCAAACTAAAACCCTACCCCACACTTAGTAGAAAAACTCAATTTCACAAAGAAATGAGGAAAACCGAGTGGGGGTAAGCAAAGCAGATTAACCGGTAATCACAAAATAATGACAACACATGCATAGGAATATCAAGAATGTTATCATCACAATCAGAGTTCAGAAGTCAAACCGACATTCAAAAGGTTAACATCATAGCACATTGAACCCTAATCATGGCAATTACTTAGCACAGAGCAGAAAATGACGGTATAAATTAGCTCAGAAAATCAACCACATGATACACAACGTGAATGGACAAACATGGCAGCCAATTGAGCATAAACAGTTTAAGGTCAATCCGACATTTCCACAAAATTCAACATCACAAAAATTTAATCTTTAAGCATGGCAAATCTTGATCAAATTGCATCATATTACCACACAGAGCTCCATAAGCACGCTAGAGCAGTCCAGACTAATCAATTCAACAAAAATTTTCACGAAACAGTCAACCGAAGTCAACCTCAATGAAATTCAGCATTCAACATGTCAAAAGATTCGGAATGAAAAGCTCTAGAACTTACCTTGAAGTCATGATGGCTGAAAACGAACGAGGAGAGAAAAATCGGTGAAAAATCAAAAAAACTAGGTCTTGGTGGAATTGGAGCTCTAGAGCTCCGATTCTAACGATCTACGACTCGAAATGACCGGAAGAGAGAGGGGAGTGGTGCGGCAGCGATCGACGATGGCGGCGGTGGCTGGTGCGGGTGGCGGCTGGTGCGGGCGGCGGCAACGGGATTTGGAGGCGGCAATTTTTGAAAACAAAAAGGGGGGGTTTCTGTTCTGTGTTCGAAAATGAAGTGAAGGGAGAGAGAGTGTGAGGTGAAGGGATGGCGTCCCGATCTCTTCCTGGCTCTTCAAACTCTTCAACTCTGTTCTCTCGAACTTCTTTGGTCTGGAACTCGTGAAAGTTCTGAAAATTATGATATCTCCTCTTTTGGGCCGTCGGTTAAGTATTTATACTTAACCCTAAACTGCAGGATTTTGCCTTGAGTTTTCGGTGAAAACTTAAGAAGTTTTCGCGAAAACTTAAGAAGTTTTCGCCGAAAACTTCTTTGTAAATTGACTGATCTCCCGGTTATTTCTCCTGAGATTTTCGGACTCAAATTTTTCACCGAAAACTTGGGGTTTTCCGCCGGAAAACTCCAAGGGTTTTCACCGAAAACTCAAGTGTAAATGGAGGCAGGATTTTGGTTGACTTGATTGACTTCTTTGATTGGTTCCGGTGTGATTCTTCGAGGTTCCAATGCCTTAGACACGTCCTTGGCTACTATATTTGACGGCAAAAACCTGTGCTAACATGAAAACACTAGAAAACCATCAAATAGACCCAAAACGGGCCAAAGTAACACAAATGGCACGAGATAGGGTAGTTGAGTGATTATTCGCTATTCTACCCTAAAAACCATGTCTTAAGTCAAGAAATGTCGCTTAAATGAGGTTGATAGTCACGTCAAATCGAGTGTCATCAACCTCACAGTAGCGATCGATGTGCCCCATCTTCCCAAATATGTAGCAAAAGTTTGGAAATCTCTCGTAATGGAAGTTGCACGTAATGCACTCGCCGCCCTCAACCCTCGGCGGATATCCAATGACACACGTAAACGCATAAACTCTCGATCAAATGGAAACAAGTTTGACTCGTCATACTCCACAAACAGACCCACGAAGTTACCAAGCGCTACACCAACCTTCTCCGTATACAACTCCGCCGGTAAGTCGTGCACCTGTACCCAAAAGTTCAAATGCGATAACTCCACCGTGTGAGGCGTCTCCCCCTGCCCCACCTCTTTCAGCACCAACAAACTCGAATCAAAGCGCCACGGACCCAGCTCCATCACCCTCTTCAGATCCACCACATGATTAAAGCGGAACAAGATAAGTTTATTGTCCATCTCCTCAATTGCAACTCTCCTCCTCGGCTGCCACAACGATGCCATGCAGCTTTGGAAAGCAGAGAAATTAAACTGTTTGTTGGTTAAGAGAAAGCCAGCCAAACAAAAAGAATAATCCTCTTTTGCCACAATGACATCGTCCTGATTGAAAACGATTTAATCCTCCTCATCGGATAAGCTTATATTGGCCACTCCTCTCTCCATGATGCAGCTTCCTCTAACGATTTCTTTCTCAGCAAAGGATTGGGTCTCGAAAAAGCAAAAGGATCTCTCAGCAGCAACATCGTTAGCAATGATTGGCCGAAGTCAAACCCTAGCATAAACTCCAATGGCGGCGCTCGAAGAAAAGAAAACCCTTATTCAAGGGAGACACCCATTTGGGAGAAATAACCTATATCAGTTTTTTTATCTCCTAGGTTGGTTCACGATCTGTAGCACGCTCCCGCCTAGGAGTGCTACACCAAAAAAAATTCGTCGTCAAGTTAAGCCACCGTCTCACTTCATGATTAGTTTTGAAGTGGTTCTTCCCAAGTCGCCAAACCGTCGCCCAAGACAGTTCCATCAATAGTTGGTCTCAGTCTAATCGAATTTCTCATCTTTAGGTTCTTAATAAAGACGTTCGACTCCCTAGGCCAGACTTCTACGTTGAGGTTCTCCCACTTATTAAAAGGTGGGTTGGTTAAAGGGGGTAATATCTTGTCGTTGCTAGTTTAATTTATGTCATTGATTATATCATGTTTGGGTCATCAAATATATTAATTTATTATGAAGTTGTATGTATGATTGAGTATCGAGCCTCATATAGGTGAACTGATAAAGTCTATCTAATTATTTTATTGATGATTTATTTATACGTGTATGTTATGTTCATGTGAGTAAAGTTATGATTGGTTATGTTTCTAGTAATGCTAATTATGGTTTGTCCATATGTGCATGTTATGATTATGGAGAGTCACACCTCACCTAGATAATTATTAGGCTGTTAATAAAAATCTATATCTCTAGCTAGTCCCTCGCCCTAATATAGTTAAGAGATGCGGATTCAAGTTCCCATCCACTCAGTTAAGAGATGTGGTTTAATTCCCCATCCACTCAGTTAAGAGATGCGGTTCAAGTCCCCATCCATTAAGTTAAGAGATGCAGATTCAAGTCCCCATTCACCCTTTGTCTGATGGATATGTGCTCCTAGACATTTTCAGTTATTTCAGTTTGGGTGCAAGACTAGTTAGTTGAGTTAGGATTTATTTACTTTGCACACTAACATCTTGGCGACTGGGGCAAATGTTTCGACATAATCAATGCCGGTTATTTGAGTGTAACCTAAGGAAACTAAATGAGCTTTATACCATTCAATAGAACCATATGCTTTATACTTGATTTTGTACACCTACTTACACCATATAGGTTTCTTATTGTGAGGAAGAGGTAGTAGAGACCAATTTTTTTTTCCGAAGAGACTGATGACACTCGATTTGACGTGATTATCAGCCTCATTTAAGCGACATTTCCTTGCTTAAGACGTGGTTTTAGGGGTAGAATAGCGAATATTCACTCAACTACTCTATTTCCTACCAATTTGGTTACTTTGGCCCTTTTTGGGTCTATTTGATGGTTTTCTAGTGTTTTCATGATAGCACAGGTTTTTGCCGTCAAATAAAGTAACCAAGGACGTGTCTAAAGCGTTGGAACCTCGAGGAATCGCACCAGAATCGATCCAAGGAATCAATCAAGTCGAATCAAATTTTGCTCCAATTTACACTGCAGTTTTCGGCTAAAATTCCTTCAGGTTTTCGGCGAAAACTCACGAAGAAATCGGCTGAGTTCAACAAAGTGAAGTTTTTGGCGAAAACTCCAAGTTTTCGCCGAGAACCCTAAGGTCCGAAAATCACAGGAGAAACAGGCGACGGATCAGTCATTTTACAAAAGGATTTTCGGCAAAAATTCCATCAGATTTTCGCCGAAAAATCCTTCACAAATCCGGCGACTTAGGGTTTAAGTATAAATACTTAAACCGGCGGCCCAAAGGGGGAATCAATCATTATTCATATTTTCACAAATCAGACTTTTGAGAGTCAGCCGACTCTAGGGTCGATAGATAGAGTTTAGAGAGTTTGAAGATCCGTGGAGAGATCGTGACGCCATCCTTCCACCTCGGAGAGCTCGGAGCTTAAAGTTGAAGATCCAGGAGATCAAAGCTTCGCCGGAGTGGTCAGAATTAGGTTTTTCAGTTCTTATCTGTTCTTCCTCTGATATGATGATCTTCTTTGTTGCCTTTGATTCTTCTGTTATCATTATGAGTAGCTGAACTTGTAGAGTTTAGATTAGATAAACCTTGAGTGACTCAGGGCTTTAAAGCGGTCATGGATTGGCGGTAATTAGATTCAAAGTTTAATCAGTTTCTTTTTGCATGGTTGTTTTATTCTTCATTGTTTATGTTTCTTCTCTGGTTGATCGCCTAGATTAGGTTTTTGCAAGCTAGGGTTAGTCGCTAGACAGTTCCCTGCTTTGGCGCTTAAACCTATCTTCCTTGATCACCTAGTTTAGATTCTTGTTAAGCTGAGGATAGAAGCGAACGTTCACCTCTCTTTAAAACATCAATTCAACCAGTTAACCTATTCATTGGAGTGTGCCTTTCGTAGGAACCAGTTAGGGTTAATCCGCTTCAAGAGTAACTGATAAATCGTTAGTAATTGCACCAGTTAGTTAAGCCGTTGCGAGAGGCGATCGTACCCGGGCGACTAATTAATCTTGGTAGCTAGATCGGATAGAGCGAACGTTCGCTAGTCTTAAACCTAAGGGTCAGGAGTTATGGTGGTGTATAGAAACCCGATTGAATTAGAATTCAAAACCGCTGGTCTTGTGATTGTCGTTGCCTTGTTGATCTAAGGGGGATTCAAAATCTAAGCTCGTCTATCTTCTCGTCAGTCAACCTTTTAATCTTTCTATCTTTTATTTTCTTGCTTTATTAGATTAGAAGTCGTAGAACTCACACCACGCATAACGTGTTTAAATCTGAGTAATTTTCCAACATATTTGAGTAGACAAGAAGAAGAGACCTCGAGTAGAATACGATCTAGTCTACCTTGGTAGATTAGTTATTTGACTGCACGCATTACAACGTTCATCAAATTGGCGCCGTTGCCGGGGACTCTTCTAATTGTTTGAAAGAAGAGTTGGCAAATTATTCTTCTACCTTTCCGCCTTACCATGTGCTTTTTAGTTTTGATTATGCAGGATTACAGGTGGGATGACCGGTACCAAGAGTGGTACATCAATGAAGCACCATATCTCGAAGACTCCCAAAAGATGGATTTACACACTTATGAGTATCAACAATGGATGGCAAGCACCCAAGCCGCGATCGACAACCTCCAGTCAATGGATGATGATGTTGATGCATTGAACGCCGCGCTCAAGCGACTAGTGCAATTAAGGGAGAAGATGCTCAAGAGCATTTCGAAGAAGAGCCAGAAGCTACACACCACCAGCAAAATCACCAAGAGGTGTATATACCGGCTCATCAGCATCGACAATAGACGGAAAGAGTAGAATCCTCCTTGGATGATCTCATTTCGAAGCTACAAACTCGTAACATGGTGGATGTCGAGCTCGAGCAACCAAATCCACTAATGGAAGAAGATGGTCAAGAGCTGTACGAAGATGAACATGACAATCTCACCCATAACTATTGCGAGCTAGAAGCATCTGATGATGAATCCTTGGCGGTGGTGGTTGATGAAGACATAGAGCCGATCCATCCTGAAGTTGAAGCCGAAGAGGAGCACATAGAGATTGAGGAGATACCCTCATCTACACTTCCGCCGAGTCAACCTGTAGATCAAGCCAGAGACGAGCACATGGAAAGCAACAAGGTCATGGATTTAGAAGTTTACATACTCGATCCTGAGAGACCTCTGAATGATCATCAGGTAGAGAACATGGAACTCATTGACCATGTCGCGCCGTACTACCTCTTTCCTCCTCCAGTAGGAGAATTCGAGAAGAACTGGTCGTCCAAACAGAACCGCGATCTACTGGAGCACTACCGGCTACATCACCCGTCTGGAGTGCTACATGGCACTCAACCACTGGCCTTGAAGAAGACGATTGACTTTAAGGAGCTTCTGAAATGGGGACCCTAACAGGTACCGTCCGGCTCAAGGACGTTAAAAGAGAGCGCTTAATGGGAGGCAACCCACGGCTGGAGTCCATTTTTGAATTATTGAGTCAGTCTTTTTCGTCGTTCGAGTCGGTTTCGGGGAGCCAAAATGTCTTTTTCTTTTATTTTCGTTTGTTTTAATTTTCTGTGTCAAGTCAGAATTTTTGCCGAAAACTTCACCAGTTTTCGGCGAAAACTTTAGTTTGTTCGAGTCTGTTTTCTAGTGGGTTTTCAGAGTAGTTTTCGCCGAAAACTTCAGCAAGTTGTCGCTGAAAACTTCAGCAAGTTCTCGCCGAAAACTTAACTAGTTTTCGGCGAAAACTTTAGTTGGGTCAGAAATTTTCGAAAACCTTTTCAAAAAAAAAAGAGTCAAAATATTTTCAAAATTCTCCTAAACCTTCTTTGTTCGACTTTTATTCTGTGTGGATCCGGGACACTTGTCCCGGTATCCTTTTGATCTTTTTGTTATTTTTGTTTTGTAGGAACTCGAGTAGCTACTCCGCTCCGCTCCGGACTCTCCGTGTTCATCCACTACACCGACCATCACCTTCCAGGTTCTTCGTATCTCTCTACTCTAGATTAGTCCTGTGAGGACACAGAACGGTTTAAGTGTGGGGTAGGATTCTAGGATTATGCATGATCTTGTTTGATTTTCTGTGATTCTGTGGTTCATTTTTTAAAGTTCTCTAGCATTGAATTGCTCAATTCTTGACTTGTGATGTTAAATTGACTTCAGTTTTGAACGATGACGTCTAGACTGTTCCACTTAATTAAAACCTGTAACCAACGTGTTTTCATGATAGCACAGGTTTTTGCCGTCAAATAAAGTAACCAAAGACGTGTCTAAAGCGTTGGAACCTTGAGGAATCGCACCAGAATCGATCCAAGGAATCAATCAAGTCGAATCAAATCCTGCTCCAATTTACACTGCATTTTTCGGCTAAAATTCCTTCAGGTTTTCGGCGAAAACTCACGAAGAAATCGGCTGAGTTCAACAAAGTGAAGTTTTTGGCGAAAACTCCAAGTTTTCGCCGAGAACCCTAAGGTCCGAAAATCACAGGAGAAACAGGCGACGGATCAGTCATTTTACAAAAGGATTTTCGGCAAAAATTCCATCAGATTTTCGCTGAAAAATCCTTCACAAATCCGGCGACTTAGGGTTTAAGTATAAATACTTAAACCGGCGGCCCAAAGGGGGAATCAATCATTATTCATATTTTCACAAATCAGACTTTTGAGAGTCAGCCGACTCTAGGGTCGATAGATAGAGTTTAGAGAGTTTGAAGATCCGTGGAGAGATCGTGATGCCATCCTTCCACCTCGGAGAGCTCGGAGCTTAAAGTTGAAGATCCAGGAGATCGAAGCTTCGCCGGAGTGGTCAGAATTAGGTTTTTTCAGTTCTTATCTGTTCTTCCTCTGATATAATGATCTTCTTTGTTGCCTTTGATTCTTCTATTATCATTATGAGTAGCTGAACTTGTAGAGTTTAGATTAGATAAACCCTAAGTGACCCAGGGCTTTAAAGCGGTCATGGATTGGCGGTAATTAGATTCAAAGTTTAATCAGTTTTTTTTGCATGGTTGTTTTATTCTTCATTGTTTATGTTTCTTCTCTGGTTGATCGCCTAGATTAGGTTTTTGCAAGCTAGGGTTAGTCGCTAGACAGTTCCCTGCTTTGGCGCTTAAACCTATCTTCCTTGATCACCTAGTTTAGATTCTTTTTAAACTGAGGATAGAAGCGAACGTTCACCTCTCTTTAAAACATCAATTCAACCAGTTAACCTATTCATTGGAGTGTGCCTTTCGTAGTAACCAGTTAGGGTTAATCCGCTTCAAGAGTAACTCATAAATCGTTAGTAATTGCACCAGTTAGTTAAGCCGTTGCGAGAGGCGAACGTACCCGGGCGACTAATTAATCTTGGTAGCTAGATCGGATAGAGCGAACGTTCGCTAGTCTTAAACCTAAGGGTCAGGATTTATGGTGGTGTATAGAAACCCGATTGAATTAGAATTGAAAACCGCTGGTCTTGTAATTGTCGTTGCCTTGTTGATCTAAGGGGGATTCAAAATCTAAGCTCGTCTATCTTCTCGTTAGTCAACCTTTTAATCTTTCTATCTTTTATTTTCCTGCTTTATTAGATTAGAAGTCGTAGAACTCACACCACGCATAACGTGTTTAAATCTGAGTAATTTTCCAACATATTTGAGTAGACAAGAAGAAGAGACCTCGAGTAGAATACGATCTAGTCTACCTTGGTAGATTAGTTATTTGACTGCACGCATTACAACGTTCATCAAATTGGCGCCGTTGCCGGGGACTCTTCTAATTGTTTGAAAGAAGAGTTGGCAAATTATTCTTCTACCTTTCCGCCTTACCATGTGCTTTTTAGTTTTGATTATGCAGGATTACAGGTGGGATGACCGGTACCAAGAGTGGTACATCAATGAAGCACCATATCTCGAAGACTCCCAAAAGATGGATTTACACACTTATGAGTATCAACAATGGATGGCAAGCACCCAAGCCGCGATCGACAACCTCCAGTCAATGGACGATGCTGTTGATGCATTGAACGCCGCGCTCAAGTGACTAGTGCAATTGAAGGGAGAAGATGCTCAAGAGCATTTCGAAGAAGAGCCAGAAGCTACACACCACCAGCAAAATCACCAAGAGGTGTATATATCGGCTCATCAGCATCGACAATAGACGGCAAGAGTAGAATCCTCCTTGGATGATCTCATTTCGAAGCTACAAGCTCGTAACATGGTGGATGTCGAGCTCGAGCAACCAAATCCACTAATGGAAGAAGATGGTCAAGAGCTGTACGAAGATGAACATGACAATCTCACCCATAACTATTGCGAGCTAGAAGCATCTGATGATGAATCCTTGGCGGTGGTGGTTGATGAAGACATAGAGCCGATCCATCCTGAAGTTGAAGCCGAAGAGGAGCACATAGAGATTGAGGAAATACCCTCATCTACACTTCCGCCGAGTCAACCTGTAGATCAAGCCAGAGACGGGCACATGGAAAGCAACAAGGTCATGGATTTAGAAGTTTACATACTCGATCCCGAGAGACCTCTGAATGATCATCAGGTAGAGAAGATGGAACTCATTGACCATGTCGCGCCGTACTACCTCTTTCCTCCTCCAGTAGGAGAATTCGAGAAGAACTGGTCGTCTAAACAGAATCGTGATCTACTGGAGCACTACCGGCTGCATCACCCGTCTGGAGTGCTACATGGCACTCAACCGCTGGCCTTGAAGAAGATGATTGACTTTAAGGAGCTTCTGAAATGGGGACCCTAACAGGTACCGTCCGGCTCAAGAACGTTAAAAGAGAGCGCTTCGTGGGAGGCAACCCACGGCTGGAGTCCATTTTTGAATTATTGAGTCAGTCTTTTTCGTCGTTCGAGTCGGTTTCGAGGAGCCAAAATGTATTTTTCTTTTATTTTCGTTTGTTGTAATTTTCTGTGTCAAGTCAGAATTTTTGCCGAAAACTTCACCAGTTTTCGGTGAAAACTTTAGTTTGTTCGAGTCTGTTTTCCAGTGGGTTTTCAGAGTAGTTTTCGCCAAAAACTTCAGCAAGTTGTCGCTGAAAACTTCAGCAAGTTGTCGCCGAAAACTTAACCAGTTTTCGGCGAAAACTTTAGTTGGGTCAGAAATTTTCCAAAACCTTTTCAAAAAAAGAAGAGTCAAAATATTTTCAAAATTCTCCTAAACCTTCTTTGTTCGACTTTTATTCTGTGTGGATCCGGGACACTTGTCCCGGTATCCTTTTGATCTTTTTGTTGTTTTTGTTTTGTAGGAACTCGAGTAGCTACTCAGCTCCGCTCCGGACTCTCCGTGTTCATCCACTACACCGACCATCACCTTCCAGGTTCTTCGTATCTCTCTACTCTAGATTAGTCTTGTGAGGACACAGAACGGTTTAAGTGTGGGGTAGGATTCTAGGATTATGCATGATCTTGTTTGATTTTCTGTGATTCTGTGGTTCATTTTTGAAAGTTCTCTAGCATTGAATTGCTAAATTCTTGACTTGTGATGTTAAATTGACTTCAGTTTTGAACGATGACGTCTAGACTGTTCCACTTAATTAAAACCTGTAACCAACGTGTTGGCACTGATATCAAATGAGTCTAGGTCAGAACAGATCATAAATCACTCTTGTAGTTGAAACTTGAATCAATTAAACTGATTGACTTGTTAATAACAAAGCTCGATAACATCGTTCTAAGATGATAAATGCTAGCTTCTTCCATGTTTTTCACTCCATATTTGATCACCTGTGATTGTGGCTTGAGATTAGGCGGAAATCCGATTCGAAATCTTGTGTAAAAAGTTATAACTAGCTAGGATCAAGTGACTAAATGGTTAAATCAAGTAATTAAGTTGTGTAAATCAATGTTAAGTTCTTTTAAGTGCTGAAAATCAAAGCTAGGCAAGCCCGACACCTAAGTGAAGTGGTCGGGTAAAGCACTAGCATAAGCACAAATATTGTGAGCTAGGCAGGTCCAACACCTAAGTGAATTGTTTGGTATCGAGCACTAGTATGCAGTAAATAAATTGAAGGAAGAAGTTTGAATCTTGAAAGAAATTGTTGTTTAAATCGGTCCTAGCTAGAACATGTAACGTACAGATCTAGAGGAGGATGAAGTCGAGTGGATAGCCACGTCACTTTTCCTACCTCCGCATCCACATCATGGCTAGAGCTTAAAGTCTTTTTTTAGAATTGGTGTTATCGTAGTCGGTTAATTATAATTAATTGTTTTGCCAAGAAACGAGCTTTGTTAAAACTACTACTTGAAGTGTGCAGAAATTAGTGAGATCGAAAACTTGTTTGGTTGATGCTCTTGCATGTGTAGGTCACTCTTTCTACGTGGAACAGTCTAAACCAAATCGTTAGAATTAAATCTCAGTTTAATCTCGTGTCATTTGTGAATTTGAGTGTGTTCTAGTTCAGTTTTCTTGAGGACAAGCAAAAGCTTAAGTGTGGGGTATTTTGATGACACTCAATTTGACGTGATTATCAGCCTCATTTAAGCGACATTTCCTTGCTTAAGACGTAGTTTTAGGGGTAGAATAGCGAATCTTCACTCAACTACTCTATTTCCTACCGATTTGGTTACTTTGGCCCTTTTTGGGTCTATTTGATGGTTTTCTAGTGTTTTCATGATAGCACAGGTTTTTGCCGTCAAATAAAGTAACCAAGGACGTGTCTAAAACGTTGGAACCTTGAGGAATCGCACCAGAATCGATCCAAGGAATCAATCAAGTCGAATCAAATCCTGCTCCAATTTACACTGCAGTTTTCGGCAAAAATTCCTTCAGGTTTTCAGCGAAAACTCACGAAGAAATCGGCTGAGTTCAACAAAGAGAAGTTTTTGGCGAAAACTCCAAGTTTTCACCGAGAACCCTAAGGTCCGAAAATCACAGGAGAAACAGCCGACGGATCAGTCATTTTACAAAAGGATTTTCGGCAAAAATTCTATCAGATTTTTGCCAAAAAATCCTTCACAAATCCGGCGACTTTGGGTTTAAGTATAAATACTTAAACTGCCGGCCCAAAGGGGGAATCAATCATTATTCCTATTTTCACAAATCAGACTTTTGAGAGTCAGCCGACTCTAGGGTCGATAGATAGAGTTTAGAGAGTTCGAAGATCCGTGGAGAGATCGTGACGCCATCCTTCCACCTCGGAGAGCTCGGAGCTTAAAGTTGAAGATCCAGGAGATCGAAGCTTCGCCGGAGTCGTCAGAATTAGGTTTTTCAGTTCATATTTATTCTTCCTCTGTATGATGATCTTCTTTGTTGCCTTTGATTCTTCTGTTATCATTATGAGTAGCTGAACTTGTAGAGTTTAGATTAGATGAACCCTAAGTGACCCAGGGGTTTAAAGCGGTCACGGACCGGCGGTAATTAGATTCAAAGTTCAATCAGTTTCTCTTTGCATGGTTGTTTTGTTCTTCATTGTTTATGTTTCTTCTCTGGTTGATCGCCTAGATTAAGTTTTTGCAAGCTAGGGTTAGTCACTAGACAGTTCCCTGCTTTGGCGCTTAAACCTGTCTTCCTTGATCACCTAGTTTAGATTCTTGTTAAGCTGAGGATAGAAGCGAACGCTCGCCTCTCTTTAAAACATCAATTCAACCAGTTAACCTATTCATTGGAGTGTGTCTTTCGTAGGAACCAGTTAGGGTTAATCCGCTTCAAGAGTAACTCATAAATCGTTAGTAATTGCACCAGTTAGTTAAGCCGTTGTGAGAGGCGACCGTACCCGGGCGACTAAGTAATCTTGGTAGCTAGATCGGATAGAGCGAATGTTTGCCAGTCTTAAACCTAAGGGTCAGGAGTTATGGTGGTGTATAGATACCGATTGAATTGGAATTGAAAACCGCTGGTCTTGTGATTGTCGTTGCCTTGGTGATCTAAGGGCGATTCAAAATCTAAGCTCGTCTATCTTCTCGTTAGTCAACCTTTTAATCTTTCTGTCTTTTATTTTCCTGCTTTATTAGATTAGAAGTCGTGGAACTCACACCACGCATAACGTTTTAAATCTGAGTAATTTGCCAACATATTTGAGTAGACAAGAAGAAGAGACCTCGAGTAGAATACGATCTAGTCTACCTTGGTAGATTAGTTATTTGACTGCACGCATTACAACGTTCATCAGATACTCTAGTTCATAACTCATAGTCGAAATCCTATTTTGCTTTTGAATAACAGTTTTTAATTGGCTGGTTCCTCTTTAGAATGAATGGCCAATACAAATCGCTGATATGGTTATGAAAGAAAACTGGAGGAAACAAAAACCCGAATAGGGTATTTGATGGAGGTGCAATAATAATTCGTAAGATAAGAAGAAGCTCTAATTATCCTTCCAGACTGACGAGACACAGGGAAGGCACTATCATTATTCTAGGAAGGAACAAAAGGGCTAGAAGACCTAGCTCTATCAACGTGTATGGACTAACTAGATACAGGTGGACGAACATCATTATGCCTGAGAGAATCAGGAGAATTAGGATACTCATTCTCATAAATGTGAAAAGGAATATGACTAAGAGACTAAATCTTTGTCACTGGTAAGAACTAACGAGAATTGGCAAAAGAAAATAAGGGCTCGTGAAAAACAACATATTTGGAAGCTGAGATCTGATTGATTTTAGATTATACAGAAGAACCCCTTTTGTATTAGAAGGGAAGCCAAGAAAACACAAGCTAATGCTCTCGAATCGAGCTTTAATCGACTTGGATTCAAGATAGTGGAATACACAAGGCGACGGAACACGTGAAGGTGATCATGAGATGCTACCTTGGAGGAGAGAATTTCAAAAGGATATTTCCCTATGAGAACATGAGTAGGCAATCTATTGATTGGATGAACAACATGATTAACAACGTACCCCGATAAAATAATAGGTAAAAAAGTCTGAAAAAGAAAGGCTCGAGCAACATTCAGTATATGTCTATGCTTTCATTCAACCCTACCATTTTGCTGCGAAGTGTCGTTACAAGTGGTTTGATGTTCAATGCCATGAGAGTTGTAAAATTCAGGCATTCGAAATTCCAACCCATTATCGGTTCGAAAAACCTTAACTAATTTACCATACTGATTTTGAACCATGGAAACAAAATCCGTAAGAAGAGATCGAACATCAGATTTGGATGTCATCAACCAAACCCAAGTGTATCTATTATGATCATCTACTATAGTTAAGAAATAACGATGACCACCCATAGATGCAACGGATTGGGGACCCCAAATATCCATATGCACAAAATCAAAACAGTGATCTGCATGACTAGAACTATCAGGAAATTGAATCCAAGTTTGTTTAGCAGATGGAAAAATCCGGCAATGAAAACGTTTATTCACATGACATTTAGTCAAACTCTGGTTATGAATAGAAGCACGGCCTAATCTATAATGCCAAATATTAAAGCTCGAGGATCAACATGTTGTAGAGACCAGCATCGAGCCTAGCTATACCAATTGTATGTGAATTGATCCGTCCCTGCAGAACAGACGACATAGATGAGAAAATCGCAGTACAACCTAACTGAGAAGTTAATTTGCTGATTGATAGCAAATTGATAAAGAAGGAAGGAATCACAAGAACATTATGAATGACCAAATTCTCAGAAATTCTAGCCGAACCTATGTGGCCGGCCACATAAATCTTATTCCCATTTGGAAGAGAAACAGTCAAGCCATGGAATGATTTGTAGTGAAGAAGAAGAGACATGGAGCAGACCACATGGTCTAAAGCCCCGGAGTCGATAAACCAAACTCAGTTGGGGTCGATAGAATGAGATGAAGCGGAAAGAATCATACCTTGAGCAGCCGAAGCAGAGACTTCGGTGGAGGACTGATCATGATCTGAGGACCCTGGAACATATGGAGCATCAATAGCGGGTAAAGGACCTTTAGTGCGACTAACTGTGACACAACTTGCAAAACCATGACTCGGGCCTAGAGCTTGAGAAGCAAATCCATGACCTTGAAAGAGTGAATATAGATATTGGTATTGCTCATGGGAAATGGTTACACCACCAGAGGCGTCATCAGAAGAGGAACCACCAACAATGGGAGCAGAACACTAAACACCATTGACCGCAACACTCTTGCCACGTCTTGGATAACTGGGAGGGTAGCCGATATTCTTGTAGCACTAGTCGGTCATATGAACAATAAGACCACAAAGGTGCACATCGGCCTTTTGAAACCATTATGTTGAGAAGCACCAACAAAGGCTTGATTAACACCCAAATTCGCCGCGGTCGCCAAAATATGAGTAGTAGTGCCCGTGTCAATAGCAGAAATCGACACCAGAGCCCCCAATTATTGCTCTCCTTGTGACACTATCGAGATCACCTGATTGATGGTGGGGAGTAGCTTAGTGCGAAGGATCTAAGAATGAACCACCGCGAATACCAGATTTAACCCACACAAGAACCTGGTTATCTGCTCCGATTGAAAATACCCTCTAACTCGGACCAAGGCATCGCAAGAGCAACGCAGGATGCACACGCAAGTTGGCAAGGGACAAAACATCGCATTATCGTCCCAGCGCTTCTTAAAACGGGTGTAATACGAAGAGACAGAGAGAGAGCCTTGGAAAAAATTTTTGATTTGGTCATTTAGGTCATTGATTCGCACCAAGTTTGAGGGGCTGAACCTCTCCTCCAGATCTACCAGACATCACGCGCAGAGTCGAGCTAGAGCACACTTTGAGCGATTTCTGGGTCTATTGCTTTGTTCAACCAGCCAAGAACCAGAACACTCTCCCACGCATAATAGGTTGAATCAGAAAGCGCCGGAAGAGAGGCCGTCCCGTCGACGAAACCGACCTTGTTCTTCGTCATCAAGACACGTTTCATTGATCGAGTCCAAGAGAAGTAGTCGCTCAGCCGTTTCAGCACAATGGAGACCAAAAGAACCCCTGATTAATATATATAGAAAACTTATAATCAGAAATTACAATAAAATCCTACACAATATACTAACTCACATTTGCAGACTATAAGAGAACCATTCTCTTTATATAATACTATATTTCTCGACGGAAAGAGCATTAGAACCACAATCTTCCTAGCTGATAGACTTGTTTAAACTTTAACATTAAGGTACTATTAAGTAGTAGAATATACTACGAGTCGGGTTACCAATGTCGGCTCATGTTAGTATCTGCAGTTTGGTTCTTCATAATTGAATCATTGTGCTTCCATGGACATTTGACTTTGTTTTCCACATTTAATTTGTGTCCATTCATTTCTACCACCCACGATTTTCAACGGTGAAATGTTGACTTTCATCATTCGTCGTCACCTTCTTTTAAATTCCTTACCATAAATAAAAGTTTGGGTTTTGGAAAAAGATTAAAACTGATAATCTTTTACATCATAAAGATTTGAGATATAATATGTTGTTTTCATTAACCTCTTGAATTAGGAAAAAGATTTAACTGATGATTTAAGGAAGAAACATATTAAAAGACTTTACGTTATCTCTAATAAAATTATTAAAGTTAAAATGAAACATCTTTGTTAATTAATACATAATCCACATTACCTATAAGAAGCTATACTCTCTTAGCATATATATCACACCAAAACTCTAAACCCAAAAGTATAATAATAAATTAAAAATTTGCACGTGTCAACATGAAGCTGGAATCAATTTTTGTTCTCCTTATCTTGGTTCTATTTGTAACGGTTGGTGAGTGATCTCATTTTTTTGTTAACATTGAACTTTATAATATATTTGTTCATATTTTTTCATTTTATTCATCACTATTACTCTATTTTTAATGATTCAGACTATGATATTTTTAGTAATTAATTAATATGAGATTCCTATCAGAAGCTGGAGTGGACGCAGAATCAAGCGATCGCTTTTGCTATCAAATTGAAATACCTGGTAATGGATACTATGATCTTGTTGCTTGTGATGAAAACTGTTCGAAACAACTCCATAATAAGAAAACTATTGGACTCGGTGATTTCCAACCACATATATATGTTACTGCTACTTGCCATGTTGAGATATTAATTATCATATTATTGTCAAATATTAAAGGTCATCCTACACATGACAACTTATATCTACAATAATGAACATGTTGTATATTAATAGAATCACAATATTTCTTTGTGAGTTTAATGAATCAAGTTATTTTTGTTTCTTTTGTGAAGATTGCATACATAGTAGAGCAAAAACGAAGTACATAAATCCATAAAATTTGTACGATTAAGTGACACATAATCGGGGTCAACGTTGTATAATTGAGCATTGAATCTAACTTTTTCGAAGAACAATGTAATAACAAGTCTTATTACTCAAATGAATTCATTAAGAGCTTGTTAAATAGGTGAATTACACTTGTGAATTTTTCATTCCAACATTTAAAATATCTTCTATTTTGGAATTCTTGTTTTGAATATTTTAAAAGTGGAATCGTAAATACAAGAAAAAAATTGATTCAATGAGATTATAAGATTTTGATACCATCCTATTTATTGTGAAATCAAGATTGTTAAACACTCGACATGTATTTCCCGTATGGAGTACTTGCGTAATTTCATGGACGATCATGAGCTCCTTCATATAGGATTTCAAGGCAAACCATTCACATGGTCGAACATGCATCAAATAGGTAACGTTATAGATGAGCGTCTAGATCAATAATTATTTGATAACGAGTGGCTGGTTCAGTGGCCTGAATCTAAAGTAGCTAACCTCCTTCCAACTAAATCGGACCACGCCCTAGTTCTCCTAAATTTTTGGTGGTTCCTCCAATCCCTAAAAAAATCTCTTTTGGTTTGATTATCGATGAGCGGAGAATCCAGAGGTAGATTTGTTGGTACAACATTTTTGGCCTACGTTCATCGTGCAAGGCACAACCCCATCCTGCTTAATGTATAAGTTAAAACAAATGCGTTACACCCTATTTGATTGGTCCCAAGAAGGGACTTCGAACTTGGGATGCTGGTTACAGGATTTAAACCTCTCCTTATGATCGGCCCTTATTCAACCACATGTAGACTGGGTTGAAGGTCACCGTCTCGAGGGTCACAGAGCAAGGGCTAAATCACAGGAAGAAAAATTTTGGGAACAAAAACAACAGACAAATTTGGTTGTTACTAAGAGATAGAAACACAAAAATTTTCCACCTATCTGTTAAGGTCGGGCGGAAACGTAACTACATTGATTCTTTGGAAGGTCAGGATGTTTCCTTTGTTGTCACTGAGGCAAAAAAAGGTAAGGTTGCGGTAGATTTCTACACATATCTTTTTACGGTGAAAATCACCCCGAGTAGTGTGGATTTAAATCTGTTACATATTATTCCCAAGGTAACAAATTCAATAAATTATACCCTTCTAGCGGAGCCACTGTTTCTGAAATTTGAACAACATTCTTTTCAATTAGTCCTGCAAAGACCACGGGGCCGGACGGATTGACGGGACCTTACTTCCAGAAATATTGGAATATCATACAAAGTGATGTCACCTAGGCAATCCAAGACTTCTTCCGCAATAACCGTATGCTATCTTCCCTAAATCATACTTGGATAACCATGATTTGAAAGGGAACTAATTCGCGCTCCATGCATGATCTATGATCGATAGGACTTTATAAAGTTGTATACAAAATAATTTTGAAAATCCTGACTATCTGTTTTTCTAGGACATTACCGCTCGTAGTTGACCCTTGCCAAAATGGATGTATAAAAAATAGATCCACAACAGATAACATTTTTTTAGCTCACCAATTGATCGATCATTTTAAATGTCATTCTAGAAACTAGTTCTACATGGCTTTGATAATCGATATGGAAAAGGCTTATGACCGAGTTGAATGGTCTTTTCTCTTTCCATTAGTGCATGCACTTGGTTTAGCACCATGTTATTGATAAATGACACTCCTCACGGCTTCTTCTCCCATTCGATAGTTGTGCGCCAAGGCGATCCACTCTCACCACTCCTGTTTGCATTGTGCTCGGAAGGGCTCTCGTTGCTAATCCATCAGGAAATAAACTCAAACTTGTTATGTGGTATTGGTTTAAATAGACGGTGTCCACAAATTTTTCATTTAATGTTTGCTGATGACACGATTCTTTTTATAAAAGCGACTCAGTCGTCAATTCATAATTTTAAGTATCTTCTCCACACATATGAAAGAACGAGCGGGCAAAAAGGTAATCTTTTGAAGTAAACAAAACTTTTTAGTTTGAATACACCTCAAGATAAATAGATAGAGTACTTGATCTCTATAGGGGTCTCAATTTTTTTACCCAAAATAATGATATCTGGCGAGAGCCTAAGTTGAGGAGTCTTAGGATAGGGACTTACTGCGATGAGAGTGCATTGAGTCTATAGAAGGAATTTGCGTGGTCATTCGATTGCATCCTCGATCATGTTTGGCTTGTTTGTGCATTTACTCCTCTTGAGCATGATGAAGCTATCTTTCCAAGTGAACCTGATGTGATCATATTTAGTGCATTTTTGGTCCATGATTAGCCTAGGTATCTCCCATGTTTGATCTCATTTTGCTATGATTAATATGCCTTTATTGGAGTTTTATGCAAAGTGCTATCTTGTTGTCCGGTTGCCACTTTGAGGCCAATTCTATGTCTATTGGAGTTGTTTTCTTTGCATTTCAGGTTTTATCATTGAAGTACTGGTGACAAGGAGCACGTAGGATCAAACGGGAGGTCAATCGGAGCTAGGACGAAGGAGTTATGGCCGATGCAAGATTGGAGAAAATGCACCATTTCTAAAGGAATTTTCGGCGAGAACTCTAAGTTCTCGACCGAAAACCTTAAACAGAAGGAGGAGGCTTGGTTTTCAAGGAGATTTTCGGTGAAAACATTCAGAGTTTTCACCGAAAATATTAGAAGAAATGTAGCAGCCGTTCGTTGTTCTCAAAGACGTTTTCGGCGAAAATGTTACACAATTTTCACCGAAAATTCCAGCTATTTCCGGCGTGCTATATAAAGAGGGAGGCGGCGAAAATCTAAGGGAAACATTCTATTTTTTATAACACACGTCCGTCTTCTCTCTCACCCTACAATCGGCGATCATCATCAGCTCCTCTCAACCAATCATCATCCACCCTCAATTGTTGATCAACTTGAAGATCTAAGTGAAGCTTTCCACCCTTGGATTGAAGCTTGAAGAGCTAAGTGGGAAGATCCTCCATGGAAGCAAGGATGGTCTCCTCTACCCAAATTCAGGTTTCTTCCATGGTCATGCTAGGCTAAGCTTAGGTTTAGTTTAGTGGGGGATGGATCAAGCTAGGATAGGTGATTGATTGTATGGATTGAGTTTCTCTTAGCCATTTGTGTAAGATGATGATCCTAGACCTTGTGCTTTGTAGCCATTAGAGTTTGATTTACTCTTTTGGTATTGCTTATGTCTTTCAATACATGAGAATGATTGATTGATGTTGATCTAAGGTTGTAGGATTGTAATTGGATGATTTGAGAGATTGGATTATACAATTGCAACCATTTTGAGCTTGTTTTCCTTGTTGTCATTTTATCAAACACTTGGTGTGCATTTAGTTTTCTCTCATTTGAAAGTTGAAAGACCCTTTTGATTGCTAGACTAGTGTTATATGATTGACATGAGAGTGTCTTGCATCATTTACCTTGTGTTGGATGATTGTTGGCATAGAATTCAAGTTCCAAGCATTTCATTGAGCAAGATAAGGCACTCCATTTCCTTTGTTCACATAGCGAGAGCATGGTGCATTTGGTCTAGGAGTAGAGAGTCAATTGTGCGAGAGTTCGTTGATTCTACTTGAGTGAATTGCATGGTCATTAGTTTACACATCGTTGCTTGAGATTCAATCCAGCTTTCATGAACCTTGAGCTTGAAGAAACCCCTTGCTAAGCTAAACTCCCTTCTCTCTTGTTTGATCCTCAATTTCACTTGTTAGTTTTTCCTTGTTTGTTTATGCTTTGGATCCGTTCTCTTTCAAAACCAAACCTCAATTTTAAATGTTTAGACCGTTCATGAATTTTGTGAGTATTAGCTTATGAGAGGACCTTGTGGAATACGACCTTGGTAATAAATTCTTATCAAGTTTTTGGCGCCGTTGCTAGGGACCTCTCATTCCTAAGAAAGCAATTATTAGTGAACCGATCTTTACACTTCCTTCCATTTTCCTTTTAGCTTCCTTGTTACTCTTTGTTTACTTTGTTATCCCGCATCGTTATATTACTCGGGTGTGTTTGTTGTGCTTGTTTGCAGGAGATTTGGGTTAGTGCATGAGGCGTTCAGCTCATCTTCAAGCACGACTCCAAGGACTAGAACAAGTGCTCGAACCACGGACTACTTCCCCACCTCCTACAGTTGAAGAACAAGAAGTTGACCGCATCTCACACCACACTATGTCTCATCACGAGGACAAGGATAACCAATCGGAACATTCACATCACACTAATGAAGATGATCAATCGCAAAGAGGTGCGAGGCGCACACTAGCCGATTATGCTCGCCCAACCCTCGAAGGGGCAGCTTCGAGTATCGTGCGAAGACCGGTAAATGCAAGAAACTTTGAGTTGAAGCCTAATATGATTCAGATGGTACAAAACGGAGTGGTGTTCAACAGTATAGACGGAGAGTGCCCATCTAGACACTTGAAGGACTTCCTAGAGATATGTGATACGGTGAAGAACGATCAAGTTCACCCGGATTGTGTGCGGCTCCGACTCTTCCCCTTCTCACTCAAAGGTCGAGCCAAGTCTTGGTTGGAGAACCAACCTAGTAGAACATTCACTACATGGGAGGGACTAGCCGAAGACTTCCTCGAGGAGTTCTTTCCCCCTTATATGACGGATGCAATCCGAGATCGAATCAACCACTTCACACAACACAAGGGAGAGCTCTTCCATGAGACTTGGAATAGGTTCCAAGCCCTTCTTCGGTCTTGTCCTCATCATAACTTCGCCGAATGGAGCTTGGCGGATATCTTTGCTAGGTCCCTTGATTTTGAGAATACAAGGATGATCAACCAAGCCGCCGGAGGTGATCTAAGGATGCTCACCCCCGAAGATGCTCTAGAACTCTTTGCGGAGATGGCCAACAAGACGAGGAGTTGGTCTCGACAACAACCTCCAAGGTCTAAGTATGGAAGTGACACTCACTATGACTCTAGAGCTATAAGTGTTGATGCACCAAAGGATTCTTCTAGCTATGGGAAGAAGCCTAAGCTACCGGGGCACCGAGATGAGGATGACCCTATGTTTGCACTCCTCGTGTCTAAGATCGATGCTATGGAATCTCAGGTAAGTAACCTGAGTATGCCTGAGCATCCCTCCAAGGTTCCATCATCTCAAGTGGGTAATCCCCCAGTTGCTTCAGTATATTGTTGTGAATGTTGTGGGGTCAGGGTCACGACTTCAGTGCTTGCCCGTCCACCACTCCTGAGCTTGGCCAAGGCGACCACAATGAGGAGGTAAGCTTCGCACAAGGTCAAGGATTCCATGGTAATTTCAGCCCCAAGGTAACTATCAAGGTACCTATAACCGACCTTGGAACCAAGGTGGTGGATACAGCAAGTCTAATGAAGGGTACCAAGGCCAAGGGAGTCAAGGTAGTGGTTATAACAAGGGTTACAACCAAGGAAATCAAGGAGGATTCCAAGGTTATAGAGGGTATCAAGGCAACCAATGGTCTCAAGGAAGTAATCAAAACCAAGGTAGTCAATAGACTCAAGGAGGTCACCAAGGACAAGCGAACCAAGGGGAAATCAATGGAATCAAAGTGGACATCCAAATCAAGGTCCCCAAGGTCCTACTCCACCGGGAATGTACAATCATAGAGGTGATGGACCACCCGGATTCAACAAGCCACCTCACAACAAGGAGGGCATTTCTCCAATATCTCAAGAGGATACCAACGCGGCAATGATTCAACTTATAAAAAATCAACAAGCTTTGATTGCAAATTTGGAGAATCAAATGGGACACAATGCTAAGACACTTTCAGAGCGGCCCTCAGGCACTTTGCCTTCCAATACCGAGGTCAACCCCAAAGGTCCGGAGCATTGCAAGGTAGTGACCTTGAGAAGTGGAAAACCTTTGCAAGATACAACCTCTCCTCCAATTGACTCTCAAAAGGTACAAGCGCCTAATATAATGGTTGATGAAGATGATATCAAGGATCCTTCGGATGAAGTTGAGGTTGAAGTCGAACCTCCTACGGGTAATGTGAGTACTAAGGTTGCCAAGGAACCTAGTAAGGCTACATCGAGTACACCACCGGTCTCTCCTCCCGCACCGGTTGTACCTCCATACAAGCCTAAGCTTCCATACCCCTCTCGAGTGAGTAAGGATGGCCTTGAGAAAGTTTTCAAGAAGTTTGTGGAGCGGCTTAGTCAAATGCAATTCTCTCTTCCGTTTCCCGAAGCTATGACTATGATGCCTCAATATGCTAAGTTCATGAAGGAACTCTACACCAACAAGAGGAAGCTACCGGAGACATCTCTAGTCCACCTCAATGAGGAATGCTCCGCCGTTCTATTCAAGAGTCCACCGGAAAAGCTTAAGGATCCAGGTACTTTTACTATCCCTTGTGCTATAGGTAATACCTCTTTGGCTAATGGTCTTGCGGATCTAGGTGCTAGTATCAATGTCATGCCTTATTGCATATTTGAGAAACTAGGGTTATCTAATCTTCGTCCTACTCGTATGTATATTCAACTTGCGGACAAGTCGACCAAGAGTCCTAGGGGGATTGTTGATGATGTGCTAGTTAAAGTTGGTCCTTTTGTTTTCCTAGTTGACTTTGCGGTTATTGATACCGATGATGTGGATGTCTCATTGATATTTGGTAGACCATTCCTTGCTACTTCTCGTGCTTTAATTGATGTGCATAATGGGAAATTGACATTGAGAGTAGGACAGAGTGTCACATTTTGCATAGCCGATGGCATGAAATTTGCTCACGCACAAGATGATTTAGAGTACTCGTGTGATACTATTGCTTCAGCTAGTGTGTGTAGTATTTCTAACTTTGTGTGTCGAGATTCTTTGGATGTTTGCCTTAGAATGAATGTGCAGGAACATTTAGACACCCCAGAGTTAAAAGCTCAGGTGGCGTACCTTGATGAAGGGAGAGACAAGTTGGAGAGTGAAACAGTTTTTGTTTGTCTTCCGAAGGTAGAAAGGGTGAAGACCTCTTATGAAGAACCACCTACTCTTGAGCTCAAGCCTCTTCCCACTCATTTAGAGTATGCTTTTCTAATTCCAAATTCTAAGCTACCGGTCATCATCAATTCAAAGCTCCTACCCGAGCAAAAGGACCATTTAGTGGAGCTCCTCAAGAAGTATATAAGAGCTATTGCGTGGAGCATCTCGGATATTCGAGGTATAAGTCCCACATTTTGCTCACATCGGATCCTCATGGAGGAAGATTTCAAGCCGGTTGTGCAACCTCAAAGAAGATTGAATCCTAACATGAAAGAGGTTGTGAAGAAAGAGGTTATTAAGCTAATGGATGCGGGGATTATCTTTCCTATCTCGGATAGTCCTTGGCTTAGCCCCGTGCAAGTTGTTCCCAAGAAAGGAGGGATCACGGTGGTAGCTAATGACAAGAATGAGCTCATCCCGACAAGGACGATCACCGGGTGGCGTGTTTGCATAGATTATCGTCGACTCAAAATGAGGCCACAAGGAAGGATCACTTTCCTCTACTTTTCATGGATCAAATACTCGAGCGTCTCTCCGATCACGAGTATTATTGTTTCTTGGATGGCATGTCCGGATACTTCCAAATACCGATTGCTCCAGAGGACATTGAGAAGACCACATTCACATGCCCTTTTGGTACGTTTGCTTATCGCCAAATTCCATTTGGATTATGCAATGCTCCCGCTACCTTCCAACAATGTATGCTTGCCATCTTTGATGATTTTGTGGAAGATATCATGGAAGTGTTCATGGATGATTTCTCGGTCTTTGGGGAGTCATTCGATCTTTGTTTGAGGAACCTTGAGAAGGTGTTGCATCGTTGTGAAGAGACCAATCTCGCACTAAGTTGGGAGAAGTGCCATTTCATGGTCAATGAGGGAATTTTTCTTGGTCACAAGATCTCTCGAAGAGGCATTGAGGTTGATAAGGCAAAGCTAGAGACCATCTCTCAACTTCCTCCACCTTCTTCCGTGAGGCCGTGAGAAGTTTCTTGGGGCATGCCGGTTTCTATAGGCGCTTCATTAAAGACTTCTCCAAGATCTCTACTCCTATGACTCGGCTTCTCGAGAAGGATGTGGAATTTTGATTTGATGATGAATGCGTGTGAGCTTTTGAACTCCTAAAGAGTAAACTCACAAATGCTCCTATACTCATTGCTCCGGATTGGTCAAAGTCATTTGAGTTGATGTGCGATGCTAGTGATTACGCTATTGGAGCGGTTCTAGGCCAACGAATTGACAAGATATTCCATCTAATATACTATGCAAGTAAGACTCTCAATGAAGCTCAAAGGAACTATACAACTACGGAGAAGGAGCTCTTGGCCATAGTGTTTGCCTTTGATAAGTTTAGGTCCTACTTGGTGCTTTCTCACACTATTGTCTTCACGGACCACCAAGCTTTGAGGTACCTTCTATCTAAGACCGATGCTAAACCATGATTGATTCGATGGGTTCTTTTGTTGCAAGAGTTTGACATTGAAATTCGAGATAAGAAGGGATCCTAGAATGTAGCCGCCGATCACTTGTCTCGTTTGAAAGAAGCTGAAATGGTACACAACGGTAATGAAGAAATCAATGACAACTTCCCCGATGAGCTATTATTCGCGTTAGCAACTTTGGAGTTTAAGGAACCGTGGTTCGCGGATTTAGCTAACTACCTTGCTAGCGGATACTTGAAGGAGGGTCTCTCCACTCAAGACAAAAGGAAGTTCTTTACGGATTTGAAGCATTACTATTGGGACGATCCTTTTGTGTTTCGAGTTGGCTCCAATGGGATGATTAGAAGATGCGTTACCCATGGCGAAGCGAAGGACATCATACTTCATTGCCACTCCGGTCCTACGGGTGGACATCATGGGAAAAATCACACGGCTCGCAAGGTACTTGAGTCCGGATTCTTTTGGCCCTCGATCTTTCGAGATTGTCAAGATTTTGTCAAGTCTTGTGATGCATGTCAACGTTCAGGTAACATCTCTTCCCGTGATGAAATGCCTCAAAATGTTTCGTTATTGGTAGAAATATTTGATATTTGGGGTATTGATTTCATGGGACCGTTTCCTCCTTCGCATGGTAACAAGTACATTCTAGTTGCGGTTGATTATGTGTCTAAATGGGCGGAGGCACAAGCTTTGCCTACCAATGATGCCCGAGTCGTAGGGAAGTTTCTTGTTAAGTTGTTCACCCGATTTGGTGCTCCTCGTGCTATTATTAGTGATCGAGGTACTCACTTTCAAGGACAATTCGATAGGGTGTGCCGATGGTTCGGTGTCACTCATCAGATGTCTACCTCGTATCACCCTCAAACTAGTGGCCAAGCCGAGGTAACCAATAGGGAACTTAAGAGAATTTTGGAGAAAACGGTCGACCAATCACGAAAAGATTGGTCGACGAAGCTTGATGATGCTCTATGGGCCTACCGCACGGCTTACAAGAACCCTATAGGCACTACTCCCTATAGGATGGTCTATGGTAAAGCTTGCCATTTGCCGGTAGAGCTTGAGCACCGATCTCTTTGGGCGTTGAAATTTCTAAACCTTGATTTGAGTCTCACAGGAGAAGAGCGTAAGTTTCAGGTACATGAGCTCGAAGAGTATTGCCATCATGATTATGAGAGTGCCAAGCTATACAAGGAGAGGACGAAGCTCATTCATGACTCCCGATTGAAGTCGGGCAAGGATTTCAAAGTTGGTGACCAAGTCCTCCTATACAACTCTCGGCTCAGACTCTTTCCTGGGAAGTTGAGATCTCGTTGGTCCGGACCATTAACGGTAACTCAAGTATTTCCTTATGGCACCGTCGTGGTAATCTCTCCGTCCCAAACCGAGCCTTTTAAGGTGAATGGCCATCGGCTTAAACATTATGTGGTTAATGATACTGTTGGTGCGGTTGAGGTCTTATCCTTGGTTATGCCTTGAGTGCTCTTGGTTTCGTCTAGCTAGAGACGTTAAAGAAGCGCTTCATGGGAGGCAACCCATGTTATCCTTACCTTTTCGCTTTTATGTTTTTGTGTTGTTTTAGTTCGTTGAATAAGATGTTGGCAAGCACTTAGGCGGATCACTCTTCACAAATGAGCGCTATGGGACTCTTCCATTACTTTGGCTTCCTATGCTCCTCTCTACCAACGCGGTAACTTCGTTCCACCTTACCCTCTCTCTCTTGATAATTGAGGGCAATGCTCATGTTAGTCGTAGGGGAGTTTGAGGTTTGGTGTGATTATTTGTCGGTAGAAGTCTAAGGCTATGCTTTGATGAGTTGCATGATCTTAATTCAATGTCAATTTCCTCTATTGTAGAATCATTCGGTTCTTGACTTTTGGTGTTTGATTGACTTCAAGCTTTCACAATGACATTTAGATTGTCCTACTTAGAACCTATAACCAGCATGTTAGAGCTAATATCAAATGAGTCTAGGCCAGAACAGAGATTTTATCACTCTTGTATGTTGGTTGATTGGTTTGATACGTGTTTTTGTACCACTCGATAACACCGGTCTAAGATGATGAAGGCAATCAGAATTTTCACCCTTTTTCATGTTTTTCATCACTTTTTGATCCCTCGTGATTGTGGCTTGAGATTAGACGGAATCCAATTCGAAATCTTGTGTTGAAATTGTAAGGGGCTAAGGATCAAGTGGCAAAAGAAAATGCTCAAAAGAAAAGAAAAGCTAGGCAAGCTCGGCACCTAAGTGAAGTGTCGGGTTGAGCACTAGCAAAGGCAAAAGATGTGAGCTAGGCAGGTTCAACACCTAAGTGAAGTGTTGGATCGAGCACTAGTATGCAGTAAGAAAAAAGAGAAGAAAAAAAAAGAAGAGAAAAAAAATGAAAATGGAAAGAAAAGAACAAAAAAAAAGTTCTCGAATGTGGCCCTTGATCCTACACCCGAGTTTGTAAAGAGCGGATCTAGAAGCGGATAAAGTCGAGTCGATAGCCACATCATGATCACTCATCACCCTAAAAAATTCTCCTTTCCCCCCGCCTTATTCGTTCCATTTCCCGAGTTAAAGTCCTTTTGATTAGAGTCGGTGTTGTCGTGGTTGGTTTTTCTGTATCCCAATTAACCGCTACTTGAAGTGTGCAGAAAATAGTGAGGTTTAGACTTGTTTGGTTGACGTTCTTGCATGTGTAGGTTAAGTTTATTCGTGGAACAGTTTAGGCCAAATTGTTATTGCTTGAATCTCAATGTGACCGATCTTGTCATTTGTGGACTTGGATGTTTTCTAATTCATTTGCTTGAGGACAAGCAAAGCTTAGTCGTAGGGGAATTTGATGTGATCATATTTAGTGCATTTTTGGTCCATGATTAGCCTAGGTATCTCCCATGTTTGATCTCATTTTGCTATGATTAATATGCCTTTATTGGAGTTTTATGCAAAGTGCTATCTTGTTGTCCGGTTGCCACTTTGAGGCCAATTCTATGTCTATTGGAGTTGTTTTATTTGCATTTTCAGGTTTTTTCATTGAAGTACTGGTGACAAGGAGCACATAGGATCAAACGGGAGGTCAATCGGAGCTAGGACGGAGGAGTTATGGCCGATGCAAGATTGGAGAAAATGCACCATTTCTAAAGGAATTTTCGGCGAGAACTCTAAGTTCTCGACTGAAAACCTTAAACAGAAGGAGGAGGCTTGGTTTTCAAGGAGATTTTCGGCGAAAAAATTTAGAGTTTTCGCCGAAAATATTAGAAGAAATGTAGCAGCCGTTCGGTGTTCTCAAAGACGTTTTCGGCGAAAATGTTACACAATTTTCGCCGAAAATTCCAGCTATTTCCGGCGTGCGGCGGCGAAAATCTAAGGGCATCATTCAATTTTTTATAACACACGTCCGTCTTCTCTCTCACCCTACAATCGGCGATCATCATCAGCTCCTCTCAACCAATCATCATCCACCCTCAATTGTTGATCAACTTGAAGATCTAAGTGAAGCCTTCCACCCTTGGATTGAAGCTTGAAGAGCTAAGTGGGAAGATCCTCCATGGAAGCAAGGATGGGGTCCTCTACCCAAATTCAGGTTTCTTCCATGGTCATGCTAGGCTAAGCTTAGGTTTAGTTTAGTGGGGGATGGATCAAGCTAGGATATGTGATTGATTGTATAGATTGAGTTTCTCTTAGCCATTTGTGTAAGATGATGATCCTAGACCTTGTGCTTTGTAGCCATTAGAGTTTGATTTACTCTTTTGGTATTGTTTATGTCTTTCAATACATGAGAATGATTGATTGATGTTGATCTAAGGTTGTAGGATTGTAATTGGATGATTTGAGAGATTGGATTATACAATTGCAACCATTTTGAGCTTGTTTTCCTTGTTGTCATTTTATCAAACACTTGGTGTGCATTTAGTTTTCTATGTTTTGAAGGTTGAAAGACCCTTTTGATTGCTAGACTAGTGTTATATGATTGACATGAGAGTGTCTTGCATCATTTACCTTGTGTTGGATGATTGTTGGCATAGAATTCAAGTTCCAAGCATTTCATTGAGCAAGATAAGGCACTCCATTTCCTTTGTTCACATAGCGAGAGCATGGTGCATTTGGTCTAGGAGTAGAGAGTCAATTGTGCGAGATTTCGTTGATTCTACTTGAGTGAATTGCATGGTCATTAGTTTACACATCGTTGCTTGAGATTCAATCCAGCTTTCATGAACCTTGAGCTTGAAGAAACCCCTTGCTAAGCTAAACTCCCTTCTCTCTTGTTTGATCCTCAATTTCACTTGTTAGTTTTTCCTTGTTTGTTTATGCTTTTGATCCGTTCTCTTTCAAAACCAAACCTCAATTTTAAATGTTTAGACCGTTCATGAATTTTGTGAGTATTAGCTTATGAGAGGACCTTGTGGAATACGACCTTGGTAATAAATTCTTATAAGAACCTCTTTACCTTTGATTTGCAACATTTTGTTTTACTGTCTTGTTTAGTTTCCTTTATGTTTTCATTTCCTTTTCAAACTAAAACCAATTTCAAAAGAATAGATCGTCCATGAACCGTGTGAGTATTAGCTTTTGAGAGAGCCCTCGTGGAATACGACCTTGATAGTTGTGAGTTAAATCTTGCGCATCAAGGATTCTAAGCAACCCGAATATACTTTTATCCCTGGTTTTAAAAGAAAAGTATTTTGATGGTTGTTCATTACTTCAAGCCAGGCGGGTTCCCGTCCGTCTCATGGTTTTCAGAGTCTTCTTAACGGACTTGAACTCTTATGGTTCAGCCTACGCTTGAACGTGGGATCCGGTTTTTGTCTTCCCCCTATGACAGTACATTGGTCCCTTCACGATTCCCAACGGTCCTTAGAAAACTTTATACCGAGCCATATTGAGGACCTTCATCCGTTGCTGGCTTCATCTCTGGAGTAAGATGGGATATACAACTCCTCAGTGAGCACTTTTCCTAGTCTACTATTCTAGAAATCCTTCAAATCCCTATCCCCTTGACACCCCTCCCTGAATCGCTTGTCTGGCATTTCTCCACTTTAGGAGTATACTCCACCTCCTCTAGTTATGATCTTTCCCTACGTTAATAAATGATGAATCCTTGTGGGTCCGGCACGTTATTGGCCCAAACTTACGTTACTCTTTATGTCAATTACCCTCCTTCTCTCATAATACATGTTACATTGTCATCAACAAAAATAAAAGCTAAATCACAACACCAAATTCAACAAGAAAAAAGGAAAAAATAAATCTGCAAATAATCGCAGCAGGAGGAAGTATGGATTATTCAGTTGGATTAATGAAGGGTGGGCACAAGAACAAGAGGCATCTTCCTACGGATGACCATATCAAAATTATCAGTCATATCCATATCCTCACCACGCTCACCTCCTCCCACTGCCCAGTCGAACTTGTAAAGCAAATTGGCCACAACATATTCAACCTCCTTCAGTGCATATGATATCCCTGGGCATATCCTCCTCCCTGTACCAAAAGGAAGATATTCCTTGTTCTGTCCTCTGAAATCAAGCTCATTCCCTACAAATCTCTCTGGATTGAACTCCTCCGGTTTATCCCACTGCTTCGGATCCCTCTGAATTGCCCATGTGTTAATCAATACCCTTGTTTTTGCAGGAATGTCAAACCCGTTTACCTTCACAGCGCTAGTCGTCTGCCTAGGAATGATCCCTGACACATGTAGTCTTAGTGTCTCCTTGATTACACATTTCAAGTAACTCATACTGTCCAAGTCGCTCTCTTCCACCTTCACTTTTTTCCCCACCACTTTTCTTACTTCTTCTTGAGCCTTGTTTAGAATCCATGGGTTCTTCATCATCTCTGCCATTGCCCAATCCATCGTTGACGCTGTTGTGTCTGTTCCCCCAATAAACATGTCCTGTATATTAATAAATACACTTGTCAAGCAAAACGTTATTTACAAAATTATATGAAAACAAATATTGTTTCAAGATATTTACTAACCATGACAACAGCTTTCATGTTGTTCCGAGTGAGGTTGATCCCAAGCTTTCCTTCTCTTTCCAATTGAAGGAGAATATCGATGATGTCTTTACGATCAGCTGAGCTTACATTTGAGCTTCCCTTTTTATTAGCAGCCTCGTGCTCTTCAATCACTTTGTCTAGAAAATCATGAAGCGCTTTGGAAGCCTTGTGTACTTTGGCGTTAAATCCTCTCAGGGTGTCCAAGAACCCTAGCCATGGGAATAAATCCTTAATGCAGAATCCACCCACCAAACCCAGAGCCGTCCTTACAAGATCCCCTGAACTCAATTCCCCATCCTGGGTCTTCGTATAAGTCCGTCCCAAGGCCGATCTAGACACAATGTTGTTAGATATAGAAACAAGCAGCTCGCTGAGGTCCACGGCCTCGCCGCGGGCACTGGCGGTGGAAATCTCGTCGACCAACTTGTCGGTCTCTTCCTCTCTGACGAAGTCGAAACCCTGGACACGTTTCTGGCTGAGGAGCTCGAGGACGCAGATCTTCTTGACCTGTCTCCAGTACTCGCCGTAAGGGCAGAAAGCTAGATCACTCCACCCGAAAAAGAAAATGTTGGCGACGCTGAGACGAGGGCGGTCTGCGAAGACGACGTCGTGGTCTCTAGTGATGACTTCGGCTACCTGAGCTGAGGAGACGACGAGTGTTGGTGCGCTGCCGAAGTGAAGCAGCATTAGGGAACCATACTTGTCAGCTAGGGATTTCAAGGAGCGGTATGGGACGGCACCCACTTGATGGAGGTTTCCGATGAGGGGAAGAGTAGGAGGGGAAGGAGGGAGGTTGAGTTTGCTCTTGGAGTTTCTGAATTTGACAAGGAAAAACAGGGGAATTATGAAGAGGAGAGGGACAACGATGAACGGATTTATGGTACCTGCGGCTAATTTCAGTGACCACTGAGGAAGCTCCATTTCTATGTGTATGTTGTTGAAGACTTGAAGCGAGTACAGATATGGGGATTAGTTAATGGGCTGAGTGATGAAATATGGTAGTATTTGATCACCGTATTTATAGATTTATAACAGAAGCAGAGTGACGGGGAAGAAGAAGAAGAAGAAGATATTTTGGTGAGAAAAGGAATATTACTTTTAATTAGCAGCCGCAAGTCTAATTTGGCGATTTTTGTTTTTATCCTCCTCTTTTCTTTACTTCTTTATTATAGCAAACACATGTACAAATGGTTCCTGGTAGCCACCTACCTTCTTCATTTTGATACATATTTGTAGCCACCATCTTTGATTTTAGCTTACAGTTCAACTCTATTGATAGTCTTAAAGTATTTCCAATAATAAATTACTCTAGAATATTAAACTCTCATGTCATCATTAATTAAACCTATTCAATGGTTAAACCTTTAAAAAGATGTATACACTAAATCTATTTTTATTATTAAAATAATGTGCTAGTCAATATGTCTCTAAAAACTTTAAAATACTTATAATTAAGAAGCATACAAAAAATACATCGATATACGGAGGGAGAAAGATGATATAAGGATTCCTTATATCTCATAGACATAATTCATTTCTAATCATTAGGGGGGCGTTCACTAATGTGATTTTGAGTTTAGGTGATATCAAATCTCTAGAGATTATAAATAGCTAGAGATTTGAGTTCTCTAGCTATTTGAGAAAAAGTCATTTTCACTTGGGAGATTTGGAGAGATTTAGTGGTAGAGATTTCTAAAACCTAAAAAAAATAATTAAAATACGCATATTGTCAAAGATCAATATTCCATTATTATTCATGTTCTAAAATTTATTTGGGGGCATTTATGTAAACTTGTAACACAAACCCCCAAATCTCTAGTCTTTTGGGGGAGATTCACAAACCACCAAATCTCTAGTCTTTTGGGGGAGATTTTGAAATCTCCCCCAAATCTCCAGGGCGGCCACCTCGAAATCCCGAATCTCCCCCAAATGTCTAACTATTATTGCAAATTAAAGGAGTGATTTTTGTAACATCCCCGCCCAACCGAACGGTTTGGAACTCGAGTTTGGATGGTTTAGACATTGGAAACAATGTTCTTGAGACCTCATCAAAGTCCGGGACGTTCATAGTTGATTCGGATTGAACATACAAGCGAGTACGTGAGAATTGGCAAAAGGTGACAGATTACAACACACAGTCGTGTGTTATAGAAACACACCGTGTTGTTTGAAACAACACGCCGTGTGTTATAAGAAACACGCCGTGTTTCTTGGGACTGCCATAAATAGCTGATTTTTCACGGAAATTAACAATTTTCCCTTCTTTCTCTTTCCCCGAAATTCCCTTTGACGAACCAAAAACCCCCAACCTTTAATCCTTGATTCCGGAAGTTGTAGAGCTCCGATTGACGATCCGTTTCTTGCCACGCGTTCGTGGCGACAAGAGGAAGAGATCGCATGTCATGGTTCTGGGTATTTTGGATTGAGGTGCTGTCAATGGTAGAAGGAAGAGCTACGATTTTGGAGTTGTAGAGCTTGGCTGTTCGGGTTTCTAGAAGAGTTTTAGAGCCTCGTCTTCTTGTCAGGTGAGGGTTTAGCGTTTGATAGGTAGTATGGTCGGTGTGAGGATTTGCAATTCAGACTTAGAAGAATGTAGGGCTTTGCATGAAATTGAAAGAGAGTAAAAGGGGAAAACTGTACTGCAATTGATTGTTCTGCGAATTGTGATGATTGATGCTTGTTGTGTGGTTGTTAAGCGATGAATTGATTGATGGTTGTGGGCTGATGTGATGTGCTTGGATTGGGGGAAATGATTAACAATGTTGCTAAATGAATTGGACTTAGTAATGAGTGTAGGAGGGTTGGGATATAATTCTGTAAATTGGTTCTATATCATGTGCTGACAGTTGTGGTTGCAGGAGGGTGGTCCTGCCAATGTGGGGTCGCCCTAATCAACGATGAACAGGTGGATGGCCTTGCCAATGTGGGGTCGTGCAATGAAGGATGTAGAGGAGGGTAACCCTACGACTCATGACATGGCTATCCCTGTACTTTCAGGTGGGGGTGGCGGTGAGCTAGCCGTTTACCCTTAAACTGTTTGTGTAAAGTGGAGTTATTTAATGATGTATGATGTGATTATAAATGTGTGAATGGATAAAATGATGTTATGTCATATTGGATGGATTGATGTTTCGTGTTGTTGGTTGAATTGATGTTATGCGATGGCTTGGGTAGAATTGATGTTGTGTGTGAAGGTGGTTGTTAATGTGTTTAGGGTGGTGGACTTGTGACTTAGAATTGGCTAATAGAATTGGTAAGGGAATTTGTATATGAAATTGGCTAATAGAAATGGTAAGGAAATTGGTACATGGAATTGGCTAATGGAATTGGTACGTGGAATTAGGTAGAGGAATTGGAATTGGGTTGATTGATTCAATTGCTTGGTTGATGTGTGTGGTTGATTGGATTGTGATGTAACACCCTCTCTTTTAAAATAAGGGAAATTACCAAATTACCCTCTAAGACAGCGGATATCATAAAAACCAAACGAGGGCGCTACGCTTAATTACAATAATTCAATGAAATGCCTTGGCCAAGGACCTTGAAAATAAACTTAAATAAAACTTGTAGACTTTTATATAAAACTTGTAATTCATAACAGCATAACTCGTTAACTGAGCCCTAAACACTTGGATAAAAATTAACTGAAAACAAGTATCGAGGAATACATAAAAAAAACATTTGTCTCAAGTCAAGGTCTTACGTCACTGTAGACACCACCTCACATACCGAATCAGCTCCTCAAGGCTCAAGCTCGCTAATAAACATTCAACAACCTGGTGGGTGGCTCAGGGTCAGTTCTCGTTCTCATACATCAATCTCAACGCATAATAGTAATAGAACATCAAGCATCAAGGCACATATCACATATTCACATCATAGACATCATCCAAGTCACAATCATAAACAACACGCAACAACCATGTTCAAGTTCTCTAGGTGAGTTATTAGGCGCCATTAGGAGTTTATCCCCACCACCCCTGCCGGCCTGACGCACCTCTCTCCCCTGGAGAGGTCCAAAACGCATCCTCTCCCCTGGAGGATACCACGAAACCTTTCCCTTGAAGGAATCGTAAACTTGACTCAACCAAACAAATCACGCCTTTCCCTTGAAGACGTGACCGCACCTCTTTCCCTCGAAGAGGCACTTAGCACCCATAGTGCAGTTTTAGGGGGCAGTGCAGGCTCCTGTAGTTTCTATCATTCACATTCAACAATTTCACCACAGTTCACAGTTCCCACAAATCTCATCCCATCACTTCTACAATTTCCACATCACTTTCCAACACCTCACATTCAAATCCACAATCAACACATTCAACACAACACTTAATCAAGGTAACCGGATAGCTCACCGGCCACCCCCACCTGCAAGTACAGGGGAAGCCATGTCATGAGTCTAGGGGTCACCCACCTGTTCCTCATACTCAGAGCAACCCCACATTGGCAGGGCTACTCTCCTGCAACCGCAACTGGCAATTTATAACATCAAGGCACTTGCACACATTTCCCCATCACCCTATCCCTCATTTCTACGTCAATTCATTAATCAATTCATTTCAGTCCATACCCAAACCCACACCACGGCAACCAACAACCACAATCCACCACGGCAATCATAAACAACTAAGCACATTCACAACACAATTTACCCCTTTTACACTCATCATTTTCATGCATCACCTAAGATTCATCTAAGTCAAAATTGGAACTCTTCACCTCATCCAAACTACTTACACAACGCTATGCCCTCACCAATTCCTCCGATTAAATTATACATTTTAGTTCTCGGTTAATAATAATAATCAACCACGAGAATAACCAAGGACTGATTTTAAATAAATATGTAATTATAAACCAACTAGGCATGACATAAAAATAATTAGCAACGACAAGATTTTACCCCCTTTAACCACCCACCTATAAACCGAGTCGGGTGACTCGACCATCGGTTCCGGGACCTGGTTCGGACAGGAAAGGGGCTTCCGTAACTTCCGGGCCAGTTTGTATTAACTGAAGAAGTTAGTTGGGCCAAATATGCCAAAAACTGGAAGTTGAGTGACTGAATTGTCACACGGGAAAAGTCCCAGGGCAAAAATAACAAAGGAAAGAGTATAGGGACTGATCCAGCACTTACAGTCTATTCAGGGACCAAATTGGCATTTTAACCAATCGGATGAACCCTAATTTCACCGCCATGGTTTTTCCTTGGATTCTCCTCAACCAGGGATCCAATCATCAAATTGATTGAGGGAAAAGATTCGTGAGGTTGAAACGAGTCGAATGGTATCAACCATTCGATTCGACTCAACCTGAATCATTCCAACAGTGAGCTCATCGGAGACTCGTCGGCCAAACATCAATTTGGTGTTCTAGGGATTGTTGGTTCATTCCAACACGGTGTAAGGCTTTATATAGCCTCCACAAATCGAACCGTGCCAAAATTAATGGCCGACACTTGCCAAATTCGTCAAATTCCACCCCACAACCTTTTGAAAAGTTTGGCCGGAGTTGGTGGATTCCAGCTCGATTTCTTGGACGGTTCTGGGTGGATTCCAGCTCGTTACCGTGAATCACGGCTTTTCCCACGCTCTGGTGGGGTTGGGGTGTCCGGCTTCTCGACGACTTTGGCCTTTGGCCTTTGGCAGACTCGCCGGACAAAACAGAGACGCGGCGGACGGAGGCAGAGTCGCCGGCGATTCATTTCAAAGAGAAGACCTGGCCGACGTCGTTTCAGCGTTTGGCGGTTTTGAAAATTTAAATAAAATGAATGTTGTGGCTGGGATTCGATCCCCTGTCCTCTGGACTGCTGGGTTGGTTTTGTAACCAACTAGGCTACGGTTCAATTCGTTGAACAGTTCCACCCTGCTAACATTTGATTTGGTTTGCTGGTTGATTCATTTTCTCAAATCGATACCTTCCAACGGTCCAATCGAATTATCCCTTAACCTCGATTAATTTAATTGTGAATCTAAGATCAAGTTTCCGCTGATAAGGATTGACCTTATTAATTTTAAAAATTTTAATTCCCTAAATTCGGGATGTTACAATTCTCCCCTCCTTATAAAGATTTCGTCCCCGAAATCTATCCTTAAGTAAATTCTGAAGCAACTCCACTCTCTCTCTCTACATGGAGATTCTCTCTCGTCTCCCAGAAGATCTACAGTCGAAGATCGTACGGATGCACAGACTGTAGTTCCTAAAGACACATCTAGCGGCACTGGGCAAGCTCAGGGATTTCTACCCAGTTTCCCCCAGAGATATACGAGAACCACTGCGAGATCTGCAAATCCCGATTTCCATCGTGCTAAGGAAAACAGCAAGTTTCAGACAGTACCTGCTGCGGATCTGGAACGTCCAATACACACCAGAAGGGGTGACTCTACAGTACTACAAAAGGCGGGTGCACAAAATTCCATTCACCAGGGCTAAGCACCCAGTGTTAGTTATAGGAGCCCATAGAGCACACTTGTGTAATCCGCGAGTAATTGGAAATTTAATAATGAGGGGTTACTAATGCGGATCCAAATTTCTCTTTCAACAACAATTCTTCTTAACGTTACAATCCATCGATATCTCCTGATTTACTTGTCACCCGCGGGGATTCTAGGAAACAAAAATTCTATCAACGAAATTGTGCACCGTCTGAGACCATACATGCTTAGGTCCCAAGCAAAAACCACAAGAAAGAGAATAAGGGTACAATCATGAATTTGAGGAAATACTAAGGTATGCGAGGTGGAATTTCTATTTGCCCCTGCCGAACTATTCCTTCCGGAGGATCTTCTTGACGCCTCCATCGCTCTAATTGCTCGAATATTTTCAGAATGAAAGTGATAGCTACGAGTAGGAAAATAGCTATCAGTAGGATGAAATTAATCCCGCACAAGGTTTCTACTTCATCAGGACCAGCCATTTTTTCCGTTGGAGAATGACTGAGAGAGAGGGTACTATTTTATATGTGAAAATTTTTCGGTCAGCTTGAACAAAACGTCGCCGTTTCAGACTTGAAAGTCAAAAAGCAAACTAGGGTGATATGACATCACCGATTTACGCGTTAACTGTGCCTCGAAAGCAGTGCCGAACCGATGGGAGAAAAAAAAATTTCCAACCGTTCCCGTGTCGTCCGCCGAAAGAGTGACATGACACACTGTCTCAAGCTTTAGCGGTGCCTCAAAAGTTGTGCCGACGATTTATTACCGTTCCCGTGTCATCCGCCGAAAGCATGGGCCACGTGTCGAAGATCTACGGGTCCTTACTCGCGTATTTAAGCCGAATGAAAACTCGGTTCCGAGAGTCACCGCAACATACTCCGAAGAAATTCCGTAAGTACTTACGAAAGATGGAAGGAAAGAAAAATACAAGAGAGACTCCAGCCCTCGCCCTTTTTCCCACCATCGAGATTCCGCCCGCTCCTCCCGGTAATCCTTTCTTAACCGACTTCTGTCCCTTTTGTGATTCAATTAAAATGGAGTGGGCGCTCGATAGTAGCTGTCCCAACCACATGACTCCAAAAGAAACCTGTTTCGTTTCCCTTGACCGTAAGTTTAACCAAATTGTTTCCTTTGGAAGAGGTTCCACAGTAAAGTCAAAGGGAAAAGGTTCCGTCAGGTTGGGTCCCTTGATTATTCCGAACGTACTACTGATGCCCGGTATCATTGGTAGTTTCGTAAGCGTGAGCCAGCTTATGGAACAGAACTTTGCCTTTGTTTTTAAGGGAGGGTGGTGTACCGTAATTGACCAGTTTGGGAAACCTTTTCTTTCTGTGCCAAAAGTAAGCAGAAGTTTTCTGCTTAACATGGCTCATGTCACGCAGACAGGTGTTGCCATCCGGGGAAAACCAGACCAAACAGGGACGGTCAAGATCTGCTGCGGAAAGAAGCGGGTTAAGGAGGGATTGAAAGAAGCGGCCAACCAAATCATGGAGGCTGAGAAGGGGAAGAAGCGAGAGCGTCCGATTGAACTAGTGGATCTGTCAGAGAGTCCTAAGAATACGGCCTAAGTCGTTGATGTACTACTAATCATGTATCCCGTACTTATTAACAATAATAATAAGTCCTTTCTCTTTCACTTTTATTTATTTGCACCAACTCAAACCGCAAGATCATAACTTAAACATGAACTTCCACAAAGATTCTACGAAACTAAACGGTCTACTCATCGCGTCGGCTCTTGCTTGTGAGTTCGAGATGACATCGTGCCTCAGCTTCCTCGACTGCTTCTAACGTCAGCTTCACGATGCCGTAAATTAGCATACAGATGAGGAGTAAGGCAAAGATTATAAATACCACACTCGGCTCATTGTAATCCTCTGGATAGCTCATTCTCGAATTTGAGAGAGTTTTCTTTAAGCCAATGGAGGGAGGATGGAAGAGAGAAATGATGATGGTGGATCAAACCCTCAAAATTTGATCTTTTATGGTCACCCATCTTGCCAAGAAAATGGTTACAATAATTGTGACACTACCCACACTCTTATGTTGGTACACAAGGACATGAGAGGTGGCCAACTAAGTCAAAGGCTAGGAGCTAGGGTTCGTCTCTGTAAATAGACGGTACTGAAATTCTCCGAACAACAGAGCAGAGGTTGAAAAAGAATACCCCATTCCACGCTCTCGTAACCAAGAAATGTCTACGATTCCTATTTGCAAATGCGGGGAAACCATGATCCACATCCTAGATGGAAGAAAATCCAGGACGGAGGTTTCTTAGTTGCAAAAAGGACGTCACTTGGTAAGTCAAAAATTACTTTCCGAGTTTTCCGACTATCCTTTCACCTAACCCAGGAAAAAAATCTTATCTGTCTTATTTGGGTCTATAACAGAGAATGAACAGTCATTGCAACTACTTTGCATGGGTAGTTTCCCCGATGCAACCACGAGCTAAAGTCGTAATTAACAAACTTTTACGGAAACTGAACAACTATGAGCGTACCTTCAGAAAACAGACAATTTCCGGGGGGGGGGGGTAGAAACGGTTTCCAATACCGCTACATCATCTGTACCTTCTATTAGTAACAAAACAAGTCTTTAAACCACAACATAATATAAGCGTACTTAATCTTAGGGAACCTGAGTAGGGATCCTTGATTCGGTGGAGTGGACTTGAGACCTTAAATACTGAAAATTCTTTTAAACTCGAGACTTGATTTCAAAACCTTAAATCCTTGAAAAGCTGACCGACTTCCAGTACCACTTGGTAAGCCAAGCAATAGAGGAAGACGGCTCTGATACCAACTTGTAACACCCTCTCTTTTAAAATAAGGGAAGTTACCAAATTACCCTCTAAGACAGCGGAAATCATAAAAACCAAACGAGGGCGCTACGCTTAATTACAATAATTCAATGAAATGCCTTGGCCAAGGACCTTGAAAATAAACTTAAATAAAACTTGTAGACTTTTATATAAAACTTGTAATTCATAACAGCATAACTCGTTAACTGAGCCCTAAACACTTGGATAAAAATTAACTGAAAACAAGTCTCGAGAAATACATAAAAAAAAACATTTGTCTCAAGTCAAGGTCTTACGTCACTGTAGACACCACCCCACATACCGAATCAGCTCCTCAAGGCTCAAGCTCGCTAATAAACATTCAACAACCTGGTGGGTGGCTCAGGGTCAGTTCTCGTTCTCATACATCAATCTCAACGCATAATAGTAATAGAACATCAAGCATCAAGGCACATATCACATATTCACATCATAGACATCATCCAAGTCACAATCATAAACAACATGCAACAACCATGTTCAAGTTCTCTAGGTGAGTTATTAGGCGCCATTAGGAGTTTATCCCGCACCACCCCTGCCGGCCCGACGCACCTCTCTCCCCTGGAGAGGTCCAAAACGCATCCTCTCCCCTGGAGGATACCACGAAACCTTTCCCTTGAAGGAATCGTAAACTTGACTCAACCAAACAAATCACGCCTTTCCCTTGAAGACGTGACCGCACCTCTTTCCCTCGAAGAGGCACTTAGCACCCATAGTGCAGTTTTAGGGGGCAGTGCAGGCTCCTGCAGTTTCTATCATTCACATTCAACAATTTCACCACAGTTCACAGTTCACAGTTCCCACAAATCTCATCCCATCACTTCTACAATTTCCACATCACTTTCCAACACCTCACATTCAAATCCACAATCAACACATTCAACACAACACTTAATCAAGGTAACCGGCTAGCTCACCGGCCACCCCCACCTGCAAGTACAGGGGAAGCCATGTCATGAGTCTAGGGGTCACCCACCTGTTCCTCATACTCAGAGCAACCCCACATTGGCAGGGCTACTCTCCTGCAACCGCAACTGGCAATTTATAATATCAAGGCACTTGCACACATTTCCCCATCACCCTATCCCTCATTTCTACGTCAATTCATTAATCAATTCATTTCAGTCCATACCCAAACCCACACCACGGCAACCAACAACCACAATCCACCACGGCAATCATAAACAACTAAGCACATTCACAACACAATTTACCCCTTTTACACTCATCATTTTCATGCATCACCTAGGATTCTTCTAAGTCAAAATTGGAACTCCTCACCTCATCCAAACTACTTACACAACGCCATGCCCTCACCAATTCCTCCGATTAAATTATACATTTTAGTTCTCGGTTAATAATAATAATCAACCACGAGAATAACCAAGGACTGATTTTAAATAAATATGTAATTATAAACCAACTAGGCATGACATAAAAATAATTAGCAACGACAAGATTTTACCCCCTTTAACCACCCACCTATAAACCGAGTCGGGTGACTCGACCATCGGTTCCGGGACCTGGTTCGGACAGGAAAGGGGCTTCCGTAACTTCCGGGCCAGTTTAAACCAACTGAAGAAGTTAGTTGGGCCAAATATGCCAAAAACTGGAAGTTGAGTGACTGAATTGTCACACGGGAAAAGTCCCAGGGCAAAAATAACAAAGGAAAGAGTATAGGGACTGATCCAGCACTTACAGTCGATTCAGGGACCAAATTGGCATTTTAACCAATCGGATGAACCCTAATTTCACCGCCATGGTTTTTCCTTCGATTCTCCTCAACCAGGGATCCAATCATCAAATTGATTGAGGGAAAAGATTCGTGAGGTTGAAACGAGTCGAATGGTATCAACCATTCGATTCGACTCAACCTGAATCATTCCAACAGTGAGCTCATCGGAGACTCGTCGGCCAAACATCAATTTGGTGTTCTAGGGATTGTTGGTTCATTCCAACACGGTGTAAGGCTTTATATAGCCTCCACAAATCGAACCGTGCCAAAATTAATGGTTCCAGCTCGTCAAATTCGTCAAATTCCACCCCACAACCTTTTGAAAAGTTTGGCCGGAGTTGGTGGATTCCAGCTCGATTTCTTGGACGGTTCTGGGTGGATTCCAGCTCGTTACCGTGAATCACGGCTTTTCCCACTCTCTGGTGGGGTTGGGGTGTCCGGCTTCTCGACGACTTTGGCCTTTGGCCTTTGGCAGACTCGCCGGACAAAACAGAGACGCGGCGGACGGAGGCAGAGTCGCCGGCGATTCATTTCAAAGAGAAGACCTGGCCGACGTCGTTTCAGCGTTTGGCGGTTTTGAAAATTTAAATAAAATGAATGTTGTGGCTGGGATTCGATCCCCTGTCCTCTGGACTGCTAGGTTGGTTTTGTAACCAACTAGGCTACGGTTCAATTCGTTGAACAGTTCCACCCGGCTAACATTTGATTTGGTTTGCTGGTTGATTCATTTTCTCAAATCGATACCTTCCAACGGTCCAATCGAATTATCCCTTAACCTCGATTAATTTAATCGTGAATCTACGATCAAGTTTCCGCTGATAAGGATTGACCTTATTAATTTTAAAAATTTTAATTCCCTAAATTTGGGATGTTACATGTGATATGTGCATGTGGATGGGAATTGGTTAGTGTTGGGACTGATGGTGGAATTGTTGATGGATTTGATGTTGGAATTGGATGAATTTGATGAGGGAATTGATGGATGGTTTGGTCGATGGATTTAAGTGATGAATTTTTGTTTGTGATTAATAAGTGATAGAACCGGATTGGAGCCTACACTGCCCCCAAATAGTCACCTCTCCTGGAAGATTGAGGTGCGGCCACGCCTCCTGGAAGAGTGGCGTGATCTATTTGTGGTTGTTGTTTTTGTGTCGATGTAAGTTTGGGCCCTAGATCCTTCTGGGAGAAAGGATGCATCTTGAACCCTACTCGAAGAGTGGGTGTGTCTTGCCGGCAGGGGTGGTGTATGGGTAAACTCCAATGGCGCCTAATGAACTGACATAGATAATGAATTAGTGGTGTGTGTATGTGATAAGGATTCTTGGTTATGTGTGGTGGTGTATGTTGTGTGTATTGGATGTGCTTGTGCGATGTTACTGATGAGCTGTGGTCGGTGATTGGATTGTGGGGTTGAGCTGAGTTGCAAGTTTGATATTGAATGCTTCTTGTTTACGAGGGTGTTAGGAGATGTGATTTGTTAGTATGGAGTGTTGCAAATGAGAGATAATCTAGAATGTTTAAGTATGTCTCATAACTTACTTAGTAAATTGAAAAGGGGAATGGGTGTATGTGAAGGTGAGCATGTGAATGAATTTGTGTAAAGGTGTGATCTATGTGTATGTGCAAGCATTGATGGTTTATGAGATAACTTGTTGCGTGATTTTGGATGGTATGTAATATGCATGTTGATTCCTTGGCTATATAATGTTGAATCGGTGGTGGTAGGTTGTTGAGCTAATGCATGTTGTAGCTTATTGTGTTGTCATGATTTGTGGATGTTGAAGTGAGTGTTGAACCTATGTGATCGCCTAGTAGCATGTTAGGAATTAAAATGAGAATGGATGTGTCGGATTCCACTGTTGTTTGTGTGCGGAGTTGGGATCCCTCTTCAGGTTAGGTTCGGTGCATAGTTAAGCCTAGTGGGTTCACTCAGTTTCATTAGGAAGCTGACCCCCCCCAGTTTCTCTTTTCAGGTTCGCTTGGTAGTGAGAGTGAGTTGAAGTTCAGGTGTGCTGTTGAGTACAGAAGAGTTGCAGGTTGGAGTGGTGAAGTGAAGATTAGGAAGCTACTTGGGAGTGACCATTGTTTTGGGTTTTTTATTTTCAGTTGACACCTTTGGTTGGGAATTTTTGTAATCATTTTAAGCTTTGGTTTCAGATTTCGGATTTTATGTAATGAAGGCCTTCAGTTGTTCTTGAGTTTTTTTTAATGAAGAGTTGTTTCTGTTTCCGCTGCGTTTTACTCCTGTATTTAAATGCTGTAACTTCGAGTAGCACTCAAACCGGTTTGACCACGGGTAAACCCGGGTCAGTTTGGGAAGGGTGTTACAATTTTGGTCAAAAGAAGATTATAATATAGGAGATCCAAGGGTTGTGGGATAAAAGTAATATTATAATGCATTTATTCCCTTTTATTTAATTCTTTTTCTTAATTTAGTGCCCTAGATTTTACCGTCTGGTAAAATTCCTCATTTATCTTCATCTTCATAGCATCTTGGTTACTTAACACACTAACTATAGGAGAGAGTCATTTTTTTCCTCAAATCGTGATTATTATCTTTTGTGAACCAATACATTAACAAGGATCAAATACTAGTGATGGGCCCCTAGGCCAAGAGTCCTCTGGCCCACTAGGCCAGACGTTGAGGCCTGCGCCGAGGGTCATCCGCCCACCATGAGGGATCTACCCCCAGAGTCACATCGGGGTCAGGGTGTCACGCACTTACACCACGCCATCAACCAACACATGTCAAATCAGGGACACGTCGCTGTCAGGACATGGACAACTCCCCCTAACAGCGGCCATGCTACTAATGGGATAGGGTCCATCCAAGGGCCTCTCTTCCACCTCACCTACGGTCCGCCAGGATGATGACACGTGGAGCAACAGCTCTGGCCACGAAAGCTATATGAATAGGCAGTCCCTTACACAATAGACAACACGACACACATAGACCATACGCCTAATACTGCACGCCCCTACGCTGCACGCTAAAGGCTATAGTCATCCGCCCTATTAAAGGACGTATGCCTCGGTACTTCTCTGTTACCCATTTCTCTCTTCATACCATATCCATATACGCCCTCACTTACCCTAACGTCATTCCCTCACCTCGTAAGGACCTCCCATTCGTGAACAAGGTGCCGTAAGGACGTATTAGTTCAACCCCTCTCTGTTGAACCTCTTTATGGACCTGCCCCAACAGAGCGGATCAATTAGCGGGCGAAATAGGGGCTGCAAAACGTCTCATTACCATAAAAGAGTGACATGTTAAACCTAACAAAATCATCGACAAGCGAGAGCGCCACAACGAATATGGTTACCCCAACAAAGCAAATCATACCCGTGGGGGTCCCACAAAGCCCTCAGCTACAAAACATGGATAAAGGAGTCAACCGCCATGACGATGGCACACCCGAAAATCCAATGAAGAATGATGACGCAATAGCTTCCAGTTCAGCACCATCTATGTCGACGGCGGAACTGGTCGGACAGGTAGTAGAGCTACAAAAACAAAATGCCAAAATGGCGGCCATGATGAGGATTATAATTACACATAAAACAGGAAAACCTAGAGAACTTGCGAGGACCGGACCGTCTCCCGATATGGTGGACTCTAATGAAATATTCAGACTGTTCTTGCCACACCACCAGGTAGTTGTCCATGTGCCAACCTTTAGATAAGGCCCTGCTCAGCATCCCACTGCCCTAGGGCTTCATCACGGCCGCTATCAAGACTTACAACATGCAACCCGGACGAGCATCTGCTGACATTCACCATCGCCATGCAGATGTTCGGTGTCCTAAACGCCACTTATTGCAGAACCTTCCTGGCCACCCTGGCGAGAGCCTTCCTGACTTGGTATGGCGGCCTGGCCGAGGGGATCATTAAAACTTGGGGGGTACTTCTGCCAACTTTTCTTGCAGAAGTTTAGTAACTAAAGAGAAGCGGGGAGGAACATGAGGACGTTTTGGGGGCTCAAGTAGAATCGCAATGAAACCCTCTACCAGTACTACAATAAGTGGGCAATGGCAGTGTAACACCCGTCCCAAACCGACCCCGGTTTACCCGTTGTCGAACTGGTAAGAGTGTTACTCTAAGATATAACATTTAAAGAAAAGAGTAAAACGCAGCGGAAACAGAGACAACTCTTATTAAAAGTTCAAAATCAAACGAAGGCCTTCATTAAATAAAATCCAAAATCCGAAACAAGCGATAAACCAAAATCCGAAATCCAAACCTCAACAGTGATTACAAAATCTCCCAACCAAAAGTGTCAACTGAAATATAAAAAACGAAAACAATGGTCACTCCAAAGTAGTCCACTAATCTTCACTTCACAACTCCGACCTGCAACTCCTCTGAACTCAACCGAACACCTGAACTTCAACTCACTCTCGCTACCACGCGAACCTGAAAAGAGAAACTGGGGGGGATCAATTTCCTATTGAAATTGAGTGAACCCACTGGGTTTAACTATGCGCCGAACCTAACCTGAAGAGCGATTCCAAACTCCGCACACAACCAACAATGGAACTAGACACAGCCATTCATGTTTTAATTCCCTAACACAGTCTAGGTGATCACATAGGTGCAATACTCGATTCAACATCAACAATCATAACAACAGCAACATAACAAAGTTCATCATGCACATAGTTCAACATCATATCACCAAACAACATTATCGCCGCTCATACAATTCAGCATTACATCACATACATTCATTTTAGCATCACTTATATACAGTTCGACATCACATCACATCGCATCTCACATTCACCATCAGCACACACACATACACACACACACAATCACATACAACACCTTTCTTATTTCAATTACTAAGTGAGTTATTAAGCATCCTTAAGCAGTCTAGGTTATCACACAAGTACAGTACTGCATACTAACAATTCACAGTTCACAACATCGTTCTCCATATTAACAATTCACAATTCAATTCATTATCGTAATCACAAACCATTCAACATCAATCATCCAGCTCGGCACAATTGCACAATTCGGTTCACAGATCAATCCCACACAATTCACAACATACTACACGACACCTGATGCTGCAGTTTTAGCGGTATCAAATAACGAATCTACCAAAGTAGACTAGATCGTATTCTACTCGAGGTCTCTTCTTCTTGTCTACTCAAATATGTTGGCAAATTACTCAAGTTTAAACATGTTGTGCGTGGTGTGAGTTCCACGACTTCTAATCTAACAAAAAAGGAAATAAAAGACATAAAAAAGTAAAAGGTTGACTAACAGAAAGATAGACGAGCTTAGATTTTGAATCCCCCTTAGATCACCAAGGCAACGACAATCACAAGACCAGCGGTTTTCAATACTCATTCAATCAGTTTCTATACACCACCATAACTCCTTACCCTTAGTTTTAAGACTGGCGAACATTCGCTCTATCAGATCTAGCTACCAAGATTAATTAGTCGCCCGAGTACAGTCGCTTCTTGCGACGAAAAAACTAACTGGTGGAATTACTAACAATTTATGAGTTACTCTTGAAGCGGATTAACCCTAACTGGTTCCTACGAAAGGCACACTCTAATGAATAGGTTAATTGGTTGAATTGATGTTTTAAAGAGAGGTGAACGTTCGCTACTATCCTCAACTTAACAAGAATCTAAACTAGGTGATCAAGGAAGACAAGTTTATGTGCCAAAGCAAGGAACTGTCTAGCGACTAACCCTAACTTGCACAAACCTAATATAAGCGACCAACCAGGAGAGAAAAACATGAACAACGAAACTAATTTAGGGGTTAATGATGTGCAAGATTTAACTCACAAAAATCAAGGTCGTATTCCACGAGGGCTCTCTCAAAAGCTAATACTCACACGGTTCATAGACGGTCTATTCATTTAAAATGAGTTTGGTTTGAAAGAAATAAAATCAAAAACATAAAGGAAACTAAAGCAAGGAAGCAAAACAAAATGGTGCAAAACAAAGATAAGGAGGTTCACTTGGAAAGATAGCTTCATCATGCTCAAGAGGAACAAATGCACAAACAAGCCAAACATGATCGAGGTTGCAATCGAATGACCACACAAATCCCTTCTATAGACTCAATGCACTCTCATCGCACTAAATCCCTATCCTAGAACCACTCAACCTAGGCTCTCGCTCTCAAGCTAAGTGATTAAGGATGCATTAAAGGTGTTTGATGAAATGCCAAGCTACAAAACCCTCTCCTATGACTCTATGACCACTAGGCTAGACACCACACTCTCATGTCAATGTCCTAACACTAAGAGAATCATCAAAAGACTAATCAAAGTTCAATTGAATGAAAAACCTAATGCACACCAAGTGTTCGATAAAATGCACAAGTGAGAAATCATGCAACTATGGTTGAATTGAGATGATCTAATCTCTTAGAACACTCTCTCTTCAATCCCTAGACCTACAAACCATGTAATCTAAGCACTCTCATGCATTACATCACAAATGATAGACTAAATTAAGCACATAACACAATTTGGAATTAACAACAAGTCTAGAGATCATCTTCTTACAATCCAAGATCAATCATTGCATATTTACACAATTCACCTCTATCCTAGCATAACTATCTATCAATCCAAGGAAACCTAGGAAATCAGCCACACATGGCCAAGGGTACAAAAGAGAAAGAAAGAGAGATGGTCACCAAGAGCTCCATGGCAATCATCTTCTTGCAAGCTCCTCTCCCCAAGGTTGTGGGCTTTAATCCAAGCTCCTTACTCCAATTTGCACCAGAAGTAGCTAGGGTTGATGTTGGATAGGTGATGGAAGAGAATTGAGAGAAAAGGGAAAGAGGGTTTCGAGTGTTATAAAATAATGAATTGCTCCCCTTTAATTTCCGCCTGCTTCCCCTTTATATACTGCACTGGAATTGCCTGGTATTTTTGGTGAAAACTCTTCAAGATTTTCGCCGAAAATATGTTTGAAAAACACCGAGCAGCTTGACATTTCTTCATAGGTTTTCGGCGAAAACTCAAGAAGTTTTCACCGAAAACTTCTTCATAAATTGGTTCTGAAAATCTGGATTCTCCTGTTTGCATTTGAACGAATGTTTTCGGTGAGAACTTGATAGTTCTCGCCGAAAACTCCTTCAGTAAAACTGCATTTCCTTCGATTTTGCAACGACCATATCTCCTCCGTCCTAACTCCGATTGACCTCCCGTTTGATCCTACGTGCTCCTTGTCACCAGTACTACGACGCCAAATCCTGAGAATGCCAAGAAAATAGCTCCAATAGATGCGGAATTGACCTCAAAGTAGCAACCGGACAACAAATGGACACTAAACACAAAACTTCAATAAAAGCATATTAATCATGGCAAAATGAGATCAAACATGGGAGATCCTTAGGCTAATCAAAGGCTTAAAATGCACCAAATAAAGTCACATCAAATTCCCCTACGACTAAGCTTTGCTTGTCCTCAAGCAAATGAATTAGAAAACATCCAAGTTCACAAATGACAAGATCGGCCCCATTGAGATTCAAGCAATAACAATTTGGCTTAAACTGTTCCACGAACAAACTTAACCTACACACGCAAGAACGTCAAACAAACAAGTCTAGACCTCACTATTTTCAGCACACTTCAAGTAGTGGTTAATTGGGATACAGAAAAACTGACCACGACAGCACCGACTCTAATCAAAAGGACTTGAACTTGGGAAATGGAACGGATAAGGCGGGGGTAGGAGAGTGATGAGTGATCATGATGTGGCTATCGACTCAACTTCATCCGCTTCTAAATCCGCACTTTACAAACTCTGGCTAGGATCAAGGGCTACATTTGAGAACTCTTTTTTTTTCTCTTTTCTTTCCATTTTCATTCATTTTTTTTTTCCTTCTCTTTTTTTCTTACTGCATACTAGTGCTCGATCCAACACTTCACTTAGGTGTTGAACCTGCCTAGCTCACAACTTTTGCCTTTGCTAGTGCTCAACCCGACACTTCACTTAGGTGCCGAGCTTGCATAGCTTTTCTTTTCTTTTTAGCATTTTCTTTTGCCACTTGATCCTTAGCCCCTTACAACTTCAACGCAAGATTTCGAATTGGATTCCGTCTAATCTCAAGCCACAATCACGATGGATCAAAAAGTTCAAAAAGTTGAAGAAAAACATGGAAAAGGGGTGAAAATTCTGATTGCCTTCATCATCTTAGATCGGTGTTATCGAGCGGTACAAAAACAAGTATCAAACCAATCGACCAACATACAAGAGTGATAAAGTCTCTGTTCTGGCCTAGACTCATTTGATATCAGTTCTAACATGCTGGTAATAGGTTCTAAGTAGGACAGTCTAAATGTCATTGTGAAAGCTTAAAGTCAATTAAACACCAAAAGTCAAGAACCGAATGATTCTACAATAGAGGAATTCGACATTCAATCAAGATCATGCAACTCATCAAAGCATAGCCTTAGATCTCTACCACAAATAATCACACCAAACCTCAAACTCCCCTACGACTAACATGAGCATTGTCCTCAATGATCAAGAGAGAGAGGGTAAGGTGGAACGAAGTTACCGTGTTGGCAGAGAGGAGCATAGGACATAATAGTGGTGAAAGAGTTCCATGATGATCCTTGGTGAAGATTGATCCCAATTACTTGCCAAATCTTATTCAAAAAGCTAAAACAACACAAAAACCTCAAAAAACAATTAAAAGCGAAAAATTAAAGATAACATGGGGTGCCTCCCAAGAAGCGCTTGGTTACCGTCTTAAGCTCGACAAAACCTGTGTTATGGTGTCCAACTTAGTACCTCCTTGATGTCAAGTAGCTTCTTCCATGATGAAAGTTGAGCTCCAAGCAACATCTTGGGAGAATGGTAGACTAGCCAATGCACATTGATGCTTGTATAGCACTTGATACCTTGGGGTGGCTTGCTACCTTTGAGTTTCCAAGCTTGAGGAAGAAAGTATGGTAGGGGGCCACCATTGAGCTCCATCGTCTCCAAGTTGGTGATGCCACTCGAAGAGTCTTCAGGTTCAAACATGGGCGACTCCTCTTCCATTATCACCTTAGGGGAGGTTATGAAGCTTGTGTCCGTCTCTTGACACAAGTACTTCATGATCAAGCAAGAAGATTGAAGAGTACTCACAATCCTTGGTGGGACCACAATAGAGTGGTGTTGTTCACTTTTGTGCTCCACTCTCGGTGTCACCTTTTCTTGAAGCGTCTCCAAATCATCTCTCACCTCCTCCAAAGGGTCATCATCCTGAAGTCTCCTTGATTCTTCTATCCTCACATCATCGTTACTTGGTGTGTCCTCGGGAAGAACATGTTCCTCAATCTCCTCAACTACCAACTCTTCTTCCGTGTCAAGCTCCTCGGATTCACAAGTGTCATCTTCATCATCATAAACTTGCTCCAAATGATTGGGATATCGTTCATTCTCAAGAATCTTCGTGACGAGCTCTATACTTTGGGATAAGCGGTTAACACGGTTTGCATTATCCTCCGTAATTCGTAACATCTCTAGCATGAAAGGAGGTGGAAGAGGTTTCTCATGGCTCATGAACTCCTCTTGGGGGGACTCACTTTCTTTCTCTTCCATGACAAGCACTTCCAGTTCAAAGGTGTCGGTGACGAGCTTCACACTTTGAGTTAAACGATCCAACCGGGCCGCATTATCTTCCACAATTTGCAACATCTCCTCAATTGTGGGGGAAGGTGGAGAGTGTTGTTCATACTCTAGAGCTTCCTTTATGAGCGTCACGCCTTGAGCTAAGCGATTAAGTTGGTTCGCATTATCTTCCACAATCTTCAAAGCTTTCTCAAGCATGGGCAAAGATGGAGGAGGTTCCTTATAGCTTACGAACTCCTTTCAAGGATGTTCACTTTGCTTCACCATTTTCAAGAGCTCCTCTAGTATAGAAGGCGGTGGAGAATGTTTTTCATGACTTGTGAAATCCTCTTGATAATACTCCGGCAAGACTTGATGGTAGGGTGGAGATGGATAGGGACATTGCTCATTCCACATGGGTGTTGAAGCTTGTTGTTCTTGACCCCACCATTGGCTATCTCCCTCACAAGTTTATTGGTAGTAGTTGGACGGAGTAGGATGACCATAGTATGGGTTAGGAGATGAATTCCAACCTTGATAGGTACCATAACCATTACCTCCATTCCATGAGTTCATCTTACTTGCAACCTTGCTCCCATGAACTAAGTGAGGTAGAGAACGGATAGGTGGATAAGGGACCTACAAACACGCACAACAAACACAACCAAGTAGTACAACAATGCGGGATAACAAAACCACAAAAGCGAATAACAAAGAAGCAAAACTAAAACGGAAGGAAGTGAATAGAACGGTCCACTACTAAATGCTTTCAAAGGATTGAGAAAGTTCCCCGGCAACGGCGCCAAAAACTTGATGTGCAAGATTTAACTCACAACAATCAAGGTCGTATTCCATGAGGGCTCTCTCAAAAGCTAATACTCACACGGTTCATGGACGGTCTATTCATTTAAAATGAGTTTGGTTTGAAACAAATAAAATAAAAAACATAAAGGAAACTAAAGGAAGGAAGCAAAACAAAATGGTGCAAGACAAAGATAAGGAGGTTCACTTGGAAAGATAGCTTCATCATGCTCAAGAGGAACAAATGCACAAACAAGCCAAACATGATCGAGGTTTGATGAGCTGCAGAATAGCGGTCAATCAAATTACTACCAAGCTGTGTAGCTAGGGTAGATCGTATTCCACGGGTCTCCTCTACTTCCTTACTCAAATGTGTTGGCAATTGAAATTCAAGGTTGCGTGGTGTGAGTTCCACGACTTCTATACTAAAAATGCAAAGACAAGTTGAAATGAAATTAAAGCGAATTAACGATTGATTGATTGACTAAGACAGAAGACAGACAAGCTTAGATTTCGAATCCCCCTTAGATCACCAAGGCATAGACAATCAACAGATCAGCAGTTTCTGATTCTAGTTCATTCAGTTCTCAGACACCACCATAACTCCTGCCCTTAGGTTTAAGACTGGCGAACATTCGCTCTATCCGATCTAGCTACCACGGTTAATTAGCCGCCCGGGTACGGTCGCCTCTCGCAACGACTTAACTTAACTGGTGCAAATTCTAACGATTTATGAGTTACTCTTGCAGTGGATTAACCCTAATCGGTTCCCACGAAAGGCACACTCCAATTATAAGGTTAATTGTTCAACTTGATGTTCTAAAGTAAGGCGAGCGTTCACTTCTATCCTTAGCTTAACAAGAATCTAATCTAGGTGGCCAAACCAGACAAGAAACACAGAGAACAAAGAACAAGTCAAACATGAAGAAGAAACTGAATGAATTTCGAATCTAATCACCGCCGATCCGTGACCGCTTTAAAGCCCTGGGTCACTTAGGGTTCATCTAATCTAAGCTCTACAAGTTTAGCTACTCATATTCAATACAGAAGAATTGAAGACAGACAAAGAATACATCTCAGGCAGGAATGACAGAGAAGAACTGTAAAACCTAATTTCGATGACTCCTGGCAGCTTCAATCTGCTGGATCTTCAACTCCTAGCACCGGCTCTCCGAGATGGATGGATGGCGTCACGATCCATTCCTGGCTCCTCAAACTCTTTTCTCTCTCTTGTCTTCATCTTAATTTTTTAGTGTCCGTCCTTTTTTTTATTTAGCCGCTTGTTTCAGTATTTATACCTAACCGGCGATTTCTGCTTTTCCACTGGGATTTTCGCCAAAAATACAAGGGAATTTTCGGCGAAAATATCTGTTCAAATGTGGCTTCATTCGTCTGTTTCTCCTGGTTGATTTGGCTTAGGGTTTTCGGCAAAATCCCAAGGTTTTCGCCGAAAACTTCTTCTTGATCGCGACAGTGGATTCCTTCTTATATTTTCGGCGAAAATCAAAAGGTATTTTCGCCGAAAGTCTGTGTGTAAAATGAAGCGAGAATTTCTTTGAGTTGAATGACTTTTCTGGTTGATTCGGGTGTAATTCTTCGGGGTTCCAACGTCTAAGACACGTCCTTGGCTACCGTATTTGATGGCAAAAACCTGTTCTAACATGGAAACACTAGAAAACCATCAAATAGACCCGGAATGGGCCAGGGTAATACAAAAGTCACGAAAAAGAACGGTTGAGTGAATATTCGCTGTTATACCCTAAAAACCGTGTCTTAAGCAATGAAATGTCGCTTAAATGAGGCTGACAATCACGTCAATTCGAGTGTCATCAAAATACCCCACACTTAAGCTTTTGCTTGTCCTCAAGCGAACTGAACTAGAACACACTCAAATTCACAAATGACACGAGATTAAACTGAGATTCAATTCTAACGATTTGGTTTAGACTGTTCCACGTAGAAAAAGTGACCTACACATGCAAGAACATCAACCAAATAAGTTTTCGATCTCACTAATTTCTGCAAACTTCAAGTAGTTATTTTAACAAAGCACATTTCTTGGCAAAACAATTAATCCTAATTATCCAACTACGATAACTCCAATTCTAATAAAAAAGACTTTAAGCTCTAGCCATGATGTGGATGTGGAGGTAGGAAAAATGACGTGGCTATCGACTCGACTTCATCCATTTCTAGATCTGTACGTTACATGTTCTAGCCAGGACTGATTTAAACCACAATTTATTTCAAGTTTCGACTTTTTCCTTTAATTTATTTACTACATACTAGTGCTCGATACCAAGCACTTCACTTAGGTGTTGGACCTGCCTAGCTCACAGTATTTGTGCTTATGCTAGTGCTCAACCCGAACACTTCACTTAGGTGTCGGGCTTGCCTAGCTTTATTTTCAGCACTTTAAAGAATTTAACATTAACATGCACAACTCAATTACTTGATTCAACAATTTAGCCACTTGGTCCTAGCTAGTTATAACTTTTTACACAAGATTCCGAATTGGATTTTCGCCTAATCTCAAGCCATAATCACAGGTGAACAAATATGGAGTGAAAACATGGGAGAAGCTAGCATTTATCATCTTAGAACGGTGTTATCGAGCTTTGTTATTAACAAGTCAATCAATTCAATTAATTCCAGTTCAACTACAAGAGTGATTTATGATCTGTTCTGACATAGACTCATTTAATATCAGTTCCGACACGTTGGCTACAGGTTCTAAGTGGAATAGTCTAGACGTCATTGTTCAAAATTGAAGTCAATTTAACATCAAAAGTCAAGAATTGAGCAATTCTATGCTAGAGTGACTGGACAGGAATCACGAGGCACACAAAGATATAGGCAATCAAGATCATGCATGGTTCTGTAACATCCTACCCCACACTTAGACTGTTCTGTGTCCTCACAGGACTAAACTAAAGGAGAGAGATACGAGGAACCTGAAGGGTGATGGGCGGTGTAGTGGTCGAGCACGAAGAGTCCGGGGCGGAGCGGAGCAGTTACTCAAAATCCTACAAAACACAAACAACAAAAAGAACAAAAGGATACCGGGACAAGTGCCCTGGATCCACACAGAATAAAAGTGGATCGAGATCCAAAAAGAAGAAAGAAAAGAAATGGAAAGGATAGAAACAACCTGATCACTGTTCCGAGGGTGGGGGTGGAGGCGGGGTCGGGAGAGGTGAAATGCCAAGCCGCTGCTCCAGCTGCTGTCGCCATGCGATATCATCTCTGTGTCTGGCAGACTGGTCGACCATGAATTGGTGAAGAATGGTCCATCGCTCGTTCTGGGTCTCCTCTTGTGCTACTCGATCCTTCTACCATTGAAGTGAACCAGCCGAGTAGTCTAGCTGCCACTTCTCAATACGCACCAACCTCTCATTCATCTCTGCGGTGATTAGCGCTCGCGATGGCGGGCGTTCAACTGACTGGGGAATGCGGTGAGGGAGCGATTTGCAATGCTCAAAATCCAATGAAAGGTCGATGCCCCGTGCTATGGCGAGTTCAGCACCTATATGCTCAACCGGGACACGAGGAATGTCGGGGCCCCATTTGTCACCGAGCTGGAGATTGTCGATCAGAATTGAAATGAAAGGTCCCCCTGGAAGCTCAGAAGGAAGCTTCTTGGTGGTAGTGCGCTTGTGAAAGAATCGTGCAAGCCACCATCCGGGATGCAGGTTGGCATCCTCGTCTACAGCACGGAAAAATACAAGCTCCTCCAAATAAACATGGTGACGGCTCGTCTTGCTACAATAACATAGAGATTGCACCCAAACATAATGCAAGAATTTAAGAATAGGGTGAAAGATGTCACCGACCGTGGGGTTGACGATAGGTGAGATCTCATCTTCGCATGAGGCCCATCTCCACACGTCTGGGTAAGGAGCACTTGTGATGGAGTATGTGTCCTTGAAGCCAGCGGATGTTGTATTGAGGTTGACGTGCGGATCCAGCAGGTGGCCGAACTCGAGAATGGACTTCTCGTGGAGAACACCACCGAGGCGAAAGGATACGAATTTCTGCTTACGTGAGGCGCCAGAATGAACTCCATAACTCTTGAAGAGCGACAAGCGGGTAGGGGGAACCATGAGCGGTCAGCACTCGTAAACTAGCTTTATGAAGGGCGGTGTCGATGGTGGAGTGCCAAGCCGGATTGTGCGCCTTGAGACTGTCTAGAGAAAGAACTGCCACCTTAGCCGGAGGAATGTCTTTGATCTTCTGAAAGACCTCTAGATGATGGGGCTCCAGGGCTGCGATGAAAGGATGTAGGGCCCCATTGGCAGGTGCAGGAATAGATGAGATAGGAGTCACAGGGGTTGGTGCATCCTCGGGGATGATGGCCACAGCCGTCGATGTTGGTGCAGCTGGTGCGGGTGGTCGGGAGGATGGGGTCCGATTCTGGCGAGCTGAGGATCGCTGCGCTGTATCTGCACTGGTGGTCTTAAAACGTTTGGGAGCCCTGTAAAACACAACTCAGGGAAGACCAGCATCAGATGACAAGAATCCTACACCACACTTAAGTTGACGAGTGGGGCAAGCAAATTAACCGAGAGACCACCGAATCGAGATATAGCAGCAAAGAACTGTCAATCAATTAAGCAAGCATGAGGGATGGAATGATTCATTAACACGATCGCACAGAAAATAAGTCAAAAGCCTTAAAAGGTCACAAAGAAATGCCAGAACCTAGCCAATTGACACCGACATAGCAATCATGAAAATTGAGGGAGAACCAAAAAGTCAACCAAAGTCAACCATGCTGAAAACCGAAAGTCAAAAAGCCAAAAGATTCACAATCAAGGGCTGAACAACTAACCGTGAAGACATGACTCAAGAAAACGATTGGAAATCCGGGAAAACGACGAAAAGAGCTTGAAAACTAGGTCGGGAGGAGCCGGAGCCGAAAAGCTCCGATTCTAGGGTATGAACTGGGGGCAGGCAGGGGAAGGGTGGGCGCGGCTTCGGTTAAGGCGGCGGGGCCAGTCGGCGGACAAGGAGGCGGCGGCGGGCTGGATGGCGATTGGCGAACAGAGCGAGAGAGTTTGTTTTTTTGGATGGGGGAGGGTTTGATTTTCGCGAAAACAAATACCGAAGGGGGCCTTAAATACCGGTGAAAAAGCGCATATTTTCGGCGAAAAAACTGAAGAATTTTTGGCGAAAATGTCAGTGGTAATGAAGAAATGTTTTCGGCGAAAAGGGGGGTTGTTTTTGGCGAGAAGAAGAAACAGGAGAAACAGGTCGGTTTTAAACAGGAATTTTCGACGAAAATATGGGTGAATTTTCGCCGAAAATAATCTTGAAAATGGTCGGCAGTTTTCATTTTTTTTTAACAGGGGTTTTAAAACAGAACGACTCGAAACGAGAACAACTGACTCCAGCCGTGGGTTGCCTCCCACGAAGTGCTCTTGTTTAACGTCCGTGAGCTAGACGATATCTGGATTTGTGTCATGATTCTAAAGCAAAGTAGTGCACGTCGATGGAAGAGACAGCTAGTCCTTGCAGATACTTCTTAAGCCTATGCGCGGTAACCATAAACGGCTTCTGATCATGCAATTTGATTAGGACACTGCCTAACGATGCCTGCCGCACCACGGTATAAGGGCCGGACCAACGGGACTTCAGTTTACCCGGGAAGAGGTTCAATCGAGAGTTATATAAGAGGACTTCATCTCCGGGGTAGAACTGCTTGATCGTCTTCAATTGAGAGTCATAATTTTCTTCGTGCGCTCTTTGTATAACTTCGTGCTTTCATATGCGTGGAGTCGGTGCTCCTCAAGCTCAGCGATCTGGTCGTGACGCATATTACCTGCTACTGCATAGCTCATGTTCAACTCTTTGTTAGCCCAGAATGCCTTGTGCTCAAGCTCAACCGGCAAATGACATGCCTTGCCATAGACCAGCTGATACGGTGAGGTACCGATGGGAGTCTTGTAGGCAGTTCGATAAGCCCATAAGGCATCATTGAGCTTAGATGACCAGTCCTTGCGGGACCGGCCAACTGTCCTATCAAGAATCCGCTTGAGCTCATGGTTCGTCAGTTCCGCTTGACCATTCGCTTGAGGATGATAAGCTGTTGACATACGGTGGGTGACGCCAAAGCGTTTGCACACCCGGTCGAATTGTCCATGGAAGTGGGTACCCCTATCGCTTATGATGAAGCGCGGTGAACCAAAACGCGTGAAAAGATGGGTAAGGAACCGACCCACCACTCTTGAATCATTAGTGGGTAGAGCTTCAGCTTCGGCCCACTTAGAAACATAATCAACGGCTACAAGAATGTACTTGTTTCCGTTGGATGGTGTGAACGGACCCATAAAATCAATTCCCCAAACATAAAAAATTTTAATAGTTAAAGAAACAATTTGGGGCATCTCATTACGGTTAGAGATGTTACCTGATCGCTGGCACGCATCACAACGTCGAGCAAAAGCATCACAATCACTAAAGATTGAAGGCCAATAAAAACCTGTTTCGAGTACCTTTCTCGCAGTTTGGTTGCCTCCGAAGTGTCCTCCGAACTGTCCTTCATGGCATTTACGCATAATGTCAGCTGCTTCGATGTAAGAGACACATCTCCGAATCATTCCGTCAATACTGATGTGGTATAAGAAGGGCTCATCCCAGAAGTATGACTTGGCTTCTTTAAAGAGCTTCTTGCATGCATTGAAATCCAGCTCAGGAGGTACGATGTCGTGAGAGAGGTAATTAGCCAGGGTTGCATACCATGGTTCTTCCGAGTCGGTTGCAATACTCAGATCTTGAGCGTGAGGGATCGCCCAGGGCTCGATAGCTATGCTGTTAACCTGTTCATACGTTCAACACGCAACAGCTCGTCAGGGAAAGAATCATTGATAGGGGTAGTAGATTTACCTGTTTGTGATTCCTCCAGTCGGGAAAGATGATCCGCCGATAAGTTCTCTGCTCCTTTCTTGTCTTTAATTTGTATGTCAAACTCTTGGAGGAGAAGGATCCATCGAATGAGACGTGGCTTTGAGTCCTGCTTGGCTAATAGATGGCGCAGGGCAGCATGATCTTGTAGACAATGGTATGTGAAAGAACCAGGTACTGTCTGAACTTGTCAAAGGAGAAAACGATGGCCAGAAGCTCTTTCTCCGTAGTAGTGTAGTTTCGCTCAGCATCATTGAGTGTCTTGCTAGCAAAGTAGATAGGATGAAATCTCTTCTCCTTCCTCTGACCAAGAACTGCGCCAACGGCGAAGTCGCTAGCATCGCACATAATCTCGAATGGAAGATTCCAGTCTAGTGCTGTAAGGATCGGTGCGGTGGTGAGTTGAGTCTTCAAAGTTTCAAAGGCTTCAAGACATGCTTTATCAAAAATGAAAGGAACATCTTTTTCAAGAAGCATCGTCATTGGAAGAGTGATATTGGAGAAGTCTCTGATGAATCTTCAGTAGAATCCAGCATGACCGAGGAAGCTTCGAACTGTCTTAACTGAGGTTGGAGGTGGTAAGCTGGCGATGGTTTTAAGTTTTGCACGATCAACTTCTATACCGGCCTTAGAAATCCTATGGCCTAGAACAATGCCTTCTGTAACCATGAAGTGACATTTCTCCCAACTAAGAGCTAGGTTGGTTTCCTCACAACGAGCTAGCACCTTGTCTAGATTAGCCAGGCACTTGGAAAATGAATCTCCATAGACGGAGAAGTCATCCATGAATACCTCCACCACATTCTCTACCAGATCTCCAAATATAGCAAGCATGCATCTCTGAAAGGTAGCGGGGGCATTACATAAACCAAAAGGAATACGACGATAAGCAAACGTACCAAACGGGCAGGTGAAAGTCATCTTCTCTTGATCATCAAGCTCGATGAGGATCTGGAAGTAACCGGACATCCCGTCTAAGAAGCAGTAGTAGTCATGACCAGCCAATCGTTCAAGCATCTAATCAATGAACGGCAGTGGAAAATGATCCTTCTTGGTGGCATCATTGAGCCGTCGATAATCGATACAGACTCTCCATCCGGTAACCGTGCGAGTCGGGATGAGCTCACCCTTTGGATTAGGGATGACGGTGATTCCTCCTTTCTTCGAAACGACTTGAGTCGGACTGACCCAAGGACTGTCGGCAATAGGATAGATGATACCGACATCTAGAAGCTTGAGTACTTCCTTCTTTACAACTTCCTACATCAGAGGGTTAAGTCGGCGTTGTGGTTGTCTGACTGGTTTGAATTCTTCATCAATGACTATTCTATGTTTGTAGAAGGTTTCAGAGATGCCTCTAATGTCTGCTAACTGCCAGGCAATAGCTCTGACGTGCTTCTTGAGTAGCCTAATCAGTCGCTCTTTCTGCTCGGGAGATAGATTCGAATTGATGATGACTGGTAACTGGCAGTCCTTCCCCAGAAATGCGTATTCTAGGTGGTCAGGCAGCTCCTTCAAAGCGAGTTATGGCGGATTCTCGTATGAGGTAGTAATCCGACTCGATGCTGGCTCGATGTGTGTAGGTGCAGTGATGGGTGTGAATGTCGCCTTCTGCTCGTCTAACTCATCTTGCCATAGGCGCTGCTCTGGATCTTCTAATGCATTGTCAATCCCTGAAATCAAACACAACTCTAGCGGATCACTAGATAAGGCATTAGTAACGAAGTTGGCTGAGGCCAACTCTAGGGGATCAACAGTATAACAGTTATCATCTTGAACAACAGAGTATCTCATGCTATCTTTAATGCAGAATGCAACACTCTCCTGTCCTACACTCAAAGTTAACAGGCCTTGTTTGCAGTTAATATTTGCACCAGCAGTTGCTAAGAACGGTCGACCTAGGATAAGTGTTCCATCTGACTCGCGAGTATCTAGAACAACAAAATCTGCAATTATAGTAAACGGACCACAACAGACAGCTACATCTTCTATTATTCCCTTAGGTAGTTTAACAGACCTATCGGCTAACACTAGATGCAGAGTAATCGGTTTTACTGCCCTAGATTCATCTTCTCATATAGATAAACAGGCATAACATTAATAGAAGCACCAGAATCAGCCAGACTGCGATCAATTTTAATGCCATTAATAATGCACGGTAATGTAAAAGGGCTGGATCAGAACACTTAACTGGGGGTGGTGGCGGCTGTCGTATGGGAGATGGTGCACCGAGAATAGAAGCGCATTCATTAGTAAGCGTGACAGAGTACGCCTCTCCGATCTTCACTTTATTCACTAGGTCTTTAAAGAACTTCCCAAGTGGTGGTATAATCTCTACAGCTTCTGTAACTGGTATCCTGATCTCTGCAGTCTTAAGAACATTGTACCACTTCTTATACTGAGTGTCATGATCCTTAGCCTTGCTCATTGCAGCTTTCGGGAAGGGAATCCGAGGTACATATGGCGCCAAGACAGGCTCAAGAGCTGTCTTGGGACGAGGAGGAAGAGCAGATGCTTCTTCTTCCTCTTCTGTGATATCTTCAATTTCCAACATATCCATGGCAGCACTGGTATCTGGTATCATGTCCGGTTCCAGAGCCTTGGGATCAGTTGTTTGCTTGTCGCTCCTGGTGGTAGCTTGAGCGTGTTGTCCTCCGATGAATCCCGGAGGTCTATGATAAGGATCTACTAACCGGTTGCTCTGGTTCCGTGGCACGTAGTTTATGTAACCGGCATAGCCTTTCTGATTGTTAGCGAAGCCTTGATCAATGAAGTTTATCTCTTCTGTAGACCAGACTTCTGTTGTACCGAAGTTGAGGCAGCTTCCACTGTTATGAGCACAGGATCCACACCATCCACAGTCAGCCGAAAAGATTGTAGCTGACGGGGGATCGAGAGGGATACCAACTGCTTGTAGATGTTTCTGAACCTCCGTTTTGATCTGCTCTGCAACACTCATCTGACTCTGACTCTTGGTTCCTTCTCTTTGCCTCTCCCAGTTTCTAGATTTTGAAGCACAGCTAGCGAAATGCAGAAGAGCATCCTGAGGAGTAAGGGCGGTGCAATCTCCGCCAGCTAGGGAGTTGACCCAATTTGCAGATTCTTCGCGCATACCACGAGCAAAGAATTCAGCCAGCTGTCTTTGTTCATACCCATGGTGAAGACAGTTGAAGAGCAGAGATTGGAATTCATTCCAAGTGTCATACAGGCTTGCATCTTCTCTCTGAGTGAACTTGGAGATGCGGTCTTTATAAGCAGTTGTCCTTGCGGGAGGAAAGTATTCCTCAACAAAATCTTGAGCTAATGCCTCCCAGTTAGTGTAATGGCCTGGTGGTTTGCTTCCAAGCCAATGCTTAGCTGCACCTCGGAGAGAGAACGGAAAAGCCTGGAGATATAAAGTGTTCTTGTTGAGGTTCCCAGACTTGAAAGTGTCACAGACAGCCAGAAAGTCATCTATATGTGTGCAGGGGTTATCATCTGGCTTCCCTTCGAATTGTATGTCCCTAGAGATTAGTTCTAGGAGAGGAATCTTGATCTCATAATCAGGATCATCGTCATTAGAAAGCACGGTGTTGGGGGATCGAAAGTTGGATGCACGCGGCTTACTGTAGTCTACAACACTCTTAAGAGCAGTCATTGCGGTAAAGGAAGATGGAACGGAAGTGATACGTTTCTGTACCTGCTATGATCTGCAAGAGACAAAAACAAACACAACCGGTGTAAAATCGAAGTGTGATCGAAGTGAAATATGGAAAGGTAGAAGAATATAAATGCCAACTCTTCTTTCAACGAAATAGAAGACTCCCCGGCAACGGCGCCAATTTGATGAGCTGCAGAATAGCGGTCAATCAAATTACTACCAAGCTGTGAAGCTAGGGTAGATCGTATTTGATGACACTCGATTTAACGTGATTATCAGCCTCGTTTAAGCGACATTTCTTGGCTTAAGACATGGTTTTTAGGGTAGAATAACGAATATTCAATCGATTGCCCTATCTCGTGCCATTTGTGTTACCTTGGCCCGTTTCGGGTCTATTTGATGGTTTTCTAGTGTTTTTATGTTAGCACAGGTTTTTGCCGTCAAATAAAGTAGCCATGGACGTGTCTAAGGCGTTGGAACCTCGAGGAATCAAACCAGAATCGATCCAAGGAGCCGATCAAGTCAAACCAAAAGTCTGCCCGTTCACACTTACATTTTCAGCGAAAATGGCCTATGGTTTTTGGCGAAAATGCAAGAACAATTCACTGATGCTCAGCCAAAGAAGTTTTTGGCGAAACCGTTGGGTTTTCGAACCGAAACAAAAGTCACAGGAGAATCAGCCGGCGGGACTTCCATTCACAAGCATATTTTCGGCGAAAATACTTCACTATTTTCGGCGAAAATATCAGAAGAAATCCGGCTGATTAGGGTTAAGTATAAATACTTAACCCGGCTGCCCAAATGAGAAGATATCATAATTAACATCAGAAAACACTTTTCGAATCAGAATCCTCTCAAGTTCTGGAGCGAAGAGTTAGAGTTTAAAGAGCCGGAAAGAGATCGTGACGCCATCCCTTCCACCTCGACGAATCGGAGCTAGGAGTGTTATTTACCGAAGATCGAAGTTTGTCAGAGTCGTCTAAATTAGGTTTTTCAGATTCTTTTTTCTGTTCTTCCTCTGGATGATGAACTCTCCCTTTGTCTTTGTTTCTTTTGTAATAATCATGAGTACGTTAGAGCTTAGACTAGATGATCCCTAAGTGACACAGGGCTTTAAAGCGGTCACGGATCGGCGGTGATTAGATTCGAAATTCAATCAGTTTCTCATTCATGTTTGATTTGTTCTTCATTGTTCATGTTTCTTGTCTGGATTGATCACCTAGATTAGATTCTGGTTAAGCTAAGGATAGAAGCGAACGCTCGCCTTACTTTAGAACATCGAATTGAACAATTAACCTTATAATTGGAGTGTGCCTTTCGTAGGAACCGGTTAGGGTTAATTCACTGCAAGAGTAACTCATTAATCATTAGTAGTTGCACCAGTTAATTAAGTCGTTGCGAGAGGCGACCGTACCCGGGCGGCTAGTTAATCTTGGTAGTTAGAACGGATAGAGCGAACGTTCGCCGGTCTTAAACCTAAGGGTAAGGAGTTATGGTGGTGTCTTAGTAATTGATTGAATGAGAATCGAAATCCGCTGATCTATTGATTGCCAATGCTCTGGGGAACGAAGGGGGATTCAAAGTCTAAGTTCGTTTGTCATCTCTGTTTTCAAACCCTAATTTCCAATCTGCTTTAGTTTAATTTTTAATTTCTCTGCATTTCTTAGAACTAGAAGTCGTGGAACTCACAACACACACAACTTGTTTGCATTCGAGTATTTTGCCAGTTTTGAAGTAGTCAATCTTAGAAGACCCCTGGAATACGATCTGCTTAGCTCTCGTTAGCTGGGTAGTATTTGATCAACTGCTTCTGCGACGTTCATCAAATTGGCGCCGTTGTCGGGGACTTCTTTTGATTGTTCGAAAGAAGAACTGGCAATTTATTCTTCTACTTTCCATCTTTCATTTCTCCACCCACTTCGATTTTACACTGGTTTTGTTTGTCTTTGTTATCTGTAGGTTTACAGGTGTATGCCTCACCGTCCTTGGACTCGCTCTCAAACCGAACAGGCTAAGAGTGCAGAGCGACCAGGCAGTTCTGCTCCACCTCTACGATCACAGATTCTGAAGAAAGGCAGATCCAATCCATTCATCACTCCGATCAAGATCCAGGAACCGAATGTAACACCCCGATTTTTATAAAAACATAAATACGACAACTGTTCCGGAACAGGCGATGATTCAAAGATTGAAAATACAATTTTGACCAATCACATTCAAACCAATCATAAAATCTGGGGTATTAACCGTTAAACTTGTACACAGCGGAACAGGGCCCGATGACTTGGGAGCGACCTCCAAGTCGTCACTTCACCGTCTCATGATCCACTGCTCCGGCACGCCTTAGAAATTCCGGTGGCCCGTTACTTGTCCAGGAAATTCCTGCAAAACTGGTGGGTGGTTCAGGGTCAGTCCTTTATCATGGTTATACCGTATAAACATAATTATACGCGATTCATGGAATTGGCAACATATCCTGTAATTCCATACACATTTCCCCGTATAAACATAATTATACGTATTACTAGATCTAACATCATAATTCCGTTAATCCATACTCATCCCTCCTCATTGGAGATTACCGATACCCCGCATCCACTGATTCGTCGCGAGGAATATAAATCCCATATTCCAAGCACGACCTATGAGATGCTAACACACACAAACACACACACAAGTCAATATCATCGCATAATCATACATCAAACATAGTCATACAACAATCATTCAACCATTCAATCAACCATACTGATTAACCATAATACCATATCATAGAACCATCAATCATATCTCATGAGTATCCATTGTAACATAAACGTGGAAAACATAAACTGAAAACTGAGAAATGTAACATCATGCTTTAAATCAACACTTGACTTAGCTTAAATCTGATCAACTTTTGTTTAGGGGCCCCAACCCAACTAACTAGCCTTACCGCCCCCTGAAAACTGATAAAGGGACTCTCTAGTCCAACTGAAAACTGTGGGCAATCTGGCCCAATATCGTGCTGAGGGTCGCCGACGACCAATACTGAAAACTAGGGTGGGGCGGAGGTCTAGCTAGTGAGCACCGTTTATTAATCCACCTATTGATTATCTAGGTGAGGTGTGACTCTTTAACATGCATAGATGTAAGTGCACAAATTCATAAAAGTAACATAACGAAAAATAACATGTAATAGAACTAACAACGTAAAGATTTTACCCCCTTTAAACCAACCCACCTATAAACCGAGTCGGGTGACTTGACAATCGGTTCCGTGACTTGAATCGGATGGGAAAAAGGAATTAATGGACTTTCGTAACTTCCGGTCCAAATTGTACTAACCGAAAAGTTAGTTGGGCCAATTCTGTCAAAAATAGACAGTTAAGTGACCAATCTGTCACACGGGAAAAGATCCAGGGCAAAATACCAAAGGAAAGGAAGGAGGGACTGTTCCGTCACCTTTTCAAAAATCTGGGGACCAATTCAGCATCTTTTCCAATCGGATGAACCCTAATTCACCGCCGATGGTTTTTCCTTCGATTCTCCTCAACCAGGGATCCAATCATCAATTGGAAGAGGGGAAAGATTCGTGAGGTTGAGACGAATCGATTGGTACCAACCAATCGGTCCGACTCAGCCTGAATCGTCCCGACACTTCCCTCACCGGAGTTTCGACGGAACAAAGGGGCTTTTGTTTCTGGGAAGTGTTACCTTGATTCAACGGATTGGAAGGGTTTATATAGGCTTAGGGAATCGAATACTGCCAAAGGAGGTGGCCAATTTTGTCAATGGAGGGTCCTCCACTAATTCAAAGTTATCGCTAGAGTGGGGTCGATTTCCCACCCAATTCGTCGGGTTCTTGGTGATTCCAGCTCGTCGCCGTGAATCACGACTTTTCCCATGCTCTGGTGGGGTTCTCGTGTCCGGCTGCTCGAAAATATGGCCTTTGGCCCTTGGGAAGAGTCGCCGGTGAAAGCAGAGAGGCGGCGGAGGTCAGCGGCGGTGGCGGCGTTCAAACTGAGGAAGATGATGATGACGTCATGCTGACGTCATCACTTTCCCAAAACGGCGCCGTTTAAACAATGGGCGGGCAAAAAATTAAAACAAAAGGATGTTGGGCTAGGATTCGAACCAGTGACCTTTGGGTTGCTGGTTTGGTTCCTTAACCAAATCGGCTACTGGTTTACTTAGTGAATAGTTCCACCCGGCTGCTATTTCACTCGATTTGCTGAGTTTGATTCCTTTCTCAAAATTGATTCTTCCAACGATCAAATCAATTCAACCCTTAGCCTCGAATTATTTAATTGATAATTTACGATTAATTCCCAACGTTTAACAAGGATTTAAAAAAATTTCGATCCCTAAATTCGGGATGTTACATTTCTCCCCTCTTTAAAAAGATTTCGTCCCCGAAATCCATCCCTAAGTAAGTTCTGAAATAACTCCACTCTCTCTCTCCACATGGAGATTCTCTCACGTCTCTCAGAAGATCTGCAGTCGAAGATCACACGGATGCACAGACTGTCGTTCGTAAAGTCACATCTAGAGGCACTGGGCAAGCTCAGGGGTTTCTACCCGGATTCCCCCAGAGATATACGGGAACCACTGCAAGATCTGCAAATCCCGATTTCCATCGTGCTAAGGAAAACATCGAGATTCAGACAGCGCCTGCTACGGATCTGGAATGTCCGATACACACCAGAAGGGGTGACCCTACAGTACTACAAAGGGCGGGTGCACAGAATTCCATTTACCAGGGCTAAGCACCCAGTGTTAGTTATAGGAGCCCATAGAGCACACTTGTGTAATCCACGAGTAATTGGAAATTTAATAATGAGGGGTTATTAATAAATGCAACCCTAGCTTCTCTTTCCATTGTCATCAATTCTCTTGAGCACATAACTTTACAATCTATTGGTATCTCCTGATTTACTCGTCACCCGCGGGAATTCTACTAAACAAAAATTCTATCAACAAAATTGTGCACCGTCTGAGACCATACATTTTCATGGCTCAGACCGAAAATAAAGAAAAAGAAAGCAAGGGTACAACCAACTATTCAAGAAAGTTCTAAGGCATGCTAGGTGGAATTTCTATTTGCCTCTGCCGAACTGTTCCTTCCGGCAGATTTTCTTGACGCCTCCGTCGCTCTATATGCTCGAACATTTTCAGAACAAAGGTGATAGCCACGAGTAGAAAAATGGCTATCAGTAGGATAAAATTAATCCCGCACAAGGTTTCTACTTCATCAGGACCAGTCATTTTTCGTTTGGAGAATGACTGAGAGAAACGATACTATTTTATATGTAAAAACTTTTCGGTCAGCTTGTACAAAACGCCGCCGTTCAGACTTGAAAGTCAAAAAGCAAATAGGGTGAAAACGACACCACCGATTTATGCCTTAGCGGTGCCTCAAAAGCAGCGCCCGATGCGGTGGGCGATTACTCACCGTTCACGCGTCATTCGCTGAAAGCACGGGTCACGTGTTGGAGATCTACGGTTCTTTACTCGCGTATTTAACTAGGTTCCATGTATCTCTCGTATCATACTTGCTAAAACTCACGGAATATTCAAAATGGGAGCAGAGAAAAACACCGGAGCGACTCCACTCCTCACTCTTTTTCCTACACCCGAAAATCCATCCGTCCCACCTGGTAATCCCTTTCTAACCGATTTATGTCCTTTCTGCGATTCTGTTAAGAAAGAATGGAAACTAGATAGTAGCTGCCCGAACCACATGTCTCTGAATGAGAAATCTTTCGTTTCCCTTGACCGTAACTTTCACCAACTTGTTTCCTTTGGAAGAGGTTCCATGGTAAAGTCAAAGGGAAAAGGTTCCGTCAGGTTGGGTCCCTTGATTATTCCGGACGTACTACTGATGCCGGTATCATCGGTAGTTTCATAAGCGTGAGCCAGCTTATGGAACAGAACTTTGCTTTTGTTTTTAAGGGAGGGTGGTGTACTGTGTTTGACCAGTTTGGAAATCCTTTTCTTTCGGTACCAAAAATAGGCAGATGTTTTCCGCTTAACATGGCTCATGTCACGCAGACAGGTGTTGCCATCCGGGGAAAACCAACCGGTCAAGGTCTGATGCGGAAAGAAGCGGGTTAAGGAGGGATTGCAAGAAGTGGCCAACCTGATCATGGAGGCTGACAAGGGGAAGAAGCGAGAGTGTCCGATCAAGTTAGTGGATCCTTCACAGAGTCCTAAGAATACGTCCTAAGTAGCCGATTTGTATCACCAATCATGCACCCGGTTAATTATTATTAATAATAGTAGTTTCCCTTTTTCCGCTCTTATTCATTCAACCCAACTCACTTTTATTCCAACCGGACTCAATACACAAGATCATACTTAAAACATGAATCACCACAAAAATTTTACCAAGCTAAAGTGGTCTACTCATCATGCAAGCCCTTGCTTATGAGCTCGAGATGACGTCGTGCCTCAGCTTCCTCGGCTGCTTCTAACGTCAGCCTTACGATGCCGTAAATTTGCATACAGATGAGGAGTAAGGCAAAGATTATAAACCCTATGCCAACCTCATTGACATCCTCTTGGAAACTTATTCTCAAAATGGAGAGAGTTTTTTTTACTAAGAAAGGAGGAAGAATGAAAGAGAGAAATGGTGATGGTGGATCAAGTTTTTTCAAACTTGATCTTTTATGGACACCAATTTCACCAAGAAAGTGGTCACAATAATTGTGACACCCACTCACTCATGTCACCACACAAGGACAAGAGAGGCGGCCAAATAAGTCAAGGTCTAGGAACCTAAGGTTCGTCTCTTTAAATAGACGGTACCGAAATGCTTCGAATAAACGAGCATAGGTCGGAAAAGAATACCTCATTCAACGCTCTTGTAAACAAGAAATGGCTACGATTCCCGTTTGTCACTGTGGGGAATCTACGATCATAACCACATCCTGGACGGAAGAAAATCCAGGGCGAAGGTTTCTTAGCTGCAAAAGATGTCGCTCGGTAAGTCAATAATACTTTTTGAGTTTTCCGACTATCTTTTCCACTAACCCGGAAAAAAATTTTCACCTATCCTCTTTGTTAATGGCAGAGGATGAACGGCCATTGCAATTACTTTGCATGGGCAGATCCTCCGATGCAACCTAGAGCCAAGGTCGTAATTAATGGGCTCTTACGTAAATTAAACGTTTACGAACGTACCTTTGGAAACGAGAGACAAACAATTTCCGGGGAAACTGTTCCCATACACCTTCCGTTAGGAACACAGCAAATCATAATTCTTGTAATATAGAAATTACCTACCGGACCTTCTTAGCAGTCTTTACCTTTGCTTGTATCCTTATCGGGATCCTTATCATCCGTGTGATAAGCAATTAAATCTGCCTTTATCCTGATCCCATCTAAATCAGCTACACCCACCATTGTTATAAAAACAATTTATTCAACAACATTTGGTTGTAAAAATCCAAGAATGTCTCACCGTGGGAGTTTCTGTGCCGGTGCCATGCTGTAGGGATCTGAGACCGGTGCCTGTGAAAATCCTTTCGCCTTTAAACCTTGATTTAAAAACCCATCAAAACGTAATACCCTTTTCATTTTGAAATTGCCCGAACAACTTTCCCACCCGACCGATCTTCCAGTGTTTCTGGGTAAACCGAGAAACAGGAGAAAGCCGGCTCTGATACCAAAATGTAACACCCCAATTTTTATAAAAACATAAATACGACAACTGTTCCGGAACAGGCGATGATTCAAAGATTGAAAATACAATTTTGACCAATCACATTCAAACCAATCATAAAATCCGGGGTATTAACCGTTAAACTTGTACACAGCGGAACAGGGCCCGATGACTTGGGAGCGACCTCCAAGTCGTCACTTCACCGTCTCATGATCCACTGCTCCGGCACGCCTTAGAAACTCCGGTGGCCCGTTACTTGTCCAGGAAATTCCTGCAAAACTGGTGGGTGGTTCGGGGTCAGTCCTTTATCATGGTTATACCGTATAAACATAATTATACGCGATTCATGGAATTAGCAACATATCCTGTAATTCCATACACATTTCCCCGTATAAACATAATTATACGTATTACTGGATCTAACATCATAATTTCGTTAATCCATACTCATCCCTCCTCATTGGAGATTACCGATACCCCACATCCACTGATTCTCGCGAGGAATATAAATCCCATATTCCAAGCACGACCTATGAGATGCTAACACACACAAACACACACCAAGTCAATATCATCGCATAATCATACATCAAACATAGTCATACAACAATCATTCAACCATTCAATCAACCATACTGATTAACCATAATACCATACCATAGAACCATCAATCATATCTCATGAGTATCCATTGTAACATAAACGTGGAAAACATAAACTGAAAACTGAGAAATGTAACATCATGCTTTAAATCAACACTTGACTTAGCTTAAATCTGATCAACTTTTGTTTAGGGGCCCCAACCCAACTAACTAGCCTTGCCGCCCCCTGGAAACTGATAAAGGGACTCTCTGGTCCAACTGAAAACTGTGGGCAATCTGGCCCAATATCGTGCTGAGGGTCGCCGGCGACCAATACTGAAAACTGGGGTGGGGCGGAGGTCTAGCTAGTGAGCACCGTTTATTAATCCACCTATTGATTATCTAGGTGAGGTGTGACTCTTTAACATGCATAAATGTAAGTGCACAAATTCATAAAAGTAACATAACGAAAAATAACATGTAATGGAACTAACAACGTAAAGATTTTACCCCCTTTAAACCAACCCACATATAAACCGAGTCGGGTGACTTGACAATCGGTTCTGTGACTTGAATCGGATGGGAAAAAGGAATTAACGGACTTTCGTAACTTTCGGGCCAAATTGTACTAACCGAAAAGTTAGTTGGGCCAATTCTATCAAAAATAGACAGTTAAGTGACCAATCTGTCACACGTGAAAAGATCCAGGGCAAAATACCAAAGGAAAGGAAGGAGGGACTGTTTCGTCACCTTTTCAAAAATCTGGGGACCAATTCAGCATCTTTTCCAATCGGATGAACCCTAATTCACCGCCGATGGTTTTTCCTTCGATTCTCCTCAACCAGGGATCCAATCATCAAATTGGAAGAGGGGAAAGATTCGTGAGGTTGAGACGAATCGATTGGTACCAACCAATCGGTCCGACTCAGCCTGAATCGTCCCGACACTTCCCTCACCGGAGTTTCGACGGAACAAAGGGGTTTTTGTTTCTGGGAAGTGTTACCTTGATTCAACGGATTGGAAGGGTTTATATAGGCTTAGGGAATCGAATACTGCCAAAGGAGGTGGCCAATTTTGTCAATTGAGGGTCCTTCACTAATTCAAAGTTGTCGCCAGAGTGGGGTCGATTTCCCACCCAATTCGTCGGGTTCTTGGTGGATTCCAGCTCGTCACCGTGAATCACGGCTTTTCCCACGCTCTGGTGGGGTTCTCGTGTTCGGCTGCTAAAAAATATGGCCTTTGGCCCTTGGGAAGAGTCGCCGGCAAAAGCAGAGAGGCGGCGGAGGTCAGCGGCGGTGGCAGCGTTCAAACTGAGGAAGACGATGATGACGTCACGCTGACGTCATCACTTTCCCAAAACGGCGCCATTTAAACAATGGGCGGGCAAAAATTAAAACAAAAGGATGTTGGGCTAGGATTCGAACCAGTGACCTTCGGGTTGCTGGTTTGGTTCCTTAACCAACTCGGCTACTGGTTTACTCAGTGAATAGTTCCACCCGGCTCCTATTTCACTCGGTTTGCTGAGTTTGATTCCTTTCTCAAAATCGATTCTTCCAACGATCAAATCGACTCAAACCCTTAGCCTTAAATTATTTAATTGATAATTTACGATTAATTCCCAACGTTTAACAAGGATTTAAAAAAATTTTGATCCCTAAATTCGGGATGTTACACCGAAGGAGAGTTCCTCGTCTCCATCTTCACCTGTACCGTCATCTTCATCCGCTTCATACACCGAGTCGCTATCACCTCCTCCATCTCCCGCCATGGACGATAGATTACCACCACCACCACCAAATGGCGATCAACCGCCGCCGCCACCACCTGCACAGAAGAGTCTAGTAGACTATAACAAGCCGAGCGCGACTAGCGTTCGATCTGCCATTGCCATTCCGCGCATTGAAGGAGATCCTGACTATGAGATCAAGATTCCATTCTTGATGATGATCTCTAGGGATTTACAGTTTGAAGCAGGCCCCTAGACAATCCGTGCACTCATCTTGTAGACTTCCTTGATCTCTGCAGCACTTTCAAGACCGGAAACCTCGACAAAAACACTCTTTGTCTGAGAGCTTTCCCGTTCTCTCTGAAAGGCCCTGCTAAGAGGTGGCTTACTGGCAAACCACCTGGCTATTACACTGATTGGGATACTCTGGCTCAGGACTTCGTTGAAGAATACTTCCCTCCGGCCAGAACAACCGCCATCAAGGACAGCATCGCCAGATTCTCCCAGAAAGAAGGAGAAAGCTTGTATGATACTTGGAATCGATTCCAAGAATTTCTCTACACCTGCCCTCATCATGGATTCGAGCAGAGGCAGTTAGCAGAAATTTTTGCTCGAGGACTTCGAGAAGAATCCGCCAAGTGGGTCAATTCTCTAGCTGAAGGGGATTGCACTACATTAACACCTGAAGCTGCTCTTCTTCACTTCGCAAACTGTGCGTCCAAGTCAAGGAACTGGGAATGACAATCTGAAGGATCAAGGAGCAAGCTAGATCTCGAAGCTACAATCAAAGCAGAGGTAGAGAAGCATTTGAAGAAGTCTACCACATCGATCAAGCCACCGCAGCCTCTGTCTACGTTGCCGATTGCGAGTGGTGTGTAGCTTGCGCACATAACGGAGGCCGTTGTCAGAATTTTGGTAAGGCAGATGTCTGGTCTGCCGAAGAGGTAAATTTCATCCAATAAGGCTTCGTCAATAATCAGAATGGTTATGCTGGCTACCGTAACATCAGACAGCAAGGGACTATCAAGACAGACCTCCCTACAATGCTGGCGCCAACCATAACCAGAACCAGAATAACCGCCCGGCTGGTCCAGCTCAGGATCAGAAGCCTAACCATCCGCCGGCAGGTGTCTACCAGCCGCCGCATCGCAATCCGGGTAATTATGGGACTGCTCCTGGCAATCGCCAGAATCAATACCTTAATAATACCTATCCAGGGCAGCATCATCAAAGAGAGAACAATGTCAGTGACCTGGATAAGAAGCTCAGCCAGATCATCACAAGACTTGATAATCATGACAGTCAGTTCAAGGCTCAAGCTCTTTTCAATCAAGAACAGATAGCATCTGGACAAAGAATTGAGCAAGCCGTGAACAACATCTCGAGCATGCTAGCATCTGGTCGACCATTTGGCCAACTTCCAAGCTAGACAGAGCCAAATCCGAGGAAGGAGCAAGCCAAGATGGTAACCGCTCGAAAACTCCCAAACTTAATTGCTGATGCTTGTTCTGTCTTACGCAGGATCGCTGAGACTCCGGAGGAAGAAGAAAAAGAAGAAGAACAGGAACCGGCGCCTAAGGAGGAAGATCCTCCTTTTAAACCGTACGTCGTGAAACCTCCTTTTCCAAGAGCATTGCTGCCAAATGCAAGGATCGAGACTGGCATGAAGGGGAACAAGGAAGGATATCCTGACATTCGTATTAAGTAACCTGCTTCTCCATATCCAGCTAAGTTATCTGATCCTTGTTCTTTTACTTTGCCTTTGGTCATCAATGATGTTGAGATTGAACGTTGTTTAGTTGATCTAGGAGCGTCTGTTAATGTCATGCCTATGAGCCTGTTTGAAAAGTTAAACCTAGGAGAACTTGAACCGCCTAGTATGCAACTTGTCTTTGCTGATAGATCACTTAAAACCCGTAAGGGAGAGATTAAAGATGTTGTTACTAAATGTGGTCCGTTCACGTTCTTAGCTGACTATGTGATTATGGATACTAGTACAGATGATTCTCTACCATTCTCAATAGGTCGACCTTTCATGGCTACTACTGATGGAGTTGACTCCGGTCAACTCCGTTACTAATGCTTCTACCAGTGTCTCTAGATCAGTTGTTGCTGCAGATATTAAACAGGTCATTAAGAAGAAGCCAGGAACTGCGGTTCAGAAGCTGCCCAAGAAGAAGAAGGAACTGCAAGCCTCTTCTAAGCCACCGAGCACTAAATCGAGCAGGCCTCGGGGAAAGAACAAGAAGACGAAGACCCAAATGGTCTGGAGGCCAAAAATTCCACCGTCTTCCACCGAGCCAGCTGCACCACCAATTAGTTCCGAGAAACCGGCACCAGAACAAGTATGGAAGGAGAAGCCGAAAGCATCTCCTAAGGAAATACTGACGATCACCGATCCTGGTGATACCAAGCCGAAGATAAAAGGAAAAAGAAGCTGACAGTCCTCATTCCTTCCATCGTAACAATCAGAAGGATGATCTCTCCAGAGAACTGTTCGGACCGTTGAAGTTCGTCGATCATCTTCCCGATGGACTTACCAAGCTTTTGCATGCAAACGGGAAGAGATTCACGCTTACCGGAGAAGTCCCGAAGCTGTACTTCATGAACTCCGACGCAAGCGTTAAGGAGAATCTAAGTTGGGATGTCTCCTAATACCGTCCAGGTATCGTCCAGCTCAAGGACGTTAATAAAAGAGCGCTTCGTGGGAGGCAACCCACGGCTGGAGTCTGTTTTAATTTTTGTTGAACTTGGTATTTTAGAGTCGGTTCGGGGGAGCCAAAAGTGTCAGTTTGTTTGATTTATTATTTTTCATGTAGAGTCTGTGTGTCATAGAGTCAGTTGCAAGTTGATTGAGGTCGTTTCGGTATTTTTGGATTTAACTGTGATTTTCTGAAGTTGGCCGGATTTGCGAAAATATTTTCACACGAGTAGTTCAAAATTTTCGGCGAAATCGCCTTTTGAATTTTTGAAACCATTCTCCTGTTTCATATTTTCGGTCCGAAATGTATTGTGTTTTCGGCGAAAGTAATTTTGAAAACCAAGCAGTGATTTGAACTAAAATTTTCGGCGAAAAAGTAATTTCTTGTTTTCTTGTTTTCGGTCATTTTAACTCTCATTTTCGGCGAAAACAACCTATTGGTTTCGCCGAAAATCCTTGGAAAATCAGAAAAATCCCCTCTTAAAAATCCGGTCTCCCTCCTCTCTCTCCTCACTTCCCATTTTCGTTTTAAAGACCGAAAACCCTCTCCCCCCTTGGTTTCAAAATTGCCGCCGCCACGCCTCTTTAAAACCACCATCGCCGCCGTTTCCCGCCGCCGCAGTCGTCGCCGACCGCCGCCGCTCAACTCCCCTGCCCATTCCGATTCCATTGAGCTCTAGAACAGCCGAATCGGAGCTCTACAGCTCCAGTTCACCGAAACCCTTGTTTTCAAAGTTTTTCACCGATTCCTCCCAAACCATTCATTTTTAGCAGCCATGGCTTCAAGGTAAGTTGTAGAGCTTTTCAATACGAATCTTTTGACATATGGATTTTTGAATTTTGTCGGGCTTGACTTTCGGTTGACTTTTCGGTTTGCCTCGTTTTGCGTGCCGACTGTTTTCGTGTGAACTAGGTTAGCTGAACTTATAGAACTGTTCTAGCATGCTTAGGGAGTTCCGTGCTTAATTTCCATATCATTTGATCATGTGTTGCTATGCATACGATTGATTCCTTGTTATGTTGACTTATGAGAAATGCCGGTTTGACTTTGAATTGTTGTGATCATTTGGCTGCCTGATGTGCTTATTCTCGTTCATATTGTTGTGTTTGCCATCTAAGATAATATTATGCCGTCAATTTCCACGTTGTGATAGTCTTGCCATGATTAGGGTTCATTGTGCTATAAATGTCGACTTTCTGAATGTCGGTTTGACTTTTTGAACTCTGATTGTGCTTATCCGATTCTGGCTGTTCCTAAGTATGTATTTTACTGTCTATGATTACCGATTACTCCGCTTTGCTTACCCCACTTAGTTTCCCTCATTTCTTTGTGAAATTGAGTTTTTCTACTAAGTGTGGGGTAGGGTTTTAGTTGACTAATCTGGTTTCATTCTCGTTTTAGGAACACCACTTATGAGCGCAGGACTAAGGCACGACTCGATGGCGCCTCGAGCTCAGGAGCTGCCGCTCCCGTCACACCCGCCGTTCTGGGTCCCCCACCTGCACTACCTCGCCGGGCTGGATACCATCGCACTATTGCCCGTCTACCAGCCTTATACTTCGAGTGCTTCCAGAAGATCGAGCACATTCGTGGAGCTGACGTGCGCCCTCTCTCCATGGAGTCCCTCTTCGATCACGACGAGGACTACCACCGGAACGTGCATGACGCCCTAGCACCGGCAGGTCTCCTCGAGCTGACCACCATCACCGCCGAGTTCCCAGACATTGCTCTCCAGGAGTTCTGGGCAACCTTTGATCTGGATGAGCACAAGAGGAAGCAGCGCCAGAAGGTTGTGACCTTCTATCTTGGTGGGGTGTACAGGCAGCTCACCTATGATGAGTTTGCTGCTCATCTCGGCATTCCCTATGAGCACTATCACGATCATCACCTAGGCTGGGGCGAAGATGATAACGAGGAGGAGTACCACGCACTCTGGAGCCACATGACAGGCGTACCTGGCGATTGCCTCGGGGCGAGCAACTCAGTTAAGTCGCTCTCTCACCCTCTCTTTAAATTTATTCATATGGTTTGGCGTAGATCCCTTTTATATGTACCAGATAAGGATCGCCACCATATCCTCAAGGAGGAGCTTATGCTTCTCCGAGCCATCCGAGAGAGCTACCCTCTACACCCGGCTGGGTGCTGGCTCGCATCTTCTGCCAGAAGACCAGGAGGAAGACGCCACCTCGTAGACTCCTTGGGGGTAACTTCATAGGTCAGCTCATCCTCTCCTTCGGCATCAGCCATGAATATGGCCAGCACATTCCACGACACCGAGTTAGGACTGTTGGAGGAGATTTGGCGTTGAGTACGACTTAGAACTCGACCTCAGCCCCCATGTAGCAGCAGATCCTCCACTCGAGCCTGTGGTCGAGTCGGAGGAAGAAGATGATGCTGAGGAGCAGCAGCCCCAGCCATCGCCAGAGTTCCAAGACTATATACCCTTGCCGCATCATCAGGCAGGGTATGCTCACCAGTCGCCGCCGCACATTCCCGATCCATACCAGGCGCCTCCCCAACAGCCCCGATACCGCCCCGCGGATGTTGGAGAGTTGTATGAGCGACTGCAGGAGTGGCGCATCACTGACAACGCCACTCAAGAGGCGCGATGGACTATTATGCAGCAGCATATGCGCCGCGCCGACAGGCGATATGAGGCACAGCTGGCGTGGCAACGTCAGCTCGGCGAGCACCTCCACTTTCCACCTCCCGGTTCACCGGACCAGCAGTGATCGGGTTGTATTCCTTTTCTGGTGTCTTCTTTTTATTTATTCTTTTCGGATTTCGGTCCAACTTTTTTTTCTGTGTGCATCCGAGGCACTTGTCCCGGTTTCCTTTTTATGTTTTATTTGTTTTTGTTTTGTAGGCAGTAGGGAGATTCTCTTTGCTTCGCTTGGGTAGATTCCCTCTGCTCCGAGGACCCGTGCTCATCCCCTACACCAATCATCTCAGTCCAGACTCTTCTACTTCACTCTGAACTCTAGAATTAGTCCTGTGAGGACACAGTCCGATTTAAGTGTGGGGTAGGATGCTAGAGAACCTTGCATGAACTTGATTGCCCTTGATTGTGTTTTATGTGTGCCTCGTGATTCCATTCCAGTCTCTCTAGCATTAGAATGGCTCAGTTCTTGATTTTTGATGATTAAGTTATTGTTCAAACCTTCATAATGATGCTTAGACTGCTTAACCTAGAACTTGAGAACCAACTTGTATACTTTGATGCTAAATTGCCTGGTCAGAACAGAATTTTAAAATCACACTTGTAGTTTGTAGCCTTGATTGCATGAAAATGACCGAATCCGACTAGCAAACCAACTGTGAGCTTTTGATCCATTGCACGTAACTTGCAATTTTAATTCTTTCTGAGTGGTTTTCTGTTTGCCTGAATGAGTTAGAATTTGCATAAGACCTACTCGAGACCACACGATGACACGAGTTCTAGAAGGATAGGGGCACCTAGATTCAGCTACTAAGCCAGATAGCCTACCAAACGATAAATCCACTAGGTTTAGACCCTTGAGCTTGGCCTGTTCTTTCGGTTCGATAATACATTACAGCCATTTCCCATTTCTTTCATTCCCGTTGATCCCCTGTGGTTGTAGTTCTAGATTGACCTACCGGAAGTCGGTTTGTGGCAACCTACCTATAGCTATTAAACAGGTGGTCTTAGCTAATATGTCCAGACGTGTAAACCCCTCTAGCAACTAAAAGAAAATCGGCACAAAAGAAAAAAAAGTGAAATAAGAAAAGAAGCAAGCTTCAGAAAAAAAAAATAGAAGCAGAAAAATCAGAAAAATAAGAAAGTTTCAAAGTATTGTTCAATAAAACGTTCTTCTCCCTACAAATGGAAGAACAAAGTCAAAAGAAAAGTTGAGAAGAAAGGAAAAAAATCATGTTAAGAAAAAAAAGAATAAGTGCTAGGTTGCTTGAGGGTATCATAGGACGAGCGTTCATCATTCCACCCGTGTTTGGTTAGACGGTAGGAAGCCATAGATTAGATTCGAGGGAAGTTAGTCAAAAGCTACACCGCACAAAGCCATCATCATTCATTCCCATCATCCATCTCATTATAAACCCGAGTAGTGTAGATTTCATTACGGTCCTAGCAGGGAAGTCCTTCTTGACTAGATACTCGTGTTGTCAGAGTGGTGGAGATGTGGTCGAAATGCAAACCTATGACAGAATTCGGTAACAGAAAATGATCGAGAGCAGAAACACGTCCTTAAACACATAGAGTGAGAGTTCCCATTGTACTATATATATCCTGTGTGAGGAGTCTGGTCGGTCAAGTCAAATTCGTGCATAATTGGTTGCTAATTACTTGTCGTGTGCAGTTTATTAGTGAGACCAGGTAGTTTGGCTGATCTGTATGCATGTTAGGTTTCTTGTTCTAGGATCGATCTGTCTAATAATTCATTGTGTTTGATTGAGCTCCAATTTAATCGATCTTATCATTTATGAACATGAGCGTCTCTATTCAGTTTGCTTGAGGACAAGCAAAAGCTTAAGTGTGGGGTATTTGATGACACTCGATTTGACGTGATTATCAGCCTCATTTAAGCGACATTTCTTGGCTTAAGACATGGTTTTTAGGGTAGAATAACGAATATTCAATCGATTGCCCTATCTCGTGCCATTTGTGTTACCTTGGCCCATTTCGGGTCTATTTGATGGTTTTCTAGTGTTTTTATGTTAGCACAGGTTTTTGCCGTCAAATAAAGTAGCCATGGACGTGTCTAAGGCGTTGGAACCTCGAGGAATCAAACCGGAATCGATCCAAGGAGCCGATCAAGTCAAACCAAAAGTCTGCCCGTTCACACTTACATTTTCGGCGAAAATGGCCTATGGTTTTCGGCGAAAATGCAAGAACAATTCACTGATGCTCAGCCAAAGAAGTTTTCGGCGAAACTGTTGGGTTTTCGAACCGAAACGAAAGTCACAGGAGAATCAGCCGGCGGGACTTCCATTCACAAGCATATTTTTGGCGAAAATACTTCACTATTTTCGGCGAAAATATCAGAAGAAATCCGGCTGATTAGGGTTAAGTATAAATACTTAACTCGGCGGCCCAAAAGAGAAGATATCATAATTTACATCAGAAAACACTTTTCGAATCAGAATCCTCTCAAGTTCTGGAGCGAAGAGTTAGAATTCGAAGAGCCGGAAAGAGATCGTTACGCCATCCCTTCCACCTCGACGAATTGGAGCTAGGAATGTTATTTACCGAAGATCAAAGTCTGTCAGAGTCGTCTAAATTAGGTTTTTCAGATTCTTTTTTCTGTTCTTCCTCTGGATGATGAACTCTCCATTTGTCTTTGTTTCTTTTGTAATAATCATGAGTAGCTAAACTCGTTAGAGCTTAGACTAGATGAACCCTAAGTGACCCAGGGCTTAAAGCGGTCACGGATCGGCGGTGATTAGATTCGAAATTCAATCGGTTTCTCATTCATGTTTGATTTGTTCTTCATTGTTCATGTTTCTTGTCTGGATTGATCACCTAGATTAGATTCTGGTTAAGCTAAGGATAGAAGTGAACGCTCGCCTTACTTTAGAACATCGAATTGAACAATTAACCTTATAATTGGAGTGTGCCTTTCGTAGGAACCGGTTAGGGTTAATTCACTACAAGAGTAACTCATTAATCATTAGTAATTGCACCAGTTAATTAAGTCGTTGCGAGAGGCGACCGTACCCGGGCGGCTAGTTAATCTTGGTAGTTAGAACGGATAGAGCGAACGTTCGCCGGTCTTAAACCTAAGGGTAAGGAGTTATGGTGGTGTCTTAGTAATTGATTGAATGAGAATCGAAATCCGATGATCTGTTGATTGCCAATGCTCTGGGGAACGAAGGGGGATTCAAAGTCTAAGTTTGTTTGTCATCTTTGTTTTCAAACCCTAATTTCCAATCTGCTTTAGTTTAATTTTTAATTTCTCTGCATTTCTTAGAACTAGAAGTCGTGGAACTCACACCACGCACAACTTGCTTGCATTCGAGTATTTTGCCAGTTTTGAAGTAGTCAATCTTATAAGACCCCTGGAATACGATCTGCTTAGCTCTCGTTAGCTGGGTAGTATTTGATCAACTGCTTCTGCGATGTTCATCAGTATTCCACGGGTCTCCTCTACTTCTTTACTCAAATGTGTTGGCAATTTAAATTCAAGGTTAAAAACACTTAGTGCGTGGTGCGAGTTCCACGACTTCTATACTAAAAATGCAAAGACAGGTTGAAATGAAATTAAAACGAATTAACGATTGATTGATTGACTAAGACAAAAGACAGACAAGCTTAGATTTCGAATCCCCCTTAGATCACCAAGGCATAGACAATCAACAGATCAGCAGTTTCCGATTCTAGTTCATTCAGTTCTATCCGAACGTTCGCTCTATCCGATCTAGCTACCACGATTAATTAGACGCCCGGGTATGGTCGCCTCTCGCAACGACTTAACTTAACTGGTGCAAATTCTAACAATTTATGAGTTACTCTTGCAGTGGATTAACCCTAATCGGTTCCCACGAAAGGCACACACCAATTATAAGGTTAATTGTTCAACTTGATGTTCTAAAGTAAGGCGAGCGTTCGCTTCTATCCTTAGCTTAACAAGAATCTAATCTAGGTGGCCAAACCAGACAAGAAACACAGAGAACAAAGAACAAGTCAAACATGAAGAAGAAACTGAATAAATTTTGAATCTAATCACTGGTGAATGCCTGGTCATTGGTTGGGATTCAACCAAATAAAAACTACTAATTCTGAGAAAAAGCGTATAGCAGATCGTATTCCAAGGGTTTCCTCTACTTCCTTACTGAAAGGTGTTGGCAGTTTTAATCCAAGGTCAAACACAAGTTGTGCGTGGTGTGAGTTCCACGACTTCTATACTATGACGCAAGAAAAAGAAGAATTGAAAATTAAAACGAAGAAAGATTGAAGATTGATTAATTGACTAGAAAGATGACAGACAAGCTTAGACTTCGAATTCCCCTTAGATCACCAAGGCAACAGCAGTCACAGACCAGCGATTTTCGATTCTAGTTCATTCGTTTCATAGACACCATCATAACTCCTGACCCTTAGGTTTAAGACTGGTGAACGTTCGCTCTATCCGATCTAGCTACCACGATTAATTAGCCGCCCGAGTACGGTCGCCTCTCGCAACGACTTAACTTAACTGGTGCAAATTCTAATGATTGATGAGTTACTCTAGTAATGGATCAACCCTAATCGGTTCCTACGAAAGGCACACTCCAATTATAAGGTCGACTGTTCGATTTGGTGTTTTAAAGTAAGGCGAACGTTCGCTTCTATCCTTAGCTTAACAAGAATCTGATCTAGGTGGCCAAACCAGACAAGAAACACAAAAAATGAAGAACAAACCAAACATGAAAGATGAAACTGAATGAATTTCGAATCTAATCACCACCGATCCGTGACTGCTTTAAGCCCTGGGTCACTTAGGGTTCATCTAATCTAAGCTACACGAGTTTATCTACTCATATTCAATACAGAAGAATCGAAGACATATAAGAAATACATCTCAGATAAGAAGACTGAGAAGAACTGCAAAACCTAATTTTCGATGCTTCTTGGCAGCTCCAATCTGCTGGATTTTCAACTCCTGGCACTGGCTCTCCGAGATGGATGGATGGTGTCACGATCCGTTCCTGCTCCTCGAACCCTATCTACTCGCCCTGTCTCTCTCTCTCTGTCGTCGTTTGTGTGTGTGTTTTTTTTCTTGTTGTCAAAAGTGATTCCCCCCTTTATATTCGCCGCCGAGTTCTCTATTTATATCAACCCGAGATTTTTCTGATTTCAACTGGGATTTTCGCCAAAAATAGTAAAGGAATTTCGGCAAAAACTTCTTCATACTCGAGACAGTGGATTCTCCCTTTTGTTTTCGGCGAACTCTCAAGGGTATTTTCGCCGAAGACTTCCTCTCATTCGGCCAGTGATTTCTTCTTCCATTTTCGGCGAAAACCAAAGGGTAGTTTCGCCGAAAATATATGTATAAACCGGGCAGCAATTTGGTTTGAACTTAATTGGCTCCTTTGAACGATTCCGGCTCAGTTCCTCAATGTTCCAATGCCTTAGACACGTCCTTGGCTACCTTATTCGAAGGCAAAAACCTGTGCTAACATAAAAACACTAGAAAACCATCAAATAGACCCGAAACGGGCCAAGGTAACACAAATGGCACGAGATTGGGCAATCGATTGAATATTTGTTATTCTACCCTAAAAATCATGTCTTAAGCAAAGAAATGTCGCTTAAGTGAGGCTGATAATCACGTCAAATCGAGTGTCATCAAATACCCCACACTTAAGCTTTTGCTTGTCCTCAAGCAAACTGGATAGAATCACACTCAAATTCATGAATGACACGAGATTAACTGAGATTCAATTCTAACAATTTGGTTTAGACTGTTCCACGTAGAAAGTGTGACCTACACATGCAAGAATATCAACCAAACAAGTTTCCGATCATACTGATTTCTGCACACTTCCAGTAGTGGTTTTAACACAGATTGTTTCTCAGCAAAACAATTAATCATGATTAACTGACTACGATAACACCAATTCTAATCAAATCGACTTTAAGCTCTAGCCATGATGTGAACGCGGAGGCAGGAAAAATGACGTGGCTATCGACTCGACTTCATCCGCTTCTAGATCTGTACGTTACACGTTCTAGCTAGGACCGATTTAAACAACAATCTCTTTCAAGATTCAAACTTTCTTTAATTTATTTACTGCATACTAGTGCTCGATACCAAACACTTCACTTAGGTGTTGGACCTGCCTAGCTCACAGTATTCGTGCCTTTTTCTAGTGCTCAACCCGAACACTTCACTCAGGTGTCGGGCTTGCCTAGCTTTATTTTCAGCACTTTAAAGAACTTAGCATTGATTTGATTCACTCAATCACTTGATTTCACCATTTAGCCACTTAATCCTAGCTAGTTATAACTTTTTACACAAGATTTCGAATTGGATTTCCGTCTAATCTCAAGCCACAATCGCAGGTGATCAAATATGGAGTGAAAACATGGAAGAAGCTAGCATTTATCATCTTAGAACGGTGTTATCGAGCTTTGTTGTTAACAAGTTAATTGATTCAATTAATTCCAGTTCCAACTACAGAAGTGATTTATGATCTGTTCTGACCTAGACCCATTTAATATCAGTTCTGACACGTTGGTTACAGGTTCTAAGTGGAACAGTCTAGACGTCATTGTTCAAAATTGAAGTCAATTTAACATCCAAAGTCAAGAATTGAGCAATTCGATGCTAGAGAACTGGACAAGAATCACGAGGCACACACAAAGATATAGGCAATCAAGATCATGCATGGTTATCTAATACCCTACCCCACACTTGAACTATTCTGTGTCCTCACAGGACTAACTAGAGTAGAGATATACGAAGAACCTGGAAGGTGATGGTTGGTGTAGTGGATGAACACGGAGAGTCCGGAGCGGAGCAGAGCTACTCAAAATCCTACAAAACACAAACAACAAAAAGATCAAAAGGACACCGGGACAAGTGTCCCGGATCCACACAGAATAAAATTGGGTCAAGACCCGAGAAGAAGAAAGAAAAGAAAGGAAAAAGATAGAAGCAACCTGATCACTGTTCCGTAGGAGGAGGTGGAGGTGCAGTGGGAATGGAGGATATGGCGAACCGCTGCTCCATCTGCTGTCGCCATGCGAGCTCGTCCATGTGTCTGGCTGACTGGTCGGCCATGAATTTCTGTAGAGTGGACCAACGCTCGTTCTGAGTCTCCTCATGCGCTACTTGGTCCTTCTGCCATTGCAACGAACCAGCCGAGTAGTCTAGCTGCCACTTCTCAATACGCGCCAGCCTTTCATTCATCTCCGCGGTGATTTGCGCTCGCGATGGTGGGCGGTCAACTGGCTGGTTCGTGCGATGAGGGAGCGATGTGAAATGCTCAATAGTCTCTGAAAGGTCGATGCGCCGTGCTAATGCAAGTTCAGCGCCTATATGCTCAATCGGGATGCGAGGAATATCGGGGCCCCATTTATCACCGAGCTGGAGGTTGTCGATCAGAATAGAAATGAAGGGGCCTCCTGGAAGCTCAGTAGGAAGCTTCTTGGCGGTAGTGCGCTTGTGAAAGAATCGTGCAAGCCACCAGCCGGGGTGCAGGTTGGCATCCTCCTCTAAAGCACAGAATAATATGAGCTCCTCCAGAGAAACGTGGTGGCGGCTCGTCTTGCTGCAAAAACATAGAGATTGCACCCAAACATAATGCAAGAATTTAAGAACAGGGTGAAAGATGTCACCGACCGTGGGGTGGACGATAGGTGAGCTCTCATCATCGCAGCAGGCCCATTTCCACACATCCGGGTAAGAAGCACTGGTGATGGAGTATGTGTCCTCAAAGCCAGCTAATGCAGTATCGAAATTGACGTGCGGATCCAGCAAGCGGCCGAACTCGCGAGGGGACTTCTCATGAAGAACACCACCGAGGCGAAAGGAAACGAATTTCTGCTCACGAAAGGGCTTCGGGGTGAGGCGCCGAAATGAACTCCAGAACTCCTGGAGGGCGACAAGCGGGTACGGGGATCCATGAGTGGTCAGCACTCGCAATCCGGCTTTATGAAGAGCGGTGTCAATTGTCGAGTGCCAAGCCGGATTGTGTGCTTTGAGACTGTCAAGAGACAGAACTGCCACCGTAGCTGGAGGGATGTCTTTGATCTTCTAAAAGACCTCGAGCATGTGCGGCTCCAGGGCGGCGATGAAAGGATGCACGGCCCCATTGGCAGGTGTAGGAATAGAGGAAATGGGAGTCGCAGGGGTAGGCACATCCTCGAGAATGATGGGCACAGCTGTCGATTTCTGTGCAGCTGGTGCGGGCCGACGAGGAGGTGGTGTCCTGCTCTGGCGAGCTGAGGATCACTGTGCTCTATCTGCATTGGTAGTCTTAAAACGCTTGGGAGCCCTGTAAAACACAACTCAGAGATGACCAGCATTAGATGACAAGACTCTCACCCCACACTTAAGTTGACAAGTTGGGGCACTAAGTAACCGAGTGCTCATAGAATCAAGATATAGCATTGAATAACTGTCAAGTCATTAGGCAAGCATGAATAACGGAATGATTCATTACTACGAGTACACAGACAACAAGGCACGAGTCCTAAAAAATCACAAAAACAATATCAGAACCTAGCCAATTGATACCGACAAAGCAGTCAAGAAGAATGAGGGAGAACCGAAAAGTCAACTATGGTCAACCATGCCGAAACCCGAAAGTCAAAAAAGCCAAAAGATGCACAATCAAAGGCTGAACAACTAACCGTGAAGACATGATTCGAGAAAACGATTGGAAATCTACGAAAATGATGAAAAACTCGAAAACGAGGTCGGCCGGAATTAGAGCTGAAAAACGCTGGTTCTAGGGTTTGGAACAGGGGCTAGGGACGGAGTTGGTGACTGTCGGCGGCGGTAAGGAGACGGCGGCGGATTAGGGGCGGTCATCGGACTGGCGACGGCGAGTGGTTGATTCCGTGGACAAGGCGGCGATGTTTCAAATCAGGGGAAATTTATTTTGTTTTGCAAAGTTTTCGGATGCTGGACCGAAATTATGAGGATGGGGCCGCTTAAATAGTCGAAGGGGAAGCACAGGAATTTCGGCGAAAATCATGGCTTGGTTTCGGCAAAAATGTTAGACATGATAGGCAGGAGAATTTGAACCAGGATTTTCGGCGAAGATGAATGGAAATTTTTGGCGAAAATGGTAGTGAAAATGGAGGAAATTGTTTCGGCGAAGAGCTTGTGGTTTTCGGTCCGAAAATGCTGAACAGGGAAAACAGGTCGAGTTTGGAAACACATTTTCGACGAAAACAATGACACAGTTTCGCCGAAAACTCATTTGAAGACAGCGGCATTTTTTTTTAAAGATGTGTTAAAACAAAACGACTCAAAACGAGAAATAACTGACTCCAGCTGTGGGTTGCCTCCCACGAAGCGCTCTTGTTTAACGTTCGTGAGCCAGACGATACCTGGATTCGTGTCAGGATTCCAAAACGAGGTAGTGCATGTCTATGGAGGATACGACTAACCCTTGCAGATACTTCTTAAGCCTATGCCTGTTGACCATAAACGGCTCTTGATCGTGCAATTTAATGTAGACGCTGCCTAAGGGTGTCTGTCGGACCATGGTATAAGGGACAGACCATCGAGATTTCAACTTACCCGGAAAGAGCTTTAATCGAGAATTATATAAGAGCACTTCCTCTCCCGGGTAGAACTGCTTGATCGTCTTCAACTGAGAGTCATGAATTCCTTCGTGCGTTCTTTGTATAGCTTTGTGCTCTCATAAGCGTGGAGACGGTGCTCCTCAAGCTCAGCGATCTGGTCATGGCGGTTATTACCTGCTACTGCATAGCTCATATTCAACTCTTTGTTAGCCCAGAATGCCTTGTGCTCAAGCTCAACTGGTAAATGACATGACTTGCCATAGACTAGCTGATACGGTGAGGTACCGATGGGAGTCTTGTAGGCAGTTCGATATGCCCATAAGGCATCATTGAGCTTAGATGACCAGTCCTTGCGAGACCGGCCAACTGTTCTATCAAGAATCCGCTTGAGCTCACGATTCGTCACTTCCGCTTGACCATTCGCTTGAGGATGATAAGCCGTGGACATTCGGTGGGTGACACCAAAGCGTTTGCACACCCGGTCGAATTGTTCGTGGAAGTGGGTTCCCCTATCGCTTATTATGAAGCGCGGTGAACCAAAACGCGTGAAAAGATGGGTAAGGAACCGACCCACCACTCTAGAATCATTAGTGGGTAAAGCTTCAACCTTAGGCCACTTAGAAACATAATCAACGGCTACAAGAATGTACTTGTTTCCATTGGAGGGTGTGAATGGACCCATAAAATCAATCCCCCAAACATCAAAAATTTCAACGGTTAAAGAAATAATTTGGGGCATCTCATTACGGTTGGAAATGTTACCTGATCGCTGGAATGCATCACAACGTCGAGCATAAACATCGCAATCACTAAAAATTGAGGGCCAGTAGAAACCTGTTTCGAGTACCTTTCTCGCCGTGCGGTTGCCTCCGAAGTGTCCTCCGAACTGTCCTTCGTGGCACTTACGCATGATGTCTGCAGCTTCAGTGTAGGAGACACATCTCCGGATCATCCCGTCAAGACTGATGCGGTATAAGAAAGGCTCATCCCAGAAGTATGACTTGGCTTCTTTAAAGAGCTTTTTGCGTGCATTGAAATCCAGTTCAGGAGGTACAATGCCGTGTGAGAGATAGTTAGCCAGAGTTGCGTACCAAGGCTCATCTGAATTGGCGGCATTACTCAGATCTTGAGCGTGAGGAATTGCCCAGGGCTCAATAGCTATGCTGTTAACCTGTTCAAATGTCTGAACACGCAACAGCTCATCAGGGAACGAATCATTGATAGGGGTAGTAGACTTACCTGTTTGTGATTCCTCGAGGCGCGAAAGATGATCTGCTGCTAAGTTCTCTGCTCCTCTCTTGTCTTTAATTTCTATGTCGAACTCTTGGAGGAGAATGATCCACCGGATGAGACGTGGCTTTGAATCTTGCTTGGCTAATAAATGGCGCAGAGCAGCATGATCTGTGTAGACAATGGTATGTGAAAGAACTAGATACTGTCTAAACTTATCAAATGAGAAAACAGCAGTCACTGTTTGGCTAATAAATGCTTCCCATTCAGTATAATGACCTGGCGGTTTGCTGCTAAGCCATTGTTTAGCTGCACCTCTGAGAGAAAATGGGAAAGCTCAGAGATATAACACATTCTTATTGAGGTTCCCAGACTTGGAGGTGTCGCAGACAGCCAGAAAGGTGGTTATGTGTGTGTAAGGGTTATCTTCTGGTCTTCCCTCGAATTGTATGTCCCTAGAAATTAGCTCCATGAGAGGAATCTGAATCTCATAGTCAGGATCATTGTCATTAGAGGGCACGGTGATGAGTGATCGAAGATTAGATGCACGCGGCTTACTATAGTCCGCAACACTTTTAAGAGTAACCATTGTGGTAAAGGAAGATGGAACGGATGTGATCTGCTTCTGTACCTGCTATGATCTGCACGAGACAAAAACAAACACAACCGGTGTAGAATCGATGTGTAATGGAAAGTGAAAGATGAAAAGGTATAAGATTAAAAATGCCAACTCTTCTTTCAACGAAGTAGAAGAGTCTCCGGCAACGGTGCCAATTTGGTGAATGCCCGGTCGTTGGTCGGGATTCAACCAAATAAAAACTACTAATGCTGAGAAAAAACGTATAGCAGATCGTATTCCAGGGGTTTCCTCTACTTCCTTACTCAAAGGTGTTGGCAGTTTTAATCCAAGGTCAAACACAAGTTGTGCGTGGTGTGAGTTCCACGACTTCTATACTACGACGCAAGAAAAAGAAGAATTGAAAATTAAAACGAAGAAAGATTGAAGATTGATTAATTGACTAGAAAGATGACAGACAAGCTTAGACTTCGAATTCCCCTTAGATCACCAAGGCAACAGCAGTCACAGACCAGCGATTTTCGATTCTAGTTCATTCGTTTCATAGACACCATCATAACTCCTGACCCTTAGGTTTAAGACTGGCGAACGTTCGCTCTATCCGATCTAGCTACCACGATTAATTAGCCGCCCGGGTACGGTCACCTCTCGCAACGACTTAACTTAACTGGTGCAAATTCTAATGATTGATGAGTTACTCTAGTAATCGATCAACCCTAATCGGTTCCTACGAAAGGCACACTCCAATTATAAGGTCGACTGTTCGATTTGGTGTTTTAAAGTAAGGCGAACGTTCGCTTCTATCCTTAGCTTAACAAGAATCTGATCTAGGTGGCCAAACCAGACAAGAAACACAGAAAACGAAGAACAAACCAAACATGAAAGATGAAACTGAATGAATTTTGAATCTAATCACCGCCGATCCGTGACCGCTTTAAGCCCTGGGTCACTTAGGGTTCATCTAATCTAAGCTACACGAGTTTATCTACTCATATTCAATACAGAAGAATTGAAGACAGACACGAAATACATCTCAGATAGGAAGACAGAGAAGAACTGCAAAACCTAATTTCGATGCTTCCTGGCAGCTCCAATCTGCTGGATTTTCAACTCCTGGCACTGGCTCTCCGAGATGGATGGATGGCGTCACAATCCGTTCCTGCTCCTCGAACCCTATCTACTCGCCCTGTCTCTGTCTCTCTGTCGTCGTTTGTGTGTGTGTGTTTTTTTTTTCTTGTTGTCAAAAGTGATTCCCCCCTTTATATTCGCCGCCGAGTTCTCTATTTATATCAACTCGAGATTTTTCTGATTTCAACTGGGATTTTCGCCGAAAATAGTAAAGGAATTTTGGCGAAAACTTCTTCATACTCGGGACAGTGGATTCTCCCTTTTGTTTTCGGTGAACTCTCAAGGGTATTTTCGCCGAAGACTTCCTCTCATTCGGCCAGTGATTTCTTCTTCCATTTTCGGCAAAAACCAAAGGGTAGTTTCGCCGAAAATATATGTATAAACCGGGCAGCAATTTGGTTTGAACTTAATTGGCTCCTTTGAACGATTCCGGTTCAGTTCCTCGATGTTCCAATGCCTTAGACACGTCCTTGGCTACCTTATTCGATGGCAAAAACCTGTGCTAACATAAAAACACTAGAAAACCATCAAATAGACCCGAAACGAGCCAAGGTAACACAAATGGCACGAGATTGGGCAATCGATTGAATATTCGTTATTCTACCCTAAAAACCATGTCTTAAGCAAAGAAATGTCGCTTAAATGAGGCTGATAATCACGTCAAATCGAGTGTCATCAATCACCGCCGATCCGTGACCGCTTTAAAGCCCTGGGTCACTTAGGGTTCATCTAATCTAAGCTCTACGAGTTTAGCTACTCATATTCAATACAGAAGAATACATCTCAGGCAGGAAAGACAGAGAAGAACTGTAAAACCTAATTTCGACGACTCCTGGCAGCTTCAATCTGCTCGATCTTCAACTCCTAGCACCGGCTCTCCGAGATGGATGGATGGCGTCACGATCCGTTCCTGACTCCTCGAACTCTTTTCTCTCTCTTGTCTTCGTCTTAATTTTTTAGTGTCCGTCCTTTTTTTATTTAGCCGCTTGTTTCAGTATTTATACATAACCGGCGATTTCTGCTTTTCCACTGGGATTTTCGCCGAAAATACAAGGGAATTTTCGGCGAAAATATCTGTTCAAATGTGGCTTCATCCGTCTATTTCTCCTGGTTGATTTGGCTTAGGGTTTTCGGCAAAAATCCCAAGGTTTTCGCTGAAAACTTCCTCTTGATCGGGACAGTGGATTCCTTTTTATATTTTCGGCGAAAATCCAAAGGTATTTTCACCGAAAGTCTGTGTGTAATATGATGCGGGAATTTCTTTGAGTTGAATTACTTTTCTGGTTGATTCGGGTGTAATTCTTCGGGGTTCCAACGTCTAAGACACGTCCTTGGCTACCGTATTTGATGGAAAAAACTTGTGCTAACATGGAAACACTAGAAAACCATCAAATAGACCCGGAATGGGCCAAGGTAATACAAAAGTCACGAAAAAGAACGGTTGAGTGAATATTCGCTGTTATACCCTAAAAACCGTGTCTTAAGCAATGAAATGTCGCTTAAATGAGGCTGACAATCACGTCAATTCGAGTGTCATCAAGGTTGCAATCGAATGACCACGCAAATCCCTTCTATAGACTCAATGCACTCTCGTCGCACTAAATCCCTATCCTAGAACCACTCAACCTAGGCTCTCGCTCTCAAGCTAAGTGATTAAGGATGCATTAAAGGTGTTTGATGAAATGCCAAGCTACAAAACCCTCTCCTATGACTCTATGACCACTAGGCTAGACACCACACTCTCATGTCAATGTCCTAACACTAAGAGAATCATCAAAAGACTAATCAAAGTGCAATTGAATGAAAAACCTAATGCACACCAAGTGTTCAATAAAATGCACAAGTGAGAAATCATGCATCTATGGTTGAATTGAGATGATCTAATCTCTTAGAACACACTCTCTTCAATCCCTAGACCTACAAACCATGTAATCTAAGCAATCTCATGCATTACATCACAAATGATAGACCAAATCAAGCACATAACACAATTTGGAATTAACAACAAGTCTAGAGATCATCTTATTACAATCCAAGATCAATCATGGCATATTTACACAATTCACCTCTATCCTAGCATAACTATCTATCAATCCAAGGAAACCTAGGAAATCAGCCACACATGGCCAAGGGTACAAAAGACAAAGAAAGAGAGATGGTCACCAAGAGCTCCATGGCAATCCTCTTCTTGCAAGCTCCTCTCCCCAAGGTTGTGGGCTTCAATCCAAGCCCCTTACTCCAATTTGCACCAGAAGTAGCTAGGGTTGATGTTGGATAGGTGATGGAAGAGAATTGAGAGAAAAGGGAAAGAGGGTTTCGAGTGTTATAAAATAATGAATTTCTCCCCTTTAATTTCCGCCTGCTTCCCCTTTATATACTGCGCTGGAATAGCCTGGTATTTTCGGCGAAAACTCTTCAAGATTTTCGCCGAAAATATGTTTGAAAAACACCGAGCAGCTTGACATTTCTTCATAGGTTTTCGGTGAAAACTCAAGAAGTTTTCACCGAAAACTTCTTCATAAATCGGTTCTGAAAATCTGGATTCTCCTGTTTGCATTTGAACGAATGTTTTCGGCGAGAACTTGATAGATCTTGCTGAAAACTCCTTCAGTAAAACTGTATTTCCTTCGATTTTGCAACGGCCATATCTCCTCCGTCCGAGCTCCGATTGACCTCCCATTTGATCCTATGTGCTCCTTGTCACCAGTACTACGACGTCAAATCCTGAGAATGCCAAGAAAACAGCTGCAATAGATGCAGAATTGGCCTCAAAGTAGCAACCGGACAACAAATGGACACTAAGCACAAAACTTCAATAAAAGCATATTAATCATGCCAACATGAGATAAAACATGGGAGATCCTTAGGCTAATCAAAGGCTTAAAATGCACCAAATAAAGTCACATCAGTTAACTAGACAAAACGCAGTAAAACATTTAAGCACAAAACAACCATGCAATGGAAACTGATTGAACTTCGAATCTAATCACCGCCGATCCGTGACCACTTTAAAGCCCTGGGTCACTTAGGGTTCATCTAATGTAAGCTCTACGAGTTTAGCTACTCATATTAGATGCAAGAGAATTAAAGACAAACAAAGAATACATCTTAAGTAGGAAGAACAAAGAAGAACTGTAAAACTTAATTTGACTTGCGATTTGGCTTGAACCGAATGGGAATGAAATGAGCAACCTTCATCAAGTGATCCACTATAACCCAAACGACATCCTTCCCCTCTCTAGTCGGCGGGAAACCTGACACAAAGTCTATAGTAATGTCGGCGAACTTCCACTCCGGAATAGGTAGGGACTGAAGTAGCCCACCCGGAGCTCTATGCTCTACCTTCGCCTTCTGACAGATCAAGCAAGTTGCCGCATAACGAGCCACATCCTTCTTCATTCCCGGCAACCAAAAACTTATCTTCAGATCATTGTACATCTTAGTCGTTCCGGGGTGCATAGCATACATCGAAGAGTGAGCCTCCTCGAGTATTTCCTTCCTCAACTCCTCTACCTCTGGCACACACAAACGACCCTTACACTTCAACAACCCTTCAGCAACTTCAAACCCATTGTCTAAACCCCTTTCAACCTCTTCCCGAATGACCAATAGTTGCGCATCCTTAAGTTGCTCCTCACCAATCCTATCGCTTAACAAAGGTCAAATACTCAGCTTAGCAAGAAAACCCCCTACATCATCCATCTGCATCTCCACCCTCAAAGCCCTAAGGTCCACCAACTCCTTTCGACTTAAAGCATCATCCGGCCTTACTCGGATGGTAATTAATGGTACAATCATAATCCTTGACCTAGTTCTTGGTTAAACCATGTTGGTTGATGCTTTGAGAATTTTAATTAATTAATTTGCGAGTGTAATTTATACTGATGGTGCGATAGATTATTTTTGAGCTAGTTGTTGGGTTCGAGTTCTAAATCGATGAGTCAAATCAATGGGTCGGACCGATTGACCCAACTCGTGTATGGAGCATGGAATTAATTAATGAGGAAGTTGGGCTTTAATCCCACCCACGTCACCCAAATGCAGCAACAACGTTAAGAAGAAGAGGAACTGAAGTTTGGTGGGAAAAAGGAAGAAGTAGTATAATGGGTCCATTATTCGGTCAACGTAATTGAAGAAGAGCGTTGGTCCCAGCTTGGCCAACAGCAACGTGTAATAGGGAAGAGTTGGGCCAAGCCCACTTTCCCTTGTCTATTTTCGGCTGTGTTAATGAAGAAGAATAAGGAGCTGGCCTGAGGCCCTTGTTTTCCGTTCACAATTAGAGTAGGGTGGCGCTTTGAAGGAGGAAAAAAGAGGAGTGGGCAGTTGGCGTTTTGCACGAAAATCAAGAGAGAAAGGGAGAGAGAGATGGCGCGGAACAGAAACGAGAGAGGTTGGCGGGGCAAGGGGAGATGGCTGGGGCGGTGAGGCTGGAGAGAAAAAGAGAGCATCGACGGACTTCTTGACTTTAGGAGGACAGAACTCGGCATCGGAAAACGAAGGTGGGACATCGGTTTGTACTTAAGGCTTCATAGAGCCTCAATAGGATCGTTTCGAGGAAAGGAGTGTTCGAATGGAGGTTTGAAGGCGATTTGGGTGTTTTCCACTCGCTTTCCAAGAATTGTGGGGTCATCGACGGCAGCGGGGACCCTCACCGACGGCAAAGGGCTCGTCGGAGAAGATGACTGATTTGTTGCCGCTTGTTGAAAGTTTGATGACCATACCGTCGGATCAGAAAATAGGCTCTAGGCGATCGCTGGTAACGGATTAAGTGCCTGGACTGTTTTGCTTAACTGAGGAAGTTGAAGGACTGCAGGTGGAATTTGGGGAAAATGTCAGTTTAGTCACCAGATGGATCATGGAGTAGCAGATCAATCTTTTGGCCATATCTCCTTCGTTAGAGCTCCGTTTGACGAACCGTCAGGACCAATGGAATCAGGACAGATAGACGGACGTTCTAGGACAGAATTCATAGGCTTATTTTAGGCTAAGGTGAGGGATTGATGTGACTTTATTTGGTGCATTTTAAGCCTTTGATTAGCCTATGGATCTCCCATGATTGATCTCATTTTGCTATGATTAATATGCTTTTATGGAAGTTTTATGCAAAGTGTTCTTTTGTTGTCCGGTTGCCACTTTGAGGCCAATTCTGTGTCTATTGGAATTGTTTTGTTTGCATTTTCAGGATTTGGCATTGAAGTACTGGTGACAAGGAGCACGTAGGATCAAACAGGAGGTCAATCAGAGCTAGGACGGAGGAGTTATGGCCTTGGCAAGATTGGAAAAAATGCAGCATTTTCTTAAGGAGTTTTCGGCGAGAACTCTAAGTTCTCGCCGAAAACTAGCACCCGTTGCAAACAGAAGGCTGAGGCTTTATTTTCAAAGAGGTTTTCGGCAAAAACTTTCAGAGTTTTTGCCGAAAACATTAGAAGGAATTGAAGGCTGGATCGATGATTTGCAAAGGAATTTTTGGAGAAAACTTATGAAATTTTCACCGAAAACTTGAAGAGAAATCTGCACAGTATTTTAAGAGGAGTCGCGTTCAATTGGAGGGGGATTTTTTTAATTTTTAGATTTCACACATCATCAAAACCCTTTTCTCTCAACTTCTCAAATACTTTCTCCTCATCTCCAATCCACAACCCTAGAGAACGGTGCAAATCAAAGTAGAGGAGCTTGGATTGAAGCCCACAACCTTGGGAGAGGAGCTTGCAAGAAGAGGATTAACATGGAGCTCTTAGTGACCATCTCTCTTTCTTTCTCTGTTGTTCCCTTGGCCATGTGTGGCTGATTTCCTAGGTTTCCTTGGATTGATAGATGGTTGTGCTAGGATAGAGGTGGATTGTACAAATTTGCCATGATTGATCTTGGATTGTAAGAAGATGATCTCTAGACTTGTTGTTAATTCCAAATTGTGTTATGTGCTTGATTTGATCTATCATTTGTAATGTAATGCATGAAAGTCCTTAGATTAAATGGTTTGAAGGTCTAGGGATTGAAGGGAGTGTGTTCTAAGAGATTAGATCATCTCAATTCAACCATAGTTGCATGATTTCTCACTTGTGCATTTTATCGAACACTTGGTGTGCATTAGGTTTTTCATTCAATTGAACTTTGATTAGTCTTTTGATGATTCTCTTAGTGTTAGGACATTGACATGAGAGTGTGGTGGCTAGCCTAGTGGTGATAGAGTCATAGGAGAGGGTTTTGTAGCTTGGCATTTCATCAAACACCTTTAATGCATCTTTAGTCACTTAGCTTGAGAGTGAGAGCCTAGGTTGAGTGGTTATAGGATAGGAACTTAGTGCGACGAGAGTGCATTGAGTCTATAGAAGGGATTTTCATGGTCATTTGATTGCAACCTCTGTCATGTTTGGCTTGTTTGTGTATTTGTTCCTCTTGAGCATGATGAAGCTATATTTCCAAGTGAACCTCCTTTATCTTTGTGTTGCACCGCTTTGTTTGTTTGTTTAGTTTTCTTTATGTTTTCTTTTGTTTCTATTTCAAACCAAAACTCCTTTTAAATGAATAGACCATCCATGAACCATGTGAGTATTAGCTTTTGAGAGAGCCCTCGTGGAATACGACCTTGAATGTTGTGAGTTAAATCTTGCACATCAAGTTTTTGGCGCCGTTGCCGGGGACTTTCTCAATCCTTTGAAAGCATTTAGTAGTGGACCATTCTATTCACTTTGTTACGTTTTAGTTTTGCTTCTTTGTTATTTGTTTTTGTGGTTTTGTTATCCCACATTGTTGTACTACTTGGTTGTGTTTGTTGTGCGTGTTTGTAGGTCCCTTATCCACCTATCCTTTCTCCACCTCATTTAGTTAATGGGAGCACGGTTGTAAGTACGATGAACTCGTGGCATGGAAATCAAGGTTATGGGTCCTATCAAGGGTGGGATCCATCTCCTAACCCATACTATGGTCATCCTACTCCATCCAACTACTACCAAGGAACTTATGAGGGAGATAGCCAATGGTGGGATCAAGATCAACAGTTTCAACACCTATGTGGAATGAGCAATGTCCCTATCCATCTCCACCCTACCATCAAGTCTTGTCGGAGTATTATCAAGAGGATTTCACAAGTCATGAACAACATTCTCCACCGCCTTCCATGCTAGAGGAGCTCTTTAAGATGGTTAAAGAAAGTGAGCGTCCTCAAGAGGATTTCACAAACTATGAGCAACCCTCTCAACCTTCTTCTATGCTAGAGGAGCTCTTGAAAATGATGAAGGAAAGTGAGTGTCCTCGAGAGGAGTTCGTAAGCTATGAGGAACCTCCTCCATCTCTTCCCATGCTTGAGGAAGCTTTGAAGATTGCGGAAGACAATGCGAACCAACTTAATTGTTTAGCTCAAGGTGTGACGCTCATCAAGCAAGCTCTAGAGTATGAACAACACTCTCCACCTTCCCCCACAATTGAGGAGATGTTGCAAATTGCGGAAGATAATGCGGCCCAGTTGGATCGTTTAACTCAAAGTGTGAAGCTCATCACCGACACCTTTGAACCGGAAGTGCTTGTCGTGGAAGAGGAAGAAAGTGAGTCTCCCCAAGAGGAGTTCATGAGCCATGAGAAACCTCTTCCACCTCCTTTCATGCTAGAGATGTTACGAATTGCGGAGGATAATGCAAACCGAGTTAACCGCTTATCCCAAAGCATAGAGCTCGTCACGAAGATTCTTGAGAATGAACGACATCCCAATCATTTGGAGCAAGTTTATGATGATGAAGATGACACTTGTGAATCCGAGGAGCTTGACACGGAAGAAGAGTTGGCAGTGGAGGAGATTGAGGAACATGTTCTACCCGAGGACACACACGAGTAACGATGATGTGAGGATAGAAGAATCAAGGAGACTTGAGGATGATGACCATTTGGAGGAGGTAAGAGATGATTTGGAGATGCTTCAAGAAGAGGTGACACCGAGAGTGGAGCACGAAAGTGAACAACACCACTCTATTGTGGTCCCACCAAGGATTGTGAGTACTCTTCAATCTTCTTACTTGATCATGAAGTACTTGTGTCAAGAGACGAACACAAGCTTCATAACCTCTCCTAAGGTAACCATGGAAGTGGAGCCATCTCTATTTGAACCGGAAGACTCCTTGAGTGAAATCACCAACTTGGAGACGATGGAGCTATTTGGAGGCCCCCTACCATACTTTCTTCCTCAAGTTCCAAATTTAAAAGGTAGCAAGCCACCCCAAGGTATCAAGTGCTATACAAGCATCATTGGTCATTGGCTAGTCTACCATTTGCTTCTATTGCTACTTAGAGCTCAATCTTCATCATGGAAGAAGCTACTTGACATCAAGGAGGTACTAAGTTGGACACCATAACGCAGGTATCGTCGAGCTTAAGACGGTAACCAAGCGCTTCTTGGGAGGCACCCCATGTTATCTTTACTTTTATTGCTCTTTTTTTTTCATTTTTGTGTTGTTTTTACTTTTTGAATAAGGTTTGCAAGAATTTGGGATCACTCTTCACCAAGGATCATCATGGAACTCTTTCACCACTATTACGTCCTATGCTCTTCTGTACCAACGCGGTAACCTCGTTCCACCTTACCCTCTCTCTTTTGATCATTGAGGACAATGCTCCTGTTAGTCGTAGGGGAGTTTGAGGTTTGGTGTGATTATTTGTCGGTAGAAGTCTAAGGCTATGATTTTATGAGTTGCATGATCGTAATTGAATGTCAATTTCCTCTATTGCATAATCATTCGGTTCTTGACTTTTTGTGTTTAATTGACTTCAAGTTTTCACAATGACGTTTAGACTGTTCCACTTAGAACCTATAACCAGCATGTTAGCACTAATATCAAATGAGTCTAGGCCAGAACAGAGATTTTATCACTCTTGTATGTTGGTTGATTGGTTTGATACTTCTTTTTGTACCGCTCAATAACACCGGTCTAAGATGATGAAGGCAATCAGAATTTCTTCCCCTTTTCCATGTTCTTCTTTCCCTTTTTGATTTCTCGTGATTGTGGCTTGAGATTAGACGGAATCCAATTCGAAATCTTGTGTGGAAGTTGTAAAGAGCTAGGGATCAATTGGCTATTTTTTGAAGAAAAAAAAATGGAGAAAATGCTCAAGAGAAAAGAAAAGCTAGGCAAGCTCGGCACCTAAGTGAAGTGTCGGGTTGAGCACTAGCAAAGGCAAAGGCTGTGAGCTAGGCAGGTTCAACACCTAAGTGAAGTGTTGGATCGAGCACTAGTATGCAGTAGAAAAAAAGAGAGAAAAAAATGGAAAAGAAGAAAAAGAAGTTCTCGAAAGTGGCCCTTGTTGGAATGATCCTAGCTAGAGCCTGTAAAGTGCGGATCTAGAAGCGGACGAAGTCGAGTCGATAGCCACATCACGATCACTTACCACTCTCTAAACTTTCCTATCCCCACCTAATCTGTTCCATTTCCTGAGTTCAAGTCCTTTTGATTAGAGTCGGTGTTGTCGTGGTCGGTTTGTCTGTATCCCAATTAACCACTACTTGAAGTGTGTAGAAAATAGTGAGGTCTAGACTTGTTTGGTTGACGTTCTTGCATGTGTAGGTTGAGTTTGTTCATGAAACAATTTAAGCCAAATTGTTATTGCTTGAATCTCAATGGGGCCGATCATGTCATTTGTGAACTTGGATGTTTTCTAATTCATTTGCTTGAGGACAAGCAAAGCTTAGTCGTAGGGGAATTTGATATGACTTTATTTGGTGCATTTTAAGCCTTTGATTAGCCTAAAGATCTCCCATGTTTGATCTCATTTTGCTATGATTAATATGCTTTTATGGAAGTTTTATGCAAAGTGTTCTTTTATTGTCCGGTTGCCACTTTGAGGCCAATTCTGTGTCTATTGGAATTGTTTTGTTTGCATTTTCAGGATTTGACATTGAAGTATTGGAAACAAGGAGCACGTAGGATAAATGGGAGGTCAATCGGAGCTAGGACGGAGGAGTTATGGCCTTGGCAAGATTGGAAAAAATGCAGCATTTTCTTAAGGAGTTTTCGGCGAGAACTCTAAGTTCTCGCCGAAAACTAGCACCCGTTGCAAACAGAAGGCTGAGGCTTGATTTTCAAAGAGGTTTTCGGCGAAAACTTTCAGAGTTTTCGCCGAAAACATTAGAAGGAATTGAAGGCTGGATCGGTGATTTGCAAAGGAATTTTCGGCGAAAACTTATGAAGTTTTCGCCGAAAACTTGAAGAGAAATCTGCACAGTATTTAAAGAGGAGTCGCGTTCAATTGGAGGGGGATTTTTTTTAATTTTCAAATTTCACACTTCATCAAAACCCTTTTCTCTCAACTTCTCAAATACTTTCTCCTCATCCCTAATCCACAACCCTAGAGAAAGGTGCAAATCAAAGTAGAGGAGCTTGGATTGAAGCCCACAACCTTGGGAGAGGAGCTTGCAAGAAGAGGATTGCCATGGAGCTCTTGGTGACCATCTCTCTTTCTTTCTCTTATGTTCCCTTGGCCATGTGTGGCTGATTTCCTAGGTTTCCTTGGATTGATAGATGGTTGTGCTAGGATAGAGGTGGATTGTACAAATTTACCATGATTGATCTTGGATTATAAGAAGATGATCTCTAGACTTGTTGTTAATTCCAAATTGTGTTATGTGCTTGATTTGGTCTATCATTTGTAATGTAATGCATGAGAGTTCTTAGATTACATGGTTTGTAGGTCTAGGCATTGAAAGGAGTGTGTTCTAAGAGATTAGATAATCTCAATTCAACCATAGTTGCATGATTTCTCACTTGTGCATTTTATCGAACACTTGGTGTGCATTAGGTTTTTCATTCAATTGAACTTTGATTAGTCTTTTGATGATTCTCTTAGTGTTAGGACATTGACATGAGAGTGAGGTGTCTAGCCTAGTGGTTATAGAGTCATAGGAGGGGGTTTTGTAGCTTGGCATTTCATCAAACACCTTTAATGCATCCTTAGTCACTTAGCTTGAGAGCGAGAGCCTAGGTTGAGTGGTTATAGGATAGGACTTAGTGCGACGAGAGTGCATTGAGTCTATAGAAGGGATTTGCATGGTCATTTGATTGCAACCTCGATCATGTTTTGCTTGTTTGTGCATTTGTTCCTCTTGAGCATGATGAAGCTATCTTTCCAAGTGAACCTCCTTTATCTTTGTGTTGCACCGCTTTGTTTGTTTGTTTAGTTTTTTTTTACGTTTTCTTTTGTTCCTATTTCAAATCAAAACTCCTTTTAAATGAATAGACCATCCACGAACCGTGTGAGTATTAGCTTTTGAGAGAGCCCTCGTGGAATACGACCTTGAATGTTGTGAGTTAAATCTTGCACATCAAGTTTTTGGCGCCGTTGCCGGGGACTTTCTCAATCCTTTGAAAGCATTTAGTAGTGGACCGTTCTATTCACTTCGTTACGTTTTAGTTTTGCTTCTTTGTTATTTGTTTTTGTGGTTTTGTTATCCCACATTGTTGTACTACTTGGTTGTGTTTGTTGTGCATGTTTGTAGGTCCCTTATCCACCTATCCTTTATCCACCTCATTTAGTTAATGGGAGCACGGTTGTAAGTACGATGAACTCGTGGCATGGAAATCAAGGTTATGGGTCCTATCAAGGGTGGGATCCATCTCCTAACCCATACTATGGTCATCCTACTCCATCCAACTACTACCAATGAACTTATGAGGGAGATAGCCAATGGTGGGATCAAGATCAACAAGTTTCAACACCTATGTGGAATGAGCAATGTCCCTATCCATCTCCACCCTACCATCAAGTCTTGTCGGAGTATTATCAAGAGGATTTCACAAGTCATGAACAACATTCTCCACCGCCTTCCATGCTAGGGGAGCTCTTTAAGATGGTTAAAGAAAGCGAGCGTCCTCAAGAGGATTTCACAAACTATGAGCAACCCTCTCAACCTTCTTCTATGCTAGAGGAGCTCTTGAAAATGATGAAGGAAAGTGAGTGTCCTCGAGAGGAGTTCGTAAGCTATGAGGAACCTCCTCCATCTAAACCCATGCTTGAGGAAGCTTTGAAGATTGCGGAAGATAATGCGAACCAACTTAATCGTTTAGCTCAAGGTGTGACGCTCATCAAGGTAGCTCTAGAGTATGAACAACACTCTCCATCTTCCCCCACAATTGAGGAGATGTTGCAAATTGCGGAAGATAATGTGGCCCGGTTGGATCGTTTAACTCAAGTGTGAAGCTCATCACCGACACCTTTGAACTGGAAGTGCTTGTCGTGGAAGAGGAAGAAAGTGAGTCTCCCCAAGAGGAGTTCATGAGCCATGAGAAACCTCTTCCACCTCCTTTCATGCTAGAGATGTTACGAATTGCGGAGGATAATGCAAACCGAGTTAACCACTTATCCCAAAGCATAGAGCTCGTCACAAAGATTCTTGAGAATGAACGACATCCCAATCATTTGGAGCAAGTTTATGATGATGAAGATGACACTTGTGAATCCGAGGAGCTTGACACGGAAGAAGAGTTGGTAGTGGAGGAGATTGAGGAACATGTTCTACCCGAGGACACACCAAGTAACGATGTTGTGAGGATAGAAGAATCAAGGAGACTTGAGGATGACGACCATTTGGAGGAGGTAAGAGATGATTTGGAGATGCTTCAAGAAGAGGTGACACCGAGAGTGGAGCACGAAAGTGAACAACACCACTCTATTGTGGTCCCACCAAGGATTGTGAGTACTCTTCAATCTTCTTGCTTGATCATGAAGTACTTGTGTCAAGAGACGGACACAAGCTTCATAACCTCCCCTAAGGTAACCATGGAAGTGGAGCCATCTCTACTTGAACCGGAAGACTCCTTGAGTGAAATCACCAACTTGGAGACGATGGAGCTCAATGGAGGCCCCCTACCATACTTTCTTCCTCAAGTTCCAAATTTAAAAGGTAGCAAGTCACCCCAAGGTATCAAGTGCTATACAAGCATCATTGCTCATTGGCTAGTCTACCATTTGCTTCTATTGTTACTTAGAGCTCAATCTTCATCATGGAAGAAGCTACTTGACATCAAGGAGGTACTAAGTTGGACACCATAACGCAGGTATCGTCGAGCTTAAGACGGTAACCAAGCGCTTCTTGGGAGGCACCCCATGTTATCTTTACTTTTATTGCTCTTGTTTCTTTTTCGTTTTTGTGTTGTTTTTACTTTTTGAATAAGGTTGGCAAGAATTTGGGATCACTCTTCCCCAAGGATCATCATGGAACTCTTTCACCACTATTACATCCTATGCTCTTCTGTACCAACGCGGTAACCTCGTTCCACCTTACCCTCTCTCTATTGATCATTGAGGACAATGCTCCTGTTAGTCGTAGGGGAGTTTGAGGTTTGGTATGATTATTTGTCGGTAGAAGTCTAAGGCTATGCTTTGATGAGTTGCATGATCTTAATTGAATGTCAATTTCCTCTATTGCAGAATCATTCGGTTCTTGACTTTTTGTGTTTAATTGACTTCAAGTTTTCGCAATGACGTTTAGACTGTTCCACTTAGAACCTATAACCAGCATGTTAGCACTAATATCAAATGAGTCTAGGCCAGAACAGAGATTTTATCACTCTTGTATGTTGGTTGATTGGTTTGATACATGTTTTTGTACCGCTCAATAACACCGGTCTAAGATGATGAAGGCAATCAGAATTTCTTCCCCTTTTCCATGTTCTTCTTTCCCTTTTTGATTTCTCGTGATTGTGGCTTGAGATTAGACGGAATCCAATTCAAAATCTTGTGTGGAAGTTGTAAAGAGCTAGGGATCAAATGGCTATTTTGTGAAGAAAAAGAAAAAAATAGAGAAAATGCTCAAAAGAAAAGAAAAGCTAGGCAAGCTCGGCACCTAAGTGAAGTGTCGGGTTGAGCACTAGCAAAGGTAAAGGCTGTGAGCTAGGCAGGTTCAACACCTAAGTGAAGTGTTGGATCGAGCACTAGTATGCAGTAGAAAAAAAGAGAGAAAAAAAATGGAAAAGAAAAAAAAGAAGTTCTCGAAAGTGGCCCTTGTTGTAATGATCCTAGCTAGAGCTTGTAAAGTGCGGATCTAGAAGCGGACGAAATTGAGTCGATAGCCACATCACGATCACTTACCAATCTCTAAACTTTCCTATCCCCACCTAATCCGTTCCATTTCCTGAGTTCAAGTCCTTTTGATTAGAGTCGGTGTTGTCGTGGTCGGTTTGTCTCTATCCCAATTAACCACTACTTGAAGTGTGCAGAAAATAGTGAGGTCTCGACTTGTTTGGTTGACGTTCTTGCATGTGTAGGTTGAGTTTGTTCGTGAAACAGTTTAAGCCAAATTGTTATTGCTTGAATCTCAATGTGGCCGATCATGTCATTTGTGAACTTGGATGTTTTCTAATTCATTTGCTTGAGGACAAGCAAAGCTTAGTCGTAGGGGAATTTGATATGACTTTATTTGGTGCATTTTAAGCCTTTGATTAGCCTAAGGATCTCCCATGTTTGATCTCATTTTGCTATGATTAATATGCTTTTATGGAAGTTTTATGCAAAGTGTTGTTTTGTTGTCCGGTTGCCACTTTGAGGCCAATTCTGTGTCTATTGGAGTTGTTTTGTTTGCATTTTCAGGATTTGCCATTGAAGTACTGGTGACAAGGAGCACGTAGGATCAAACGGGAGGTCAATCGGAGCTAGGACGGAGGAGTTATGGCCTTGGCAAGATTATAAAAAATGCAGCATTTTCTTAAGGAGTTTTCGGTGAGAACTCTAAGTTCTCGCCAAAAACTAGCACCCGTTGCAAACAGAAGGCTGAGGCTTGATTTTCAAAGAGGTTTTCGGCGAAAACTTTCAAAGTTTTTGCCGAAACATTAGAAGGAATTGAAGGCTGGATCGGTGATTTGCAAAGGAATTTTTGGCGAAAACTTATGAAGTTTTCACCGAAAACTTGTAGAAAAATCTGTACAGTATTTAAAGAGGAGTCGCGTTCAATTGGAGGGGGATTTTTTAATTTTCAGATTTCACACTTCATCAAAACCCTTTTCTCTCAACTTCTCAAATACTTTCTCCTCATCTCCAATCCAGAACTCTAGAGAAAGGTGCAAATCAAACTAGTGGAGCTTGGATTGAAGCCCACAACCTTGGGAGAGGAGCTTGCAAGAAGAGGATTGCCATGGACCTCTTGGTGACCATCTCTCTTTCTTTCTCTTTTGTTCCCTTGGCCATGTGTGGCTGATTTCCTAGGTTTCCTTGGATTGATAGATGGTTGTGGTAGGATAGAGGTGGATTGTACAAATTTGCCATGATTGATCTTGGATTGTAAGAAGATGATCTCTAGACTTGTTGTTAATTCCAAATTGTGTTATGTGCTTGATTTGGTCTATCATTTGTAATGTAATGCATGAGAGTTCTTAGATTACATGGTTTGTAGGTCTAGGGATTGAAGGGAGTGTGTTCTAAGAGATTAGATCATCTCAATTCAACCATAGTTGCATGATTTCTCACTTGTGCATTTTATCGAACACTTGGTGTGCATTAGGTTTTTCATTCAATTGAACTTTGATTAGTCTTTTGATGATTCTCTTAGTGTTAGGACATTGACATGAGAGTGTGGTGTCTAGCCTAGTGGTCATAGAGTCATAGGAGAGGGTTTTGTAGCTTGGCATTTCATCAAACACCTTTAATGCATCCTTAGTCACTTAGCTTGAGAGCGAGAGCCTAGGTTGAGTGGTTATAGGATAGGAACTTAGTGCGACGAGAGTGCATTGAGTCTTTAGAAGGGATTTGCATGGTCATTTGATTGCAACCTCAATAATGTTTGGCTTGTTTGTGCATTTGTTCCTCTTGAGCATGATGAAGCTATCTTTCCAAGTGAACCTCCTTTATATATGTGTTGCACCGCTTTGTTTGTTTGTTTAGTTTTCTTTATGTTTTCTTTTGTTCCTATTTCAAACCAAAACTCCTTTTAAATGAATAGACCATCCATGAACCGTGTGAGTATTAGCTTTTGAGAGAGCCCTCGTGGAATACGACCTTGAATGTTGTGAGTAAAATCTTGCACATCAAGTTTTTGGCGCCGTTGCCGGGGACTTTCTCAATCCTTTGAAAGCATTTAGTAGTGGACCGTTCTATTCACTTCCTTCCGTTTTAGTTTTCTTTCTTTGATATTTGTTTTTGTGGTTTTGTTATCCCACATTGTTGTACTACTTGGTTGTGTTTGTTGTGCGTGTTTGTAGGTCCCTTATCCACCTATCCTTTCTCCACCTCATTTAGTTAATGGGAGCACGGTTGTAAGTACGATGAACTCGTGGCATGGAAATCAAGGTTATGGGTCCTATCAAGGGTGGGATCCATCTCCTAACCCATACTATGGTCATCCTACTCCATCCAACTACTACCAAGGAACTTATGAGGGAGATAGCCAATGGTGGGATCAAGATCAACAAGTTTCAACACCTATGTGGAATGAGCAATGTCCCTATCCATCTCCACCCTACCATCAAGTCTTGCCGGAGTATTATCAAGAGGATTTCACAAGTCATGAACAACATTCTCCACCGCCTTCCATGCTAGAGGAGCTCTTTAAGATGGTTAAAGAAAGCGATCGTCCTCAAGAGGATTTCACAAACTATGAGCAACCCTCTCAACCTGCTTCTATGCTAGAGGAGCTCTTGAAAATGGTGAAGGAAAGTGAGCGTCCTCGAGAGGAGTTCGTAAGCTATGAGGAACCTCCTCCATCTCTTCCAACGCTTGAGGAAGCTTTGAAGATTGCGGAAGACAATGCGAACCAACTTAATCGTTTAGCTCAAGGCGTGATGCTCATCAAGGAAGCTCTAAAGTATGAACAACACTCTCCACCTTCCCCCACAATTGAGGAGATGTTGCAAATTGCGGAAGATAATGTGGCCCGGTTGGATCGTTTAACTCAAAGTGTGAAGCTCATCACCGACACCTTTGAACCGGAAGTGCTTGTCGTGGAAGAGGAAGAAAGTGAGTCTCCCCAAGAGGAGTTCATGAGCCATGAGAAACCTCTTCCACCTCCTTTCATGCTAGAGATGTTACGAATTGCGGATGATAATGCAAACCGAGTTAACCGCTTATCCCAAAGCATAGAGCTCGTCACGAAGATTCTTGAGAATGAACGACATCCCAATAATTTGGAGCAAGTTTATGATGATGAAGATGACACTTGTGAATCTGAGGTGCTTGACACGGAAGAAGAGTTGGTAGTGGAGGAGATTGAGGAACATGTTCTAACCGAGGACACACCAAGTAACGATGATGTGAGGATAGAAGAATCAAGGAGACTTGAGGATGATGACCCTTTGGAGGAGGTGAGAGATGATTTGGAGATGCTTCAAGAAGAGGTGACACCGAGAGTGGAGCACAAAAGTGAACAACACCACTCTATTGTGGTCCCACCAAGGATTGTGAGTACTCTTCATTCTTCTTGCTTGATCATGAAGTACTTGTGTCAAGAGACGGACACAAGCTTCATAACCTCTCCTAAGGTAACCATGGAAGTGGAGCCATCTCTACTTGAACCGGGAGACTCCTTGAGTGGCATCACCAACTTGGAGATGATGGAACTCAATGGAGGCCCCCTACCATACTTTCTTCCTCAAGTTCCAAATTTAAAAGGTAGCAAGCCACCCCAAGGTGTCAAGTGCTATACAAGCATCATTCCTCATTGGCTAGTCTACCATTTGCTTCTATTGCTACTTGGAGCTCAATCTTAATCATGGAAGAAGCTACTTGACATCAAGAGGTACTAAGTTGGACACCATAACGCAGGTATCGTCGAGCTTAAGACGGTAACCAAGCGCTTCTTGGGAGGCACCCCATGTTATCTTTACTTTTATTGCTCTTGTTTGTTTTTTTTTTCGTTTTTGTATTGTTTTTACTTTTTGAATAAGGTCGGCAAGCTTTTGGGATCAGTCTTCACCAAGGATCATCATGGAACTCTTTCACCATTATTACGTCCTATGCTCTTCTCTACCAACGCGGTAACCTCATTCCACCTTACCCTCTCTCTCTTGATCATTGAGGACAATGCTCCTGTTAGTCGTAGGGGAGTTTGAGGTTTGGTGTGATTATTTGTCGGTAGAAGTCTAAGGCTATGCTTTGATGAGTTGCATGATCTTAATTGAATGTCAATTTCCTCTATTATAGAATCATTCGGTTCTTGACTTTTTGTGTTTAATTGACTTCAAGTTTTCACAATGACGTTTAGATTGTTCCACTTAGAACCTATAACCAGCATGTTAGCACTAATATCAAATGAGTCTAGGCCAGAACAGAGATTTTATCACTCTTGTATGTTGGTTGATTGGTTTGATACATGTTTTTGTACCGCTCGATAACACCGTCCAAGATGATGAAGGCAATTAGAATTTCTTCCCCTTTTCCATGTTCTTCTTTCCCTTTTTGATTTCTCGTGATTGTGGCTTGAGATTAGACAGAATCCAATTCGAAATCTTGTGTGGAAGTTGTAAAGAGCTAGGGATCAAGTGGCTATTTTGTGAAGAAAAAGAAAAAAATAGAGAAAATGCTCAAAAGAAAAGAAATGCTCGGCAAGCTCGTCACCTAAGTGAAGTGTCGGGTTGAGCACTAGCAAAGGCAAAGGTTGTGAGCTAGGCAGGTTCAACACCTAAGTGAAGTGTTGGATCGAGCACTAGTATGCAGTAGAAAAAAAGAGAGAAAAAAATGGAAAAAAAATAAAAAGAAGTTCTCGAAAGTGGACCTTGTTGTAATGATCCTAGCTAGAGCCTGTAAAGTACGGATCTAGAAGCGGACAAAGTCGAGTCTATAGCCACATCACGATCACTTACCACTCTCTAAACTTTCCTATCCCACCTAATCTGTTTCATTTCCTGAGTTCAAGTCCTTTTGATTAGAGTCAGTGTTGTCGTGGTCGGTTTGTCTGTATCCCAATTAACCACTACTTGAAGTCTGCAGAAAATATTGAGGTCTAGACTTGTTTGGTTGACGTTCTTGCATGTGTAGGTTGAGTTTGTTCGTGAAACAGTTTAAGCCAAATTGTTATTGCTTGAATCTCAATGGGGCCGATCATGTCATTTGTGAACTTGGATGTTTTCTAATTAATTTGCTTGAGGACAAGCAAAGCTTAGTCGTAGGGGAATTTGATGTGACTTTATTTGGTGCATTTTAAGCTTTTGATTAGCCTAAGGATCTCCCATGTTTGATCTCATTTTGCTATGATTAATATGCTTTTATGGAAGTTTTATGCAAATTGTTCTTTTGTTCTCCGGTTTCCACTTTGAGGCCAATTCTGTGTCTATTGGAGTTGTTTTGTTTGCATTTTCATGATTTGGCATTGAAGTACTGGTGACAAGGAGCACGTAGGATCAAACGGGAGGTCAATCGGAGCTAGGACGGAGGAGTTATGGCCTTGGTAAGATTGAAAAAAATGCAGCATTTTCTTAAGGAGTTTTCGGTGAGAACTCTAAGTTCTCGCCGAAAACTAGCACCCGTTGCAAACAGAAGGCTGAGGCTTGATTTTCAAAGAGGTTTTTGGCGAAAACTTTCAGAGTTTTCGCCGAAAACATTAGAAAGAATTGAAGGCTGGATCGGTGATTTGCAAAGGAATTTTTGGCGAAAACTTATGAAGTTTTCACCGAAAACTTGAAGAGAAATCTGCACAGTATTTAAAGAGGAGTCGCGTTCAATTGCAGGGGATTTTTTTAATTTTCAGATTTCACACTTCATCAAAACCCTTTTCTCTCAACTTCTCAAATACTTTCTCCTCATCTCCAATCCAGAACTCTAGAGAAAGGTGCAAATCAAAGTAGTGGAGCTTGGATTGAAGCCCACAACCTTGGGAGAGGAGCTTGCAAGAAGAGGATTGCCATGGACCTCTTGGTGACCATCTCTCTTTCTTTCTCTTTTGTTCCCTTGGCCATGTGTGGCTGATTTCCTAGGTTTCCTTGGATTGATAGATGGTTGTGGTAGGATAGAGGTGGATTGTACAAATTTGCCATGATTGTTCTTGGATTGTAAGAAGATGATCTCTAGACTTGTTGTTAATTCCAAATTGTGTTATGTGCTTGATTTGGTCTATCATTTGTAATGTAATGCATGAGAGTTCTTAGATTACATGGTTTGTAGGTCTAGGGATTGAAGGGAGTGTGTTCTAAGAGATTAGATCATCTCAATTCAACCATAGTTGCATGATTTCTCACTTGTGCATTTTATCGAACACTTGGTGTGCATTAGGTTTTTCATTCAATTGAACTTTGATAAGTCTTTTGATGATTCTCTTAGTGTTAGGACATTGACATGAGAGTGTGGTGTCTAGCCTAGTGGTCATAGAATCATAGGAGAGGGTTTTGTAGCTTGGCATTTCATCAAACACCTTTAATGCATCCTTAGTCACTTAGCTTGAGAGCGAGAGCCTAGGTTGAGTGGTTATAGGATAAGAACTTAGTGCGACGAGAGTGCATTGAGTCTTTAGAAGGGATTTGCATGGTCATTTGATTGCAACCTCAATAATGTTTGGCTTGTTTGTGCATTTGTTCCTCTTGAGCATGATGAAGCTATCTTTCCAAGTGAACCTCCTTTATATATGTGTTGCACCGCTTTGTTTGTTTGTTTAGTTTTCTTTATGTTTTCTTTTGTTCCTATTTCAAACCAAAACTCCTTTTAAATGAATAGACCATCCATGAACCGTGTGAGTATTAGCTTTTGAGAGAGCCCTCGTGGAATACGACCTTGAATGTTGTGAGTTAAATCTTGCGCATCAAGTTTTTGGCGCCGTTGCCGGGGACTTTCTCAATCCTTTGAAAGCATTTAGTAGTGGACCGTTCTATTCACTTCCTTCCGTTTTAGTTTTGTTTCATTGTTATTTGTTTTTGTGGTTTTGTTATCCCACATTGTTGTACTACTTGGTTGTGTTTGTTGTGTGTGTTTTGTAGGTCCCTTATCCACCTATCCTTTCTCCACCTCATTTAGTTAATGGGAGCACGGTTGTAAGTACGATGAACTCGTGGCATGGAAATCAAGGTTATGGGTCCTATCAAGGGTGGGATCCATCTCCTAACCCATACTATGGTCATCCTACTCCATCCAACTACTACCAAGGAACTTATGAGGGAGATAGCCAATGGTGGGATCAAGATCAACAAGTTTCAACACCTATGTGGAATGAGCAATGTCCCTATCCATCTCCACCCTACCATCAAGTCTTGCCGGTGTATTATCAAGAGGATTTCACAAGTCATGAACAACATTCTCCACCGCCTTCCATGCTAGAGGAGCTCTTTAAGATGGTTAAAGAAAGCGATCGTCCTCAAGAGGATTTCACAAACTATGAGCAACCCTCTCAACCTCCTTCTATGCTAGAGGAGCTCTTGAAAATGGTGAAGGAAAGTGAGCGTCCTCGAGAGGAGTTCGTAAGCTATGAGGAACCTCCTCCATCTCTTCCCACGCTTGAGGAAGCTTTGAAGATTGCGGAAGACAATGCGAACCAACTTAATCGTTTAGCTCAAGGCGTGATGCTCATCAAGGAAGCTCTAAAGTATGAACAACACTCTCCACCTTCCCCCACAATTGAGGAGATGTTGCAAATTGCGGAAGATAATGTGGCCCGGTTGGATCGTTTAACTCAAAGTGTGAAGCTCATCACCGACACCTTTGAACCGGAAGTGCTTGTCGTGGAAGAGGAAGAAAGTGAGTCTCCCCAAGAGGAGTTCATGAGCCATGAGAAACCTCTTCCACCTCCTTTCATGCTAGAGATGTTACGAATTGTGGAGGATAATGCAAACCGAGTTAACCGCTTATCCCAAAGCATAGAGCTCGTCACGAAGATTCTTGAGAATGAACGACATCCCAATAATTTGGAGCAAGTTTATGATGATGAAGATGACACTTGTGAATCTGAGGTGCTTGACACGGAAGAAGAGTTGGTAGTGGAGGAGATTGAGGTACATGTTCTAACCGAGGACACACCAAGTAACGATGATGTGAGGATAGAAGAATCAAGGAGACTTGAGGATGATGACCCTTTGGAGGAGGTGAGAGATGATTTGGAGATGCTTCAAGAAGAGGTGACACCGAGAGTGGAGCACAAAAGTGAACAACACCACTCTATTGTGGTCCCACCAAGGATTGTGAGTACTCTTCATTCTTCTTGCTTGATCATGAAGTACTTGTGTCAAGAGACGGACACAAGCTTCATAACCTCTCCTAAGGTAACCATGGAAGTGGAGCCATCTCTACTTGAACGGGAGACTCCTTGAGTGGCATCACCAACTTGGAGATGATGGAACTCAATGGAGGCCCCCTACCATACTTTCTTCCTCAAGTTCCAAATTTAAAAGGTAGCAAGCCACCCCAAGGTGTCAAGTGCTATACAAGCATCATTGCTCATTGGCTAGTCTACCATTTGCTTCTATTGCTACTTGGAGCTCAATCTTAATCATGGAAGAAGCTACTTGACATCAAGGAGGTACTAAGTTGGACACCATAACGCAGGTATCGTCGAGCTTAAGACGGTAACCAAGCGCTTCTTGGGAGGCACCCCATGTTATCTTTACTTTTATTGCTCTTGTTTGTTTTTTTTTTCGTTTTTGTGTTGTTTTTACTTTTTGAATAAGGTCGGCAAGCTTTTGGGATCAGTCTTCACCAAGGATCATCATGGAACTCTTTCACCATTATTACGTCCTATGCTCTTCTCTACCAACGCGGTAACCTCATTCCACCTTACCCTCTCTCTCTTGATCATTGAGGACAATGCTCCTGTTAGTCGTAGGGGAGTTTGAGGTTTGGTGTGATTATTTGTCGGTAGAAGTCTAAGGCTATGCTTTGATGAGTTGCATGATCTTAATTGAATGTCAATTTCCTCTATTATAGAATCATTCGGTTCTTGACTTTTTGTGTTTAATTGACTTCAAGTTTTCACAATGACGTTTAGATTGTTCCACTTAGAACCTATAACCAGAATGTTAGCACTAATATCAAATGAGTCTAGGCCAGAACAGAGATTTTATCACTCTTGTATGTTGGTTGATTGGTTTGATACATGTTTTTGTACCGCTCGATAACACCGTCCAAGATGATGAAGGCAATTAGAATTTCTTCCCCTTTTCCATGTTCTTCTTTCCCTTTTTGATTTCTCGTGATTGTGGCTTGAGATTAGACAGAATCCAATTCGAAATCTTGTGTGGAAGTTGTAAAGAGCTAGGGATCAAGTGGCTATTTTGTGAAGAAAAAGAAAAAAATAGAGAAAATGCTCAAAAGAAAAGAAAAGCTAGGCAAGCTCGTCACCCAAGTGAAGTGTCGGGTTGAGCACTAGCAAAGGCAAAGGTTGTGAGCTAGGCAGGTTCAACACCTAAGTGAAGTGTTGGATCGAGCACTAGTATGCAGTAGAAAAAAAGAGAGAAAAAAATGGAAAAGAAATAAAAAGAAGTTCTCGAAAGTGGACCTTGTTGTAATGATCCTAGCTAGAGCCTGTAAAGTACGGATCTAGAAGCGGACAAAGTCGAGTCTATAGCCACATCACGATCACTTACCACTCTCTAAACTTTCCTATCCCCACCTAATCTGTTTCATTTCCTGAGTTCAAGTCCTTTTGATTAGAGTCAGTGTTGTCGTGGTCGGTTTGTCTGTATCCCAATTAACCACTACTTGAAGTCTGCAGAAAATAGTGAGGTCTAGACTTGTTTGGTTGGCGTTCTTGCATGTGTAGGTTGAGTTTGTTCGTGAAACAGTTTAAGCCAAATTGTTATTGCTTGAATCTCAATGGGGCCGATCATGTCATTTGTGAACTTGGATGTTTTCTAATTCATTTGCTTGAGGACAAGCAAAGCTTAGTCGTAGGGGAATTTGATGTGACTTTATTTGGTGCATTTTAAGCTTTTGATTAGCCTAAGGATCTCCCATGTTTGATCTCATTTTGCTATGATTAATATGCTTTTATGGAAGTTTTATGCAAAGTGTTCTTTTGTTGTCCGGTTGCCACTTTGAGGCCAATTCTATGTCTATTGGAGTTGTTTTGTTTGCATTTTCATGATTTGGGATTGAAGTACTGGTGACAAGGAGCACGTAGGATCAAACGGGAGGTCAATCGGAGCTAGGACGGAGGAGTTATGGCCTTGGTAAGATTGAAAAAAATGCAGCATTTTCTTAAGGAGTTTGGTGCAAACAGAAGGCTGAGGCTTGATTTTCAAAGAGGTTTTTGGTGAAAACTTTCAGAGTTTTCGCCGAAAACATTAGAAGGAATTGAAGGCTGGATCGGTGATTTGCAAAGGAATTTTTGGCGAAAACTTATGAAGTTTTCACCGAAAACTTGAAGAGAAATCTGCACAGTATTTAAAGAGGAGTCACGTTCAATTGGAGGGGGATTTTTTAATTTTCAGATTTCACACTTCATCAAAAACCTTTTCTCTCAACTTTTCAAATACTTTCTCCTCATCTCCAATCCACAACCCTAGAGAAAGGTGCAAATCAAAGTAGAGGAGCTTGGATTGAAGCCCACAACCTTGGGAGAGGAGCTTGCAAGAAGAGGATTGCCATGGAGCTGTTGGTGACCATATCTGTTTCTTTCTCTTTTGTTCCCTTGGCCATGTGTGGCTGATTTCCTAGGTTTCCTTGGATTGATAAATGGTTGTGCTAGGATAGAGGTGGATTGTACAAATTTGCCATGATTGATCTTGGATTGTAAGAAGATGATCTCTAGACTTGTTGTTAATTCCAAATTGTGTTATGTGCTTGATTTGGTCTATCATTTGTAATGTAATGCATGTTAGATTACATGGTTTGTAGGTCTAGGGATTGAAGGGAGTGTGTTCTAAGAGATTAGATCATCTCAATTCAACCATAGTTGCATGATTTCTCACTTGTGCATTTTTTGAACACTTGGTGTGCATTAGGTTTTTCATTCAATTGAACTTTGATTAGTCTTTTGATGATTCTCTTAGTGTTAGGACATTGACATGAGAGTGTGGTGTCTAGCCTAGTGGCCATAGAGTCATAGGAGAGGGTTTTGTAGCATGGCATTTCATCAAACACCTTTAATGCATCCTTAGTCACTTAGCTTGAGAGCGAGAGCCTAGGTTGAGTGGTTATAGGATAGGAACTTAGTGCGACGAGAGTGCATTGAGTCTATAGAAGGGATTTGCATGGTCATTTGATTGTAACCTCGATCATGTTTGGCTTGTTTGTGCATTTGTTCCTCTTGAGCATGATGAAGCTATCTTTCCAAGTGAACCTCCTTTATCTTTGTGTTGCACCGCTTTGTTTGTTTGTTTAGTTTACTTATGTTTTCTGTTGTTCCTATTTCAAACCAAAACTCCTTTTAAATGAATAGACCGTCCATGAACCGTGTGAGTATTAGCTTTTGAGAGAGCCCTTGTGGAATACGACCTTGAATGTTGTGAGTTAAATCTTGCACATCAGGGTTTAGCGTCGATAGGTAGCTATAACGTGAGGAATTATAATCCGACTTAGTAAATTAATAGGGATGCATGAATTGGAGGGTTGTAAATGGATTTAATTATATGATTGTTGATTGGTTGAATTGATGTGATTTGGTGCCATATGGTGTTATGTGTATGATGTGATTTTATGATTGATTGACTTGTCTTGACTGTTGGTTGACTAGGTGGCTAGAATGAGAGTTTAATTCTTGTTTGCGCAATTTATATATGAATGGCGGTGATTATTGGAACTATGGAATATTTGTTGCAGGGGGATGGCCCTGCCAATGTTGGGTCGTCCTAACGATGAACAAGAGGGTGGTCCTTGACCTTGCGACATGATCACCCCTTTGCTTTTATTATTACAGGTGGGGTGGTCGGTAAGGCTAGTAGTCCGCTCGTAATAAGTGTGGATTTGTGATGTGGAATTGGGTAAATGGAATTAAAATGATAGAACCGGAAGGAGCCAACGTTAACCCACTTGTGTTTCACCCACCGACGGACTGGTGGTTAGGGCCTACCGACGGACTGGTAGATTAGTCTCCCGACGGGGAGTGGAATTGTGGAATTGTGGATATGTGACGTGTTCCCCATGATGTAGGGGGGAGCACGAGGCTGGCGGGGTAGCAGGGGAACAACTCCTTATGGCGCCTAATTAACTCACCTAGTTAAACGAAATGTGGACCGTTGTGTGTGTGTGTGTGTGTTGTGTTGGATTTATGTGACATTCTAGGCAAATCTCACATTGACAAAGCACGGGGGAGATCCATGGGCTATGTGGAATAGTTCAACCTTAACTGACATGACGCGTTTTGGGGCGTAGTGGTGGGGGCTTGATCTTGAGAGGAGAAGGTCATGAGTTCGAATCCCACCAACGCCCAAAAGCAAATCCGTGAGGGGGGAGGCCCAATGCGGACAATATCTTGTCAGAAAAGGTTGGGATGTTACAAGTGGTATCAAAGCCTCTCCCTGTCCCTCTTGAACGATGGTGGGGCAAACCTCAACGAGGACGTTGAGTCCCTGAGGGGGGTGTATGTGACATCCTAGGGAAATCCCACATCGACAAAGCACGGGGGAGATCCATGGGCTATGTGGAATAGTTCAACCTTAACTAACATGATGCGTTTTAGGGCGTAGTGGTGGGGGGTTGATCTTGAGAAGAGAAGGTCATGAGTTCGAATCCCACCAACGCCCAAAAACAAATCCGTGAGGGGGGGAGGCCCAAAGCGGACAATATATCGTCAGAAAAGGTTGGGATCAGCTTCCTAATGAAACTGAGTGAACCCACTGGGTCTACCTTTGTGCCGAACCTAGCCTAGGAGCGATCCCAACTCCACACACAAACAACACAACGGAATCTGACACTACCATTCCCTTTTTAATCCTACCATGCTACTAGGTGATCACACAAGCACTTACCTCAACCGTTATACACACTTAATACAAATTAAGCAATGTACTCAAGTCATCAATCCTCAGAACAACATCATCATCAGGGTTAGAACATGCACACAGATCAATCTCAAACCACATTACGTTCCATCACAAGTAAGCACTTCCATTCCAACCTCTACCATAAACTTCACACTTCACAGATTCACATTTACCAACAACATCACAACTCATCACAACACATCAACCAACGCACAACACATTTAATTCTAGGTGAGTTAATTAGGCGCCATTGGAGTTTATCCTAACACCACCCCTGCCGGCCAGACGCACCCACTCTTCCAGGAGGGTCCAAGACGCATCCTCTCTATGAGCAGGATCCAGGGCCCAACATACATCGACACATCAACACCAACAACAACAGATCACGCCACTCTTCCAGGAGGCGTGACCGCACCTCACTCTTCCAGGAGAGGTGACAATTAGGGGGCAGTGTAGGCTCCAATCCAGTTCTAACACTTCAATTAACACCAGCAACCAACGCACTTACAACCATCTATCGACATTCATCACAAGTTCATCAACATCATTCGATTACAACCATCAAGATTCACCTCAATTCCCACTACCAACATCAACATCAATCGCATACCTAACATTATCCCACCTTATACCACTTGCACTCATTCACATACATCAACGGTCACACATAGCCTCCTCATAATCCCACACCACACATAACCACACATCACAAGTCATCCAACACCTCCCACGGCACAAACAGTTTAAGGGTAAACGGCTAGCTCACCGGCCACTCCCACCTGCAAGTACAGGGGAAGCCATGTCATAAGTCGTAGGGTTACCCTCATGTACATCCTTCATTGGACGACCCCACATTGGCGGGACCGTCCACCTATTTGTCATATAAAGAGCGACCCCACATTGGAAGGACCACCCTCCTGCAACCACAACTGTCAGCACATGATACAGTACATGTTTATAGAGTTACATCCCAACCCTCCTACACTCGTTACTAAGCCGAATCCATTAATCGTCAATGTTCATCATTTCCCCAACCCACATCACATAGAAATCAGCCAATCATTGTCAATCAATTCACCAAGTAACGGTAACACAATCAATCATCAATCATCACTTATCATCGCAATCACATAGCAAGCAATCACAGAACAATTTCCCCTTTTTACTCTCTTCAATTTCATGCAAACCCTACATTTCTCCAAGTCAAGTTGCAACTCCTCACGCAGACCAATTCTACCTATCGTACGCTAAACCCTCACCTGACAAGAAGACGAGGCTCTAAACACTTCTAGGAACCCGAACCACCAAGCTCCACAACTCCAAAATCGTAGCTCTTCCTCTCCTGACCGACTGCAGCCTACTCCTAAATACCCAGAAACTCAGGGAGCGATCTCTTCATCTCGTCGTAACGAACCCGTAGCAAGAAACAGATCCTCAATCGGAGCTCTACAACTCCCGGAATAAAAGATTGAAGCTAAGGGGATTTTTGGTTCGTCAAAAGGATTTTCGAGGAAAGAGAAAGAAGGGGAAGTTGTGAATTTCCATCAAAAACCCCATTTTTTATAGTCAGACCATGATACACGGCCATGTATCATGATACACGACCGTGTATCATGATACACGACGTGTATCTCTAATACACGACATGTATCTCTAATACACGGCCATCACTACAAGAAAATTACCTCCTAACATCGAAAGTCTAACAGCGGACAAGAATCCACTGTTAGATTATACTGCCTAACAGCGGATATTTAAAAATCCGTTGTTAGCTAACAGCGGACAACTATCCGCTGTTAAAATGAAAATTGGGCAGGCGCCAAAAAATCCCGCCTTGGCGGGAATGTGAAATTTTGGAGGGATACCTAACAGCGGATATTATCCGCTGTTAGCATGTCCGCCGTTAAGGATTGATGGTGTGGCAATCCGTGTGCCCACCCCCAGCCAATCCGTGTGTTTTGTAATTTTATTTACTTATTATATTTTATTTTCCATTTTTTCTGCCTAATTATGTAGGAAACCTAATTGGAGGGGGGAGAAAGAAAAAAAGAGGAGAAGAAGAACAAGGGAGAAGGAAGGAAGGAAGGAGAAAGAGAAAGAAGGGAGAAGGAAGGAGAAGGAGAAGAAGAAGAAGGAAGGAAGAAGAACAGAGAAGCAAGAAGAAGAAGAAGAAGGAAGAAGAAGAAGAAGACGAAGAAGGAAGGAAGGAAAGAAGAAGAACGACGAAGGAAGAAGAAGAAGAAGAATGGCAGAAGGAAAAAGAAGAAGAAGAACAGTAGGAGGAAGAAGAAGAATGGCAGAAGATAAGAAGGAAAAGGAAGAAGAAGAAGATTAATCAAGATCTGGAATAGAGAAAGAAGAAGAAGAAAGAGAAAGGAGAAGGAGAAGAAGAAAGAAGGAAGGAGAAGGAAGAAGAAGACGGAAGCAGAAAGAAGAAGAAGAAGAGGAAGATCGGCAGAAACCTGCTCCGGCGAGCTGGTTTCTGCAATTCTTTTAATCCTGATCGGAACTCTAACAGCGGATAACATCCGCTATTATAATTGTAATCCGCTATTACAGTTAATAGCGGATATAGAGATATCCGCTATTAGGTTTAACAGTGGACGCGTATCCGCTGTTAGATATCCTTATGTTAGTCAACCTAACAGGGGATACGTATCCGCCGTTAGGATTGCTAACAGCGGCCTATCCGCTGTTAGACTAAATAAAAATCTGCTGTTAAACCTCTTTTTTCTTGTAGTGCATGTATCATGATCTGCCAACTTTGACGAATTTTTCACGTACTCTCTTGTAATTTTGACCCGACTCAACTATGAACGTCCTGGACTTTGATGGGGCCTCAAGAACATTGTTTCCAATGTCTAAACCATCCAAACTCGAGTTCCAAACCGTTCGGTTGGGCGGGGATGTTACAAGTCTCCACAACTTCAAAAGATTTCGTCCCCGAAATCACACTCCAACTCGCTCTAGCAACGCAACCACAAATCACAGAAACAAACGCAGCAACACAGGGATCACATTACCTCCTGAAACTTCCTCTTAACGGCTTTAGCAACACACACCTTCCAAGGACCCTACTCTCACACTATTTCGAACTTCTACGTAACAGACACGCACAACCGAACTCTACAACACAACCAACCAAGAGAGCAGAACCAGGAGCACAACCACACACAACTCACTCAAGGGCACAACCACAACACAAGAGTACAACAAAGCACAACTCAAACAAAGCAAGAAACTATCAGCTAACACCTCCAACTGGAACTTCACACTCCTCGAACAATCTACTTAACTCAACCAAATTCTACAAGGGCTCTACTCCTCCAACCAACTTCCCAACCTACTACTACTTCCACTCTCAAACACTCCAATACCCTCTTCACTACTGGAGGACGCAAAACGTTCCAATTGATCAATTTCAGAAATCGACATTGCAATTCAAACACTTTCCTTTCAAACTCAAAACACTTTTCCTTTCAAAACTTCCCACCCATTTCAAAACAGTTTGAAAATCCCTGGAAAGTTGGTCCTGTGCCGATGCTTCATCCCTTCCTCCTATGAGGTTAATTACTCCTCTAAACGAAGAGACGAATCACCAACACAGCAACTCTGATACCATCTGTAACACCCGTCCCAAATCAACCCGGTAAAACCCGTGGTTGAACCGATCACAAGTATTACTGAGTAAAAACCGAGGTAAAACGATGAAACAGAAACATTAAAAGACAAATAAAAACATGAGAGGCCTCCATAAAACGTGAAACGGTAATCCGAATACAACCAACATAAATCCTCCAAATCCAACATAATCCAAAGTACATGAAAACCCCCAAAATCCCATAGTCAACTGAAAAGAAAATAGCAAAGTCAACTCCGTGTGATCCCAGTCTTCACCTCATGGCTTCTGTCCAGAACTTCACGAAATCAACCTCAAGCTCTAACTCCTCAACCACTCTACTAGCCACGAGATCCTGAAAGGGGAAAATGGATCAATTTCCTATTGAAATTGAGTGAACCCACTGGGCCTACCTACACGTTGTCCTGCACTATAGAGCCGTTCCAAACTCCCCACAAGACATCCAACAGTGGAACCAAGACTTAACACCATCCAGCTTTTAACATCCTAAAGCAGTCTAGGTGATCACGTTGGTCAGTTCTCATTCTCAAGCATAACTATAACAACATGATAACAAAAGCAGAACATCACTCCATGAACATATAACACAATCACAACACATTCATCAACCAAAGCACAATCACATTCACAAGTACACAATCATCCACATCCATATTATCGAGGTGAGTTATTAGGTGCCAAGGAGTTATCCACACCACCACCGGCCGGCCAACGCACTTCCCTACCGCATGGGAAGTCCTCACGCTCCCCTACCGCATGGCGAACGTGTTCTCATCATCAACATCATCATCATCATCAACTCCCCTGACACCCATGTCAAGGGGATCCACCCCAATGGATCAGACTTCATCATCACATTTCTAACACCACATTTCACATTACATCCTCACAGCATTCACATATCCACATCACCTCCCAAACCACAATTCCTTCCAATGCTCCAAACCCCTGTCATAACCACAATCACAACAATCACTCAACAAGGTGACCAGCTAGCTCACCGGCCACCCCCACTTGCAAGTACAGGGGAAGCCATGTCGTGAGTCTAGGGGTCACCACCTGTTTATTTAGAGCAACCTCACATTGGCAAGGCCACTCTCCTGCATCCACAACTGACAATTCATAATTCTATAGCACATACAACCATACCCCCAAATCATCCTAGCTCTCATCTCAATGGCATACCATTAGCAATTCATTTCATTTTCCCCCAGCCCCGCATCATGGCGAGCAATCACACCAATCAACAACAGCAATCTACAGCAATCAAGGCAAGCAACCAAGCACATAACACAAGTCAATTTCCCCTTTTACACTCATCATTTCCATACAACCCTAGATTCCATCTAAGTCAAATTCAGAACTCCTCCCACAGTCCATTCTACCTACACAAGGCTAGGACCTCACCTGGAATAGAAGACGAGGCTCTAATCGTCTTCTAGTTCCCCGAAGCTTGAGTTCCCCCAACCTCAAATTCGTAGCCTACACTTCCTCACTGACCGTGACCTACACCGAGACACCAGAAAATGAGTTTATTAATCTCTTCTCCTCATCGGTACAAACTCATAGCAACAAATGGAACTCAATTCCGACCTCTACAGCTCCCGGAATCACCTTCACAAGTTTGCTCGAAAATGGTTCGTCAATGGCTTTTCGGAGAGAGAGAAAGGAATGAGAAGTTATGGATTTCCGTGCAAAATCCTCTTTTATTGTCAGAGCATGATACACGGCGTGTTTCTACAAAGCACGACCGTGTATCATAAACTGGAACTTTCGACGAGAATCGCTGGAATTAGTCCACGGCCGTGTATCACAGATACACGGCATGTATTATAACAATACACGGCGTGTGTTGTTCACAGCCCATCACACTCACTTGTATCCTCAACCCAACTTAAACCCGAACGTCCTAGACCTCAATGGGACCTCGTAAGCACTGAATCCAGCACTCTAGTCAACCCAACTTGAGTTCTAAACCGTTTGGTTGGACGGGGATGTTACAATTACCCTCACAAATTAATTGATTAAATTCGAATTAAAATTCTCAAAGTTTTAACCAACGAGGTTTAACCATGAATTTTTTAAATGCTAACCGGTGACTTGGAACCGGGATCATACAAGTCTCCACAACTTCAAAGGATTTCGTCCCCGAATCACAAACCAGAATTAGGTCGTTATCCAAACTTCATCGTTACAAGAATCTCTCATACTATCGGTTTTCAAAACCCCAAGACTCACTTTCCAAAAGGTGAAAGGTTTATAAATTCCCTTCAAATGAATTCATAAATGAAAATTCTAACTTCTCATTTAAAAACCATATTGATGAAAGTCAAAATTACATTTTGGTTAAAAATATCAAATTGCTTACAAGTCCTTAACATAAATCTTCAGCGAGAACAAACATCAAAGCTCAAAACGATAAAGCATTCAACAAATTGAAATCATAAAATTTCATCACTAATTATCTTAAAAGAGAAAACGCTTGCAACTTCCTTTTAAATCAACGAAGAATTCAAAATACTAGCCTTCCATCGAAAACCAAAATTATTAAAAAATCAAACTTCATCCTCGTTAAAATATTAAATTGCTAAAATGTTTTATAAATCCTCATAACAAGTTACTCAAAGAAAAATAATTCTTGACCTCAATACCAACATACATTGATTGTTCAAAATCATAAAATTTCTCATCTCCGGAAAGTTTAAATCCCAAAATACAGTTTTCCTCTTCAAAGCCTTTTAAAATCTCAACAATGAAAATAAAGTTAAATTTTTTTTAGAGAATTAAAAATTTAACTTAAAACACACATTTAAAATTACAATTAGTTAAAACTCGACCTTCGCTCATTTCAGACCACTTGAAATTTCATTATAGAAAATAATTTTATAACAGAATTCAAATCAAAATTTCCAAAACTTTCGAATTACTTTATTTACTTTTTTCCAAACAACTAAAAACCCCTTCATCTTTCAAGAATTTAGAACCTCACTTTAAATTCCTAATTAAATATTGAGATAGATTCATGTAACTCTGCTTAATTCATCTTCTTGACCACTGTTAAATTACCAATTAAACATCCAACCAAAACCCAGCCACAAGACCGCATCCTAGTTTCCTCTTCCAATTCAGTAGTCTCACTCCACAACTTCAAAGCTTTGCGTACTCCACCGACAGAACGGTCGTTGCCTAAGTTTAGTACTACTGCCTTCTTTCCCTGAACACTAGATTGTTAGTTAACGTCCTAATTAACTACAACCTCTTGTTCTACAGTCCATTCACTTCTCCATACACGACACTCCATTCCAGCTTAAACACCTTCTCAAACTTGCAACATGCCAACTCTTAGCTTTCTTTGTGACTTAGGAGGACCGAGGACCAAAACACTTTCAGTTGACAAATTTCCAAATCGCTTTCTTTCTTAAAACTAACTTATATTTGAAAACCCCAACCCAGTTAAAAGAATTTGAAAGACCCATGGAATGTCAGTACTGCATTGATGTCTTGTCGCTTCCATTAGAGGGTAGCTAATCCTCTAACAGAATGACCAATTCACTTATGCAGCAGAGACAAACCAGGCTCTGATACCCTTGTAACATCCCAATCTTTTCTGACAAGATATTGTCCACTTTGGGCCCAGCCCTCACGAATTTATTTCTGGGTGTTGGTGGGATTCGAACCCATGGCCTCCTCCTCTCAAGATCAAACCCCCACCACTACACCACCAAACTCGTCATGTCAGTTAAGGTTGAATTATTCCACATAGCTCGTGGATCTCCCCCGTGCTTTGTCGATGTGGGATTTGCCTAGGATGTCACATACACCCCCCACTACAAAAAAACAGCTCTTTTGCGTCGGTTGAAACGTAGCAATTTAGCGTCGGTCGGTCAACAACTGACGCTAAATAGTTGACTTCGCGTTTTAGCGTCGGTTATTAGTTGACCGACGCTAAACTTAGCACGTCAACCGACGCTATTAGCCGTTCAGGGTCGATTTTTTGGTCTGACCGGATGGTTTGCTCAGCGTCGGTCAGAAGAAGCAATTTAGCGTCGGTCATCGATCGACGCTAAAACCGCGAACATATAAACCCCCCAACGACAGAAATCAGTATGAAACCCCCCCAAAACTTGAAATTACTTCAACTCCCAAAATCTTGAAATCTCTCGAATTGCCAGCATTCGAGCTAGAGCTTGCTATGACGCTGTTCTCATCACCGTGCTTCCTTGACATTTCCTCCTGTGTTTCGGGGTAAGTTATTTAATTTTTAGATTGTAATTTAAATTTTTTTTATTTTGTAGAGAATTATAATTGTATATGTTCTGATTATTAGGATTGTAGAGAATTAGAATTGTATACTTTGTGATTATTAGAATTGTAGTGAATTGAAATTGTTGTGACTCCTAGAATAGTATTGAATTGTAGATTGTAATTTAAATTTCGTTTAGTTTCTAGATTGTATGTGTCATTAGCATTGTTGTGGATTGAAATAGTTATTATGATTAGCTCTAATTGTACATGTTGTGTGGTTATTTTCTCAGTGCCCGTATCGAGTAGTGCTTTTCTCGTGGTTCTGTCTTCTACCTTTTTGTCACTCACCCCGGTGTAAGGTATGCATTTGTTGTCTTTTTTTTTACACGTAAATTAATTGATTGTAATATGCATGTCTCATAAAAATGATTAAACTTGTATAGTAATATGTATGTCGTCAAGATTAATCTAATTCCTAGTAATATGTATGTTTTCACTATGATCAGTTATAATTTGTTTTTATGGTTTAATGCGAGTAAAAGTATATGATTACTGTGTTATGTGTTTTCTGTATGAATTATGTGGTAGTTATAATTTATATTGAAAATGAGATTAATTAGTAGAATTGTTTGTTATTTTTAATTATTTGTTAGAATATGATTAATATTAGAATTCATTGGTTGAGTTATGGTTTGTTTTTAAGTTAACTAAACTCAGTAACATATTGCTAGCTACTTCATGGTAATTTCGTACAAACACTAGTTACTAGTATATTATTTGCTACAACATGATTCTAAATCAATGTTATAACATCTTAGCATTTTACCTTAGTTAACTTATATATAGATTATGATCTCCAGTACTGAGAATCTATTCCCTACACTAAATCAGGTATCTCCTAATGGATAAATCTTGGATTAACACCCCAAGATTATCACCGGAGTACATGATTGGCTTAGAAAGCTTTCTGAATTTTGCTTTCTCCAACAACAACGATGGAGAGCAAATAGTCTGTCCATGTCCAAAATGTGGATTCAAGAAGTGGTTGTGTAGAGATGATGTGTATGAGCATTTACTACGCAAGCCATTTCCGCCAGGATATACTGTTTGGGATCGACATGGAGAGCGTCTGTATGGATCTTCTTCTAGGACTGCACGTACAATAGTGCATGGAAGTGATCATAATAGATCACTTCGTTCAATGGTTAATGATGCTTTTGGTGTCGTTACTGAGGAGGTCCGCGAGACTACTACTGAAGTACTTGCTAATGAAGATGTTAATGAGGAAGGTCAATTGAATGAAGAAATTCCTATGAGCGAAGATAATGACACTAGCATCCCTGAGCCAATACAAGAGCCGGTTGATGATGACAATGTAAATTTGAGGGATTTACTAAAAGATGGAGAAACAGTACTATACGAAGGATGTAAGAAGTTCTCCAAATTATCTTTCATTCTGAGACTTTATCATATCAAGGGGATGCATAACATCAGCGATAAAGCAATATCAATGATCCTTGAGCTGCTGCATGAAGCTTTCGAGTTTGCCAACATACCGCCAACAGGATATAGTGCAAAGAAAATGATCAAACGGCTTGGGTTGGGATACACGAAAATTCATGCATGTGTGAACGATTGTATGTTGTACTGGGGTAATGACATATATGGGATGAGTTGCAGGATTTGCAAGCAGTCTAGATACAAGGATGGTGGTGTTGATGATGACGTAGTTGATGGAAGCAAAGAGAAGAAACTTAAGGCATTGAAAATATATCGATACTTTCCAATAATTCGAAGGTTGCAATGATTGTTCATGTGCCCTAGAACAACTGAGAGTATGGTGTGGCTACGAAGATTATTACAACGAAGATGGAGTTAAAACTCGGTTCAACCGTGGTTCTCGACTCCATGATCAAGTGAGAGATTAATCCCTTGGCATATCCAAGTTCCCTTCAATTGGACGTCATGTTGGCGGCGAACACCCCTATAAGTTAAATGATATGGAATGGTTACAAGCACACCGACATGTCCTTATAGGGGCTAACGAAGTCAGTCCTTTCCTACAGTAAGTACATATACTAAACTGCACTTATGGTGTGACTGTTATTCTATTTTAATTCTTCTCTATTGAATATGAACTTACTAGGGAGTTCCAAGAAATCACAAAACATCGATTACGAGGAAGATCAGCAGCTGAAGTTGAAAAAGTTGTGCATAGAGACTTTGTGCAATGGTTTAGGAGTCGTGTAAGTATACTATGAGTTTCATTAACCTTTGCATGACGACAACTTCCAATCATCTATTGTGATACAGTATTATTTTTATTGTCATTTCACATATACTAGATGATACCGAAGTAGTACATTCGAATAATCTAAGATTGTTGGCACGAGGACCTTCTCGACAAGCTTATCAGTATACTGGTTACGACGTGAATGGTTATCGTTTCCGTACAGTTAGTCTTGATAAGGGTCTCAGTACTCAGAATAGTGGTGTGTACGGCAGCTATGAAACTCATAGTTATTCTAGCTCAGTGGACAATCGACCTCACACAAGCAAACTCGCGTACTATGGAAAGTTAGAAGACATACTTGAGCTGAATTATTATGGAGATTTCCGTGTGGTATTATTCAAGTGTAAATGGGCTAACACTCACAATCCAAGGTATGTAAAGAAAGATAGGTTGGGGTTCACACAACTTAATTTCTCACACTTGCTCTACACGGGAAGTCGCTTAGATGACGAGCCATTTATTGAAGCAAAGGTGGCCCGAATGGTCTACTATGTGGAAGATAAGGTGGATAAGGGCTGATGTATTCCTGTACATATCAAACCCAGAGATGTCTATGACATGGGTGATGAGGAAGGCAACTTAGTGCATGAGAGTGAGATGATTATGAATCCAGACTTGACTGATTTTGATAATTCCACTGATCTACCCCTAGCCAGGCCTGGAATTGCAGAGTTCGATGATTAACTAGTGTTTGGTAAAATTATTTTGTGCTAAGTGTTATTGTTCTATATTCAATACTCGAACTATTATTTCATAAATATTTGGATTTGGATTTGCAGATATGCCTCCTCGTTCAGGTCCTTGGTTGGTAGAGCTCATCGATCCAGCAGGAGTTAGGACTCAGGAGCCTGTGGCTAGTAGCCAGATTTTGAGCCTTCGTGATGGCAAGAAGGTCATCATGCCTTGGGGGCCTCTAGGGCCTACGGCTTCGGGCCCCACCGCTCTGTTGGGCCAGTTCACGGGTCTGCTGGGTAATGACCAGAACCTCATCCCACTACAGTATGAGGAGTGGCCCAACGTGACGGAGGGAGAGAAGAATGATTTGAAGGCTACTGTTTTTGTAAGTATTCAAATATGAAATTCATTCTTGTGTTATGTAAATTTAATAATAATTACTAATTTGCAATCATTGAATTTGATGCAGCGTTGTATCGTGATTGAGCCACCAGAGTTGACAGACGCTGCGACTAAGTACATCATGGAGGATATTGGCAGGAAGTGGAAGGACTGCAAAACCCGCCTTTGGAGAAATTATGTGGTTAACACATACAAGAATAAATTGAAGAAGGAAGCTGAAGAAGCGGGCCAGGACTTCGACTGGGATGAGTTTGTGGATATCCCTAGGGCGTGGGCAATAGAACACAAGCCGGGCAGGATCTCTCCGCCTATGTGGGCACAGTTTGTGGATATCAGGCTGAGACCCGATAATGTGGTAAGTCATTTACAAATTAAGCCTTATGTGAATATATTATATCAACGTACATCATTGAAATGAATAACATTTTGTAGGCGAGATCTCGCAAGAATTCAGTCGCCCGGAGGACTTACACCTCACCCCACACTGGAGGGTCAAAGAAGTTGCGAGTTAGAGGACTGGAGTTGGTAATAATCCAGTTCAACTTTCCAATAATTTTTTGTGTATTAGTACGTGTTAGAAAGTGTATTCATATTGTTTAGTTCGTACACTTGTAAGCAGCTGAAAGGGGAGGAAATGCGCCCAGTAGAGGTGAGTTGTATGCTATCACTCACACAAAGAAGGAACAGACTTACACTGATCCTAATGTGGTAAGTACTTGATCACCTATTCCAATCTAACAAAATAATCTCCAATAGTGTCTATTTAATTAACTTTGGTTTGTGAAACCCATTTGTGTCATCACTGTGCAGCCTCGGATTCTGGAGCTGATGCAGGATCCCACAGTCCCGACATATCCTTCTGCGAACGATGCACTCGGACTTGTCTATCCGAAGGAGCACAGTGGTAGAGTTCGCGGTATGGGAACTGGCGTGACCCCCTCCTAGGTAATGTAATGTAGTATATGATATATGTAAATTTAAAATAGTCAAATTCTAATTATTTGTTGTCTTTGTCTATTCAGGTTAATATGAGTAGGAGACGTGGTGAAGTAGCCGGTGGATCGAGCAAGGGTAGTAGTTCAGCTACTACCACTCACATCTTCGGCCATTGTCCCGCCGATGATCGAGTGAGGGCGTTGGAGGCAGAGGTCCAACGCTTGAGCCATCTGGAGGAGGAGGTTCAGCGGCTCAGCCAGTTGGTGGGTTCATCTTCTAAGGGAAAAGGGAGTATGCCCCCCTCAGACATGGACTCGTACGATGACGAGGAGGATGATGAGTAGATAGCATGTGTTTTTAGATGTTTTAGGGGGATGTTTAAGGTGCATGTGTTAGAACAATGTTTTGAGTACAATGTTTTAGGACGATGTTTTCGACATTTATATACAGTATGTTTAGTGATTGGAAAAGCGAATTGTGAAAATGGAATTGTGAAAATGGAATTGATGTATGCAGGGTAATTTATGCAGGTATTGGCACTAGAAGAGTATGAGAAAACGAAAAAAGCAAGCAGAATTCTGCCCACTGGAACCTATAATAGCGTCGGTTGGACCTGTAATAGCGTCGGTCACAACCGACGCTAAATTATAATATAGGTCAACGCGTGGTTGATCAGACACACGCGGTTTAGCGTCGGTTTGCCAATTTAGCGTCGGTCAAACGTATGACCGACGCTATGTTCTAACCACTGAGTCGGTTGGTGGTTCGACCGGAACACTATAGCGTCGGTTGACACGCGTTTTAGCGTCGGTTGACCAAATGACCGACGCTAAAATTTAGCGTCACCAGATCTGGCGTCGTTTTAGCCGACCGACGCTATTTATTTTGGCGTCGGTCATGACCGATGCTAAAACGTGTGTATGACCGACGCCAAACAGCTTTTTTTTGTAGTGCCCCTCAGGGACTCAACGTCTTCGTTGAGGTTTGCCCCACCATCGTTGAAGAGGGACGGGGAGAGGCTCTGATACCATTTGTAACACCCGACCCGAACCAACCCGGTGAAACCCGTGGTTGAACTAGTTTCGGTTATTACTAACTGGAAATCAACGAGAAAAGCAATTTAAACCAGCTTTAAATGAAAGTAAAAAATGAGAGGCCTCCATAAAACCATGAAAACGAAACCTGTTTACAATCTGAAATCCAACATTAAACCCTTAAAATCCATCATAAACCCAGAGTACATAAATCCAAAGAAAACCCCCCAAATAGTCTAGGTCAACTGAAAGAAAGAAATGAGTCAACTTCGAGTGAGCTCCAGTCTTCACCTTATAGCTTCAGTCCTGCACTTCTCGAAATCCACTCTCACTTCTGAACACCGACACCACTCTCACTAGCCACGAGGTCCTGAAAGGGAGAAAGAGATCAATTTCCTATTAAAATTGAGTGAACCCACCGGGCCTACCTACACGTTGGCCTATTCTATGGAGCGGTACCAACTCCGCACAAGACATCCAACAATGGAACCAAACCAATCCCTTCATATTTGAATTCCTAAAGCAGTCTAGGTGATCACGTGGTCAGTTCTTGTTCTCAAACACATTTCATAGCAATGGAAATAACACAGATCAGATACATCAATCCACGACATACACAACATCATCACATCGCATCAATCTACCACGACACTACCACAACCACAAGCACACAAGCATACACATACATATTATCTAGGTGAGTTATTAGGCGCCAATGAGTTGTCCACACCACCACCGCCGGCCATCTCATCAACCAGACGCATCCACTAGGGATCCTTCCACGAAGGAGAACAACATCCGACGCATCCTCAAGGGATCCTTCCACTATGGAGAACGACAACCATCCTTGGTATCCAACCAAGGGATTCACCTCAGTGAATCAGACTCAATCCATCGGTATTTCGAGTGGGGTAGTGTGGGCTCCTTCAGGTTCTACTTTCACATACAAGTTCCAACATCATATCTCCAACACATCACATCTCACTCACAACCCAATACACAATTCACATCATCCACATCCCATCCACAGAACACAATACACAGCACATCCCATCCATTATGTGCTCCTGTCATATCACAAACTCAATCAATCAAAGGTAACCAGCTAGCTCACCGGGGAGGCCATGTCATGAGTCTAGGGGTCACCCACCTGTTCCTCATACTCAGAGCGACCCCACATTGGCATGGCCACTCTCCTGCATCCACAATTAACAATTCATAACATCATAGCACATGCACCCATTTCCCAATCATCCTAATTCTCATTTCTAAGTCAATCCATTTGTCAATTCATTTCAATCAACACCCTAACCCACATCACAACAAACAACAACATCAATCAACCACGACAATCATCAACAGCAATCAAGCACATTCACAGTACAGTTTACCCCCCTTTTACACTCATCATTTTCATGCATCACCTGGGTTTAATCTAAGTCCAAATTGAAACTCCTCACATTGTCTGAACTACCTATACAACGCTAAGACCTCACCTGGAATAGAAGACGAGGCTCTAATCGTCTTCTACTTCCTCAGAAACTCGGTTTCCCAACTACCAAACTCGTAGCTTAACCCTCCATACTTATCACTACCTACACCCAGAAATCCGAAATTGAAGTTAGCGATCTCTTCTCCTTGTCGTTACGAACTCATAGCAACAAACGAAACTCGATTCCGACCTCTATAGCTCCCGGAATCACCCTCAAAGATTGCTTGAAGTTGGTTCGTCAATGGCTTTCGGGGAGAGAGAAAGGGAGTGAGAAGTTATGAATTTTCGTGCAGAATTCGTTCTTTTATGTCAGGTCACGATACACGGCGTGTATCATGATACACATCCCAACCTTTTCTAACAAGATATTGTCTGCTTTGGGCCCAGCCCTCACGGATTTATTTTTGGGTGTTGGTGGGATTCGAACCCATGACCTCCTCCTCTCAAGATCAAGCTCCCACCACTACGCCCCAAAACGCGTCATGTCAGTTAAGGTTGAACTATTCCACATAGCTCATGGATCTCCCCCATGTTTTGTCGATGTGGGATTTGCCTAGGATGTCACATACACCCCCCCTCTCAGGGACTCAACGTCCTCGTTGAGGTTTGCCCCACCATCGTTCAAGAGGGACGAGGAGAGGCTCTAATACCACTGTAACACCCATACCGAATCGACCCGGGTAAACCCGTGGCCGAACTATTTATGAGCATCACTAGTGATAAATGAAGCAAAAAAAAAACAAAATAAACCAGAAGATATAAAACCGATAACTTAAGACGAAAGGCGGGATCCAACTTAAATACATTTCAAATCACAATCAACCAAAACTCATAATCGACATCAACATTAAATGCTTTTCAAAACCCCAAAGCTGTCAACTAAAATAAAAATACATAAATAACATCCTCATCCTCGGTCACCATCCTTCAGTCTTCAAGCTCAACTCCATTACCATCAACTGCTGCTCCAAAATAACCTCCTACTTCTAAATGAAAAGAGAGACTAAGAGGGGATCAGCTTCCTAATGAAATTGAGTAAACCCACTAGGCTTAACTATGCGCCGAACTACCTATGGAGCATCCCAGACTCCCACATTGAAATACAGCCATGGGACCCATACTTACATTTCATTTTTACATCCTAATAAGATAGTTCTAGGTGATCAGTCAAGTTTCCCTCTACCCCTAGTCCCATCATGCATCACCCCAACAATGTCATCCAACAATCATAAACAATCCAACGCAAAGCTAGAATTTATAAGTTGAAAAATGTACAAGAATCAACATCCATATGATCCAGCAACACATCACATATCAATTCACAATCACATCCAGCACAACAACATACACACACAACAATTTACATTTCATTTTACTAGGTGAGTTAATTAGGCGCCATAAGGAGTTGTTCCCCCGCTACCCCGCCGACCATCACATCCAGACGCATCCTCAACGGATCCTTCCCCGAAGGAGTATTCATTCCGACGCATCCTCAAGAGGATTCTTCCACGAAGGAGAAAATCAACCAACCTTGGCAACCCAACCAAGGGATTCACCCCAGTGAACCGGACTCAATCACAACTAGTATTTCGGGTGGGGTAACGTTGGCTCCTTCCAATTCTATCATTTTAATTCCAATACACAATTACAGCAGTTACAACACACTCACAAGACAATTCCAATAACCAATCCCACTTTTTTACTTCACAAATCCTCATCACAAATCCACATCACAAATCCACACTGATCACAAATCCACACTTATCACGGGCAGACTACTAGCCTTACCGACCACCCCACCTATAATAGTAAAAACAGGGGGTGATCATGTCGCAAGGTCTAGGGCCACCCTTCTGTTCATCGTTCATAGGACGACCCCACTTTAGCGGTGCCATCCTCCTGCAACCAACATTCCATTATTTCAATAGTATATATATGGTGAACACTCCGGTGCACCCACTAAAAGTGGGTGTACCAGGTACACCCACTAACGTTTTGATAGATAAACATGTTTTTAATATCTTGTTTTTTCGAGTATAAGAATCTACATGTTGTTAAAGGATATATAGGATGACTTGAACAAAAAACTAATTTGGTAGAGATGATAATCTATCATATTGAGAAAAAATGCAGCTGTAGAAAGAAACCTGAAGAACATTAGGTATAATCTTATACTATGATGACTAAAAATTGTTTTTTTTATAAAGACTAAAAATTGTAACTAAGCTCAATTTAGACTTATTAAGATTAAGTCTATTGATATAAATGATTAGTTCAATGAAAATACCACTCTAGATAGCACAAACGTCAGTGGGTGTACCCGGTGCACCCACTTTTAGTGGGTGCACCGAAGCGTTTACCGTATATATATATATATATATATATATATATATATATGGGTAACACTTCGGTACCCTGGGGTATCGATACCCTATCACACTAAAATATTGTCATATTAGTGTTTGAACTTCGGAGTTTGAGGGATTTGATATAGTATTGAGGGGCTAGGATATAGTGTTAGGAGTTTCGAGTTTATTTTTTGGGTTTATGATCTTTTAATTTGGACTTATCGTCAAATGTTGGAGTTTGGAATACGATTTAGAGTTTTGAGTCTATAATATAGTGTTTGAAGTAGCGATAAAGAAACCCTAAGGTTTAGTGTTTAGGGGGTTAGGATTATGAAGTAGCGCTCAGGGTTTGTTGCAATAGGTTTAAGACTCATTATTTGAGTTTTAAAGTATAGAAATGTGAATTTTTATGCTAGCTAGGGTACCGATACCCACAGGTACCGAAGTGTTCACCATATATATATATATATATGGGTAACACTTCGGTACCCTGGGGTATCGGTACCCTATCACACTAAATAACTGCCATATTGGTGTTTTAACTTTGGAGTTTGAGGGATTTGGTATAGTATTGAGGGGTTAGGATACAGTGTTAGGAGTTTCGAGTTTATTTTTTGGGTTTATGATCTTTTAATTTGGACTTACCGTCAAATGTTAGAGTTTGGAATACGATTTAGAGTTTTGAGTCTATAATGTAGTGTTTGAAGGTTAAGATTTAGTATTTAGGGAGTTAGCATTATTAAGTAGCGCTCAGGGTTTATTGCAATAGGTTTAAGACTCATTATTTGAGTTTTAAAGTATAGAAATGTGAATTTTTATGGCAAACACTCCGGTGCACCGAGTGCACCATCTTGTGTGTCGCGATCTCATCCGTCCGTTCAATCAAGGGATCTCAAGCCTTTGAATTAAATAAGATTAAAATAATTAGTTTTTATTATTATTCTATTCCTCTTAAACGAAATTACTACATAATACCTGATGTTCGGTAAAATTACAACAAAATCATTTAAGTTTGTTAACCTACAAATCTTTGCCCATGTTAACTGTTACTTTAATTCCATCATCTTCAACCTCCATCTCCTGAGCTGAAATCTCCTCAGCAACACTTACAAAAAAATTACATATCAATCATCAAGTCACAATCAAGCTAGGCTATAGCATCTTCTAATCTTTAATGTTTTGTCTCACAACTTAAAGATTATATCCTCTGTTCAAATTGCCGGCTGCTAAAGTGTTAATACTTAATCGTCATTTATGAATCAAAATTAAAAATTAATTATAAAGCCGACAATCATCCTATAACTTCCTCTGCAACTCCTCACTCATCTTACTCCCACCATGGATGCTTCAAACCCAAACGTTGCGTAACAGGAATGGTGGGACTGAGCTTAGCCGAAGCTCTCAACAACACATCAACCCCCCGGCGGTCCTTGGACGGTGTACGGTGTCACCTGCCGTCAGTTACCACCTAATTGGTTCCCTGCTCCTCTGCTCCACAAATTCATCTCCCTCGACGCTGTGGGTCGCGAAGATACTCTCCAGAAACTCACCCCTGTAGCTGACGAAGTCACCCACGTATTCTGGGTCGCTTTCCAGCTTCGTGACACTACAACAAAACGGAGTATTAGTGGCGGTTATTTTCCACAATTGTGGAGGTTATAACTGCCACAGTTGTATTAACTGTGGCGGTTGCACAACCGCCACAATTGTGGAGAAAAACCGCCACAAAAGTGTCCGACACAAACGAACAAAAGTGGCGGTCAGGAACTGCCACAAATATATTACACTAGCGGTTGTATTGTGGCGGTTATAACCGCCACAATTGTTTTTAAATTACTGGCGGTTATAACCGCCACCATTGTCATTATATTTTTGGTGGTTTTAACCGCCACATATCATATTATTTGGCGGTTCTGGGCAGCTGAAGCACAATCAGTTTGGCGGTTCTGGCCAACAATATTGGGGGTTATAACCGCCAATGTTGCTATAATTTTGCAGTTTTTTTGCTGCAAATTCAGCTCACCAATTCGTCCATTAAATGGCACCTGCAAGTCACATCAGCTCAAATAAACACTACTAACACCACATAATTCAAGTACCAAATCACCATTTAATTAATATCATCATCATCATCCAAATGTACCATTACATAATTTAACTATGATCATCATCATCCGAAGCTCAAATGAACACACTAGAATGCAAGTACCATATAACATACTAGACAATATAGTGAGATACAAGTAACATATCACCTCCTAACTATCATCATCCGAAGTTGAATTGTCATAGTAGGGGATCAATTCATCATCATCATCATCATTACCGTGACCAACGTTTTCGCCCTCCTCACCTACAATGTCATCGTCCTCCTCCTCCTCATCATCATCATCGTCACTTCCAAGCTCCTCATCATCATCATTACTCGCAACATTTTTACCTTTACCGTCAACTGTAGAGCTACCTCCATGCCTATCCAAGGGTGTGACTATGTAATCATCGGGATTGTCATAATCACCCGATCCAGTATCATCTCCACTCACCTGCAGAAAGTAAAATAGTATCATAAAAACTTAATAATATCAAGTTATCTCGACTAACTAAGATACTTACATATAAAATCAAGTTATCAAGATTACCTTTCTCATTTTCTCAGTGATGAAGAACCTTTCTTCTTACCCTTCAATTTAGCCAAGAACCTCTTGAATTTTCCTTCCATTTTCTTCCCGATATTCTCCTTCGCTTCCTTGACTTTACGATCGATTTCAGCTAGCATCCTCTCCGCGTACGCTCGATCCATCTCCTCTCTCACACGAGCAATCGTAGAGGCATCAACAGTATGTTGAGTTGGAGCCATTGATTGTGCAGAAGAACCAGAAGCAGCTTCAAACTACAAAATGGATTTCATCAATAATGTAATCACTATATTACCTAATAATGCATATATTAGATGAGATTCTTACCACTCGTGGGTAATAGCCAAAAGTCTTCCCACGTACTCTTCCAGAGTGCTCTCCTCCATATGCAGCATCTAATGCTATGTGCGCCAAATCCAAAGAGTCACCAGGTCCATGCTGCTTAGGAACTTCTGGCTGGTCCTCATAATGTTGAATCAATCGCTACGAAAGCAAGAAGAACACTTAAAACCAACCACTTTAGTAGCAATCTAAATACTTCATAAAGATAAGTACCGCTAACTCTGCAACATCAGAGGAGAATGTTCCATCTGCTAATCTGTGTGCATGCAGCCAAATGAAACCTCTGGATGGCGTATACCCAAGCTCAGCCGTCAATTGTGCTTGCATTGTATTATATGGTCTAGCCCCTCCCCTGTTTTTTCTAACTTGCTTTACTTTATTGGTTTTATTTTTCGCCACAATTTCCTTTCAATTCAAAACAAATATGTTGTTAATTCCAACTAACAAACATGCAACAAGATGGATAGGAATTCACTTACTCTTCTCCGGGCTTCTCCGCGTATGGATAGGAATTCACACCAATCAAGGTTGCTAGCTCCTCTTGGGCCTAACGATGAGAGCAAACTCCTATCAACACGCCCATCCGCGCCTGTTGCTCTCTCGACCGCTTCATTGTATGCCGCATTTCTTTTTCTTGACCAAGCTCTACCCATTTGTTTCATGATGTAACTCTTAAGAGGCAATAAATCATGGGGCATGATAGCAAACTTTGGCTGATTACATTCAAACAAGAGGTTAGTAACAATACACATATACCATCAACTACAACAACAAATTATGAAAATTATTACCTCAAACATATTTCTCCATACAAGAGCTTTATATGGCTTCAACCCGTTATCTCTCCACTCACCGAATCTAAGTGGCAGTGCAGTGAAGTCTCCAGCAATAATACCAATGTACCGTATGAGAAACTCATATGTATGGCCTCCCTCTGGAAGTACTCCATCAAGTAATCGCACCACTACTCTCAAGTTTGGCCCCAACGTTGCTTCTGCCTCTTTCACCTTCAAACCCATAACTCTCAAGTTCCCACTAGCATCTGAAATTTTTGAATGTACATAGGTTGAAGAACACAACTCTTAACATTTTAACATTACAAGTAAAATAGAAGAAACTTACCTACAACCTCACAGTTCCATTTCCCAGGTTCCTTGTCGGGAAGACTACCACCAGTACTACCACGACCACGTCCGCCACCACGACCACGACCACGACCATCACCGCCACCACCGACACTGTCACCACCAGCAACTAGCTCATTCATATCCATACTCCACAAAATCTAAACAAAACATAAGGATAAACTATTAATTTCAATCTACTCATCGGACTCTCGTAACTCTGCCATAAGATTCTCCCTAGCCAATGTCTCATACACAAAATTAGGAATATGCATTTTTTAAAAAAGTATACTACATAATTTTTAATGTTTAACTGATTACATGGTAATGATCATATTATACTCAATATTACATTTAGTATTGTACTAATAATTTAAAGAATCACTAACTTGGAATGTTCGGTCAAAAGGTCGGATTCAGCCGAAGGCCTTCCTCAATCAAAGTCAACCCAACCTGCAACACAGTAGTATAAACAAAGTAGGTCAAAATATGGATCCAATAACTCCCGAGTAAGGATAGGAATTGATGTATCATCCAGTTGTTAGAAGCTGAATAAAATTATAATTAATTAGTTTGAAGATAGTAGATTCAACTAAGTTATAAGGTATTAGCTCATTGCATTAAGCTTAATTATAGTTGACCATATCATTAAACTTAATTATAGTTGACCATATATGAATTCGTATAAAACTAGGCATATGGTTTTTTTTATGAATAAGCCGAATTTCATTCATCAAAAGAACGAAGAGGGAAGAACATTCAAAACTAAAAACCAAGAAACAAATTAACTTGTAGAACATGAAGATGGAAGAACATTCAAAATTAAAAACCAAGAAACAAATTAACTTAAAAGTTATATATATTTGTTACTTATTATCTAGTCATACAAACAAGATAATCAAATTTGGACTTATGAATTCAAACATCAAACTTTATAGTACTAATAATTTAAAGAATTACTAACTTGGAATGTTCGGTCCAAAATTCAGATTCAGCCGAAAGCCTTCCTCATTCAAAGTCAACCTTACATGCCACACAATCATACAACGAATAATTTAGACATCCAAATCACATCCAAGTCAGATAAACAAATCCCACTTGTCAAGATTACAAAATCATAAAACCGATATACACAAAGTTCATTCAATTCATCACACAAGCATTATTTAGCCATAGATATTCGGAACAAGCATGAAAACATATCTATAGTCATCAGAAGATCAATCTCGAAGCAACAAATCATCAAAATTCGTCCATATACAAAAATCCCCAATTTCGAGCAATATCGGTATGAAAAGTTTATGTAAATGCACAATTGGAGTGACAAACGATATCGAAACGATCCCCAATTCAAAGTATAGAGTCAATATATCACCAATTTCATGAATATCATGTCAATTTCTCAAAATCAGAAACTTGAAAAAATTAGGGTTTTGGTTCAAGAACACCAAACCCGAATTTCTGAACCTACAACTCAATTTTTCACGCAATAGAGCACTGGAATAATGTTGTAAGAGGTAGGGAGAATGGAGATTATTAGCTGGAGATTAATATCGTCGAGCTAGGGAGATGGCCGCCGCGTCGGAGAAGAAGCGTCGTGTGAGAAGAGACAGCCGCCGCGTCGGAGATGGCCGCCGCGTCGGAGATGAAGTCGCGCCGCGAGAGAGAGACGGCCGTCGGCGAGAGAGAGAGAGAGGGCCGCCGGCGTTTGGTTCTGAAATTCGAGAGACAGTCGAGAGAGAGAGTTGTGCAATTGGTTCTGAAATCGCGTGAAAGAGGAAAGGGGGTTTAAATATCAAAGATAGTGGCGGTTGTGTATTGGCGGTTAAAACCGCCACAATATGTTCAACACATTGTGGCGGTTTTAACCGCCAATAAACAACCGCCACTATCATTAAATAATAGTGGCGGTTGTACAACCGCCACTGTTGTATCTGCCACTTAATGCTTTTTTTCTTGTAGTGTGAGATCAAAGAGGTCAACACATCGAGCTCAATTCCACGATGCTTTGTAATGTCCTCGACGCCGTGAAGTCCTCCGGCAGAAGTTGCAGGCCCGGACATTTCACTTTTCTGTTGCAGGCCCGACATTTCACTTTTCTGTTCAGAGACATTTTCAATTTGGTGGGTTGCCTTCTAGAGCCTGCGACGGTGAGTTTAGTTTATGCTCATCTCTTTCTGTCTCTCTGTAACTTATTATTTGTTTGTGTTGGAGAAAAATAGAGAAGGGAAGTTCTGGCGGCCACCCAGATGTATTCATGGATATCGATTTGGTTAACAGTTGGGTGGGTGGTCACTAGTTAACTCTCGGGATGTGCACTCACTCTCCTCTTCGTCATTTAACCTATATCATCATTCATCACCATCATCTATATATGTCTCATTAATTTACGCATAAATGGTTCAATTGTTAGCTTACGTATCAGTTAGTCAGCTCCGTCAAGTCCTCCGATGGAGGTTGACAAGGAGTCCAAGTGTTGCTGAGGAGATTTCAGCTCAGGAGATGGAGGTTGAAGATGATGGAATTAAAGTTACAGTTAACTTGGGCAAAGATTTGTAGGTTAACAAACTTAAATGATTTTGTTGTAATTTTACCTAACATCAGGTATTATGTTGTAATTTTGTTTAAGAGGAATATAATAATAGTAAAATTAATGAATTAAATCATATTTAATTTAAAGCTTTGAGATCCGTTGATTGAACGGACGGATGAGATCGCGACACGCAAGCGAGTGCACTCGGTGCACCCACCTAGTTGGGTGCACCAGAGTGTTCACCATATATGTATATATATATATTGTGCATTTAGGAATTAAAACCCTCATTCTAGCCACCTACTCAACCATACAGTCAAACAAGTCAACCAAACATTCAAACAGTCAACTCAAGCATCGGATATAACAATCAATCAAACATCATAAATTAACCATTTCAACTCTCCAATTCATGCATCCATATTAATTACTAAGTCAAATTTCAATTCCTCACGTCTCTACCTATCGACGCTAAGCCCTCACCTTAGCCTAATAGAAGACTCTGAATTTTGTCCTAGGACGTCCGTCTCGTCGTCCTGATTCCACCGGTTCTGACGGTGCGTTGTTTGGACTTCAAACTAGCAAGGTGCAGCTGAAATACTGATCTGCCACACCAAGAACTTTCTGATGCTTAAACTGTAATTTTCCACAGCAGCAGTCTCTTAACTTCTCCGGTTATGCTTTTTGGTCCAGGAATTCAGGAAGTTAACAAAGGCTTCCCAAGGCCTCATCTGGAACAGTTAACACAGTTAAGGGCCATTTCAGAAATTTTCACCAAACTACCAAACACACCCCAAACCCACAATAAAGACACACTGATAACTTAACTTCATAGAACTTCTGTTTGGTCATCCAACTTCTGAAAACTGTCAATCTGCTCCTTCTTCTCCTCCGATGTACTTAGACGTCGCTGGCGAGTCTCTCATTTTCCTGGAGCTCGCGTTTCCCGGCCATCGCGACTCCTTCCTCTACTTTGGCAAGTCTCGAAGGCCTCTTCCCCGTTCAAACTATCGTCAGAGCCTTTCTCCTCTAAGAACCGGCACCGCCATCACTCATCCTCGACTTCCGTGCTTACTCCCCTTCTCTCTAATTTCGTGCCCAGCTCCCCCCTAACCTAAACTCAACCTTTCTTTTAAAACCCCCTAGCCGAAGCCCTTCTGTCCCCCTTCTTTAATTGTTGAACGGGTTTAAGCCCTTCCCTTTCTCCCATTCTCTAACTCGAATGGGCCGGTAGCCCAAGTTCCACTTCTTCTCTTTTGCTGAACGGCCCGCTACTGCTTAAATAAATAGGTGGCTGGGCCAACTCATGGGTCGGATTAATGGATCTGACCAATTGATTCGGCCCACCGATTTTTAACTCGAACACAATCAATTTAACCTGGAAATGATTTTATTACGTAAACCGGAATAAATTACCCTCGCAAATTAATTGATTAAATTCAAATTCAAAGTCTCAAAGTTTTAACCAACGAGGTTTAACCAAGAATTTTAAATGCTAATCGGTGACTCTGAACCGGGATGTTACAGAATTGTTCGTGGTGTTATTCAAGTGTAAATGGGCTAATACGAGCAATCCTAGATATGTGAAGAAAGATGGATTGGGGTTCACCTAGATTAATATCTTACATTTGCTATATATTGGAACTCGTTTAGACGATGAACCATATATTGAAGCGAAAGATGCTCCAATGGTGTACTATGTCCAAGATAAAGTGGACAAAGGATGGTGCATTCCCGTACATATCAAACCCAGAGATGTCTGTGACATGGGTGATGAGGAAGGAAGCAATGTACATGAGTGTGAGATGTTTGGAAATCAAAAGTTGTCGGGTTTTGATAATTCCAGTATTCTACCCCTAGTTGGGCCCGGAATAATCGTAGAGTTTGATTAGGGTTTGGTAATATATTCATTTCACTTAGTTTACTAAAATTCAATCTATTTGGTACATTTTACACATCTAATCCAATTAACTGTTTGTCTATTATACAGACATGTCTCCTTCAGGAAAGTATGAGGTGGAGCTCATCGATGCACGTGGAGTGAAGACTACGACCTACGTTCCTAGTAATCAGATGATGAGTCTTTGCCATGGGAAGAAGGTTGTCATTCCTTGGGGTGTTACAGGATCCTTAGGTATTGGTCCAACTAAAATCATCGGACAATTCAATGGTCAGCTCGCTAGAGACACCAACCTTCTCCTGATCACATAAGTCGGGTGGCCGAATGTGTCTGATGGTGAGAATTAAGCAGTGATCACCGATGTCTGGGTTTGTATAATAAACACTACTACTTTCAAACGACTTAGGTTATATAAATACTAATGTTTATAAAATTCTATGTTGCAGAAAAGTATTGTCATTGAACCCGCGGGGACATCTGATAGAGCTCTTTCCTATATCATGAGTGATATAGGAAAAAAGTGGAGGGATTACAAAACGAAAATGTGGGCCAATCAAGTGATGACGCTGTACAAAAAGTTTTTTAGCAGCTGAAGGAGAAAAGAACAACCATGATTTTGACGAGAAAGAGTTCGTGGTGTCGCCGAGAGCGTGGGCACTAGAGAGGAGACCTCCACATGATCTTGCCCCTATGTGGACGCAGTATGTGGACTTGAGGATGAGAGAAAATATGGTGGTATGTAACGGAATATATGAATTCTTTTCGTTGAAGTAAATTTAGTTAGTGATACGCATGGTGTTACTGAAAAAATCTTAATTTCTAGGAGCTGTCTCGGCTTAACTCTTTTAGGAGGGCGGATTACAAATCACCCCACACTGGAGGGTTAAAGAGGTTGAGAGTGAGAGGATCAGAATTGGTAAGAGTTCATCCTAAAATCACCTTGTTTAGTTAAATTATTTGAAAAGAAATTAATATTGTTTAGTCTATGCACATGTAGGAAGCAGAAACGGGAAAGAGACCCACGAGAGGTGAGTTGTTGATGACACTCGATTTGACGTGATTATCAGCCTCATTTAAGCGACATTTCCTTGCTTAAGACATGGGTTTTAGGGTAGAATAACGAATATTCAATCAATTGCCCTATCTCGTGCCATTTGTGTTACTTTGGCCCGTTTCGGGTCTATTTGATGGTTTTCTAGTGTTTTTATATTAGCACAGGTTTTTGCCGTCAAATAAAGTAGCCAAAGATGTGTCTAAGGCATTGGAACCTCGAGGAATCACACCGGAATCGATCCAAGGAGCCAACCAAAACAAACAAACTCCTGCCCCGGTTTACAAAGGAGTTTTCGCCAAAAATCCCTTAGTATTTTCGACGAAAATGCAAGAACAAAATCACTGATGTCAACTGAAGAAAGTTTTCGGCGAAAACCCTAAGTTTTCGCCGAGAACAATTGATCCAAAAATCACAGGAGAAAAGCAGCCGGCGGACCATCCATTTACAAAGGGATTTTCGCCGAAAATCCTTCAATATTTTCGGCGAAAATATTAGGCTAAATCGGCGGGTATTAGGGTTAAGTATTTATACTTAACCGGGGGCCCAAAATCAATACCTTGGATAATACACTTTTCATAATCAGAATTTCGAGGATTCTCTCAAGAGTTTTGAAGGAGAGTTTAGAGTTCGAAGAGCCGGAAAGAGATTGTGACGCCATCCCTTCACCTTGGAGACTCGGAGCTTGGATTGAAGATTACAGGAGATTGAAGCTTCACGGATTCGTCAAATTAGGTTTTACAGTTCTTCTCTGTTCTTCCTACCTGAGATGTATTTCTTACTTGTTTTCGATTCTCTTGTTTCTGATATGAGTAGCTAAACTCGTAGAGCTTAGATTAGATGAACCCTAAGTGACCCAGGGCTTTAAAGCGGTCACGGATCGGCGGTAATTAGATTAAAAGTTCAATCAGTTTCTCTTTGCATGGTTGTTTTGTTCTTGATTGTTTATGTTTCTTTTCTGGTTGATCGCCTAGATTAGGTTTTTGCAAGCTAGGGTTAGTTGCCAGACGTAGTCACTAGACGTAGTCGTTAGACAGTTCCCTGCTTTGGCGCTTAAACTTGTCTTCCTTCATCACCAAGTTTAGATTCATGTTAAGCTGAGGATAGAAGCGAACGCTCGCCTCTCTTAGAAACATCAATTCAACCAGTTAACCTAATCATTGGAGTGTGCCTTTCGTAGGAACCAGTTAGGGTTAATCCGCTTCAAGAGTAACTCATTAATCGTTAGTAATTGCACCAGTTAGTTAAGTCATTGCGAGAGGTGACCGTACCCGGGCGACTAATTAATCTTGGTAGTTAGAACGGATAGAGCGAACGTTCGCCGGTCTTGAACCTAAGGGTAAGGAGTTATGGTGGTGTCTTAGAAATTGATTGAATTCTGTCATAAGTTTGCAATTCGACCACATCTCCACCACTGTGACAACACGAGTAACCAGTCAAGAAGGACTTCCCTGCTAGGACTGTAACGAATTCTACACTACATGGGTTTATAATGAGATGGATGATGGGAATGTATGATGATGGCTTTGGTGCGGTGTAGCTTTCGACTAACTTCCCTCGAATCTAATCTGTGGCTTCCTACCGTCTAACCAGACACGGGTGGAATAGTGAACGCTCATCCTATGATACCTTCAAGCAACCTAGCACTTTTATTATTTTTCTTTACACAATTTTTCTTTTCTTTTCAACTTATCTTTTGACTTCGTTCTTCCATTTGTAGGGAGGAGAACGTTTTATTGAACTAAGAACTTTAAACTTTTCTCTTTTTCTGCTTTTTTCGAATTTTTCTTCTTTTCTTTCATTCATCATTTTTTTCTTTGTGCCAATTTTTCTTTTAGTTGCTAGAGGGGTTTACACGTCTGGACATAATAGCTAAGACCACCTGTTTAATGGCTATGGGCAGGTTACCACAAACCGACTTCCGGTGGGTTAATCTAGAACTACAACCACAGGGGATCAACGGGGAATGAAATAATGGGAAATGGCTGTAATGTATTATCGAACCGAAAGAACAGGCCAAGCTCAAGGGTCTACACCTAATGGATTTTATCGTTAGGTAGGCTATCTGGCTTAGTAGCTGAATCTAGGTGCCCCTATCATTCTAGAACTCGTGTCATCGTGTGGTCTCGAGTAGGTCTCATGCAAATTCTAACTCATTCAAGCAAACAGAAAACCACTCAAAAAGAATTGAAATTGCAAGTTACGTGCAATGGATCAAAAGCTCACAGTTGGTTTGCTAGTCGGATTCGATCATTTTCATGCAATCAAGGCTACAAACTACAAGTGTGATTTTAAAAATTCTGTTCTGACCAGGCAATTTAGCATTAAAGTATACAAGTTGGTTCTCAAGGTCTAGGTTAAGCAGTCTAAGCATCATTATGAAAGTTTGAACAACAACTTAACATCAAAAATCAAGAACTGAGCAATTCTAATGCTAGAGAAATTGGACAGGAATCACGAGGCACACAGAAACACAATTAAGGGCAAACAAGTTCATGCAAGGTTCTCTAGCATCCTACCCCACACTTACGGACTATGTCCTCACAGGACTAATTCTAGAGTTCAGAGTGAAGTAGAAGAACCTGGACCGAGATGGTTGGCGTAGGGGATGAGCACGGGTCCTCGGAGCGGAGGGAATCTACCCAAGCGAAGCAAAGGGAATCTCCCTACTGCCTACAAAACAAAAACAAATGAAACGTAAAAAGGAAACCGGGACAATGTCCCGGATCCACACAGAAAAAAGTTGGATCGAAATTCGAAAAGAATAAATAAAAAGAAGGGACAAGAAAGAGGATACAACTCGGTCACTGCCCGTCAGGCGCGCCGGGAGGTGGAAAGTGGAGGAAATCGCCGAGCTGACGTTGCCACGCCATCTGTGCCTCATACCGCCTATCAGCGCGGTGCATATGTTGCTGCATAATAGTCCATCTCGCCTCTTGAGTGGCGTTGTCGGTTATACGCCACTCCTGCAGTAGCTCATACAGCTCTCCAACGTCCGCGGGGTGCGGGTGAGGCTGCGGGTGAGGCGCCTGGTATGGATCTGGGATGGTCGGCGGCGACTGGTGTGCATACCCTGCCTGATGGTGTGGCGAGGGAGTATGGTCATGAAACTCTGGTTCATACTGAGGCTGGGATTCCTCAGAATCATCTTCTTTCTCCGACTCATCCTCGTTCTGGAGGGAGGATCTGCTGCTACCTGGGGACTGAGGTCCAGCTCGAGGTCGTACTCGACCGCCAAATCTCCTCCAATGGTGCGTACTCTGCGGCGTGGGATGTTCGTGCCATATTCGTGGCTGAGGCCGAAGGAGATGATGAGTCGGCCGATGAAGTTGCCTCCTAGGAGTGAGCGAGGTGACGTCCTCCTCTTGGTCTTCTGACGGAAGATGCGAGCAAGCAGCCATCCAGGGTGAAGAGGGTAGCTCTCCCGGATGGCGCGAAGAAGCAGAAGTTCCTCCTTGCTGATATGGTGGCGGTCCTTCTTTGGAGCATATAATAGCGATCTACGCCAAACCATATGAATGTATTTATAGAGAGGGTGAGAGAGAGACTTAACTGAATTATGGTCCGTGAGACGATCGCCGGGCACTCCAGTCATGTGGCTCCAGAGTGCATGGTATGCCTCTCCGTCGTCCTCGTCGTTCGCCCAGCCGAGGTGATGACCATGGTAATGCTCGTAGGGAATGCCTAGACGAGCTGCAAACTCATCATAGGTGAGGGTCCTGTACACCCCGCCCAGATAGAAGGAAACGACCTTCTTGTTCTGCCTCCTCTTGTGCTCGTCCAGATCAAAAGTGGCCCAGAACTCGTGGAGAGCGACGTCTGGGAAGTCAGAAGCTATGGTGGTCAGCTCTAGGAGGCCGGCCAGTGCTAGGGCGTCGTGCACGTTCCGGTGGTAGTCCTCATCGTGATCGAAGAGGGACTCCATGGAAAGTGGTCGAACATTAGCTCCCGGAACATGCTCGTGCTTCTGGTAGCACTCAAAGTAGTATTCGGGTAGACGAGCAACAGTGCGATGGCACCCAGCACGGCCAGGGAATGCTGGTGGAGGGCCCTGGACGGCGGGTGTGACGGAAGCGGGGGCTCTGGAGCTCGAGGCGGTGTCAAGTCTCTGCTTGGTCCTGCGATCATAAGTGGTGTTCCTAAAACAAGAACGAAACCAAATTAGTCAGACTAAAACCCTACCCCACACTTAGTCGAAAAACTCAATTTCACAAAGAAACGAGGAAAACCGAGTGGGGGTAAGCAAAGAAGATTAACCGGTAAACACAAACAATAAAATACATGCTTAGGAACAGCCAGAATGGAATTACACAATCAGAGTTCAGAAGTCAAAACGACATTAAAAAAGTAAACATAATCGAACATTGAACCCTAATCATGGCAAGGCTATCACAAAGCGGGAAATGACGGCAAAATATGATCTCAGATGGCAAACACAATAATCTGAACGAGAATGAGCACATAAGGCAGCCAAATGATCAAAAACAGTTCATGGTCAAACCGACATTTCTCAAAAGTCAACCGCACAAGGAATAGGACTTAGGCATAGCAACACATGATCAAACGATATGAAAATTAAGCACAACACTCCCTAAGCATGCTAGAACAGTTCAACAAGTTCAGCTAACCTAGTTCACACGAAATCAGTCGGCACGCAGACGTCAATCAACATGTCAAAACATTCGCAATGAAAAGTTCTACAACTTACCTTGAAGCCATGGATGCTAAAAATGAACGGATTGGGAGAAATTGGTGAAAAAACGAAAATTTTAGGGTTTGGGTGAACTAGAGCTGTAGAGCTCCGATTCGGCTGTTCTAGGGCTCGGGTTGATCGAAAATGGAAGGGGAAGGGAGCGGCGGCGGTCGACGACGGTGACGGCGGCGGCAGCGGTCGGCAACGGCAAAAAATGGGCGGCGGTCGGCGATTTTTGGGAAAACAGGGGGAGGTTTTGACAAAATTTTCCAAAATGAAGTGAGGCGAGAGAGGGTGAGTGACCGGATGTTTAAGGGATAAGGTCTGAAATTTACCTTGAATTTTCGGCAAAAATAAGTGCAAGTTTTCGCCAAAAATATCAGTTCAAAAGCACTGCCAGTTTTTCAAATGAGTTTTCGCCAAAAACTACAAGTAGTTTTCGCCGAAAATTTGAGTTAAAATCGACCAGAAACACAGTGGGATTTCAAAGGGAAATTTCGCCGAAAATAGGGTGCATTTTCGCCGAAAATTTTGAACTGCACGATTGAAAATATTTTCGCAAATCCGGCAAACTTCAGAAAATCACAATTAAAAAAAAATCGGAATAACCTCAATCAACTTGCGAATGACACTATGACACACAGACTACACACGAAAAATACGAAATCAAACAAACTGACACTTTTGGCTCCCCCAAACCGACTCTAAAACACTAAGGTTGACACAAATAAAAAACGGACTCCAGCCGTGGGTTGCCTCCCACGAAGCGCTCTTTTATTAACGTCCTTGAGCTGGACGATACCTGGACGGTATTAGGAGACATCCCAACTCAGATTCTCCTTAATGCTAGCATCGAAGTTCATAAAGTAGAGCTTCGGGGCTTCTCCGGTGAGCATGTATTTTTTCCCGTTCGCGTGTAAGAGTTTGGTACGTCCGTCGGGAAGGTGGTCAGTGATCGTGAATGGTCCGAATAGTTCTGTCAAGGGATCATTTTCTACAAGGAAGACAGTGGACGAAATGAGAACGATCGGCTCCTTCTTTTCTTTAACCTCCTGCTTGATATCACCAGGATCGGTGATCGTAGGTATTTCCTTAGGAGATGCTTTCGGCTTCTCCTTCCATACTTGTTCCGGCGCCGGTAGCTTGGAACGAGTTGTGGTGCAGCTGGCTCGGTAGAAGGTGGCGGCACAACTGGTCTCCAGACCATTTGGGTCTTCGTCTTCTTATTCTTTCCCCGAGGTCTGCTAGGTTTTGTGCTCGGTGGCCTAGAAGAGGCTTTCAGTTCCTTCTTCTTTGGCGGCTTTTGAGGAACAGATTTTGATTTCTGCTTGGTAATCTGTCCAGCACCTGCAACAGCAATTCATCTAGGCATACTAGAAGAGATATCAGTAACGGAGTTGACCGGAGTCAACTCCACAGTTTCAACAGCTAAACAATGAAATTCTTCACTCTTAGGATTATATTTCATTCCGTCTTTAAGGCGGAACGTTACAGTGTCTTTACCAACCCTCAAAGTTAAAGAACCATTTGGAACGTTACTTTGCATTCCAGTAGTAGCCATGAAAGGTCGTCCTATGAGAATGGTAGAATCATCTTTACTAGTATAAATGATAACAAAGTCAGCTAAGAACGTGAAAGGACCACATTTAGTAACAACGTCTTTTATCTCTCCCCTAGGGGTTTTAAGTGATCTATCAGCAAAGACAAGTTGCATACTAGGCAGCTCAAGTTCTCCTACGTTCAATTTTTCATACAGACTCATAGGCATAACATTAACAGACGCGACAAGATCAACCAAACAACGTTCTATCTCAACATCATTAATGACAAGAGGTAGAGTGAAAGAACCAGGATCAGAACACTTAGCTGGATATGGAGAGGACGGTTTCGTGCTACGAGCATCAGGATATCCTTCTTTATTCCCCTTCATGCTAGTTTCGATCCTTGCATTTGGCAGCAATGCTCTTGGGGACGGAGGCTTCACGTAGTATGGTGCGAGAGGAGGATCTTCCTCCTTAGGCGCCACTTCCAGTGCTTCCTTCTTCTCTGGAGTTTCAGCGATCCTGCATAAAACAGAACAAGCGTTAGCAGATAAGCTAGTAAACTTTTTAACAGATACCATCTTAGCTTGTTCGTTTCTCAGATTCGGCTCTGTCTGGCTCGGAAGTTGGCCAAATGGTCGACCAGATGCTAGCATGCTCGAAATGTTGTTCACAACCTGCTCAATTCTCTGACTGGCTGCTATCTGTTCTTGATTGAGAAGAGCTTGAGCTTTAAACTGACTGTCATGATCGTCGAGTCTGGTGATGATCTGACTAAGCTTCTTGTCCAGGTCACTGACATTGTTTTCCTTCTGGTACTGCTGCCCTGGATAGGTGTTATTCAAATATTGATTCTGGCGATTGCTAGGAGCAGTTCCATAATTACCCGGATTACGGTGCGGCGGCTGATAGACACCTGCCGGTGGATGGTTAGGCTTATGATCCTGAGCTGGACCAGCTGGGGGGTTATTCTGGTTCTGGTTATGATTGGCGCCAGCATTGTAGGGAGGTCTGTCTTGATAGTTCCCTTGCTGCCTGAAGTTGCGATAGCCAGCATAACCATTCTGATTATTAAGGAAGCCTTGTTGAACGAAATTTACCTCTTAAGGGGACCAAACTTCTGTCTTACCAAAATTCTGGCAACGGCCTCCGTTATGTGCGCAAGCTCCACACCAGTCGCAATCAGCAACATAGACAGAAGCTGCCGGCGGTTTGATTGGTGTGGAAGACTTCTTCAAATGCTTCTCTACTTCGGCCTTGATAGCTGCTTTGAGATCGAGCTTGCTCCTTGATCCTTCAGATTGTCGTTCCCAGTTCCTTGACTTGGAAGCACAGTTTGCGAAGTGAAGAAGAGCAGCTTCGGGTTTAGTGTAGTGCAATCCCCTTTAGCTAGAGAATTGACCCACTTGGCAGATTCTTCTCGAAGACCTCGAGCAAAGATTTCAGCTAACTGCCTCTGCTCGAATCCATGATGAGGGCAGTTGTAGAGAAGTTCTTGGAATCGATTCCAAGTATCGTATAAGCTTTCTCCTTCTTTCTGGGAGAATCTGGCAATGCTGTCCTTGATGGCTGTTGTTCTGGCAGGAGGGAAGTATTCTTCAACGAAGTCCTGAGCCAGAGTATCCCAATCAGTGTAATATCCAGGTGGTTTGCCAGTAAGCCACCTCTTAGCAGCGCCTTTCAGAGAGAACGGGAAAGCTCTCAAACAAAGAGTATTCTTGTCGAGGTTTCCGTTCTTGAAAGTGCTGTAGAGATCAAGGAAGTCTGCAAGATGAGTGCACGGATTGTCTAGTGGCCTGCCTTCGAACTGTAGATCCCTAGAGATCATAGTCAAGAATGGAATCTTGATCTCATAGTCAAGATCTCCTTCAATGCGCGGCACGACAATGGAAGATCGAACGCTAGTCGCGCTTGGTTTGTTGTGATCAGCTAGACTTTTCTGTGCAGGTGGCGGTGGTGGATTTCCGCCTGGTGGTGGTGGTGGTGGTAATTGATCAGTCATGGTAGGAGATGGAGGAGGTGAAAGTGACTCGGTGTATGAAACGAATGTAGGTGACGGTACAGGTGAAGATGGACTCTCCTTCAGTTCCTCAATCTTAATCGGAGTGATGGATGGAGGTGGATTGATTCTGCTTCTCCTTGGAATTTGTGATTGTCGAGCTGGAGCAGAACTGCTTGGTCTCTCTATACTCTTACCCTTGTCGGTTTGGGAGCGAGTCCAAGGGTGGCGATGCATACACCTGTGAACAACCTACAAATAACAAAAACAATAAAACCAGTGTAAAATCGAAGTGGGTGGAAAAGTGAAAGATGGAAAATAGAAGAATAAATTGCCAGTTCTTCTTTCAAACAATCAAAAGAAGTCCCCGGCAACGGCGCCAATTTGGCGAGCCAGTCGTTGACGACTCAATCAAATAACTAACAAAGCTAACAAAAGATAGGGTAGATCGTATTCCACGGGCCTTCTAATGATTGACTACTCAAATAAGCTAGCAAATTACTCAGGTTTAAGCACTTCATGCGTGGTGTGAGTTCCACGACTTCTAATTCTAAGAAATGCAGAGAAATTAAAAATTGAAACTAAGAACAGATTGGAAATTGGTTGATTAAAACAGAGATGAGAAACGAACTTAGACTTTGAATCCCCCTTCGTTCCCCAGAGCATAGGCAATCAACAGATCAGCGGATTTCAATTCTCATTCAATCAGTTCTAAGACACCACCATAACTCTTACCCTTAGGTTTAAGACCGACGAACGTTCGCTCTATCCGTTCTAGCTAGCAAGATTAATTAGTCGCCCGGGTACGGTCGCCTCTCGCAACGACTTAACTTAACTGGTGGAATTACTAACGATTCATGAGTTACTCTTGCAGTGGATTAACCCTAACCAGTTCCTATGAAAGGCACGCTCCAATTATAAGTTTAATTGTTCGATTTGATGTTTTAAAGTAAGGTGAGCGTTCGCTTCTATCCTTAGCTTAACAAGAATCTAATCTAGGTGATCAATCCAGACAAGAAACATGAACAATTAAGAACAAATCAAACATGAAAGAGAAACTGATTGAACTTTGAATCTAATCACCGCCAATCCGTGACCGCTTTAAAGCCCTGGGTCACTTAGGGTTCATCTAGTCTAAGCTCTAAGAGTTTAGCTACTCATGTTTATCACAAAGAAAGAGTTCATCATCCAGAGGAAGAACAGAAAAGAATCTTAAAAACCTAATTAAAATGACTCTGGCAGACTTCGATCTTTGGTAAACTGCAATCCTAGCTCCGAGTCTTCGAGATGGAAGGGATGGCGTCACGATCTCTTTCCGGCTCTTCGGACTCTAAACTCTCTGCTCCAGAACTTCAGAGAATTCTGAAGTTCGGTATTAGTTGGTAATTATGATGTATATAGGTATGGGACGCCGGTTAAGTATTTATACTTAACCCTAATACTGCCGGATTTTAACTAGAATTTTCGCCGAAAATCATAAGGAATTTTCGCCAAAAATCTTAGTGTAAATGAATGGTCCGTCACCTGCTTTTCTCCTGTGATTTTTGGATCAATTGTTCTCGGTGAAAACTTAGGGTTTTCGCCGAAAACTTCCTTTGATGAGCATCAGTCGATTTGTGCTGGGATTTTCACCGAAAACACTAAGAGATTTTCGGTGAAAACTATAGTGTAAACTGGGGCAGACTTTGGTTCGACTCGATTGACTCCTCGGATCGATTCCGGTGCAATTCCTCAAGGTTCCAACACCTTAGACACGTCCTTGGCTACTTTATTTGACGGCAAAAACCTGTGCTAACATAAAAACACTAGAAAACCATCAAATAGGCCCGAAACGGGCCAAAGTAACACAGATGGCACGAGATAGGGCAATTGATTGAATATTCGCTATTCTACCCTGAAAACCATGTCTCAAGCAAGGAAATGTCGCTTAAATGAGGCTGATAATCACTTCAAATCGAGTGTCATCAACGAGAATTGAAATCCGCTGATCTGTTGATTGCTGTTGCCTTGTTGATTGCTGTTGCCTTGGTGAACGAAGGGGGATTCGAAATCTAAGCTTGTCTGTCGTCTGTTTAAACCAACCAATCATTCTGTCTTTTAATTTCATTTTAATTTTCCTGGATCTTAGTTTAGAAGTTGTGGAACTCACACCACGCACAACGTGTTCATACTTGAATAAATTGCCAGCATATTTGAGTAAACGATTAGAAGAAACCCTGTGGAATACGATCTAGTTTACCTTGGTAGGTTAGTTATTTGATATCACTAAAACTGCAGCATCAAATTGGCGCCATTGTCGGGGACTCTTCTATATTGTTTGAAAGAAGAGTTGGCATTTTATTCTTCTACTTTCCATCTTTCATTTCCCGTCACACTTCGATTTTACACCGGTTGTGCTTGTTTTTGTCCCTTGCAGATCATAGCAGGTACAGAATCGAATCACTCCCGTTCCATCTTCCCTACCGCAATGTCCGCTCCAAAGAGTCTTGCGGACTACAGTAAGCCGAGCGCATCTAACATTCAGTCTCCCATCATCGTGCCTTCTAATGACGATGATCCCGACTATGAGATCAAGATCCCCTTTCTGGGACTAATCTCTAGGGACGTGCAATTTGAGGGAAAGCCAGATGATAATCCGTGCACACATCTATCTAACTTTTTGGCTGTCTGTGAAACTTTCAAGTCTAATAACCTCAACAGGAACGCTCTATGGCTTCGAGCCTTCCCATTCTCACTCCGAGGTGCCGCAAAGAGATGGCTCACTAGCAAGCCACCCGGTCACTACACCAACGGGGATGATCTTGCTCAGGAATTCATAGAGGAATACTTCCCTCCTTCCAGAACAACTGCTTACAGGAAAAACATTTTAAGGTTCAGACAGAGAGAAGGAGTAAGTTTACATGATGCTTGGAACGAATTCCAGAGACTCCTCTACGATTGCCCTTATCATGGCTTCACTCAGATACAACTAGCCGAGATCTTTGCTTGGGGTATGAACGAAGAATCATCTGAATGGGTTAACTCCTTAGCTGATGGAGACTACACCGCACTCACACCAGAAGCTGCTCTTCTTCACTTTACAAATAACTAGAAGTTGGGACAGACAGTTTGGAGCAGCTAAGAGGCAATCAAGCCGTGAAGATCAGATCAAGAGCGTAGTGCAGAAAGAAGTGAAGAAGATTTTCGGTACAGCAAATAACTGGTCTATAGGGGAAGTGAATTTTATTGATCAAGATCCCCCTGGATTCACCGAAGGACAACAACCTTAGAATTATACGTTCGAGAATACTTGGGAAATCGAGATAGACAAGAAGCTTGACCTGATCTTGACAAGACTCGATGACCACGAGGAGAGATTCAAGCTTCAAGCCCTCTTAAATCAAGATCTTGAAGCTCGAGGTCAATGAGTGGAGAGCATGTTGAATAACATGTTTAGCCTGCTAACTAATAGGCCCCTCCTTAATCAATCATCGGTTCAAGACGACTCTGCCATTAGGAAGGAGCACGTCAAGGCTATCTCCACAAGAAGCGACAAGCAATCAGCTAATCCTGCAGCTCCTGAACTGGCCATAATTCCTGATGCTATAGCCATTGACAAGCCAGAGATCGAAGAGGAGGTGGCTACCCCGCCTTCCCAGACAAAGACAGCACCTGCGCCACCGCTCCCTCCATATCAGCCTCGGATTCTGCTTCCTAAGGCCGCGCAATCAAAGGAGAAAGATCATGATACCCGGTACAGAAAGTGGCATGGATACTTGAAGAACACAGATGTCAAGATACCAGTTACTGATGCTACCCAGATGATAACGGAGGCTGGAAAAGTCGTGAAAGATCTTGCGAAGGACAAGAAGAAGGGAGAGTTGTCTTCTGTCTCCCTCGAGGAAGAATGCTCCGCGATCCACAGCCAGACAACCGCCATACCTCCCCCAGATATGTGTCTCGATCCTGGTGCTTTTACTTTGCCTTGCACTATTAAAAATGTGAAAATTGATCGTAGTTTAATTGATCTAGGTTCTTCCATTAATGTCATGCCTACCTGCTTGTATGAGAAATTGAACCTAGGAGAATTGAAACCGATTAGCATGCGTTTAGTGTTTGCCGATAGATCTGTGAAATTACCTAGGGGATTGATAGAAGACGTGGTTGTCAATTGTGGTCCTTTTACTATTCTGGCTGATTTTATTGTTATGGATACCCGAGGGGAAGATGTCACTCATCTCCTAGGCCGACTGTTCATGGCAACAGCCGGTATTACCATTAATGTCCCGAATGGCTCGTTGATATTAAGGGTTGGCAAGGATACCATGACATTCCGTCTAAAGGACGGTATGCAAATTCCTATCAGAGAAGAGGCGCATTGCTTATCTGTTGAAGTTGTGGAGTTGGCTTCGGTCAACTCTGTTACTAATGAAAAATCTATAGTTTTTGCAGAAATCCTTTTGCCAGGTGTAGGACAGGTCCCTACTCTGAAGAATAAGCTACCGGCACAAGAGCAAAGAAAAAAGGAAGATCCGACGGCATTCCCACATGAATCACCAAAAGTTAAGGATCCTGGCGAGACGAAGAAGAAAGAAACATGAGAGACCAAGGAGGTTTTGGGGCTAGTCATTAAACCGCCTTCTACCGAGCCACCAGAGAAGAATAATCCTCTGAAGGACGCTTCTTTGAAAGAACTGTGCGGGCCATTTGAAATCTCTGGTCATCTTCCCGACGAACGAACCAAGCTACTTCACACACACGGGAAGAGGTTCACACTTGCCGGAGAATCCCCAAGGCCATATTTCATGAACTCCGACTCGGGCCTAAGAGAAATCCTGAGTTGGGATGTCTCCTAATACCGTCCAAGTATCGTCCAGCTCAAGGACGTTAATCTAGAGCGCTTCGTGGGAGGCAACCCACGGTTGGAGTCAGTTTTTCATTTGTGTCACCCTTAGTGTTCTAGAGTCGATTCGGGGGAGCCAAAAGTGTCAGTTTGTTTGATTTCTTATTTTTCGTGTGTAGTCTGTGTGTCGTAGTGTCAATTGCAAGTCGTTTGATGTTTTTTCGATTTTTTTGGATTTAACTGTGATTTTCAGAAGTTTGCCAGGATTGCGAAAATATTTTCAATCGTGCAGTTCCAAATTTTCGGCGAAAATGCACGGGTTGGTTACCTAAATCATCACTGAACTTTGAGCAAATAACCCACCAGTCACTGAACTTAAAAAAATTTCCTAGCCATCACTGGACTTTAGTCCATTATCCTAGCAGTCACTACCATCTACGGACATCCAAAATTCCGTTAGTTTGCTTACATGGCGATGACAAATCAATTACCACATCATTTAAAATTACCACGTCATTTAAAAGTGCCACCTCATTTAAATTACAACCCACCCAAAATCAAACACATACACCCAACCCTAAACCCAATTTATCAACCCACCACCTCCCTCTTCTTCATCAACGGGATCTTTGGCGCCGTCTCCTCCATCGTTGCCGCCTCCACCAACCCACCTGAGCCGTCTTCCTCAATCCATCTTTTCTTAAAAAAAAGAATCCTCGTCGACATCATCCCTTCTTCCTCCGCCGCCCCCACAGCTTGACTCGCTAGCGTTTCACTCCCTTCAAATCCTCCTCCTCTATCGGGCCCTATGTTAATATTCTTGAACTCTTCTGTCGTCGAGTTGCAATTCAGAAATGACTTCAACTCCAGTCGCCTCTCCGATTTTGATTTGTGGGAAATGACTCTGGCTCTAGATCCATCTTCATTCAAGGTCTGGGGACCAGAGCTTCATTGTGCAAACTAACTGGTGCTTCTAGCTGGGTTTTTGGCTCATCCACTTATCGCCATTTTATAGCTTTATACTCTTGCTCAACCATTTTGTCGGACGATTGCAAGGCATGGATGGCTTCGAAGCCATATATCCTCTTGAACAATTTCACAAGCTAAAGCCGCTTGTTCAAGTTTCAGTGAAGGCAGAGGATTCATCTTCTTCTTCAGATCTGTTGTTCTTGAAACCGCTGTGAGAAGGAGAATTAGGGTTTTGGGTAATTGGAAGATTTGAGCTTTGATTTGGATAGGAAGAGATGGACTGAGGAAGGTGGCTCAGATGGGTTGGTGGAGGCGGCAACAATGGAGGAGACGGCTCCGAAGTCCCGTTGATGAAGAAGAGGGAGGTGGTGGGTTGATAAATTGGGTTTAGGGTTGGGTGTATTTGTTTGATTTTGGGTGGTTAGTAATTTAAATGACGTGGCAATTTTAAATGACGTGGCAATTTTAAATGATGTGGCAATTGATTTGTCATCGCCACATAAGTAAATTAACAGAATTTTGGATGTCCGTAGACGGTAGTGACTGCTAGGATAATGGACTGAAGTCCAGTGATGGCTAGGAAATTTTTCTGAGTTCAGTGACTGGTGGGTTATTTGCTCAAAGTTCAATGATGATTTAGGTAACCAACCCGAAAATGCACCCTATTTTCGGCGAAAACTCCCTTTGAATCCCAATGTGTTTCTGGTCGATTTTAACTCCAATTTTCGGCGAAAACTACTTGTAGTTTTCGGTGAAACCTCTTTTGAAAAACCGGCAGTGCTTTTGAACTGATATTTTCGGCGAAAACTTGCACTTATTTTCGCCGAAAATTACAGGCAAAATTTTCGGACCTTATCCTTTTAATTTCCGGTCACTCACCCACTCTTTCCTCACTTTCCCATTTCGAAAATAACCCGAAACATCCCCTGTTTTCCCGAAAACCAAGCCGTCGCCGCCCGTTGCCGACCGCCGCCATCGCCGTCGCCGCCTTACTCCCCTTCCATTTCCGATCATCTTGAGCCCTAGAACAGCCGAATCAGAGCTCTACAGCCCTAGTTCACCCATACCCTAAAATTTTCGATTTTTCACCAATTTCTCTTCCTTCGTTCACTTTTAGCGTCCATGGCTTCAAGGTAAGTTGTAGAACTTTTCATTACGAATCTTTTGACATATTGGATGCTGAGTTTCGTCGGGGTTTGACTTTTGATTGACTTTTGATTGACTTTTGGTTTGCCTCGATTTGCGTGCCGACTGATTTCGTGTGAACTAGGTTAGCTGAACTCGTTGGAATGTTCTAGCATGCTTAGGGAGTATCGTGCCTAATTTTCATATTGTTAGATCATGTGTTGCTATGCCTAAGGCCTATTCCTTGTGAGGTTGACTTTCGAGAAATGTCGGTTTGACCATGAACTGTTTATGATCATTTGGCTGCCTTATGTGCTCATTCTCGTTCCTATTATTGTGTTTGCCATCTGAGATCATTTTATACCGTCATTTCCCGCTTTGAGATAGTCTTGCCATGCTTAGGGTTCAATATGCTATGATGTTGACTTTTTGATTGTCGGTTTGACTTCTGATCCCTAGTTATGTTATGAACGTTCTGGCTAGACCTGTGCACGATTAGTGATTTATTATGAATACCGGTTACTTACTTTGCTTACCCCCCTTGGTTTTCCTCATTTCTTTGTGAAATTGAGTTTTTTCTACTAAGTGTGGGGTAGGGTTTTAGTTGGACTAATCTGGTTTCGTTCTGGTTTTAGGAACACCACTTCTGAGCGCAGGACCAAGCAGAGACTTGACACCGCCTCGAGCTCCAGAACCCCCGCTCCCGTCACACCCGCCGTCCAGGGCCCTCCACCAGCATTCCCTGGGCGTGATGGGTACCATCGCACTGTTGCTCGTCTACCCGACTACTACTTCGAGTGCTACCAAAGGATCGAGCATGTTCCTGGAGCTAATGTTTGCCCACTTTCCATGGAGTCCCTCTTCGATCACGATGAGGACTACCACCGGAACGTGCACGACGCCTTGGTACCGGCCGGCCTCCTAGAGCTGACCACCATAGCTTCCGACTTCCCAGACGTCGCTCTACAAGAGTTCTGGGCGACTTTTGATCTGGACGAGCACAAGAGGAGGCAGCACAGGAAAGTCGTTTCCTTCTATCTGGGCGGGGTGCACAAGACACTAACCTATGAGGAGTTTGCAGCTCATCTAGGCATCCCCTACGAGCACTACGAGGGACATCACCTTGGATGGGGGGACGACGATGACAACGAGGAGAAGTACCATGCACTCTGGAGCCACATGACTGGAGTGCCCGGCGATCGCCTCACAGACCATAATTCAGTTAAGTCTTTCTCTCACCCTCTCTATAAATACATTCATATGGTTTGGCGTAGATCGCTATTATATGCTCCAGAGAAGGACCGCCACTATATCAGCAAGGAGGAAGTTCTGCTTCACCGCGCCATCCGGGAGAGCTACCCTCTTCATCCCGGATGGGTGCTTGCTCACATCTTCCGCCAGAAGACCAAGAGGCGGACGCTACCTCGCTCACTCCTAGGAGGCAACTTCATAGGCCAGCTCATCATCTCCTTCGGCCTCAGCCAGGAATATGGCCCGAACATTCCACGACGTAGAGTACGGAACCGTTGGAGGAGATTTTGCGGTCGAGTACGACCTAGAGCTGGACCTCAGTGCCCATGTAGCAGCTGCTCCTCCACTCCAAGGCGAGGATGAGTCGGAGGAAGAAGATGATTCTGAGGAGTCTCAGCCTCAGTACGAGTCAGAATTTCATGATCAGATACCCTTGCCACACCATCAGGTAGGGTATGCACGCCAGTCACCGCAACCCATTCCAGAGCCATATCAGGCGCCTCACCCGTAGCACCACCCGCACCCCACGGATGTTGGAGAGCTGTATGAGCGACTGCAGGAATGGCGCATCCAGGACAACGCCACTCAAGAGGCGAGATGGACTATTATGCAGCAACATATGCACCGCTCCAACGAGCGGTATGAGGCACAGATGGCGTGGAAACGTCAGCTCGGCGATTTCCTCCACTTTCCACCTCCCGGTCCACCTGACCAGCAGTGATCGGGTTGTATTCCTTTTCTGGTCCTTTTTTTTATTTCTTCTTTTGGGATTTCGATCCAACTTTTTTCTGTGTGGATCCGGGGCACTTGTCCCGGTTTCCTTTTTATGTTTCATTTGTTTTTGTTTTGTAGGCAATCGGGAGATTCCCTTTGCTTCGCTTTGGTAGATTCCCTCCGCTCCGAGGATCCGTGCTCATCCCCTACGCCAACCATCTTGGTCCAGGTTCTTCTACTTCACTCTGAACTCTAATTTTTAGTCCTGTGAGGACACAGTACGATTTAAGTGTGGGGTAGGATGCTAGAGAACCTTGCATGAACTTGATTGCCCTTGATTGTGTTTTTGTGTGCCTCGTGATTCCTGTCCAATCTCTCTAGCATTAGAATGGCTCAGTTCTTGATTTTTGATGTTAAGTTGTCGTTCAAACTTTCATAATGATGCTTAGACTGCTTAACCTAGAACTTGAGAACCAACGTGTCTACTTTGATGCTAAATTGCCTGGTCAGAATAGAATTTTTTAAACAAATCACACTTGTAGTTTGTAGCCTTGATTGCATGAAAATGACCGAATCCGACTAGCAAACCAACTGTGAGATTTTGATCCATTGCACGTAACTTGCAATTTCAATTATTTTTGAGTGGTTTTCTGTTTGCTTGAATGAGTTAGAATTTGCATGAGACCTACTTGAGACCACACGATGACACGAGTTCTAGAATGATAGGGGCACCTAGATCCAGCTACTAAGCCAGATAGCCTACCAAACGATAAAATCCATTAGGTTTAAAACCTTGAGCTTGGCCTGTTCTTTCGGTTTGATAATATATTACAGCCATTTCCCATTCTTTCATTCCCTGTTGATCCCCTGTGGTTGTAGTTCTAGATTGACCTACCGGAAGTTGGTTTGTGGTAACCTGCCTATAGCCATTAAACAGGTGGTCTTAGCTATTATGTCCAGACGTTTAAACCCCTCTAGCAACCAAAAGAAAGAATCGGTACAAAAGAAAAAAATAGAAAAAGAAGAAAAGAAGTAAGTTTCGAAAAAAAAGAGAAAGAAAAAAATCAAAATAGCCAAAAAAGTTTTAAGTTCAATAAACGTTCTTCTCCCTACAAATGGAAGAACGAAGTCAAAAGAAAAGTCAGAAAAAAGAAAAAAAATGTGTGTTAAAAGAAAATAAAAAGTGCTAGGTTGCTTGAGGGTATCTTAGGATGAGCGTTCACTATTCCACCCGTGTCTGGTTAGATGGTAGGAAGCCACAGATTAGATTCGAGGGAAGTTAGTCGAAAGCTACACCGCACCAAAGCCATCATCATACTTTCCCATCATCCATCGCATCATAAACCCAAGTAGTGTAGAATTCGTTACAGTCCTAGCAGGGAAGTCCTTCTTGACTGGTTACTCGTGTTGTCACAGTGGTGGAGATGTAGTTGAATTGCAAACTTATGACAGAATTTAGTAATAGAAAATGATCGAGAGCAAAAACACGTCCTTAAACACAGAGAGTGAGAGTTCCCAATTTACTAAATATTTCCTGTGAGAGGAGTTTGGTCGGTCAGGTCAAATTCGTGCATAATTGGTTACGATTACTTGTCGTGTGCAGTTTATTAGTGAGACCAGGTGGTTTGGTTGATCTGTATGCATGTTAGGTTTCTTGTTCTAGGATCTATCGGTCTAATAATTCATTGTGTTTGATTGAGCTCCAATTTAATCGATCTTTTCATTTGTGAGCATGAGCGTTTCTATTCAGTTTGCTTGAGGACAAGCAAAAGCTTAAGTGTGGGGTATTTTGATGACACTCGATTTGACGTGATTATCAGCCTCATTTAAGCGACATTTCCTTGCTTAAGACATGGTTTTTTGGGTAGAATAACGAATATTCAATCAATTGCCCTATCTCGTGCCATTTGTGTTACTTTGGCCCGTTTCGGGTCTATTTGATGGTTTTCTAGTGTTTTTATATTAGCACAGGTTTTTGCCGTCAAACAAAGTAGCCAAGGACGTGTCTAAGGCATTGGAACCTCGAGGAATCGCACCGGCATCGATCCAAGGAGCCAACCAAATCAAACAAACTCGTGCCCCGATTTACAAAGAAGTTTTCGCCGAAAATCCCTTAGTATTTTTGGCGAAAATGCAAGAACAAAATCACTGATGTCAACTGAAGGAAGTTTTCGGCGAAAACCCTAATTTTTCGCTGGAGAACAATTGATCCAAAAATCACAGGAGAAAAGCAGCCGGCGGACCATCCATTTACAAAGGGATTTTCGCCGAAAATCCTTCAATATTTTAGGCGAAAATATCAGGCTAAATCGGCGGGTATTAGGGTTAAGTATTTATACTTAACCGGGGGCCCAAAATCAATACCTTGGATAATACACTTTTCATAATCAGAATTTCGAGGATTCTCTCAAGAGTTCTGAAGGAGAGTTTAGAGTTCGAAGAGCCGGAAAGAGATCGTGACGCAATCCCTTCACCTCGGAGACTCGGAGCTTGGATTGAAGATTACCGGAGATTGAAGCTTCACGGATTCGTCAAATTAGGTTTTACAGTTCTTCTCTGTTCTTCCTACCTGAGATGTATTCCTTACTTGTTTTCGATTCTCTTGTTTCTGATATGAGTAGCTAAACTCGTAGAGCTTAGATTAGAGGAACCCTAAGTGACCCAGGGCTTTAAAGCGGTCACGGATCGGCGGTAATTAGATTCAAAGTTCAATCAGTTTCTCTTTGCATGGTTGTTTTGTTATTGATTGTTTATGTTTCTTTTCTGGTTGATCACCTAGATTAGGTTTTTGCAAGCTAGGGTTAGTCGCCAGACGTAGTCACTAGACGTAGTCGTTAGACAGTTCCCTGCTTTGGCGCTTAAACTTGTCTTCCTTGATCACCTAGTTTAGATTCTTGTTAAGCTGAGGATAGAAGCAAACGCTCGCCTCTCTTAGAAACATCAAGTCAACCAGTTAACCTAATCATTGGAGTGTGCCTTTCGTAGGAACCAGTTAGGGTTAATCCGCTTCAAGAGTAACTCATTAATCATTAGTAATTGCACCAGTTAGTTATGTCATTACGAGAGGCGATCGTACCCGGGCAGCTAATTAATCTTGGTAGTTAGAACGGATAGAGCGAATGTTCACCGGTCTTGAACCTAAGGGTAAGGAGTTATGGTGGTGTCTTAGAAATTGATTGAACGAGAATTGAAATCCGCAGATCTGTTGATTGTTGTTGCCTTGGTGAACGAAGGGGGATTCGAAATCTAAGCTTGTCTGTCGTCTGTTTAAACCAACCAATCATTCTGTCTTTTAATTTCATTTTAATTTTCCTGCATCTTAGTTTAGAAGTCGTGGAACTCACACCACGCACAACGTGTTCAAACTTGAATAAATTGCCAGCATATTTGAGTAAACGATTAGAAGAAACCCTGTGGAATACGATCTAGTCTACCTTGGTAGGTTAGTTATTTGATACCGCTAAAACTGCAGCATCAGTTGTATGCCATCACTCATAATAAGAAGGATGGAACATACACCGATCGTAATGTTGTAAGTGACATTTCATGTTTTTTTTTAACTTTGTCATTACATTATTCAGAGTTTGGTTTCAAAAATGTGATCGTTGGCCAATGTGCAGCCTTAGATTCTTGAGTTTTTGAAGGACCCTACCATCCCGACTTGGGTAAGTTCTAAGGATGCATTGGGGCAAGTGTACCCACTGAGCATAGTGGTCGAGTTCGAGGATTGGGATTTGGTGCAACACCCACTCTGGTACATATAGTATGTTATGATATTGGTCAAATTTAAATTTATATAACACTAACATTTCTAATATTTTGTTGTCTCTTTTTTGTAGGTCAACTTGAGTAAGAAGATGGGTGCAGCTAGCCAGAGTAGCAGCCCATCAGATACTGCCATGCATGACTTCGGACATTGTCCTGTACAAGAAGAAGTAGTAGAGTTATGGGATGAGGTTCGAGTTCTAAAGAAGCAGATTGCACTTTTGGTATCAGGAGCTTTAGGATCCTTCGCTCGGGATAAAGGGAAGGGAAAAGCCACCGTTGAGGAGGAGGAGAGTGAGAGGAGGGTGATGATGAGGAGGATGAGTGATTCTCTATGAACATTTATGCTACTATATTACACGTAGACATATGTAGTTTATAATATTATTAGAATTATATAGTATGTTATGAGTATTATATGTTATGACTATTATTTATCCATGTCATTGGTTAGTAGTGTGTGTATTGTGTGGTATAATTTGTATTGAATTCCATGAATGAAATTGTGGTTTGCAGGTTGCACTAAAAGAGTATGAGATAAGGAGCTGAAGTGGCCAAACAATTTTGACTTGTGATACATGTATAGCGTCGATCAGAACCGACGCCAAAATGACTTGTAACTATTATCGGTTTTGGGATTTAGCATCGGTCATCAGTCGACGCTAAAAAGTCAACAATTAACGCGCTCGTTTGGTCAATTGTTGATTAGGGGTGGCAGTCCCAACCTGAAACCCGAAAACCTACCTGTAATCGACCCGGTCAACGCGGTTTTATAACCGGACTGACCAAATAACGGGTCCGGGTCGGGTGGTTAAAAAAACTGGCCAAATATTAGGGCGGTTATTGGTTCGCCAGATAACCGGGCCGACCAGGCCGAATGCCACCCCTATATGGATGACTTGACGAGAGTTGGGATCAGAACATCATTATGTTTCAAATTTATTTTCTTCGAACTCTTAGTATTCGCAATTTTGGATGTTAATTAGTTATTATTAAACAGAAGTATTTGTGTTATTATTTTGGGATTCCAGATTTTTAGTTTTCAGAATTAATTGTTTGGTTAGTTATTTAGTATTTAAAAATTAATTTTTATTAATTGTGTCACTTAATAAGTTAGTACGAAGTACGAACTAAATTATGAAATTAACATATCCCAAATTAAGTATACAATTAAAATAACAAATTATTTGGGCTACTAAAACCCATAATTATGCAGCCCAATTGGGTTTGGAAGCAGTTGGGCTGCATTTGGATTCGAATTTGGGCCGCAAATGTTGGGCTTCACGCTAGGCCGGGTATAACCGTTGGTGCCCGCCCGCCCGTCGGCCACGGTCATGGTAAGGAAAACATAACCGACGGGTCCGGGTCGGTGGTTAAAAAAAACTGGCCAAATATTAGGGCGGTTATTGGTCCGCTAGATAACCGGGCCGACCCGGCCAAATGCCACCCCTATTGTTGATTGATTTGGCATTGATTGAGTAGTTTAGCATCGCTTGTGAAACCGACACTAAATCTAGTTTGGTTTCCAACCAAACCAGCCCGGTCAAGGGTTTAGCGTCGCTTGACAGACGAATTTAGCGTTGCTTGATTTATGGTCTACGCTAAAATTTAACGTCGGAAGAATTGGTGTCGCTTTTGTGAGCGACGCTAAAATTTTTAACGTAGGTCAGTAACTGACGCTAAACTGCGTCTGTGACCGATGCTAAACCGGTAGATTTTTGTAGTGAGATCTTATCTGGCTTGTTAGAACTGTTTTAGTCCAAAGTTGTGTAATCATGATTCATGAACCCGAAAGAGGAAACCTGCTTGACCCTTATTTCTCTCCCATTTCATCCATCTTGTGTTTTGTCTTTGCGCACTTAGAACGATTAGTTGTTAAACCCCTACTTCCATGATCTTTGAGCCCGTGCTTGGAGGAATTCTTCCCACCCTCCAAGAGTTCAGAGTTTCAGAAGAGGACTGCGTGATTCATGCAGTTAGATGATGAATCGTTGTACGAGTGTTGGGTTAGATTTCAAGAGCTCCTAAAAGCTTGCCCACACTAGGGGTTTGGAGATGTACAACTTGCCAATTTCTTTGGCACCAGTTTAAATGATGTGACAACGATGATCGTGAATCAGTTGGTGCAAGGTGATGTTTCTGCTCTGTTTCCAGAAGAGGCTCTTGCTCATTATGCCTCCGTTGTGAAGGAGAGTATATCATGGATGAGGAGAGCTGATCTTTGTCATTCTAGTAAGAGAGACATCATTCCTTTATAAACCCTGTTGATTCTCAAGTAGCCGAGTTGAAGAAGTTGTGGCAAAAAGTTAATAGGATGTGATTTGGACAACCAAAGTCTGGAGTTCCTCATCTGAAGGTTCCTTCAAGGAAGTGAAGAGCTGTGAGAGTTGTGGTGATCCTGCTCACCCAAAGTGCGCTTGTTTCACATGTCCTAGAGCCAAAACCTTCCAAGATCAGCGTGCGGAACTCGCAACCACAATGGTGGTGCATGCCACAACTTTGGGAGAAATCTTCCTATGAATAGTCAGGAGATGAACTTCATTTCTGAAGGCTATCATCAGAATCAGTCTGGGTATGGCAGATTCAGACAACAAGCGCGATTCAACCGTGACTAGAACCAGGATAAGAAGATAAATTTGGGAAATCAAGGAATAGGAAGTTTTTCTCTACCTCTATACCAACTGGAAACTAATATTGGATCATCTAGTAGCGCATAACCGACTACTAGAGAGATTAGGCAGAGGTTGGATAGAATGGAGATAAAGGGCGAGTAGAGATTTGATCGCATGGAGAGCAAGTACGACATGAGGTTTGCAACTGCAGAGACACAAATCAAGGGTTAGATTGCTGAATCCCAGAGGATAGAGCAATAGACTGCTGAGCTGGTGAAACTTGTAGGATTGAATTTGCGACAATATGGAACCTTGCCTAGCACCACTGAGCCTAACCCTCACCAAGAGCATCTGAAGTCAGTAGTGGCGCAAGAAGAAGGAAGCGACAAAGAAGACATTCAGGAGATTGCGGTACATATGGAGACCTATCAAGTTAAGGCAATGGTTACTCCGTATGTTCCACCTATTCCTTTCCCTAACTGAGTAAGGGAGGAGTCGCAAGAAGAATCTTTCCACTCTTATCTCAAGGTTCTTGAAACACAAGAAATAATGACTCATTTCTTGCACGCTCTAGTAAAGATTCCTTCTCACATTAAGTTCTTACAAGACACTCTACTTGGGAAGGAAGAGGTCGAGTTGGAAGCTGAGAAGGTTGTTGAAGAGGTGTTACCTCCTCTAGTTATAGAGAAGGAGGATCAAGTGGTAGCAATGCTAGAAAAGGTGTGCATTAACAAGGAATTCTTTGACAACATGGTCAAGAATCCATCGAGCACCGACCACTTGAAGAAGCTATGTTTGATGAACGAGGAATTGGCGCAAATTGATGAAATGGCGCTTGGTACAAACTGTTCACAATTCCTCCAGAAGTAGGTTGCCAATATGCGCAAGGATACGAGAACTTTCTCTTTTCGTTACTATATTGGTTCCCATTGCATAGATAGGGCTCTTACTGATTTAGATGCTAGTATTAATGTGATGCCCTATCCTTTATGCCAACGCTTAGGATTAACAAAGTTATTTCCTACTAGTATGGATGTTCATTTAGCTGATGATAGCATTAAGAAACCATTAGGGATTGTTAAAAATGTTCTCATTAAAATCAATAACTGTTATTTCCCGGTTGATTTTGTAGTGCTAGATATGAAGGAAGATTTAAATATTTCCCTTATACTCGGCAGATCATCCCTCGCTACTGCTGGAGCCATCATTGATGTGATTAGCGGGAGGATGACCTTCTAGTTAGGGGAGGAAGAGATCGTGTTTGAAATGGCTACTCCGATGGTCATTTCTCCTCGTTCATCTCCCAAGAAGAAGTCATCTTTTGATTTTAATGCTTTGCTTCATTATTTTAATAAGCTCACCTCACTCTCGCAAAGTTATTTGTTGGTGGAGGAGGTTGGCATGATTGAGGGAGAAGTGCAAGATCCGGGAATATCGTTGAAGAAAGAAAGAGTCGATGAAGTGAAGAAATTGTTGTCCGAGAAGTCGAAAGTGAAGAAGGAAGGCATAGAAAAGAAGAAAACATTACCGGAAGGCGAAGGAAAGAGGACAAAGAGGAACTCGAGATTTCATGACTTCATGCCCTCTAATCATGTACCTTGAACTAAAGTCCAGGTATCTTCGAGTTAGCGACGAGAAATTTAGCACTCATAGGGAGGCACCCCGATATTTTTGTACATAAATACAATTTTCAAATTTTAAATTTTTTGATTTTTTAGAATTTGTGCTCAAGTTTTGTGTCGGTTTTTAGGTGTCATTATTTGATGTTCTGATGATTGATGCTTGCTCGAGTCTTTTTATTTTGTTGATTTTGGTTGAGAAAAGAAGTCGGGATCAAAAGAATTTGCGAGTAAAATTTTTTTTAATTGTTTTTGGGGCTGGGAATTTCTCCCAGCAGGTCGGTGTGCAAACTGATTGTAAATGGCGTGCACGCCGCCTCCTGGCATAGAAATCCCCTCTTTATTTTCAAATTTTGACCAATTTTCTTCTATCTTCTTCTCCTTCTCCTTCTTCTCTCCCAAACCCTAAATACATTACCCAAATACAAATCTCCTAACCCAAATCCTTCACTCTAATTTCTTTAAATACTCCTTTAATCCTTTCTTCTACAAAACCCAAACCCACATTTTCTCTCCATCCTCCATTGAAGAAGCTCTCAAAAAAAGCTTGAGCTCTTCTTCTTATCCTCCACTCACACTCATTTTCCCACCATAAAAACGCCACCATTATTCACCAAAATCGTTTTCCATCATCAATCTACCCTCACCCTCAAGTTTTCTTATTTTTCATCAATCCCACTCTTGGAAGAAGAAAAAGTCCAACCTCCTTTGACAAAAAATTTGCTCTTGCTTTTTAAGGTTGGTTTGTTTGTTTCTTGTTTCTTAGCTTCAATTATCTAATTGATTAGGCATGATAAATTCTTTGGCTAGGATTGCTTGAGATTAAGTTGATGATGCTTATGCTCTTTATTCTTACTTGTCTAATGCTATTGAATTATTGATTTGCGCCATTCCACACACTTTTGCATAAGAGTTCTAGTGCTTAAGATCATATTATCTTGTGCTAGGAGTAGTATGTGATTCTTCATGCTAAATGTGGGGTCGTAAGATGTTGAGGTTTGAATGTAGCATGTGTTGTGGACTTTGTTCATTGATTGATTACGCTTAGAATTTCCATCTTAGAGAATCTATGTCAACTTGGAAACTTTAAGTGAATTCTTGTGCATGATCTAAATTTTCGCCCAACCATGTTCTTTTGATGAGGAATTTTTGCGCGTTAAAATAATGGAAACTTGTTTGAATAAATCCCGTTTGGTTTTTTGTTGTTTTGAAGGATGGCGTCTCGAAGTATACTTAGAACTACATCCTTGACCTTGGAGGAGTGTAATATCCTCGCCCAACCGGATGTTCTAAGACTTGATTTTGGTTGATCTAAGTCATCAAAATCGATGTAAAAAAGGTCTCAATCAAAGTTTGGGTCATTCGAGGTTCAAGGTGAGTTGAGGTTGTAATCCCAATTTTGGCAGTGGAAGACACACAACCACGTTTTATAGAAGCACATGTTTCCTCATCTTTTTCATGTCTCTCTCCGCAAAAACCCCATTGACGAACCAAAACCCCCAAACTTTAAACCTTGATTCTGGGAGCTATCAGCGTCCGATCGAGGATCCATTTTCTCCTGTGTGTTCCTGATGACCAAAGGAAGAGATCGCATATCTCAGATTCTGGTATTTTAGAGTAAGGTGTTGTCAGTGAGGAAGGGGAAAAGCTACGTTTTTGGACAAGGAGGGTTTGTTCGTTCGAGTTTCTAGAAGTTGTTTAGAGCCTCAACTTCTTATCAAGTGAGGGTTTAGCGTACGATAGGTAGTGAATGGTAACGTAAGGAGTTGTAATCAGACCTAGATGAAATTAGGGATTGCATGAAAACAGAAGAGAGTAAAATGGGATAAGTGTTATGTGTTTGCTAATTGATTGATTGTGGTGAATGTTTGATTGTTGTGATGATATGTTGTTGGGATTAGGGTAAGCGATTAATATTGATGATTAACGGATCAGTAGAAGTGAGTGTTAGGAATGACGGGTTTGGGTAATCTTATGAAATTTCATATTATGCTATTGTTAGTTGTGGTTGCAGGAGGTTGGCTCTTTCAATGTAGGGTCGTCCTATGAATGACGAATAGGAGGGTAACCCTAGACTCATGACATGGCTACCCCTGTACTTGTAGGTGGGGGTGGTCGGTGAGCTAGCCGTTTACCATTGTTATGCCTATGAATCGAGATATGGATCGTGTGAGGATGGTGGAAAATGAATGAGTTGTGATTATGTTGTTGGGGTGGACCATATGCGTGTAATTGAAATGGTAGAATTGGAAGGAGCCAACGTTACCCCAAACAAATGTGATTGAGTACGGTCTACTAGGGTAGATCATCTTGGCCGGATACCGAGGATTAGTTGCGAGTCCAGTCTACGTGGGTAGATCACCTTGGTCGAGTACCGAGGATTAGTTGCTAACTCCTAAGGGAGTGATTTAGATTGTCCATGGAAAAAGGATCCTTTGAGGATGCATCGTGTTGTGATGGCCGACGGGGTAGCGGGGGAAAAACTACTTATAGGGCCTAATGAACTCACCTACATAAATAAATTGTAAATTGTGTGTGTGTGTGTTGATTGTGATGGCGAGCTGTCTTGTGATATGATGTTGAATTGTATGCATGATGAACTTTGTTATATTCCTATTATAATGTTGAACTGAGAACTGCACCTATGTGATCACCTAGACTACTTGATGTAATCCTACCTACCTGTTTCGATACCAGGGTCCCCTACCAAGGGTCGGACCCTAGGGCCGTACAAGAAGCGCCTGGGGCCAAGGCAAGCTCACAACCGGGCCCTACAAAGGTTCCTCAAGCCAAGGTACGTGACTAAATTCTCACTCAGGACTCCCCCATCAACTAGGAAAGCCAAAATATCAGTCAGGCCATGCCAAGTATTGATGCTGGCCAAGGCCCTAAAGCCAGGCCCGAAGTTGAGCCTAAGGCCGAGGCTAGGGCCACCCATAGGCCCTAGATCGAAGGGTACGATCCAGGAAGCCAATGATAAGCCAAGGGATCCCCTTGAAGCATTTCTGGAGGAACGGCAGAGGAAGAGGGAGGAAAGCTTGGCCAGAAAGACCAAGACCCCGAAGCCAAGCCCCGCCACGGGCCCTGGAGGAGCCCTAGCACCAGGGCTAGGCTCAAGGACAAATCCAACGAGCCCAAAGCCTGCACCAGCGGTTGAAGATCCCCTGGAAGTATTCCTGAAGGACTGGCCGATGCAGAAGTTCAAAGGCCCGACCAGATTTTCCAAAGGCCGAGAGACTAGCCTTCCCCGAGCGCCAGGCCCGAGTTTGGCACATTGCTGGAGCGATATGGACCGAGCCAATATTTGGCTCAGGCCTTTTGGGAAATTCTAAGGGCCCTGGATACCCTGAAGACCCAGGATCCACCTCCAAGAAATAAAGCTGCATTTGGAGGTGATTTGAGGGAGGAGCCACGTGATGATCATTCCGAACACGATCCAGGCCCAAGGATCACTACAAGAAACAATACATTTAATGGTGGCATAATTCAAAGTTAACAGCGGCCATTGCCGCTGTTAAATTAATTTAACCGCGGCCACGGGCCGCTGCTAAATTGGCCAATGCTAAATGAATTTAACAGCGGCACAAAATAGCCGCGGTTAAACCTAACGATCGCTGTTAATTTTTAAGAGTTTAACAGCAGCCATTTGGCCGCTGTTAAATTGTTTCGGCTGGCAAAATTTTTAGCCGGAGCTCCGGCCATAGAGCCAGAACTCCAGCGTTCTTCCATTTGTTCTTCCTAAATCCCTTTGTTTTGGATGAAACAATACATCATAAATCCCTTTGTTCTTCCTAAGCAGGACAGAAAAGGGAGACGTTGGCGGCGATCCAGGCTTCGACGGTGGGGAGTTTTGCGAGGGAGGATACGTCGGCGTTGGGGATTGTGATGGTGACGGAGATTCCAGTGCCGGAGAAGGCGCGAAGGATGTCTGGATTGGCATCGGAGAGCTTGATTCAGTCGATTGTATGCTACTTGAGATGGAGGTGGGAGGCTGGTGGCGGTGGTTCTGTAGTTTACTCCGATTGCTGCGGGCGGTGGCGAGGAGTGGGGGGGAGGAAGATGTGAAAGGAGATGGGAGAAGGATTGAGATGCTGCGGCAGCGGCGAGGGGGGGAGGAAGATGTGAAGGGAGACGGAGAGGAGAAGGATTAAGACGAGACGGAGAGGAAATCGGAGAAGAGGGGAGTAGAGAAGAAGAAGGGGTTTTGCAATCCGTGTGAGATAAAATCAGCCAATCAGATTGCGTAATTTTAACAGCGGCCAGATGGCCGCTGTTAAATTATACCAGCCGCTGTTAAACTGTCAAATTTAACAGCGGCCACTTAGCCGCTGTTAAATTGCCACTGTTAAATAAATTTAACAGCGGCGGCGTAGTTGCCGCTGTTAAGCTTCCGCGGTTAAATGTAATGTTTCTTGTAGTGGATGCGCGCTAACCGGGCTCAGGATTCCCATTCGGGCCAGGAATACCTGACACCACAGGCTGAGGATCGTGATTCCTAGTCCTCCTAGGATTAGGACACACGGAGGAACATAATCCGGGTCAGAATCTGGCCTACACGCATGCCGCCACCCCCAATCCAAGCCGGAGTTGGATTCCTGCCCAGCCTAGGGTTTCTCCGGTTTTGCTGGTTTTCTATTTGGGGTTTAATTACTTATTTTCCATGACTCTTGAGGATTTTTAGTTATGTTTCCCTTCTAGTTTCGAATAAGTTGGAATAATTTAGTCCTTTTAGGCTTTAGTTTATTTTATTACTTGTTTAGGAAGTAGTTTTTGAGGAGGATTAGGAGAGCTTCTTCCCTAACTCCTCCCCGTGAATTAAGGCCGCCGGCCACTCTTGTAATCACACTTGAATTAATAAACCCCGTTTTTCAGAACTTTGTTCTATTCCCTTCAAACCTTTGCTCGTTGTTGCATCACTTAAGGTTGGCTTATCATCAAGAGCATCCATCTCTTAACGTAATGCCCTCGACTTGATACTTGTGGTTCCTAGCTCCCCTTATAGCTAGAGGGTGAAAGTCCTATTCCGCCCCAGTTCCAAAGGTTTTAGCTCGTTTCTAGGAGATCAGCTTGTGGTGTTCAAGGGTTGTCTGCCCACAGTTGCGGTGGTTCACATAAGTTGGTATCAGAGCACGATTCAACTCGAGGACCAACTCTATCCAAGTTTCCAGGTTCACTCTTGGATCCATATCTTTAATTTTCCTTGTTCTTTTATTTTTTTTTTCAAAAATCCCCATCTATTTCAATTTCTTCTATTGTATTTTCGTGTAAGGCAAAGAAAAGCTGGTGGCCATCCAAAGCCATCAAGAAAATATCAAAAGGCTAAGAAATAGAAAAGAAAGCAAGGCCACCATTGCCAAGATATTTCCTTTCGTTGTAAGTTTGATTTTAAGAAGAGGGGATAGAAAATAGCTTTTGCTTGCGTATACTAACCATGGCAGATGAAAGAATCAACAAATTGGAAGGCCACATGAACAACCTAGGTGGAGTCCTAGACCAAATTCAAGAAGCCGAAGAAACGACCGTGAGGAATATGAAGAAGGCCCCCATGATGAGTTCAACCGAAGGACTAGAAGGATAGTTCAGGAGATAGATGATGCTGTGAGAAGCCTCAAGCTCACCATTCCCATGTTTGCCGGCAAGGCCATTGTCGACGAGTACACAGACTGGGAAAGAAGCATGGAGGACTTCTTAGAATGCCACAACTACTCAGAGAGAAAGAAGGTAATCGTGGCTACTCTTGAGTTTACTGACTATGCTGCTCTATGGTGGAGTTAGGTTAGAAGATAGGTTCTGAGGGATGAAGAGGAACCTATTGTTACATGGAGAGACCTCAAGAGAAGGATGAGGAAGCGGTTTGTAATGGCTGCCTACACCTGAGACTTGCATACCACACTTCAAACCTTGAAGCAAGGTACCATGTCGGTGGAGGAATACAACAAAGAAATCGAGATGCTGGTGACAAGACTTGATTTGAAGGAAGAGGAGGAGGCCCAGATAGCAAGGTTTACAGGAGGCCTACACCCGGACATCATGCACTAAGTCAACATCCTCAACTATGTTGACTATGAAGACTTGATTGCTGTGACCCTCCGAGTAGAGAGAGAGAGCTGAAGAGAGGCTACGGGAGAAGGCCTAATCCACCTACCAACAGCACGTGCAGAGGGAGTCCGAATGCTGGCAACCCTACATGGAAGCCAGGAAAGCCCTAGAGCACCATGGGCCCGACCAAGCCCTAACCCTAAAAATTCGGCACCACGGGTAACCCCTACTCACAAAAATCCTTCTGCTCATAATTCTAACCCACGTCCTAGTTGGATTATCTATTTTAAATGTCAAGGAAGAGGCCACGTCTCTAGGGATCCCCAATCAAAGGACCATGGTGCTTAGAGAAGGAGAGATCGAGACGGATGATGAAAAGGATGAGAAGATGAAGGAAGAAGAAGCTGAGTCTGGGGAGGGGGAAGAAGTACAACAAGTTGGGCTGGAGAAATTCTCTTGCATGTTCTTACGTGCCCTAGGTCCGGAGCCAAGGAATCTGCCCAGCCCCGGGACTGACGCTCTGCCCAGCCTTAGCGTCAGCACTCTGTCCAGCCCCAGCGCCAGCGCTCTGCCAGCCTCGGCGCCAGCACTCTGCCCAGTCCCAGTGTCAGCGCTTTGCCCAGCGCCAGCGCCCAACCCAACCCCATTGCAACCACCCCATCCAGCCCTGACGCTAGCATACGGCCCGACCCTGGTGCCAGCGCCTGGCCCAGCCCCCACGCCAGCACCCTACCTAGCCCCGACGCCCAGGCCTGGGTCAACCCAGACCGACATTAGAACGCTGAGTACAAGTCGGGCTACAACATGAGACTGTTCCCCACCACCTATTGAGGACTGCACCAATTGAGAGAGACGAGCACATGGCTCTAAATGAAGCAGAGGATGCCCATATCAAAGAAAAGGAAGAGGCTGACTTGGGGATAGATGAAATCTTCTCACACATGTCTTCCCCAAGCCTTGATATCCTCGTGGATAACCCATCTGAAGCAGAAAGCATGGACACCGACAGACAAAGCTTAGAAGACCTTTAGCCTTGGTCTTACACAGATTCTAATGATGTCCCAAATCTAGGAGACCATGCCGAGTCTGCTCCGGCTATGTCAACACAAGTAACAAAGATCTGGAGAGGATTGTTGAGTACACAACGTGAGCAGAAGTTGGATTCGAGGGTGAATCCAAAGCAAAAAGAGGGGGTGATGTGATCCTACCTACCTGCCCCAATGCCAACCGTTATTCTTACACCCCACCAGGGTCCCTGATGTGATGATTTTACCCTTGTTTTAAGCCTACGATTAGCTTAAGGAATCTCCTGTTTTGTTCTCGAAATGCCACGTCTTATGTGCTTTTATTGATGTTTCGTGCTAACGTCTTATGTGCTTTTATTGATGTTTGGTGCTAAGTGTCCATTTGTTGTCTGGTTGCCACTTTGGAGCCAAATTCGTGGTCTATTGGAGTTATCTCTGTGCATTTTCAGGTTATGGCTTTGAAGTACGGATGACAAAGAGCACATAGGAGCAAACAAGAGGTCAATCGAAGCTAGGACGGAGGAGATAGACCCGTTACAAGTTTGGGATTTCTGCACTTGTGTCCAAGGAAGTTTTCGGCGAGAATTACAAGTTCTCGTCCGAGGAGTTTTCGTTCAAACTTCCAGGAGATTTGCTTTGCATTTTTGAAGAAATTTTAGGCGAGAACTGAAAACATGTGAAGGAACTTGAAGATGGCTCAATGATTTTCAAAGGAATTTTCGGCAAAAACTTTATAAGTTTTCGCCGAAAACTTTAGGCTTTTCCAGCAGCCTATTTAAAGAGGATTTTCAGGAGAATTTTATGATTCAATTGACAGCACTCAACACTCCCTTCTCTCAACTCCCAATTGCCTACTTCTCCTCTCCTATCATCAACCATAATCATCCTTCATCTCAACCTATGAGCTAAGCGAAGATCATCTAGAAAGAAGAAGCCATACCTTGGATTGAAGCTTGAAGAGCCAAGTTGCAAGATCCTCCATCAAAACAAGGATGATCTCCTCTTCTAAAATTCAGGTTTCTTCCATGGTTATGCTAGGCTAAACCTAGGGTTTAGTTTAGTGGGGGATGGATCAAGCTAGGATAGGTGATTGATTGTATGGATTGAGTTTCTCATAGCCATTTGTGTAAGATGATGATCCTAGACCTTGTGCTTGTTGTCCATGGGAGCTTGACTTGTTCTTTTGGTACATTGTTTATGTCTTTCAATACATGAGAATGATTGATTGATGTTGATCTAAGGTTGTAGGATTGTGACTGATTGTTTGAGAGATTAAACTCTTCAATTGCAACCATTTTGAGCTTGTTTTCCTTGTTGACATTTTGTTGAACACTTGGTGTGCATTTGGTTCTCTTTAATTAGTAGCTGAAAGACCTATTGATTGATTGCCTAATGTTCTATGATTTACATGAGAGTGTCTTGCATCATTGCTTTGTGTTAGATGAATGTTAGCCAAGAGAATGAGTGTTTGAGCATTACTTTGAGCTTAAGTAAAGCATTCCATTCCATTGTTCTTATAGCGAAAGCATGAGTTATGTGGTATAGGAGTACTGGATCGATGGAGTGAGAGTTTGTTGATCCTAGTTCAGTGTTTTGCATGGTTAATGTCTTATACACCATTGCTTGAAATTCAATTCATCTTTCATGATCCTTGAGCTTGAAGAAACCCCTTGCTAAGCTAACCTTCCTTCTCTCTTGTTTGACCCTCATCTTACCTTGTTAGCTATTGCTTTACTTGCTTGTTTAGTTTATGATTTTGAATCTTTGTCATCAAAACCAAATCTCAATTTAAATGTTTAAACCGTCCATGAACCTTGTGAGTATTAGTCTATGAGAGGACCTTGTAGAATACGACCTTGATAGTTGTGAGTTGAAATTCGCACATCAAGTTTTTGGCACCGTTGCCGAGGACTCTCTCATTCCTAAGAAAGCATTTAGTAGTGGACTGATCTATTCACTTCCTTCCAATTTAGTTTTTGCTTCCTTTTACTTTTTGTTTGGTTTTGTTATCCCGCATCGTTGTATTACTCGGGTGTGTGTTGTTGTGCTTGTTTGAAGGTGACTTGTGCTAGTGCATGAGTGGTGACCCGCCCGATCGTTGTTATGCGGACGATTCAGCCAAATAAAAACTACTAATGCTAAGAAAAAGCGTATAGCAGATCGTATTCCACGGGCCTTCGAATGATGGGCTACTTCAGAACTAACAAATTATTCAGAGAAAAACACTTAGTGCGTGGTGTGAGTTCCACGACTTCTACTTCTAAGAAATGCAGAAAAATTAAAAAAGATTAAACTAAAGCAGATTGAGAATTAGGGTTTGGAAACAAGAATGGCAGACGAACTTAGACTTTGAATCCCCCTTCATTCCCCAGAGCATTGGTAATCAACAGATCAGCGGATTTCGATTCTTATTCAATCAATTACTAAGACACCACCATAACTCCTTACCCTTAGGTTTAAGACCGGCGAACGTTCGCTCTATCCGTTCTAACTACCAAGATTAACTAGCCGCCCGGGTACGGTCGCCTTCTCGCAACGACTTAATTAATTGGTGTAATTACTAGTGATTAATGAGTTACTCTTGCAGTGAATTAACCCTAACCGGTTCCTACGAAAGGCACACTCCAATTATAAGGTTAATTGTTCAATTCGATGTTCTAAAGTAAGGCGAGCGTTCGCTTCTATCCTTAGCTTAACAAGAATCTAATCTAGGTGATCAATCCAGACAAGAAACATGAACAATGGAGAACGAATCAAACATGAAAAAGAACTGATTGAATTTCGAATCTAATCACTGCCGATCCGTGATCGCTTTAAAGCCCTGGGTCACTTAGGGTTCATCTAGTCTAAGCTCTAAAGGGTTTAGCTACTCATGATCATTACAAAAGAAATAAAGACAAGGAAAGAGTTCATCATTCAAAAGGAATAACAGAAAAGGATCTGAAAAACCTAATTCAGACGACTCTGACAGACTCTGATCTTCGGTAAGTTGCACTCTTAGCTCCGGTTCTCCAAGGTGGAAGGGATGGCGTCACGATCTCTATCCGACTCTTCGAACTCCAACTCTTCGCTCCAGAACTTCAGAGAATTCTGCTCTCGAAAAGTTGTATTATGATTAATTATCAATTCTCCTTCTTCCTCGGGCCGCCAGATTAAGTATAAATACTTAACCCTAGTTGGGCCGGGCTGAGCTGATGTTTTCGCCAAAACCATAGGGATAGTTTCGGTGAAACTGGCTTTAAGTTCAGGGCTCCGCTGGCTGGTCAATGTCTTCGGTCCGAGCAGTTGATTGGTTTCGCCGAAACCATCCTTCTCTTGGCATCAGTTGATTTGAACTGCTGGTTTCGCCGAATATGGAGGCCTGGTTTCGTCGAAACTGTAAGTGTGAATGGCAGATTTTCGGTTTGACTTGATTGGCTCCTTGGATCGATTCCAGTTTGATTCCTCGAGGTTTCGATTCCTTAGACACGTCCATGGCTACTTTATTTGACGGCAAAAACCTGTGCTAACATGAAAACACTAGAAAACCATCAAATAGACCCGAAACGGGCCAAGGTAACACAAATGGCACGAGATAGGGCAATCGATTGAATATTCGTTATTCTACCCGAGAAACAATGTCTTAAGCAAAGAAATGTCGCTTAAATGAGGCTGATAATCCCGTCAAATCGAGTGTCATCAAATACCCCACACTTAAGCTTTTGCTTGTCCTCAAGCAAACTGAATAGAAACGCTCATGTTCATAAATGATAAGATCGATTAAATTGGAGCTCAATCAAGCACAATGGATTATTAGACAGATCGATCCTAGAACAAGAAACCTAACATGCATACTGATCAGCCAAACTACCTGGTCTCACTAATAAACTGCACACGACAAGTAATTAGCAATCAATCATGCACGAATTTGACCTGACCGACCAGACTTCTCACACAGGATATATTTAGTACAATGGGGACTCTCACTCTCTGTGTTTAAGGACGTGTTTCTGCTCTCGATCGTTTTCTGTTACCGAATTCTGTCATAGGTTTGCATTTCGACTACATCTCCACCACTGTGACAACACGAGTATCTAGTCAAGAAGAACTTCCCTGCTAGGACCGTAATGAAATCTACACTACTCGGGTTTATAATGAGATGGTTGATGGGAATGAATGATGATGGCTTAGTGCAGTGTAGCTTTCGACTAACTTCCCTCGCATCTAATCTATGGCTTCCTACCGTCTAACCAAACATGGGTAGAATAATGAACGCTCGTCCTACGATACCCTCAAGCAACCTAGCACTTATTCTTTTTCTTTTTCATACACATTTTTTCTTTCTTTTTGACTTCGTTCTTCCATTTGTAGGGAGAAGAACGTTTTATTGAACTACACTTTGAAACTTTTCTTATTTTTTTGATTTTTCTGCTTCTCTCTTTCTTTTCTGAAGCTTGATTCTTTTCTTACTTTACTTTTACTTTTTCTTTTGTGCCGCTTTTTCTTTTAGTTGCTAGAGGGGTTTACACGTCTGGACATATTAGCTAAGACCACCTGTTTAATGGCTATCGGCAGGTTACCACAAATCGACTTCCGGTAGGTCAATCTAGAACTACAACCAAAGGGGATCAACGGGGAATGAAAGAAATGGGAAATGGCTGTAATGTATTATCGAACCGAAAGAACAGGCCAAGCTCAAGGGTCTAAACCTAGTGGATTTTATCGTTTGGTAGGCTATCTGGCTTAGTAGCTGAATCTAGGTGCCCCTATCCTTCTAGAACTCGTGTCATCGTGTGGTCTCGAGTAGGTCTCATGCAAATTCTAACTCATTCAAGTAAACAGAAAACCACTCAGAAAGAATTTAAATTGCAAGTTACGTGCAATGGATCAAAAGCTCACAGTTGGTTTGCTACGGATTCAGTCATTTTCATGCAATCAAGGCTACAAACTACAAGTGTGATTTTAAAATTCTGTTCTGACCAGGCAATTTAGCATCAAAGCATACAAGTTGGTTCTCAAGTTTAGGTTAAGCAGTCTAAGCATCATTATGAAAGGTTGAACAACAACTTAACATCAAAAATCAAGAAATGAGCCATTCTAATGCTAGAGAGACTGAAATGGAATCACGAGGCACACAAAACACAATCAAGGGCAATCAAGTTCATGCAAGGTTCTCTAGCATCCTACCCCACACTTAAATCAGACTGTGTCCTCACAGGACTAATTCTAGAGTTTAGAGTGGAATGGAAGAACCTGGAAGAGGACGGTTGAGTTCAGAGGGTAAGCACGGATCCTCGGAGCGGAGGGAAGTGTAACAAAACCTGAAGCAAAGGGAATCTCCCAACTGCCTACAAAACAAAAACAAATGAAACATAAAAAGGAAACCGGGACAAGTGCCCCGGATCCACACAGAAAAAAGTTGGACCGAAGTCCGAAAAGAATAAATAAAAAGAAAGGACAAGGAAAAGGACACCACCTGATCATCACTGGTCAGAGGTGTCGGGGTGGGGGAAGTGGAAATAGTCGCCGAGCTGTTGCTGCCACTCCAGCTGTCGCTCATATCGCCGGTCGGCGCGACGCATATGTTGCTGCATAATAGTCCATCGCACCTCTTGAGTGGCGTTGTCGGTGATGCGCCACTCCTGCAGTCGCTCGTATAACTCTCCCACATCCACGGGGTGATGTCGTGGCTGGTGAGTATGCGCCGGAAATGGATCTGGAATGCGCGGCGGCGACTGGTGGATGTACCCTGCCTGATGGTGTGGCGAGGGTATATAATCTTGAAACTTAGGCGGCGGCTGCGGCTGCTGCTCCTCAGCATCATCTTCTTCCTCTGACTCGACCACAGGCTGGAGTGGAGGATCAGCTGCTACATGGGGACTGAGGTCGATTTCTAAGTCGTACTCGACCGCCAAGTCTCCTCCAACGGTCATAATTGGGTGGCGTGGAATGTTAGGGCCATATTCATGGCTGATGCCGAAGGAGAGGATGAGCTGACCTATGAAGTTGCCTCCCAAGAGTTTGCGTGGTAGCTTCTTCCTCTTGGTCCGCTGGCTGAAGATGTGAGCTAGCACCCAGCCGGGGTGGAGAGGGTAGCTCTCTCGGATGGCTCGGTGAAGCATGAGCTCCTCCTTAAGGATATGGTGGCGATCCTTGTCTCTGACATATAAAAGTGACCTCCGCCAAACCATATGAATAAACTTATAGAGCGAGTGAGAGAGAGACTTAACTGAGTTGCTCTTCCAGAGGCGATCGCCAGGCACGCCTGTCATGTGGCTCCAGAGGGCGTGCAACTCCTCGTCGTCATCAACATCGCCCCAGCCGAGGTGGTGATCGTGATAGTGCTCGTAGGGGATGCCCAGATGAGCGGCAAACTCATCGTAGGTGGGCTGCCTGCACACCCCACCAAGAAAGAAGGTGATCACCTTCTGGCCCCGTCTCCTCTTATGCTCGTCCAAGTCAAATGTCGCCCAGAACTCCTGGAGAGCAATGTCTGGGAACTCGGCGGCTATGGTGGTCAGCTCTAGGAGACCGGCCGGTGCTAGGGCGTCATGCACGTTCCGGTAGGAATCCTCGTCATGCTCCTGGAGTGACTCCATGGATAAAGGACGCACGTCAGCTCCACGGATGTGCTCGATCTTCTGGAAGCTCTCAAAGTAGAAGTCCGGTAGACGGGCGATGGTGGGATGGTATCCAGCATGGCGAGGGAGTGCAGGTGGAGGACCCAGAATGGCGGGTGTGACGGGAGCGGCAGCTCCTGAGCTCGAGGTGCCATCAAGTCGCGCCTTAGTCCTGCGCTCAAAGGTGTTCCTAAACCAGAATGAAACCAAATTAGTCGACCAAAACCTTACCCCACACTTAGTAGAAAAACTCAATTTCACAACAAAACGAGGGAAACTAAGTGGGGTAAGTAAAGCGGAGTAACCAGTAATCATAGACATTAAAATACATACTTCGGAACAGCCAGAGTCGGATAATTACAATCAGAGTTCAAAAAGTCAAACCGACATTGAGAAAGTCAACATTTAAGCATATTGGACCCTAATCATGGCGAGACTGTCACAACTCGGAGAATGACGGTAACATAATATTTCAATTGGCAAGCACGAAAATATGAATGAGAATGGACACTTGGGGCAGCCAAATGATCAACACAGTTCAAAGTCAAACCGACATTTCTCACAAAAGTCAACATAACAAGAAATTAATCGTATGCATAGCAACACATGACCAAATGATATGGAAATTAAGCACGGAACTGCCTAAGCATCCTAGAATAGTTCTATAAGTTCGGTCAATCCTAGTTCACACGAAACAGTCGGCACGCAAAACGAGGTAAACTGAAAAGTCAACTGAAAGTCAACCTCGACGAAATTCAGAAATCTATATGTCAAAAGATTCGTATTGAAAAGTTATACAACTTACCTTGAAGTCATGATTGCTAAAAATGAACGAGGTGAGAGGAATCGGTGAAAAACTTGAAAACTGGGGTTTCGGAGAACTGGAGCTGCAAAGCTCCGATTCGAACGTTCTAGGGCTTGGTGGGATCGGAATGAGGAGGGGAGAGTGCAGTGGCGGCAGCGGCGGCGGGTGAAACGGCGGCGGCGGCGGGTGAAACGGCGGCGATGGCGGGTGTTAAAGTGGAGGGTGGTCGGCGATTTCAAAAGGAGAGGGGGGGTTTCGAGTAGGCTGTGCGAAAATGGGATAAAGAAGAGAGAGGTCCGGATTTTAAAGGGAATAATTAAGTGATTTTTCAAATCAGTTTCGGCAAAAGTAGGGGGTGGTTTCGCCGAAACTACAAGTTAACATGGATTGACCGATTTGAAAAGGCAATTTCGCCGAAAATGGAAGCTCGGTTTCGCGAAAATTTTAGTTGAAATGGTTTCGCCGAAAACAGAAATTTTTTTGAACCGAAAATGAGGAACAGGAGAAACAGGTTCGAAGTTTGAAAATCGGTTTCGCCGAAAACAAGGGTGGTTTCGCCGAAAATTTTGAACGGTTCGGGTTTAAAATATTTTCGCAAATCCGACCAACTTCAGAAAATCACAGTTAAATCCAGAAAAATCGGAATGACCTCAATCAACTTGCAACTGACTCTATGACACGCAGACTCTACAGGAAAAATAATAAATCAAACAAAATGACACTTTTGGCTCTCCCGAACCGACTCTAAAATACCAAGGTTGAAACAAAACAAAACTGACTACAGCCGTGGGTTGCCTCCCACGAAGTGCTCTTTTATTAACGTCCTTGAGTTGGATGATACCTGGACGGTATTAGGAGACATCCCAACTTAGATTCTCCTTCACGCTCACGTCGGAGTTCATGAAGTACAGCTTCGGGACTTCTCCGGTAAGCGTGAATCTCTTCCCGTTTGCATGTAGTAGTTTGGTACGTCCGTCGGAAAGATGATCAACGAACTTGAATGGTCCGAACAGCTCTCTAGGGAGGTCATCCTTCTTTAGTGTGACGATGGAAGGAATGAGGACTGTCGGTTTCTCTTTTTCTTTCTTCTTTGGCTTGTTATCACTAGGATCGGTGAACGTTAGTACTTCCTTAGGAGATGCTTTCGGCTTCTCCCTCCATACTTGTCCCGGCGCCGGTTTCTCGGAACGAATTGGTGGTGCAGCTGGCTCGGTGGAAGACGGTGGACCTTTTGGTCTCCAGACCATTTGGGTCTTTGTCTTCTTGTTCTTTCCTCGAGGTCTGCTCGGTGATTTAGAAGAGGCTTGCAGTTCCTTCTTCTTCTTCTTAAGCGGCTTCTGAACTGAAATTTCTGGTTTTTTCGTAGTGACCTGTTTAATACCTGTAGCAACAACTGATCTAGAGACACTGGAAGAAGCATTAGTAACGGAGTTGACCGGAGTCAACTCCACAGTTTCAACAGCTAAGCAGTGAGATTCTTCATTCCTAGAGTCATATTTTATGCCGTCTTTAAGACGGAACGTTTTCGTTTCTTTACCAACTCTTTAAAGTCAAAGAACCATTAGGAATGTTAATATTCATTCCAGTAGTAGCCATGAAAGGTCGACCTATGAGAATAGTAGCGTCATCTGTACTAGTATCCATAATCACATAATTAGCTAAGAACGTGAACGGACCACATTTGGTGACAACGTCTTTAATCTCTCCCTTAGGGGTTTTAAGCGATCTATCAGCAAAGACGAGTTGCATACTGGGCGGTTCAAATTCCCCTAGGTTTAACTTTTCATATAGACTCACAGGCATGACATTAACAGATGCTCCTAGATCAACTAAGCAACGTTCAATTTCAACATCGTTGATGACCAAAGGCAATGTAAAAGAACCAGGATCAGATAACTTAGCTGGATATGGAGAGACATGTTTCTTAATACGAATGTCAGGGTATCCTTCCTTGTTCCCCTTCATGCCAGTCTCGATCCTTGCGTTTGGCAGCAGTGCTCTAGGAAAAGGAGGCTTCACGACGTATGGTGCAAGAGGAGGATCATCCTTAGGCGCTGGTTTCTGTTCCTCTTCTTCCTCTTCTTCCGGAGTTTCAGCGATCCTGCGTAAAATAGAAAAAGCATCAGCAATTAAGTTCAGAAGTTTTCGAGCAGTTACCATTTTAGCCTGTTCTTTTCTCGAGTTTGGCTCTGTCTGGCTTGGAAGCTGGCCAAATGGTCGACCAGATGCTAGCATGCTCGAGATGTGTTCACGACTTGTTTCAATCCGTTGTCCAGATGCTATTTGTTCTTGATTGAGAAGAGCTTGAGCCTTGAACTGACTGTCATGATCATCGAGTCTTGTGATGATCTGGCTGAGCTTCTTATCCAGGTCACTGACATTATTATCTCTTTGATGCTGCTGTCCTGGATAGGTATTGTTAAGATATTGATTCTGGCGATTGCCAGGAGCAGTTCCATAATTACCCGGATTGCGATGCGGCGGCTGGTAGACACCTGCCGGTGGATGGTTAGGCTTCTGATCCTGAGCTTGACCAGTCGGGCGGTTATTCTGGTTCTGGTTATGATTGGCGCCAGCATTATAGGGAGGTCTGTCTTGATAGTTCCCTTGCTGTCTGAAGTTACGATAACCAGCATAACCATTTTGATTATTAACAAAGTCTTGTTGGATGAAATTTACCTCTTCGGCAGACCAGACTTCTGCCTTACCAAAATTCTGACAACGGCCTCCGTTATGTGCGCAAGCTCCACACCACTCGCAATCAGCAACATAGACAGAAGCTGCCGGTGGCTTGATTGGTGTGGTAGACTTCTTCAAATGCTTCTCTACCTCTGCCTTGATAGCTGCTTCGAAATCTAGCTTGCTCCTCGATCCTTCATATTGTCGCTCCCAGTTCCTTGACTTGGAGGCACAGTTTACGAAGTGCAGAAGAGCAGCTTCAGGAGTGAGTGTAGTGCAATCCCCTTCAGCTAGAGAATTGACCCACTTGGCAGATTCTTCTCGAAGTCCTCGAGAGAAGATTTCAGCTAACTGCCTCTGCTCGAATCCATGATGAGGGCAGGTGTAGAGAAGTTCTTGGAATCGATTCCAAGTATCATATAAACTTTCTCCTTCTTTCTGGGAGAATCTGGCGATGCTGTCCTTGATGGCGGTTGTTCTGGCCAGAGGGAAGTATTCTTCAACAAAGTCCTGAGCCAGAGTATCCCAGTTAGTGTAGTAGCCAGGTGGTTTGCCAGTAAGCCACCTCTTAGCAGCAGAGATCAAGGAAGTCTGCAAGATGAGTGCACGGATTGTCTAGGGGCCTGCCTTTAAACTGTAAATCCCTAGAGATCATGGTCAAGAATGGAATCTTGATCTCATAGTCAGGATCTCCTTCAATGCGCGGAACGGCAATGGCAGATCGAACGCTAGTCGCGCTCGGCTTGTTATAGTCTGCTAGACTCTTCTGTGCAGGTGGGGGTGGCGGCGGTTGATCGCCGTTTGGTGGTAATCTATCGGTCATGGTGGGAGATGGAGGAGGTGAAAGTGACTCGGTGTATGAAGCGGATGAAGAGTGCGGTGAAGACGGAGATGAGGAACTCTCCTTTGGTTCCTCGATCTTGATCGGAGTGATGAATGGATTGGATCTGCCTTCCTTCAGAATCTGTGATCGTAGAGGTGTAGCAGAACTGCCTGGATTCCCTGCAATCTTAGCCTGTTCGGTCTGAGAGTGAGTCCAAGGACGGTGAGGCATACACCTGTAAACCTACAGATAACAAAGACAAACAAAACCAGTGTAAAATCGAAGTGGATGGAAAAATGAAAGATGGAAAATAGAAGAATAAATTGCCAGATCTTCTTTCAACAATCAAAAGAAGTCCCCGGCAACGACGCCAATTTCGTGACCCGCCCGGTCGTTGTTATGCGGACGATTCAGCCAAATAAAAACTACTAATGCTAAGAAAAAGCGTATAGCAGATCGTATTCCACGGGCCTTCGAATGATTGGCTACTTCAGAACTAACAAATTATTCAGAGAAAAACACTTAGTGCGTGGTGTGAGTTCCACGACTTCTACTTCTAAGAAATGCAGAAAAATTAAAAAAGATTAAACTAAAGCAGATTGAGAATTAGGGTTTGGAAACAAGAATGGCAGACGAACTTAGACTTTGAATCCCCCTTCGTTTCCCAGAGCATTGGCAATCAACAGATCAGCGAATTTCGATTCTTATTCAATCAATTACTAAGACACCACCATAACTCCTTACCCTTAGGTTTAAGACCGGCGAACGTTCGCTCTATCCGTTCTAACTACCAAGATTAACTAGCCGCCCGGGTACGGTCGCCTCTCGCAACGACTTAATTAATTGGTGTAATTACTAGTGATTAATGAGTTACTCTTGTAGTGAATTAACCCTAACCGGTTCCTACGAAAGGCACACTCCAATTATAAGGTTAATTGTTCAATTCGATGTTCTAAAGTAAGGCGAGTGTTCGCTTCTATCCTTAGCTTAACAAGAATCTAATCTAGGTGATCAATCCAGACAAGAAACATGAACAATGGAGAACGAATCAAACATGAAAAAGAACTGATTGAATTTCGAATCTAATCACCGCCAATCCGTGACCGCTTTAAAGCCCTGGGTCACTTAGGGTTCATCTAGTCTAAGCTCTAAAGGGTTTAGCTACTCATGATCATTACAAAAGAAACAAAGACAAGGAAAGAGTTCATCATTCAAAAGGAAGAACAGAAAAGGATCTGAAAAACCTAATTCAGACGACTCTGACAGACTCCGATCTTCGGTAAGTTGCACTCCTAGCTCCGGTTCTCCGAGGTGGAAGGGATGGCGTCACGATCTCTATCCGACTCTTCGAACTCCAACTCTTCGCTCCAGATCTTCAGAGAATTCTGCTCTCGAAAAGTTGTATTATGATTAATTATCAATTCTCCTTTTTCCTCGGGCCGCCGGATTAAGTATAAATACTTAACCCTAGTTGGGCCGGGCTGAGCTGATGTTTTCGCCGAAACCATAGGGATAGTTTTGGCGAAACTGGCTTTGAGTTCAGGGCTCCGCCGGCTGTTCAATGTCTTCGGTCCGAGCAGTTGATTGGTTTCGCCGAAACCATCCTTCTCTTGGCATCAGTTGATTTGAACTGCTGGTTTCGCCGAATATGGAGGCCTGGTTTCGCCGAAACTGTAAGTGTGAATGGCAGATTTTCAGTTTGACTTGATTGGCTCCTTGGATCGATTCCAGTTTGATTCCTCGAGGTTCCAATGCCTTAGACACGTCCATGGCTACTTTATTGACGGCAAAAACCTGTGCTAACATGAAAACACTAGAAAACCATCAAATAGACCCGAAACGGGCCAAGGTAACACAAATGGCACGAGATAGGGCAATCGATTGAATATTCTTTATTCTACCCTAGAAACAATGTCTTAAGCAAAGAAATGTCGCTTAAATGAGGCTGATAATCACGTCAAATCGAGTGTCATCAATGAGGCGTGTGACTCGTCTTCAAGCACGACTCCAAGGACTAGAACAAGTGATCGAGCCACCAACTACTTCCCCACCTCCTACAGTTGTAGAAGAAGAAGTTGATCGCATCTCACACCACACTATGTCTCATCACGAGGACAAAGATAACCATTCGGAGCATTCGTGATGACACTCGATTTGACGTGATTATCAGCCTCATTTGAGCGACATTTCCTTGCTTAAGACATGGTTTTTAGGGTAGAATAGCGAATATTTAATCGATTGCCCTATCTCGTGCCATTTGTGTTACCTTGGCCCGTTTCGGGTCTATTTGATTGTTTTCTAGTGTTTTTATGTTAGCACAGGTTTTTGCCGTCAAATAAAGTAGCCAAGGACGTGTCTAAGGCGTTGGAACCTCGAGGAATTGCACCGAAATCGATCCAATGAGCCAATCAATACCTTAGCATTTTCGGTGAAAATATCAGTACAAATCGGCGATGCTCATCAACAGAAGTTTTCGGCGAAAATGTTAAGTTTTCGACCGAAAACTATGGGACCGAAATTTACAGGAGAAATCAACCGGCGGACCATTCATTTACAAAGGAATTTTCGCCAAAAATTCCTCAATATTTTCGGCGAAAATCCAAGCAAAAATCAGCAGTCGCTCGGTTAGGTTTAAATACAAAAGCAGCGGCCAAAATTAGGGAGGATCACAATTTTTACAACACACACGGGACGAAAAATCCCAAGACTGAGAGTTAGAGAGAGCGAGTAGATAGAGTTCGAGGAGCCAAGAACGGATCGTCACGCCATCCATCCATCTCGGAGAGCCAGTGCTAGGAGTTGAAAATCCAGCATATTGAAGCTGCCACGAGTCGTCGAAATTAGGTTTTACAGTTCTTCTCTGTCTTTCCTACCTGAGATGTATTCTTTGTCTGTCTTCAATTCTTCTGTATTGAATATGAGTAGCTGAACTCGTATAGCTTAGATTAGATGAACCCTAAGTGACCCAGGGCTTTAAAGCAGTCACGGATCGGCGGTGATTAGATTCGAAATTCATTCATCTTCTTCTTCATGTTTGACTTGTTCTTTGTTCCTTGTGTTTCTTGTCTGGTTTGGCCACCTAGATTAGATTCTTGTTAAGTTAAGGATAGAAGCGAACGCTCGCCTTACTTTAGAACATCAAGTTGAACAATTAACCTTATAATTGGAGTGTGCCTTTCGTAGGAACTGATTAGGGTTGATCCATTGCAAGAGTAACTCATAAATCGTTAGAATTTGCACCAGTTAAGTTAAGTCGTTGCGAGAGGCGACCGTACCCGGGCGACTAATTAATCGTGGTAGCTAGATCGGATAGAGCGAACGTTCGCCATTCTTAAACCTAAGGGTCAGGAGTTATGGTGGTGTCTGAGAACTGAATGAACTAGAATCAGAAACTGCTGATCTGTTGATTGCCTATGCTCTGGTGATCTAAGGGGGATTCGAAATCTAAGCTTGTCTGTCTTCTGTCTTAGTCAATCAATCAATCCTTTTTTCACTTTAATTTCATTTCAATCAATCTTTGCATTTTTAGTATAGAAGTCGTGGAACTCACACCACTCACTAAGTGTTTTTAACCTTGAATTTAAATTGCCAACACGTTTGAGTAAGGAAGTAGAGGAGACCCGTGGAATACGATCTACCCTAGCTTCACAGCTTGGTAGTTATTTGATTGACCGCTATTCTGCAGCTCATCAATTTGCATCACACCAATGAAGACGATCAATCACAAAGGGGTGCGAGGCGCACACTAGCTAATTATGCTCGCCCAACCCTTGAAGGGGCAGCCTCGAGCATCGTGCGAAGACCAGTGAATGCAAGAAATTTCAAGCTAAAGCCAAATATGATTCAGATGGTGCAAAACGAAGTGGTGTTCAATGGTATAGATGGAGAGTGCCCGTCTAGGCGTGATGACACTCGATTTGACGTGATTATCAACCTCATTTAAGCGACATTTCCTTGCTTAAGACATGGTTTTTAGGGTAGAATAACGAATATTCATTCAATTGCTCTATCTCGTGCCATTTGTGTTACTTTGGCCCATTTCGGGTCTATTTGATGGTTTTCTAGTGTTTCTATGATTAGCACAGGTTTTTGCCGTCAAATAAGTAGCCAAGGACGTGTCTAAGGCATTGGAACCTCGAGGAATCACACCGGAATTGATCCAAGGAGTCAATCGAGTCGAACCAAACCCTGCCCCGTTTTACACTAAAGTTTTCGGTGAAATCCAACAAGGTTTTCGGCGAAAACTCATGAAGGAATCGGCAGTGCCGACAAGAAGAAGTTTTCGGCGAAAACTCCAAGTTTTTGCCGAGTACCTCGGCGTCCGAAAATGACAGGAGAATTCAGCCAGCGATCAGTCATTTTACAAAGGAATTTTTGGCAAAAACTCAAGCACATTTTCGGCAAAAATTCTAGGCAAAATTCGGCGGTATTAGGGTTAAGTATAAATACTTAACCGGCGGCCCTAAATTACAGATACCTCATACTTTACAACGAATACCAAATACTTCAAGGATTCTCAAGAGTTCTGGAGTAGAGTTTAGAGTTCGAAGAGCGAGGAAGAGATCGTGACGCCATCCCTTTCATCTCGAAGACTCGGAGCTAGGATTGCAGCTTACCGGAGATCGAAGTTCTGCCGGAAACATCTTAATTAGGTTTTTCAGATCCTTTTCTGTTCTTCCTCTGTTCAAGATGAACTCTATCTTTGTCTTTGATTCTTTTGTGAAAAACATGAGTAGCTAAACTCATAAAGCTTAGACTAGATGAACCCTAAGTGACCCAGGGCTTTAAAGCGGTCACAGATCGGTGGTGATTAGATTCAAAGTTCAATCAGTTTCTCTTTCATGTTTGATTTGTTTTTCATTGTTCATGTTTCTTGTCTGGATTGATCACCTAGATTAGATTCTTGTTAAGCTAAGGATAGAAGCGAACGCTCGCCTTACTTTAAAACATCAAATCGAACAATTAACCTAATCATTAGAGTGTGCCTTTCGTAGGAACCAGTTGTTAGACAAAATCAGGGCGGATTGTAATAAGCACAACGAAATTGAAATTGAAAGAAACTGTAATCGAGGCCTGTGTTTGCACAGTTTCCTTAAGATAGATTCGCCCTACACAAGGACGTCTTTCTCCCAGGATACAACGATCTCAACGATGTAAACACACCGCCGAACGCAACCACGCTTGAGCAAAGCAACTGACCTTAACGAAGAACGGGAGAAGAAGAAGAAGAAGATTCGATTTGGGAGAGAGAGCTCGTAAATCGAAAAGTGTGTTTAGAACTGAAGGAAACCATGGGTATTTATAGAAACACTTTGGAGTAACGAGCAAGTCAGATATGCTCCAAAAATAATAAAATATTCCATAAGATATGTATTAGAATAAATCTAAAATTAATTAGTTAATTTTTAGGATTTATCACAAAGAGTAATCCCATAATCAACTCATATAATTTCAGATTTATTCATAATTTATTAATTCTGAAAATTAAATAATTTAACTAATAAATTATTCATTTTTGGTCTTTGGAATATTTATTCTTAATGTTTAGTGGGCTAAAACATATTTGGCAATATATGGGCTTCACCACCAAGTCAGTTATTCGGAGCCTGACTCGAACCCAAGATCTACAATCTCCTAAGCGCGCACTTAGAGATTACATTTATGCCATATTAACTTATCCATAAGTTAAACCTCTTTACTTAAAATTAGCTTTACAAGCTCTTTTCTAAGCAATGTGGTATTCAACTATTTCCCACTTTTACTCCTTCTCACTAAGGCTATTATGAGACTCAATTTCTCATTCACCTTAGTCATATTTCTTACCCATTTTTCCAACAGTCCCCCACATGAATGAAAATTGGACTCAAGACTCTGACGACACAACGACAGCTTTGCCCAACGGTTAAATCCTGCATAGGATAGGTAGGAGTTACCCTTTGAACCTTCCCTTGTGAAGCTTACCGACTCTACTGGCTAGATGGTAGACGCGATGTCCTTAAACCATCCTGCCGCCCGTGTAGACGATGATACACTGCACACAAGATCCTTCCTAACGTGATTTTGTTCTCACTGTTATGTTCATATGGCCCTGAAAATCTGCCTGGTTCTGCGAGAGTTTAAGGAATTTGCGCCCCCACAATTCCCTTGAAGCGGCCCCACTTCACTCTAACATAGGTGATCCTTATCTCAGAATCATTAAAAGCCTTTTATGCTTATCCTTAACCATTATCACTGTTTGTAGGAATGGGTTGGGGTTACCCCCATAGTGACTCTACTAGTTCATTCAAGTAGGTTGTCCCTTTGAACCTAGATCTTGGGATCTCCAGTCAACTAGGTTGGGTTTTCCTTCGAATAAACTTTAATTCAAGGGCTTTAATCCCATTCCCAATGACAACTTGTGCACAGCCTCTCGGTTTAACCCTTTGGTTAGCGGATCCGCAAGGTTATCCTTTGACTTCACGTAGTCAATAGAGATAACTCCAGTTGAGAGTAGTTGTCTAATTGTGTTATGTCTACGACGAATATGTCTAGACTTGCCATTATACATCACATTTTGTGCTCTACGAATTGCAGATTGGCTATCACAATGTATGCAAATTGCAGGCACTAGTGTCGGCCACCCAGGAATATCTTCAAGAAACTGACGTATCCATTCAGCCTCTTCACCAGACTTGTCTACTGCAATAAACTCAGATTCCATCGTGGATCTGGCTATCACTGTCTGTTTGGAGGATTTCCAGGAGATTGCTGCTCCTCCTAGAGTGAACACATATCCACTAGTGGATTTTGAATCCTTTATATCAGATATCCAATTTGCATCGCTGTATCCTTCAACTACAGTTGGATATCTTGTATAATGGAGTCCATGATCACGAGTATATCTTATGTATTTGAGTACTCTTGTCATAGCTTTCCAGTGCTCATGACTTGGATTACTCGTGTACCTACTAAGTCTGCTCACAGCAAAAGCTAGGTCAGGTCTAGTGTAACTCATTAGATACATCAGGCTGCCAATGACTCTCGAGTATTCTAACTGAGCTACTCCTTCTCCTCTATTTTTAAATAGATGATGGCTTGGGTCAATAGGAGTTCTAGCCATACTAGAGTCATCCTTATTGAACCTTTCAAGAATTTTGTCCACATAGTGTGACTGACTCAACACGAGTCCATCTTGAGTTCTAGAGATCTTAATCCCAAGGATTACATCTGCTAGACCCATGTCTTTCATGTCAAAGTTGGACTTCAACATATCCTTTGTTGATTTAATTATTTTATCATTACTGCCAACAATGAGTATATCATCAACGTAAAGGCATAGAATAACATAACCAACATTAGTGTTCTTCACATAGATACACTTGTCACACTCATTTATTTTTAATCCACATTCAACCATGACATTGTCAAACTTCAGATGCCATCGCTTAGGTGCTTGCTTTAAGCCATATAATGACTTATCTAGCTTGCATACCTCTTGCTTTTGACCTGGAGCAGAGAAACCTTCTGGTTGCTCCATGTAGATTTCCTCTTCTAAATCACCGTTTAGAAAGGCTGTTTTGACATCCATCTGATGTACCTCAAGGTTTTGCAATGCAGCAATTGTAATTACCATTCGTATTGATGTTATTCTCGTAACCGGAGAATAAGTATCAAAGTAATCAATGCCTTCACGTTGTCGATATCCTTTTATTACCAACCTAGCCTTGTATTTGTCTATTGTTCCATCTGCTTTGACTTTCCTTTTGAAAATCCATTTGTAGCCTAGTGGTTTTGATCCAGGAGGAAGATCCACTAACTCCCAAGTATGGTTCTGCAGGATGGAACCAATTTCACTTTTGATGGCCTCTTTCCAAAGAGGACCTTCTGAAGAGGTTATAGCTTCCTTATAGCTTTGAGGTTCACCCTCTAGCATATATGTGAGAAAATCAGGGCCAAAGTTTTTCTACATTCTTGCTCGTTTGCTATGTCGAGGTTCATCCACATTTTCCTCTTCATCTTCACTCGCATGATCATGATTATTAGTCATATCATGGTTCACGTTAGACGAGTGATCATTTCCTTGGGTTAGGCAAGGAAATGTATCCTCAAAGAATGAGGCATTCCTTGACTCATTATCGTATTCTTGTGTATATCATTAACCTTTGAATGATGCACAAGAAATCGATAGGCACTATTGTTATGTGCATACCCAATAAATATGCAATCAATAGTCTTAGGTCCAAGTTTTACCTTTTTGGGTAAAGGGATTGCTACCTTTGCAAGGCACCCCCATACTCGCAAGTATTGATTGGAAGGCTTTCTTCCATACCATAACACATATGGAGTCTCATCAACACCTTTCCTAGGCACCTTATTCAGAAGATAGTTAGCCGACAATACAGCTTCTCCCCACATGTTTTGGGGCATCACAGAACTTAGTAGCATGGCATTCATCATCTCCTTGAGAGTATGATTTTTGCGTTCAACAATGCCATTTTGTTGAGGTGAGTGGGGAGCAGTTGTCTCATGTATGATCCCATGTTGTGCACAAACATCAACAAATGGATATTCATACTCTCCACCCCTATCACTTCTCAACGCTTTTATTTTCTTGTTGAGTTGATTCTCAACTTCAGCTTTGTACAAGTTGAACTTGTCAATTGCCTCGTCCTTACTTTTGAGCAAGTAGACATAGCAATATCTCGTGCTATCATCTATGAAGGTAATGAAATACTTGTTGCCACCTCTTCTATGCACCATTTTCAAGTCACACACATCAGTGTGAATCAGATCAAGTGGTTCAGTATTTCGCTTTACCGATTGAAATGATGTTCTAGTTAACTTCGCTTCCACACATGTGTCACATTTGTGTTTCAAATCAGTTTGAAACGTGGGGATGCTATTTGTGTTACTTAAGCGACGAAGAGTATCAGAATTCACATGGCCAAGCCTTGAGTGCCACAAAATTGAAGACTCAAGCAAGTAAACAGAAGCGTTCTTCTTATTACTGATAGTCATAACATTGAGCTTAAACAACCCATTTACAGCATACCCCTTCCCAACAAACACATTATTTTTACTCAAAGTAAATTTGTTGAGCAGACTTCCGGAAACTAGATTCTTGCGAATCTCAGGCACATAGAGGACGTCATTCAGCGTCAGCTCCTTTCCAGAAGTCATTTTCATGACTATCTTGCCACTTCCTTTGACTTTTGTAGTAGAGGAGTTTCCCATAAACAATTTCCCTCCATCTTCAACTTCCTCAATGGTGTTGAACATCTCTTTGTCGGAGCAAACATGGCGCATTGCTCCAGTGTCGATCCACCATTCTCTTGGATTCGATGCAACTAGGTTGACTTCAGATACTACTGCAACCAAGTCCACATTCTTGATGACGTCATTCATCAAGCTTGTCTCTTGTGTCCTTCTTGACACATTCCAGGCTTTAACAGCGTTAATAGCCTCAGCATTAGATTCAGTAGACATTTTTTTTCTGAAACAGAAAATTGTCCAAGTCAGTTCTTTGAAACAAATTCAAAGAAATACTCTTAATTGAAACACCCAACCAATTTATGTAAAACCTTGAAGTAAATTTTCGCTACTAGTGGAAATAGTACAATTAATTAGGTTACTATCGAGCGTGATCGCTTCAACCTTTTAATTGCATCATAAGATCCAAACGATTTTTACCCAAGTGAATGATTCAACACAAACTATGAGAATTTATCGAAATTAGCAATAAGACAATGCTAATCCAAACAAATTCAAATAGAGCTACTCAAACTAACCAATTTAACAGTGATACGCGATAGCCTATCCAAACAATAGACTAACGGGATCTGGGAATTGCAATTAACAATTGATAATAGAACGAAAGTAATTGCAATACGAACATAGCCTTTGCAACGTATAAGAATGCAAAAAGGAGTTCCCACCAGTTAAATGATCAGAAGGTAGAAACTTAAAGTAAGGAAAGGAATAGAAAATTCCTTTTTCCAGCCTTCAGCTTTTAATTCCTCTAATTTAGAAACCAAAAGAAGAAGTTTTGGAAAACCGAAACATGATCTAACATTCCATTATTTGAAACTTAAAACATGTTACAGAGAAAGAAAAAAAACGGAATCTTAAAGTTCAACAGAAACAACCACGAACTGGATTAAAGGTCTTTCAATATTGCACACATATGAATAGATGCGGAAATACTGAACTATAATCCACGTTACTTTCAGAATCTATCTTAAGTTGTTAGACAAAATCAACGCGGATTATAATAAGCACAACAAAATTGAAATTGAAAGAAACTGTAATCGAGGCCTGTGTTTACACAGTTTCCTTTAGATAGATTCGCCCTACACAAGGACGTCTTTCTCCCAGGATACAATGATCTCAACGATGTAAACACACCGCCGAACGCAACCACGCTTGAGCAAAGCAACTGACCTTAACGAAGAACGGGAGAAGAAGAAGAAGAAGACTCGATTTGGGAGAGAGAGCTCGTAAATCGAAAAGTGTGTTTAGAACTGAAGGAAACCATGGGTATTTATAGAAACCCTTTGGAGTAACGAGCAAGTCAGATATGCTCCAAAAATAATAAAATATTCCATAAGATATGTATTAGACTAAATCTAAAATTAATTAGTTAATTTTTAGGATTTATAACAAAGAGTAATCCCATAATCAACTCATATAATTTCAGATTTATTCATAATTTATTAATTCTGAAAATTAAATAATTTAACTAATAAATTATTCATTTTTGGTCTTTGGAATATTTATTCTTAATGTTTAGTGGGCTAAAACATATTTGGCAATATATGGGCTTCACACCAAGTCAGTTATCCGGAGCCTGACTCGAACCCAAGATCTACAATCTCCTAAGCGCGCACTTAGAGATTACATTTATGCCATATTAACTTATCCATAAGTTAAACCTCTTTACTTAAAATTAGCTTTACAAGCTCTTTTTTAAGCAATGTGGTATTCAACTATTTCCCACTTTTACTCCTTCTCACTAAGACTTTTTCCAACACTAGTTAGGGTTAATCCACTGCAAGATTAACTCATAAATCGTTAGTAATTGCACCAGTTGAGTTATGTCGTTGCGAGAGGCGATCGTACCCGGGCGGCTAATTAATCTTGGTAGCTAGATCGGATAGAGCGAACGTTCGCCAGTCTTAAACCTAAGGGTAAGGAGTTATGGTGGTGTCTTAGAATTGATTAAACAACTTGCGATTGAAACGATGACACAAATACTACACACGAAAAATAAAAAATCATGCAAACTGACACTTTCGGCTCCCCCAAACCGACTCTAAAACACTAAGGTTGACCCAAATGAAAAACTGAGTCGAGTGAAAATCAACAATACTTTCCCCTTATTTTCTCGATTTCTCTCTCTCCCCTCACTTCTTTCATTTTCGAAAATAGCTCAGAAAACCTCCCCTGTTTAAAAACTCGCCGACCGCCGCCATACTTTCGCCGTCGCCGCCCAAACCACCCGCCGCCGCCATCGCCGACCGCCGCCACACGCTTCCCCTCTCTCTTCCGGTCATTTTGAGACGTAGAACAGTCGAATCGGAGCTCTAGAGCTCCCGTTCAGCCAAACTCTAATTTTTCCAACTTTTCGCCGATTTCTCTTTCTCCGTTCATTTTCAGCTCCCATGGCTTCAAGGTAAGTTGTAGAACTTTTCATTCCGAATCTTTTGACATGTTGAATGCTGAATTTCATCGGGGTTGACTTTTAGTTGACTTTTCGGTTTACCTCGATTTGCGTGCCGACTGATTTCGTGTGAACTAGGTTAGCTGAACTCTTTGGACTGATTTGCGTGTTATCTGAGTGTTCATTATGCCGTCATTTCCCGCTTTTTGTGCTAGTAATTTCCATGATTAGGGTTCAGTGTGCTATTATGTTGACTTTTTGAATGTCGGTTTGACTTCCGAACTCTGATTGTGATGATTCCATTCTGGCTGTTCCTAAGCATGTGTTTTAATTGTTTGCAATCATCGGTTACTTACTTTGCTTACCCCTACTCGGTTTTCCTCATTTCTTTGTGAAATTGAGTTTTTCTACTAAGTGTGGGGTAGGGTTTTAGTTTGACTAATCTGGTTTATTTTCTTGCTTAGGAATGTAACTCATGAGCGCAGGACCAAGGAGAGACTTGATACCGCCTCCAGCTCCCGAGTTCCTGCTCCCGTCACTCCAGTTGTCCACGGTCCTCCACCAGCTTTCCCTGACCGTGTTGGGTACCACCCCACTGTTGCTCGCCTACCCCAGTACTACTTCGAGCGCTACCAGCGGCTCGAACATGTTCCTGGAGCTGATGTTCGCCCACTATCTATGGAGTCACTCTTCGAGCACGATGAGGACTGGCACCGGAACGTGCTCGATGCATTGGTACCTGCAGGATTGCTGGAGCTGACTACGCTAGCCGCTGACTTCCCGGACATTGCTCTCCAGGAGTTTTGGGCGACATTCGATCTGGACGAGCACAAGAGGAGGCAGCACAAGAAGGTCGCCACCTTATATCTGGGCGGGTGCACAGGACACTCACCTATGATGAGTTTACAGCTCATCTTGGGATCCCCCGCGAGCGCTACGAGGGTCATCACCTCGGCTGGGAGAACAACGATGGCGACTGAGAGGAGTACGCCACGCTCTGGAGCCACATGACTGGAGTGCCCGGCGATCGTACCACGAAGCATAACTCAGTTAAGTCCCTCTCTCACCCTCTCTATAAATTCATTCACATGGTTTGGCGTCGTTCCCTTTTGATTGCTCCGGAGAAGGACCGCCACCATATCAGCCGAGAGGAGCTTGCACGCTTACTCCCGGATGGGTGCTTGCACGCTTACTCCGCCAGAAGACTCAGAGGCCGAGGCCACCTCGCTCACTCCTGGGAAGCAACTTCATGGGCCAGCTCATCATCTCTTTTGGTATCAGCCATGAATATGGCCCGGACGTCCCACGACGTAGAGTACACACCGTCGGAGGTGATTTGGCGGTCGAGTACGACCTCGAGCTGGACCTCAGTCCCCAGGTAGCAGCAGATCCTCCCCTCCAGCATATGGAAGAGTCGGAGGAAGAAGATGATTCTGAGCAGCCGCAGCCCCGGTCAGAGGCGAGATACCATGATCATATACCCTCACCACAACATCAGACAGGGTATGCACACCAGTCGCCGCCGCCCATTCCAGATCCTTATCAGGCGCCTCACCCGCAGCACCGACCGCATCCCGCGGATGTTGGAGAGCTGTATGAGCGACTTTAGGAGTGGCGCATCATTGACAATGCCGCTCAGGAGGCGAGATGGATTATTATGCAGCAACACATGCACCGCTCTGACGAGCAGTATGAGGCACAGCTGGCGTGGCAACGTCGGGTCGGTGACGTCCTACACTTTCCACCGCCCGACGCCCCTGACCAGCTATGATCGGGTGGTGTCCTTTTCCTTGTCCTTTCTTTTTATTTCTTCTTTTCGGATTTCGATCCAACTTTTTTCTGTGTGAATCCGGGACACTTGTCCCGATTTCCTTTTTATCTTTCTTTTGTTTTTGTTTTGCAGGCAATCGGTAGATTCCCTTTGCTTCTCTTTGGTAGATTGCCTCTGCTCCGAGGATCCGTGCTCATCCCCTACGCCAACCATCTCGGTCCAGGTTCTTCTACTTCACTCTGAACTCTAGATTTAGTCCTGTGAGGTAGGATGCTAGAGAATCTTGCATGAACTTGATTGCCCTTGATTGTGTTTTTGTGTGCCTCGTGATTCCTATCCAGTCTCTCTAGCATTAGAATGGCTCAGTTCTTGATTTTTGATGTTAAGTTTCTATTCAATCCTTCATAATGATGCTTAGACTGCTTAACCTAGAACTTGAGAACCAACATGTTTACTTTGACGCTAAATTGCCTGGTCAGAACAGAATTTTTAAAATCACACTTGTAGTTTGTAGCCTTGATTGCATGAAAATGACCGAATCCGACTAGCAAACCAACTGTGAGCTTTTGTTCCATTGCACGTAACTTGCAATTTCAATTCTTTTTGAGTGATTTTCTGTTTGCTTGAATGAGTTAGAATTTGCATGAGACCTACTCGAGACCACACGATGACACGAGTTCTAGAATGATAAGGGCACCTAGATTCAGCTACTAAGCTAGATAGCCTACCAAACGATAAATCCATTAGGTTTAAACCCTTGAGCTTGGCCTGTTCTTTCGGTTCGATAATACATTACAGCCATTTCCCATTCTTTCATTCCCCGTTGATCCCCTGCGGTTGTAGTTCTAGATTGACCTACCGGAAGTCGGTTTGCGGTAACCTGCCTATAGCCATTAAACAGGCGGTCTTAGCTATTATGTCCAAACGTGTAAACCCCTCTAGCAACTAAAAGAAAGAATCAGCACAAAGAAAAAAAGAAGAAGAAAAATAAAAGAAAATGTCGAAAAAAAAGAAGAAAAGAAGAGAAAGTTCAAAAGTTTCAAGTTTAGTCAATAAACGTTCTTCTCCCTACAAATGGAAGAACGAAGTCAAAAGAAAAGTAAAAAAAAAGTATAAAGAAAATAAAGTGCTAGGTTGCTTGAGGGTATCATAGGATGAGCGCTCACTATTCCACCCGTGTCTGGTTAGACGGTAGGAAGCCATAGGCTAGATTCGAGGGAAGTTAGTCGAGAGCTACACCGCACCAAAGCCATCATCATACATTCCCATCATCCATCTCATCGGAAACCCTTGTAGTGTAGAATTTGTTACAGTCCTAGCAGGGAAGTCCTTCTTGACTAGTTACTCGTGTTGTCACAGTGGTGGAGATGTGGTCGAATTGCAAACTTATGACAGAATTCAGTAACAGAAAATGTTTGAGAGCAGAAACACGTCCTTAAACACAGAGAGTGAGAGTTCCCCATTTACTAAATATTTCCTGTGTGAGGAGTCTGGTCGGTCAGGTCAAATTCGTGCATAATTGGTTACGATTACTCGTCGTGTGCAGTTTATTAGTGAGACCAGGTTGTTTGGCTGATCAGTACGCATGTTAGGTTTCTTGTTCTAGGAATTATCTGTCTAATAATTCATTATGTTTGATTGTGCTCTGATGAGCTGCAGAACAGTGATCAAATACTACCAAGCTGGAAAGCTAAGCAGATCGTATTCCACAGGGTTTCTTCTAATCGACTACTCAAAGAAGCTGGCAATTTATTCAGGTTTAAACACTTCGTGAGTGGTGTGAGTTCCATGACTTCTAGACTAAGATGCAAGAAAATTAAAATGAAATTGAAAGACAGAATGATTGGATGGTTCAGACAGACGACAGACAAGCTTAGATTTCGAATCCCCCTTAGATCACCAAGGCAACAGCAATCAACAGATCATCTGATTTCAATTCTCGTTCAATCAATTTCTATACACCACCATAACTCCTGACCCTTAGGTTTAAGACCGGCGAATGTTCGCTCTATCCGTTCTAACTACCAAGATTAATTAGTCGCCCGGGTACGGTCGCCTCTTGCAACGACTTAACTTAACTAGTGCAATTACTAATGATTTATGAGTTACTCTTGAAGCGGATTAACCCTAACTGGTTCCTACGAAAGGCACACTCCAATTATAAGGTTAACTGGTTGAATTGATGTTTTAAAGAGAGGCGAGCGTTCGCTTCTATCCTCAGCTTAACAAGAATCTAAACTAGGTGATCATGAAAGACAAGTTTATGCGCCAAAGCAGGGAGATGTCTGGCGACTAACCCTAGCTTGGAAAAACCTAATCTAGGCGATCAACCAGAAAAGAAACACAAGAACAACGAAACTAATCTAGGCATCAACTAGACAAGAAACGCAGTACAACAATCAAGAACAAAACAACCATGCAAAGAGAAACTGATTGAACTTTGAATCTAATCACTGCCGATCTGTGACCGCTTTAAAGCCCTGGGTCACTTAGGGTTCATCTAATCTAAGCTCTACGAGTTTAGCTACTCATATTAGGAACAAGAGAATCTAAAACAAACAAGGAATACATCTCAGGTAGGAAGAACAGAGAAGAACTGTAAAACCTAATTTGACGAATCCGTGAAGCTTCAATCTCCGGTAATCTTTAATCCAAGCTCCGAGTCTCCGAGGTGAAGGGATGGCGTCACGATCTCTCCATGATTCTTTGAAATCTCTAAACTCTCTCTCCAACTCCTAGGTCTGGAAATTATGATTGATATTATAAAGAGAACTTATAGAGCTTAGATTAGATGAACCCTAAGTGACCCAGGGCTTTAAAGCGGTCACGGATCGGCGGTAATTAGATTCAAAGTTCAATCAGTTTCTCTTTGCATGGTTGTTTTGTTCCTCATTGTTTATGTTTCTCTTCTCGTTGGTCGCCTAGATTAAGTTTATGCAAGCTAGGGTTAGTCGCCAGACAGCTTCCCTGCTTTGGCGCATAAATTTGTCTTCCTTGATCGCCTAGTTTAGATTCTTGTTAAGCTGAGGATAGAAGCGAACGCTCGCCTCTCTTTAAAACATCAATTCAAGCAATTAACCTTATAATTGGAGTGTGCCTTTCGTAGGAACCGGTTAGGGTTAATCCACTGCAAGAGTAACTCATAAATCGTTAGTAATTCCAACAGTTAAGTTAAGTCGTTGCGAGAGGCGACCATACCCGGGCGACTAATTAATCTTTGTAGCTAGAACGGATAGAGCGAACATTCGCCGGTCTTAAACCTAAGGGTAAGGAGTTATGGTGGTGTATAGAAATTGATTGAATTAGAATTGAAAACCGTTGGTCTTGTGATTGTTGTTGCTTTGGTTATCTAAAGGGGGATTCGAAATCTAAGCTCGTCTATCTTCTCGTTAGTCAACCTTTTAATATTTTTGCCTTTTATTTTCCTTTGGTCATTAGATTAGAAGTCTTGGAACTCACACCACGCACACCATGTTTAAACCTGAGTAATTTGCCAACATATTTGAGTAGACAAGAAGAAGAGACCTCGAGTAGAATACGATCTAGTCTACCTTGGTAGATTAGTTATTTGATACCGCTAAAACTGTAGCATCAAATTGGCGTCGTTGCCGGGGAGTTTTTTTGATTGGTTGAAAGAAGAACTGGCAATTTACTCTTCTATTTTCCATCTTTCACTTTTCCACCCACTTCGATTTTACACTGGTTTTTGTTTGTTTTTGTTATTTGTAGGTTGTTCATAGGTGTATGCATCGCCGCCCTTGGACTCGCTCCCAAACCGACAAGGCTAAGAGTATAGAGAGACCAAGCAGTTCTGCTCCACCTCGACAATCACAGATTCCAAGGAGAAGCAGAATCAATCCACCTCCATCCATCACTCCGATTAAGATTGAGGAACTGAAGGAGAGTTCCTCATCTCCATCTTCACCTGTACCGTCACCTACATCCGTTTCATACACCGAGTCACTTTCACCTCCTCCATCTCCTACCATGACTGATCAATTACCACCATCGGGTGGAAATCCACCACCGCCACCTGCACAGAAAAGTCTAGCTGATTACAACAAACCGAGCGCGACTAGCGTTCGATCTGCCATTGCCGTGCCGCACATTGAATGAGATCCTGACTATGAGATCAAGATTCCATTCTTGACTATGATCTCTAGGGATCTACAGTTCGAAGGCAGGCCCCTAGACAATCCGTGCACTCATCTTGCAGACTTCCTTGATCTCTGCAGCACTTTCAAGAACGGAAACCTCGACAAGAACACTTTTTGCTTGAGAGCTTTCCCGTTCTCTCTGAAAGGCGCAGCCAAAAGGTGGCTTACTGGCAAACCACCTGGATATTACACTGATTGGGATACTCTGGCTCAGGACTTCATTGAAGAATACTTTCCTCCTGCTAGAACAACAGCCATCAAGGACAGCATTGCCAGATTCTCCCAGAAAGAAGGAGAAAGCTTATACGATACTTGGAATCGGTTCCAAGAACTTCTCTACAACTGCCCTCATCATGGATTTGAGCAGAGGCAGTTAGCTGAAATCTTTGCTCGAAGTCTTCGAGAAGAATCTGCCAAGTGGGTCAATTCTCTAGCTGAAGGGGATTGCACTACACTAACACCCGAAGCTGCTCTTCTTCACTTCGCAAACTGTGCTTCCAAGTCAACAAACTAGGAACGACAATCTGAAGGATCAAGGAGCAAGCTCGATCTTGAAGCAGCTATCAAGGCCGAATTAGAGAAGCAGTTGAAGAAGTCTTCCACACCAATCAAACCGCCGGCAGCTTCTGTCTATGTTGCTGATTGCGAGTGGTGTGGAGCTTGCGCACATAACGGAGGCGGTTGCCAGAATTTTGGTAAGACAGAAGTCTGGTCCGCCGAAGAGGTAAATTTCGTTGAACAAGGCTTCGTTAATAATCAGAATGGTTATGCTGGCTACCGCAACTTCATGCAGCAAGGGAACTATCAAGACATACCTCCCTACAATAATGGCGCCAACCATAACCAGAACCAGAATAACCGCCCAACTGACCTGGACAAGAAGCTTAGTCAGATCATCACCAGACTCGATGATCATGACAGTCAGTTTAAAGCTCAAGCTCTTCTCAATCAAGAACAGATAGCAACCGGTCAAAGAATTGAGCAGGTTGTGAACAACATCTCGAGCATGCTAGCATCTGGTCGACCATTTGGCCAATTTCCGAGCCAGACAGAGCCGAATCCGAGAAAGGAACAAGCTAAGATGGTATCTGTTAAAAAGTTTACTAGCTTATCTGCTAACGCTTGTTCTGTTTTACGCAGGATCGATGAAACTCCAGAGAAGAAGGAAGCACTGGAAGTGGCGCCTAAGGAGGAAGATCCTCCTCTCGCACCATACTACATGAAGCCTCCGTTTCCAAGAGCATTGCTACCAAATGCAAGGATCGAAACTGGCATGAAGGGGAATAAAGAAGGATATCCTGATGCTCATAGCACGAAACCCTCCTCTCCATATCCAGCTAAGTGTTCTGATCCTGGTTCTTTCACTCTACCTCTTGTCATTATGATGTTGATATAGAACGTTGTTTGGTTGATCTTGGCGCGTCTGTTAATGTTATGCCTATGAGTTTGTATGAAAAATTGAACCTAGGAGAACTTGAACCGCCTAGTATGCAACTTGTCTTTGCTGATAGATCACTTAAAACCCCTAGGGGAGAGATAAAAGACGTTGTTACTAAATGTGGTCCTTTCACGTTCTTAGCTGACTTTGTTATCATTGATACTAGTAAAGATGATTCTACCATTCTCATAGGACGACCTTTCAGGGCTACTACTGGAATGCAAATTAACGTTCCGAATGGTTCTTTAACTTTGAGGGTTGGTAAAGACACTGTAACGTTCCGCCTTAATCCTAAGAGTGAAGAATTTCATTGTTTAGCTGTTGATACTGTGGAGTTGACTCCGGTCAACTCCGTTACTGATATCTCTTCTAGTATGCCTAGATCAATTGCTGTTGCAGGTGCTGGACAGATTACCAAGCAGAAACCAAAATCTGTTCCTCAAAAGCCGCCAAAGAAGAAGGAACTGCAAGTCTCTTCTAAGCCACCGAGAAAAGATCCTAGTAGATCCCAGGGGAAGAACAAGAAGACAAAGACTCAAATGGTCTGGAGACCAGTTGTGCCGCCACCTTCTACCGAGCCAGCTGCACCACCAATTCGTTCCAAGCTACCGCCCCGGAACAAGTATGGAAGGAGAAGCCAAAAGCATCCCCTAAGGAAATACTGACGATCACCGATCCTGGTGATATCAAGTCGGAGGTTAAAGAAAAAAAGAAGGAGCCGATCGTTCTCATTCCGTCCACTGTCTTCCTTGTAGAAGATGATCCCTTGACAGAACTGTTCGGACCATTTACGATCACTGACCACCTTCCCGACGGACGTACCAAACTCTTACACGCGAACGGGAAGAAATTCATGCTCACCGGAGAAGCCCCGAAGCTCTACTTTATGAACTCCGATGTTAGCATTAAGGAGAATCTGAGTTGGGATGTCTCCTAATACCGTCCAGGTATCATCCAGCTCAAGGACGTTAATAAAAGAGCGCTTCGTGGGAGGCAACCCACGGCTGGAGTCCGTTTTTGATTTGTGTCAACCTTAGTGTTTTAGAGTCGGTTCGGGGGAGCCAAAAGTGTCAGTTTGTTTGATTTCGTAGTTTTTGTGTGTAGTTTGTGTGTCATATTGTCATTCGCAAGTTGATTGAGGTTATTCCAATTTTTTTGGATTTAATTGTGATTTTCTGAAGTTTGCCGGATTTGCGAAAATATTTTTAATCGTGCAGTTCAAAATTTTCGGCGAAAATACACCCTATTTTCGGCGAAAACTCCCTTTGAAATCCCACTGTGTTTCTGGTCGATTTTAACTCAAATTTTCGGCGAAAACTACTTGTAGTTTTCGGCGAAAAATCTTTTGAAAAACCGGCAGTGCTTTTGAACTGATATTTTTGGCGAAAACTTGCACTTATTTTCGCCAAAAATTCAAGGCAAATTTCGCACCTTATCCCTTTAAACATCCGGTCACTCACCCTCTCTCTCCTCACTTCATTTTCGAAAATTTTGTCAAAACCTCCCCCTGTTTTCCCAAAACTCGTCGACCGCCGACGCTCCCTTCCCCTTCCATTTCCGATCAACCCGAGCCCTAGAACAGCCAAATCGGAGCTCTACAGCTCTAGTTCACCCAAACCCTAAAATTTTTGATTTTTCTCCAATTTCTCCCAATCCGTTCATTTTTAGCATCCATGGCTTCAAGGTAAGTTGTAGAACTTTTCATTGCGAATCTTTTGACATGTTGATTGCTGAATTTCGTCAGGTTTGACTTTTGGTTGACTTTTTTGTTTACCTCGATTTGCATGCCGACTGATTTCGTGTGAACTAGGTTAGCTGAACTTGCTGAACTGTTCTAGCATGCTTAGGGAGTGTTGTGCTTAATTTTCATATCGTTTGATCATGTGTTGCTAAGCCTAAGACCTATTCCTTGTGAGGTTGACTTTTGAGAAATGTCGGTTTGACCATGAACTGTTTTTTATCATTTGGCTGCCTTATGTGTTCATTCTCGTTCTGATTATTGTGTTTGCCATCTGAGATCATATTATACCGTCATTCTCCGCTTTGTGATAGTCTTGCCATGATTAGGGTTCAATGTTCTATTATGTTGACTTTTTGAATCTCGGTTTGACTTCTGAACTCTGATTGTTCTAATTCCATTCTGGCTGTTCCTAAGCATGTATTTCATTGTTTGTGATTACCGGTTAATCTGTTTTGCTTACCCCCACTCGGTTTTCCTCATTTCTTTGTGAAAATGAGTTTTTCTTCTAAGTGTGGGGTAGGGTTTTAGTTTGACTAATCTAGTTTCGTTCTGGTTTTAGGAACACCATTTATGAGCGCAGGACCAAGCAGAGACTTGACACCGCCTCGAGCTCCAGAGCCCCCGCTCCCGTCACACCCACCGTCCAGGGCCCTCCACCAGCATTCCCTGACCATGCTGGGTCCCATCGCACTGTTGCTCGTCTACCCGACTACTACTTTGAGTGCTACAAGAAGCTCGAGCATATTCCTGGAGCTAATGTTCGGCCACTTTCCATGGAGTCCCTCTTCGATCCTGGAGCTAATGGCTCAGTTCTTGATTTTTGATGTTAAGTTGTTGTTCAAACTTTCATAATGATGCTTAGACTGCTTAACCTAGAACTTGAGAACCAACTTGTGTACTTTGATGCTAAATTGCCTGGTCAGAATAGAATTTTAAAATCACACTTGTAGTTTGTAGCCTTGATTGCATGAAAATGACCGAATCCGACTAGCAAACCAACTGTGAGCTTTTGATCCATTGCACGTAACTTGCAATTTTAATTCTTTCTGAGTGGTTTTCTGTTTACTTGAATGAGTTAGAATTGGCATGAGACCTACTCGAGACCACACGATGACACGAGTTCTAGAATGATAGGGGCACCTAGATTCAGCTACTAAGCCAGATAGCCTACCTAACGATAAAATCCATTAGCTGTAGACCTTTGAGCTTGGCCTGTTCTTTCGGTTCGATAATACATTACAGCCATTCCCCATTCTTTCATTCCCCGTTGATCCCCTGTGGTTGTAGTTCTAGATTTACCTACCGGAAGTCGGTTTGTGGTAACCTGCCTATAGCCATTAAACAGGTGGTCTTAGCTATTATGTCCAGACGTGTAAACCCCTCTAATAACTAAAAGAAAAATTGGCACAAAAAGAAAAAAAATGAATGAAAGAAAAGAAGAACAATACGAAAAAAGCAGAAAAAGAGAAAAGTTTAAAGTTTTTAGTTCAATAAAACGTTCTTCTCCCTATAAATGGAAGAACGAAGTCAAAAGATAAGTTGAAAAGAAAAGAAAAATTGTGTAAAGAAAAATAATAAAAGTGCTAGGTTGCTTGAGGGTATCATAGGACGAGCGTTCATTATTCCACCCGTGTTTGGTTAGACGGTAGGAAGCCATAGATTAGATTCGAGGGAAGTTAGTCGAAAGCTACACCGCACCAAAGCCATCATCATACATTCCCATCATCCATCACATCATAAACCCAAGTAGTGTAGAATTCGTTACAGTCCTAGCAGGGAAGTCCTTCTTGACTAGATACTCGTGTTGTCACAGTGGTGGAGATGTGGTCGAATTGCAGACTTATGACAGAATTCAGTAACAGAAAATGATTGAGAGCAGAAACACGTCCTTAAACACAGAGAGTGAGAGTTCCCAATTTACTAAATATTTCCTTTGTGAGGAGTCTGGTCGGTCAGGTCAAATTTGTGCATAATTGGTTGCGATTACCTGTCGTGTGCAGTTATTAGTGAGACTAGGTATTTTGGCTGATCAGTATGCATGTTAGGTTTCTTGTTCTAGGATCTATCTGTCTAATAATTCATTGTGTTTGTTTGAATTCCAATTTAATCGACCTTTTCATTTGTGAACTTGAGCGTTTCTATTCAGTTTGCTTGAGGACAAGCAAAGGCTTAAGTGTGGGGTATTTTGATGACACTCGATTTGACGTGATTATCAGCCTCATTTAAGCGACATTTCCTTGCTTGAGACATGGTTTTTTAGGGTAGAATAGCGAATATTCAATCAATTGCCCTATCTTGTGCCATATGCGTTACTTTGACCCGTTTCGGGCCTATCTGATGGTTTTCTAGTGTTTTTTATGTTAGCACAGGTTTTTGCCGTCAAATAAAGTAGCCAAGGATGTGTCTAAGGCGTTGGAACCTCGAGGACTTGCACCGGAATCGATCCGAGGAGTCAATCGAGTCGAACCAAAGTCTGCCCCGGTTTAAACTAAAGTTTTCGCCGAAAATCCCTTAGTGTTTTTGGCGAAAATCCCTTACTATTTTTGGTGAACAAGGAAGGATATCCTGACATTCGTATTAAGAAACCTGCCTCTCCATATCCAGCTAAGTTATTTGATCCTGGTTCTTTTACTTTACCTTTGGTCATTAATGATGTTGAGATTGAACGTTGTTTAGTTGATCTAGGAGCGTTTGTTAATGTCATGCCTATGAGCCTGTTTGAAAAATTGAACCTAGGAGAACTTGAACCGCCTAGTATGCAACTTGTCTTTGCTGATAGATCACTTAAAACCCCTAAGGGAGAGATTAAAGACGTTGTCACTAAATGTGGTCCGTTCACGTTCTTAGCTGACTATGTGATTATGGATACTAGTACGGATGATTCTACCATTCTCATAGGTTGACCTTTCATGGCTACTACTGGAATGAATATTAACGTTCCAAATGGTTCTTTAACTCTAAGGATCGGTAAAGAAACGAAAACGTTCTGTCTTAAAGATGGCATGAAATATGGCTCTAAGAATGAAGAATCTCACTGCCTAGCTGTTGAAACTGTGGAGTTGACTCCGGTCAACTCCGTTCCTAATGCTTCTTCCAGTGTCTCTAGATCAGTTGTTGCTGCAGATATTGAACAGGTTATTAAGAAAAAGCCAGAAACTTCGGTTCAGAAGCAGCTCAAGAAGAAGAAGAAAGAACTGCAAGCCTCTTCTAAGCCACCGAGCACAAAACCAAGCAGACCTCGGGGAAAGAACAAGAAGACAAAGACCCAAATGGTCTGGAGGCCAAAAATTCCGCCGTCTTCCACCGAGCCAGCTGCACCATCAAATCGTTCCGAGAAACCGGCGCCGGAACAAGTATGGAGGGAGAAGCCGAAAGCATCTCCTAAAGATATACTGACGATCACCGATCCTGGTGATAACAAGCCGGAGATAAAAGAAAAGAAGAAGCCGACAGTCCTCATTCCTTCCATCGTAACACTTAAGAAGAATGACCCCTCCAGGGAACTGTTCGGACCATTCAAATTCATCGATCATCTTCCCGATGGACGTACCAAGCTCTTACATGCGAACGGGAAGAGATTCACGCTTACCGGAGAAACCCCGAACCTGTACTTTATGAACTCCGACGCGAGCGTGAAGGAGAATCTGAGTTGGGATGTCTCCTAACACCGTCCAGGTATCGTCCAGCTCAAGGACGTTAATAAAAGAGCGCTTCGTGGGAGGCAACCCACGGCTGGAGTCTGTTTTTAATTTTTGTCGAACTTAGTATTTTAGAGTCAGTTCGGGGAACCAAAAGTGTTAGTTTGTTTGATTTCTTATTTTTCGTGTCAGTCCTGCGTGTCAAGTCTTCTCAAGTTCTTGATTTTTGATGTTAAGTTGTTGTTCAAACCTTCATAATGATGCCTAGACTGCTTAACCTAGAACTTGAGAACCAACTTGTATACTTTGATGCTAAATTGCCTAGTCGAAACAGAATTTTTCATAATCACACTTGTAGTTTGTAGCCTTGATTGCATGAAAATGACCGAATTCGACTAGCAAACCAACTGTGAGCTTTTGATCCATTGCACGTAACTTGCAATTTCAATTCTTTCTGAGTGGTTTTCTATTTGCTTGAATGAGTTAGAATTTGCATGAGACCTACTCGAGACCACACGATGACACGAGTTCTAGAAGGATAGGGGGACCTAGATTCAGCTACTTAGCCAGATAGCCTACCAAACGATAAATCCACTAGGTTTAGACCCTTGAGCTTGGCCTGTTCTTTCGGTTCGATAATACATTACAGCCATTTCTTTCATTCCCCGTTGATCCCCTGTGGTTGTAGTTCTAGATTGACCTACCAGAAGTCGGTTTGTGGTAACCTGCCTATAGTCATTAAACAAGTGGTCTTAGCTAATATGTCCAGACGTGTAAATCCCTCTAGCAACTAAAAGAAAATCGGCATAAAAGAAAAAAATAGAAAAAGAAAAAAAAGAGAAAGGAAATTTCGAAAAAGTGAAGAAAGAAAAAGAAATCAGAAAAGTTTCAAAGTTTCTAGTTCAATAAAACGTTCTTCTCCCTACAAATGGAAGAACGAAGTCAAAAGAAAAAGTTCAAAAGAAAAGAAAAAAAATCGTGTAAAGAAAAAGAATAAGTGCTAGGTTGCTTGAGGGTATCATAGGACGAGCGTTCATTATTCCACCCGTGTTTGGTTAGACGGTAGGAAGCCATAGATTAGATTCGAGGGAAGTTAGTCGAAAGCTACACCGCACAAAGCCATCATCATACATTCCCATCATCCATCTCATTATAAACCCGAGTAGTGTAGAATTCATTACGGTCCTAGCAGGGAAGTCCTTCTTGACTAGATACTCGTGTTGTCACAGTGGTGGAGATGTGGTCGAAATGCAAACCTATGACAGAATTTGGTAACAGAAAATGATCGAGAGCAGAAACACGTCCTTAAACACAGAGAGTGAGAGTCCCCATTGTACTATATATATCCTGTGTGAGGAGTCTGGTCGGTCAGGTCAAATTCATGCATAATTGGTTGCTAATTACTTGTTGTGTGCTGTTTATTAGTGAGACCAGATAGTTTGGCTGATCTATATGCATGTTAGGTTTCTTGTTCTAGGAATTAGCTGTCTAATAATTCATTGTGTTTTGATTGAGCTCCAATTTAATCGATCTTATCATTTATGAACATGAGCGTTTCTATTCAATTTGCTTGAGGACAAGCAAAAGCTTAAGTGTGGGGTATTTCATGACACTCGATTTGACGTGATTATCAGCCTCATTTAAGCGACATTTCTTTGCTTAAGACGTGGTTTTTAGGGTAGAATAATGAATATTCAATCGATTGCCCTATCTCGTGCCATTTGTGTTACCTTGGCCCGTTTCGGGTCTATTTGATGGTTTTCTAGTGTTTTTATGTTAGCACAGGTTTTTGCCATCGAATAAGTAACCAAGGACGTGTCTAAGGCGTTGGAATCTCAAAGGATTGCACCAGGATCGATCAAAGGAGCCAACCAAGTTCAAACAAATCCCTGCCCGGTTTACAAAGGAATTTTCGCCGAAAATACCCTTGTATTTTCGGTGAAAATATCATCACAAATCAGCTGTTGGCAATTGATGGAATTTTCGGTGAAAGAAGGAAGTTTTCGAACCGAGAAGAAAGTTCAGGAGAATCAGCCGCGGGACTTCCATTTACAAGCAAATTTTCGGCGAAAATAATTCATTATTTTCGGCGAAAATCCTAGAAGAAATCCGGCTGGGCTAGGTTAAGTATAAATACTTAACCCGGTGGTCCAAGAAACGGGGGGAACAAAAAATATCTTTCATAATTACGTTTTCCAAGAGTTCTCTGAAGTTCTGGAGCGAAGAGTTAGAGTTCGAAGAGCCGGAAAGAGATCGTGACGCCATCCCTTTCATCTCGGAGAACCGGAGCTAGGAGTGTAGTTTACCGAAGATCGAAGTCTGCCGGAGTCGTCTAAATTAGGTTTTTCAGATTCTTTTCTGTTCTTCCTCTGAATGATGAACTCTTTCTTTGTCTTAGATTCTTTTGTGATAAACATGAGTAGCTAAACTCGTTAGAGCTTAGACTAGATGAACCCTAAGTGACCCAGGGCTTTAAAGCGGTCACGGATCGACGGTGATTAGATTCGAAATTCAATCAGTTTCTCATTCATGTTTGATTTATTCTTCATTGTTCATGTTTCTTGTCTGGATTGATCACCTAGATTAGATTCTGGTTAAGCTAAGGATAGAAGCGAACGCTTGCCTTACTTTAGAACATCGAATTGAACAATTAACCTTATAATTGGAGTGTGCCTTTCGTAGGAACCGGTTAGGGTTAATCCACTGCAAGAGTAACTCAATAATCATTAGTAATTACACCAGTTAATTAAGTCGTTGCGAGAGGCGACCGTACCCGGGCGGCTAGTTAATCTTGGTAGTTAGAACGGATAGAGCGAATGTTCGCCGGTCTTAAACCTAAGGGTAAGGAGTTATGGTGGTGTCTTAGTAATTGATTGAATGAGAATCGAAATCCGCTGATCTGTTGATTGCCAATGCTCTGGGGAACGACGGGGGATTCAAAGTCTAAGTTCATCTGTCATCCTTGTTTTGAAACCCTAATTTCCAATCTGCTTTAGTTTAATTTTTAATTTCTCTGCATTTCTTAGAATTAGAAGTCGTGGAACTCACACCACGCACAACTTGTCTGCATTCGAGTATTTTTCCAGTTTTGAAGTAGTCAATCTTAGAAGACCCTTGGAATACGATCTACCCTAGCTTTTGTTAGCTTGGTAGTATTTGATCACTGTTCTGCAGCTCATCAGCAATCAGCGGATTTCAATTCTCATTCAATCAGTTCTAAGACACCACCATAACTCCTTACCCTTAGGTTTAAGACCAGCTAACGTTCGCTCTATCCGTTCTAGCTAACAAGATTAATTAGCAGCCCGGGTACGGTCACCTCTCGCAACGACTTAACTTAACTGGTGGAATTACTAACGATTCATGAGTTACTGTTGCAGTGGATTAACCCTAACTGGTTCCTATGAAAGGCACGCTCCAATTATAAGGTTAATTGTTCGATTTGATGTTTTAAAGTAAGGCGAGCATTCGCTTCTATCCTTAGCTTAACAATAATCTAATCTAGGTGATCAATCCAGACAAGAAACATGAACAATGAAGAACAAACCAAACATGAAAGAGAAACTGATTGAACTTCGAATCTAATCACCGCCGATCCGTGACCGCTTTAAAGCCCTGGGTCACTTAGGGTTCATCTAGTCTAAGCTCTAAGAGTTTAGCTACTCATGTTTATCACAAAAGAATCAAAGACAAATAAAGAGTTCATCATCCAGAGGAAGAACAGAAAAGAATCTGAAAAACCTAATTGAGACGACTCTGGCAGACTTCGATCTTTGGTAAACTGCAATCCTAGCTCCGAGTCTTCGAGATGGAAGGGATGGCGTCACGATCTCTTTCCGGCTCTTCGGACTCTAAACTCTCTGCTCCAGAACTTGAGAGAATTTTGAAGTTTGGTATTAGTTGGTAATTATCATGTATCTTTAAGTATGGGCCGCCGATTAAGTATTTATACTTAACCCTAATACCGCCGGATTTTAACTAGAATTTTCACCGAAAATCATAAGGAATTTTCGCCGAAAATCTTAGTGTAAATGGATGGTCCGCCGACTGCTTTTCTCCTGTGATTTTTGGATCAATTGTTCTCGGCGAAAACTTAGGGTTTTCGCCGAAAACTTCCTTTGATGAGCATCAGTCGATTTGTGCTGGGGTTTTCACCAAAAACACTAAGGGATTTTCGCTGAAAACACTAAGGGATTTTCGGTGAAAACTTTAGTTTAAACCAGGGCAGACTTTGGTTTGACTCGATTGACTCGTCGGATCGATTCCGGTGCAAGTCCTCGAGGTTCCAACGCCTTAGACACGTCCTTGGCTACTTTATTTGACGGCAAAAACCTGTGCTAACATAAAAAACACTAGAAAACCATCAAATAGGCACGAAACGGGCCAAAGTAACACATATGGCACGAGATAGGGCAATTGATTGAATATTCGCTATTCCACCCTAAAAACCATGTCTCAAGCAAGGAAATGTCGCTTAAATGAGGCTGATAATCACGTCAAATCGAGTGTCATCAAAATACCCCACACTTAAGCCTTTGCTTGTCCTTAAGCAAACTGAATAGAAACGCTCATGTTCACAAATGAAAAGATCGATTAAATTGGAATTCAACCAAACACAATGAATTATTAGACAGATAGATCCTAGAACAAGAAACCTAACATGCATACTGATCAGCCAAAATACCTAGTCTCACTAATAACTGCACACGACAGGTAATCGCAACCAATTATGCACGAATTTGACCTGACCGACCAGACTCCTCACACAGGAAATATTTAGTAAATTGGGAACTCTCACTCTCTGTGTTTAAGGACGTGTTTCTGCTCTCAATCATTTTCTGTTACTGAATTCTGTCATAAGTCTGCAATTCGACCACATCTCCACCACTGTGACAACACGAGTAACCAGTCAAGAAGGACTTCCCTGCTAGGACTGTAACGAATTCTACACTACTTGGGTTTATGATGTGATGGATGATGGGAATGTATGATGATGGCTTTGGTGCGGTGTAGCTTTCGACTAACTTCCCTCGAATCTATTCTGTGGCTTCCTACCGTCTAACCAGACACGGGTGGAATAATGAACGCTCATCCTGTGATACCCTCAAGTAACCTAGCACTTTTATTATTTTTCTTTACACAATTTTTCTTTTCTTTTCAACTTATCTTTTGACGTCGTTCTTCCATTTGTGGGGAGAAGAACGTTTTATTGAACTAAAAACTTTAAACTTTTCTTTTTTCTGCTTTTCTCGTATTGTTCTTCTTTTCTTTCATTCATTTTTTTTTTCTCTTGTGCCGATTTTTCTTTTAGTTATTAGAGGGGTTTACACGTCTGGACATAATAGCTAAGACCACCTGTTTAATTGCTATAGGCAGGTTACCACAAACCGACTTCCGGTAGGTCAATCTAAACTACAACCACAGGGGATCAACGGGGAATGAAAGAATGGGGAATGGCTGTAATGTATTATCGAACAGAAAGACAGGCCAAGCTCAAGGGTCTACACCTAATGGATTTTATCGTTAGGTAGGCTATCTGGCTTAGTAGCTGAATCTAGGTGCCCCTATCATTCTAGAACTCATGTCATCGTGTGGTCTCGAGTAGGTCTCATGCCAATTCTAACTCATTCAAGTAAACAGAAAACCACTCAGAAAGAATTAAAATTGCAAGTTACGTGCAATGGATCAAAAGCTCACAGTTGGTTTGCTAGTCGGATTCGGTCATTTTCATGCAATCAAGGCTACAAACTACAAGTGTGATTTTAAAATTCTATTCTGACCAGGCAATTTAGCATCAAAGTACACAAGTTGGTTCTCAAGTTCTAGGTTAAGCAGTCTAAGCATCATTATGAAAGTTTGAATAACAACTTAACATCAAAAATCAAGAACTGAGCCATTCTAATGCTAGAGAGACTGGAATGGAATTACGAGGCACACAAAAACACAATCAAGGGCAATCAAGTTCATGCAAGGTTCTCTAGCATCCTACCCCACACTTAGATCAGACTGTGTCCTCACAGGACTAAAATTAGAGTTCAAAGTGAAGTAGAAGAACCTGGACCGAGATGGAAGGGATGGCGTCACGATCTCTTTCCGGCTCTTCGGACTCTAAACTCTCTGCTCCAGAACTTGAGAGAATTCTGAAGTTCAGTATTAGTTGGTAATTATCGTATATCTTCAAGTATGGGCCGCCGATTAAGTATATATACTTAACCCTAATACCGCCGAATTTTATCTAGAATTTTCACCGAAAATCATAAGGAATTTTCGCCGAAAATCTTAGTGTAAATGGATGGTCCGCCGGCTGCTTTTCTCCTGTGATTTTTGGATCAATTGTTCTCGGCGAAAACTTAGGGTTTTCGCCGAAAACTTCCTTTGATGAGCATCAGTCAATTTGTGCTGGGGTTTTCACCAAAAACACTAAGGGATTTTCGCCGAAAACTTTAGACCAGGGCAGACTTTTGTTCGACTCGATTGACTCCTCGGATCGATTCCGGTGCAAGTCCTCGAGGTTCCAACGCCTTAGACATGTCTTTGGCTACTTTATTTGACGGCAAAAACCTGTGCTAACATAAAAAACACTAGAAAACCATCAAATAGGCACGAAACGGGCCAAAGTAACACATAAGGCACGAGATAGGGAAATTGATTGAATATTCGCTATTCTACCCTAAAAACCATGTCTCAAGCAAGGAAATGTCGCTTAAATGAGGCTGATAATCACGTCAAATCGAGTGTCATCAAAATACCCCACACTTAAGCCTTTGCTTGTCCTCAAGCAAACTGAATAGAAACGCTCATGTTCACAAATGAAAAGATCAATTAAATTGGAATTCAACCAAACACAATGAATTATTAGACAGATAGATCCTAGAACAAGAAACCTAACATGCATACTGATCAGCCAAAATACCTAGTCTCACTAATAACTGCACACGACAGGTAATCGCAACCAATTATGCACGAATTTGACCTGACCGACCAGACTTCTCACACAGGAAATATTTAGTAAATTGGGAACTCTCACTCTCTGTGTTTAAGGACGTGTTTCTGCTCTCAATCATTTTCTGTTACTGAATTCTGTCATAAGTCTGCAATTCGACCACATCTCCACCACTGTGACAACACGAGTAACCAGTCAAGAAGGACTTCCCTGCTAGGACTGTAACGAATTCTACACTACTTGGGTTTATGATGTGATGGATGATGGGAATGTATGATGATGGCTTTGGTGCGGTGTAGCTTTCGACTAACTTCCCTCGAATCTAATCTGTGGCTTCCTACCGTCTAACCAGACACGGGTGGAATAATGAACGCTCATCCTGTGATACCCTCAAGTAACCTAGCACTTTTATTATTTTTCTTTACACAATTTTTCTTTTCTTTTCAACTTATCTTTTGACGTCGTTCTTCCATTTGTGGGGAGAAGAACGTTTTATTGAACTAAAAACTTTAAACTTTTCTTTTTTCTGCTTTTCTCGTATTGTTCTTCTTTTCTTTCATTCATTTTTTTTTCTCTTTGTGCCGATTTTTCTTTTAGTTATTAGAGGGGTTTACACGTCTGGACATAATAGCTAAGACCACCTGTTTAATTGCTATAGGCAGGTTACCACAAACCGACTTCCGGTAGGTCAATCTAGAACTACAACCACAGGGGATCAACGGGGAATGAAAGAATGGGGAATGGCTGTAATGTATTATCGAACAGAAAGACAGGCCAAGCTCAAGGGTCTACACCTAATGGATTTTATCGTTAGGTAGGCTATCTGGCTTAGTAGCTGAATCTAGGTGCCCCTATCATTCTAGAACTCGTGTCATCGTGTGGTCTCGAATAGGTCTCATGCAAATTCTAACTCATTCAAGTAAACAGAAAACCACTCAGAAAGAATTAAAATTGCAAGTTACGTGCAATGGATCAAAAGCTCACAGTTGGTTTGCTAGTCGGATTCGGTCATTTTCATGCAATCAAGGCTACAAACTACAAGTGTGATTTTAAAATTCTATTCTGACCAGGCAATTTAGCATCAAAGTACACAAGTTGGTTCTCAAGTTCTAGGTTAAGCAGTCTAAGCATCATTATGAAAGTTTGAACAACAACTTAACATCAAAAATCAAGAACTGAGCCATTCTAATGCTAGAGAGACTTGAATGGAATTACGAGGCACACAAAAACACAATCAAGGGCAATCAAGTTCATGCAAGGTTCTCTAGCATCCTACCCCACACTTAGATCAGACTGTGTCCTCACAGGACTAAAATTAGAGTTCAAAGTGAAGTAGAAGAACCTGGACCGAGATGGTTTGCGTAGGGGATGAGCACGGGTCCTCGGAGCGGAGGGAATCTACCAAAGTGAAGCAAAGTGAATCTCCCAACTGCCTACAAAACAAAAACAAATGAAACATAAAAAGGAAATGGGACAAGTGCCCCAGATCCACACAGAAAAAAGTTGGATCGAAATCCGAAAAGAATAAATAAAAAGAAAGGACTAGAAAAGGAATACAACCCGATCACTACTGGTCAGGTGGCCCGGGAGGTGGAAAGTGGAGGAAATCGCCGAGCTGACGTTGCCACGCCATCTGTGCCTCATACCGCCTATCAGTGCGGTGCATATGTTGCTGCATAATAGTCCATCTCGTCTCTTGAGTGACATTGTCGGTGATGCGCCACTCCTGCAGTCGCTCATACAGCTCTCCAAACTCCGCGGGGTGCGGGTGAGGCTGCGGGTGAGGCGCCTGGTATGGATCTGGGATGGCCGGCGGTGACTAGTGTGCATACCCTGCCTGATGGTGTGGCGAGGGAGTATGGTCATGAAACTCTGGTTCGTACTGAGGCTGGGATTCCTCAGAATCATCTTCTTCCTCCGACTCATCCTCGTTCTGGAGGGGAGGATCTGCTGCTACCTGGGGACTGAGGTCCAGCTCGAGGTCGTACTCGACCGCCAAATGTCCTCCAACGGTGTGTACTCTGTGGCGTGGGATGTTCGGGCCATATTCGTGGCTGAGGCCGAAGGAGATGATGAGTCGGCCGATGAAGTTGCCTCCCAGGAGTGAGCGAGGTGGCGTCCTCCTCTTGGTCTTCTAACGGAAGATGCGAGCAAGCACCCATCCGGGGTGAAGAGGGTAGCTCTCCCAGATGGCGTGAAGAAGCAGAAGTTCCTCCTTGCTGATATGGTGGCGGTCCTTCTCTGGAGCATATAATAGCGATCTACGCCAAACCATATGAATGTATTTATAGAGAGGGTGAGTGAGAGACTTAACTGAATTATGGTCCGTGAGACGATCGCCGGGCACTCCAGTCATGTGGCTCCAGAGTGCATGGTATGCCTCTCCGTCATCCTCGTCGTTCGCCCAGCCGAGGTGATTACCATGGTAATGCTCGTAGGGAATGCCTAGATGAGCTGCAAACTCATCATAGATGAGGGTCCTGTACACCCCTCCCAGATAGAAGGAAACGACCTTCTTGCTCTGCCTCCGCTTGTGCTCGTCCAGATCAAAAGTGGCCCAGAACTCCTGGAGAGCAACGTCTGGGAAGTCGGAAGCTTGGTGGTCAGCTCTAGGAGGACGGCCGGTGCCAAGGCATCGTGCACGTTCCGGTGGTAGTTCTCATCGTGATCGAATAGGGACTCCATGGAAAGTGGCCGAACATTAGCTCCAGGAATATGCTCGAGCTTCTTGTAGCACTCAAAGTAGTAGTCGGGTAGACGAGCAACAGTGCGATGGGACCCAGCACGGCCACGGAATGCTGGTGGAGGGCCCTGGACGGTGGGTGTGACGGGAGCGGGGGCTCTGGAGCTCGAGGCGGTGTCAAGTCTCTGCTTGGTCCTGCGCTCATAAGTGGTGTTCCTAAAACCAGAACGAAACCAGATTAGTCAAACTAAAACCCTACCCCACACTTAGAAGAAAAACTCATTTTCACAAAGAAATGAGGAAAACCGAGTGGGGGTAAGCAAAGCAGATTAACCGGTAATCACAAACAATGAAATACATTCTTAGGAACAACCATAATGGAATTAGAACAATCAGAGTTCAGAAGTCAAACTGAGATTCAAAAAGTCAACATAATAGAACATTGAACCCTAATCATGGCAAGACTATCACAAAGCGGAGAATGACGGTATAATATGATCTCAGATGGCAAACACAATAATCGGAACGAGAATGAGCACATAAGGCAACCAAATGATAAAAAACAGTTCATGGTCAAACCGACATTTCTCAAAAGTCAACCTCACAAGGAATAGGTCTTAGGCTTAGCAACACATGATCAAACGATATGAAAATTAAGCACAACACTCCCTAAGCATGCTAGAACAGTTCAGCAAGTTCAGCTAACCTAGTTCACACGAAATCAGTCGGCATGCAAATCGAGGTAAACAAAAAAGTCAACCAAAAGTCAACCCTGACGAAATTCAGCAATCAACATGTCAAAAGATTCGCAATGAAAAATTCAGCAATCGAGGTAAAAATGAACGGATTGGGAGAAATCGGAAAGAAAATAAAAAATTTTAGGGTTTGGGTGAACTAGAGCTGTAGAGCTCCGATTCGGCTGTTCTAGGGCTCGGGTTGATCGGAAATGGAAGGGGAAGGGAGCGTCGGCGGTCGGCGATGGTGACGGCGGCGGCAACGATCGGTGGCTGCTAAAAATGGGCGGCGGTCGGCGAGTTTTGGGAAAACAGGGGGAAGTTTTGACAAAATTTTTGAAAATGAAGTGAGGAGAGAGAGGGTGAGTGACCGGATGTTTAAAGGGATAAGATCCGAAATTTTCCTTGAATTTTCGGCGAAAATAAGTGCAAGTTTTCGCCGAAAATATCAGTTCAAAAGCACTGCCGGTTTTTCAAAAGAGTTTTTGCCGAAAACTACAAGTAGTTTTCGCCAAAAATTTGAGTTAAAATCGACCAGAAACACAGTGGGATTTCATAGGGTGTATTTTCGCCAAAAATTTTGAACTGCACGATTAAAAATATTTTCGCAAATCCGGCAAACTTCAGAAAATCACAATTAAATCCAAAAAAATTGGAATAACCTCAATCAACTTGCGAATGACACTATGACACACAGACTACACACAAAAAATACGAAATCAAACAAACTGACACTTTTGGCTCCCCCGAACCGACTCTAAAACACTAAGGTTGACACAAATCAAAAACGGACTCCAGCCATGGGTTGCCTCCCACGAAGCGCTCTTTTATTAACGTCCTTGAGCTGGACGATACTTGGACGGTATTAGGAGACATCCCAACTCAGATTCTCCTTAATGCTAACATCAGAGTTCATAAAGTAGAGCTTTGGGGCTTCTCCGGTGAGCATGAATTTCTTCCCGTTCGTGTGTAAGAGTTTGGTACGTCCGTCGGGAAGGTGGTCAGTGATCGTAAATGGTCCGAACAGTTTATCAAGGGATCATCTTCTACAAGGAAGACAGTGGATGGAATGAGAACGATCGGCTCCTTCTTTTCTTTAACCTCTGACTTGATATCACCAGGATCGGTGATCGTCAGTATTTCCTTAGGATATGCTTTTGGCTTCTCCTTCCATACTTGTTCCGGCGCCGGTAGCTTGGAACGAATTGGTGGTGCAGCTGGCTCGGTAGAAGGTGGCGGCACAACTGGTCTCCAGACCATTTGAGTCTTTGTCTTGTTCTTCCCCCAGGATCTACTAGGATTTTTTCTCGGTGGCTTAGAAGAGGTTTGCAGTTCCTTCTTCTTTGGCGGCTTTTGAGGAACAGATTTTGGTTTCTGCTTGGTAATCTTTCCAGCACCTGCAACAGCAATTGATCTAGGCATACTAGAAGAGATATCAGTAACGGAGTTGACCGGAGTCAAGTCCACAGTTTCAACAACTAAACAATGAAATTCTTCACTCTTAGGATTAAGGCGGAACGTTACAGTGTCTTTACCAACCCTCAAAGTTAAAGAACCATTCGGAACGTTAATTTGCATTCCAGTAGCAGCCATGAAAGGTCGTCCTATGAGAATGGTAGAATCATCTTTACTAGTATCAATGATAACAAAGTCAGCTAAGAACGTGAAAGGACCACATTTAGTAACAACGTCTTTTATCTCTCCCCTAGGGGTTTTAAGTGATCTATCAGCAAAGACAAGTTGCATACTAGGCGGTTCAAGTTCCCCTAGGTTCAATTTTTCATACAGACTCGTAGGCATAACATTAACAGACGCGCCAAGATCAACCAAACAACGTTCTATCTCAATATCATTAATGACAAGAGGTAGAGTGAAAGAACCAGGATCAGAACACTTAGCTGGATATGGAGAGGAGGGTTTCGTGCTATGAGCAGCAGGATATCCTTCTTTATTCCCCTTCATGCCAGTTTCGATCCTTGCATTTGGCAGCAATGCTCTTGGAAACGGAGGCTTCATGTAGTATGGTGCGAGAGGAGGATCTTCCTCCTTAGGCGCCACTTCCAGTGCTTCCTTCTTCTCTGGTGTTTGATCGATCCTGCGTAAAATAGAACAAGCGTTAGCAGATAAGCTAGTAAACTTTTTAACAGATACCATCTTAGGTTGTTCCTTTCTCGGATTCGGCTCTGTCTGGCTCGGAAGTTGGCCAAATGGTCGACCAGATGCTAGCATGCTCGAGATGTTGTTTACAGCCTGCTCAATTCTTTGACCGGCTGCTATCTATTCTGGATTGAGAAGAGCTTGAGCTTTAAACTTACTGTCATGATCGTCGAGTCTGGTGATGATCTGACTAAGCTTCTTGTCCAGGTCACTGACATTGTTTTCCTTCTGGTACTGCTGCCCTAGATAGGTGTTATTCAAATATTGATTCTGGCGATTGCCAGGAGCAGTTCCATAATTACCCAGATTACGTGTGTGGCGGCTGAGTGTGTTGAACTGTTAAGATAGAGAGATGCCTAATAACTCACTCACTTACTAAATTGAAATGTGATCCAAGATTGTGTGCCAGGTGATTGTGCATGATTGTTGTGTGACGATTGGGATGACGAGTTGACTTATGATGCTTCTGATATTGAATTGTATGTTTGATGCTTCTGATTGTTGAACTATATGGATTGGATGTAATGCTGAATCGTATGAATGATTGCTTTTGTTATATTGATGCAATTGTGGTTTGTGGTTGTTGATTTGAGAATTGAGTCTATGTGATCGCCTAGACTGCTTTAGGGAATTAAAATGTGAATGGATGTGTCAGATTCCATTGTTGTTTGTGTGCGGAGTTGGGATCGTACTTCAGGTTAGGCTCGGCGCATAGTTAAACCCAGTGGGTTCACTCAATTTCAATACGAAATTGATCCCCCCAGTTTCTCTTTTCATGTGTTCGGTTGAGTTCATAGGAGTTGCAGTTTGGAGTCGTGAAGTGAAGATTTTTTTTCGTGAAGTGAAGATTAGTGGACTACTTTTGAGTGACTATCGTTTTGGTATTATGTTTCAGTTGACACGTTTGGGTTGGGGGATTTTGTAAACGTTGTTGAGGTTCAGATTTTGGATTTTGATTTATTAGTTGTTCCGATTTTGAATTGTATTTAATGAAGGCCTTCGTTTGTTTTTGAACCTTTTAATAAGAGTTGTTTCTTTTTCCGCTGCGTTTTACTCTTTTCTTTTAAAGCTGGTTCGTTGAGTAGCACTCATACCGGTTCGACCATGGTAAACCCGGGTCGGTTTGGGACGGGTGTTATAGCTCCCAACTCTCTTTAGGTCGTGGAAAAATCCCCCAATTGAATAATCAATGAATAATGTCTCTTTTGGGGTTTAAATACCGAAAATCCATCCAAATCCGGAAAACTGGGAAAAAGTAATTTCAGCTTCTTATTTTGGCAATTCCCACTCCGTCTGAACTCCGAATTGCTCCCTGTTTGAAGAGCTGGACTCGTGAGAGAATCCTCTAAAATGTGGTATCCTGGAGGCTCAACAAAAAAACTCACAAGCAAGGTGAAAATAGACAAAATATGGACAATGAACGCACTTGGAGCCGAGAATCACATAGTTAACACATTTACACCAAATACTCATCATAATTGCATCTATGGGTGTAAAATGTAGTTTAATATGGGAAGATAAACACTATAAATTTAGTGTCATCAAATCACCCCACACTTAAGCTTTTGCTTGTCCTCAAGCAAATCAAATTTAAAAACACACTCAAATTCACATATGACGAGACTAGTTAAATCAAAGTTCAATTTCTAACAATTCAACTTACACTATTACACTTAGATAATGTAACCTACAAATGCAAGAACATCAACCAATAAAATCTAAGTCTCACTATTCTCTGCACACAACAAGTATCAAACACCTATCACGCACACTACCAACTGAGCTGACTAGACTTCCTCAAACAGAAATATTTGGTACATGGGGGACTCTCACACTCTATGTTTAGTGATGTGTTTATGCTCTCATTCACTTTTTCAAACAGAATTCTGTCATATGTTTGCAATTTGACTACAATCTCCACCATGGTGACAACACGAGAAACTAGTCAAAAGGACTTGTAAGGTAGTGTAACGATCCTATACTACAATGACTTATGATGAATGGATGAAGGATGTATGATGATGATGGGTTTGGTGCGATGTAGCAATCGACTAACTTTCCTCGAATCAGGATCTATGGATTCCTACCGTCTAACCAGACACCGGGTGGAATAATGTACGCCCATCCTATGATACTCTCAAGCAACCTAACACTTTTGTCTATTTTTTATTTTTCTGGATTTTTTTTGTTTCTATATTACTTATTGCTTTCGTTCTTCCTTATGCAGGGAGAAGAACGTTTTAAAATTTCTAACTACTACTTTGACTTGTAACTTTTCGAACAATTTTTTTTGTATTTTTCTGTTTTTATATTTTTTTTTCTTTTTGTGCTAATTTTTTTTACTTGCTAGAGGGGTTTACACATCTGGACATACTAGCTAAGACCATCGGTTTACTAGCTATAGACATGTCACCACAGACCAACTTCCGATTAGCTAATCTCAAACTACTACCACAAGGGATCATCGGGGTGAACAAAAACATGGAAAATGGATGTAATGTAATATCAAACCGGAAGAATAGGCCAAGTAGAAGGGTTTACACCCAGATGGATTAATATTGTGATGGATTCTAGTTTAAGTAGCAATTCTAGGTGCCTTTATCATCCTAGTACTCATGTTATCGTGTCGTCTGAAATAGGTCTCATGGAAATTTTAACTCATTCAAAGTACGAGAAAGCCACTCAAAAAGAATAAAAGTTGCTAGTTATGTGCAACGGATCAAAAGCTCAAAAAATGGCGCTAGTTGGACTCAAATCATGATGTGCAATTAAAGATGAAGCTAAAAGAGTGATCCTAAATTATGTTCTAACCGGATTTATTTAGCATTAGTGCAAACATGTTGGTTACATGTTCTAATTTAAATAGTATTATCGTCATTGTGAAAATTGAAGTCAAATCTAACATGGCAAGTCAAGAAATGAATGCATTTTAATAAGGGGAATCACACAAATACAAAAATAGCAACCCTCAGAAATATCATGCCACCCACACTTAAATCGGACATTATCCTCAATGGACCACAAAAAACAAGAAGAAAAGTTTATAGGGGTACCAAAAAGTGAGTGTGAGGGCGCCGATGACGTGATTGAGACACCAGAGACATAACTGCGATTCATGAATCGGTAAGATTTCTAAATTGAACCTGTAGACATTGTGGAGTAAGATTCATCACACGATTAGAGCATTTGGAAAACAAATTATCCACTGACTTGATTCATAACAAAGTTGAACAAAGACTCAAAACAAACAAACAAAACAAATAAAGAAATAAAAGTACAGAGTTCTGGATGATAAGAAAAAATAAAGAAAATTCTGAAAGCATTAGGGCACTGAAAAGTCCTCAATTTCTCCCCAATCCATGTGACTCATAGCTGCGACAGTCAACTTCTGGATAACCAACCAAAACGCTCGATCCTCCACTTGAAATCTAGGCAGCTTTTATCCTATCAGCTTGATATCCGGATCTTCCCAACCTAAAAAGAATAACACACTAAATGACAAGTTTAGCATATTAACAAGACAAGATATTTCAGACAATACAAAGCATATCATCCATACCCATCAATCAAACGAATTAAATCAAATGCACTTAAGTCCTCATACACATATCAAGGTTCAAACATACTTAGTATAATGATCACCATTTGAACAATTAACCAAAAGGAACAAAGAAATGATATCACTCAATCAAATATGAGAGCCATAATCAAACAATAATCACCTCCAAGTCAGCTAAACAGTTCACATATGCTAAGGCTCAAAATCATGAAACCGATATACACAAAATTCACTCAATTCGTCATACAAGCATATCTATAATCATCATAAGATCAGTCTCAAAGCAAGACTTCAACAAAATTTGACCATGTGAAAAAATCCCCAACTTCGAGCAATATCGGTATGAAAAGTCAATAAAAATGCACAATTGGAGGGGCAAACGATGTCGAAATGACCCCCGATTCAAAATATTGACTCAATAAATCACCAATTTCATGTATATAAGGTCAATTTCTTAAAAGCAGAAATTTCCAAAATTAGGTTCTTGAGCTCAAGAACTCAAATCCAATTCAACACCTACAAATCGAAATCGAGCATGGAAATCACTAATATTGGCATCATGGGAGGTAGGGAAAGATAAACACATACATGTGGGTTGATTTAGGTCAGCAAAATCGAAGCAAAAACAAGAGGAAAATTGGTTTGGTGGTGTTGGTTTCAAACTCAAGTTGCTGGCTGGTAGCTGCTGTGGCTGCTAGCTCGTGTCCGACCGGCGAAGAAGAAGGCTTGAGGGGCCGGAGAAGTTGTAGGGGAGGGCAGGGGTCATGTTGCTGCTGGGGTCGGTAGAAGTAGGGGGCGGTGGTGGTTTGGTATGGTATGGTTGGCGTCGACCGGCGGGTCGAATGGAGTCGGACGACAATATAGTGTGAAGGAGGGGGCTGTCAGCGGGATGCGGTAGCGAGGGAGGAGGTCATCGGGATGCCTGTCGGGCGGCGGTGGTGGTGATTGTTGGGTGGTGGTGGGGGATTGTTTAAAAACGATGAGGGAGTTGAGAGAGTTTTTTAGGAGAGAGAAGATGAGAGAGAGTGTGAAATTTTGAAAAATGAAAGGAATAAGTGACTTACCCCTGATTTTTTAGCTTACACGTACATGGCGTGTAAGCTATTTTCCTTGTAAGCTTACACGACGTGTAAGCTCTTACACGGCTGTGTAAGCCTACTGTCTTTTTTGCTTTCTTTGGGGGGTAAAATCTGGATTTGTGCCATCTTTTTGACAATTCGGTAACCCAAATACGTGCAAACAATATTTTTAACCCAAATAACACCCAAAATATATATTTTTCAACTATTTTCTTTCATCCTGACTCAACCGACTCGATACAAAATTCATAAAATGACTCAAAATAAATAAAAACTGACTCAATAATTGAAAAGCTGACTAAAGTGATCCTCCACAGCTGCCCAAGTGCCAACCGTTACTCCTATACCCCACCAGGGTCACCTACTAAAGGCAGAACCCTATGGGCATACAAGAAGCGCCTAGGACCATGGAGAGCTCGCAATCGGGCTCTCCAATGATTCATGAGGCCTAGGTATGTGACTAAATTTAGGCACATGCCACCCCCAGTAGCTAGGGAAACCAAAATGAAGGTCAGGCCATGATACTGGCCAAAGCCCCAAGTCCAGGCTTCGAGCCAAGCCTAGAGCCGAACCGAGCGCCGAGCAAAGGGCCTCAACTAGGCCCTGGACTAATCCCCATAAGCCCTGATGGCAAGGAAGAGCCTTGGGACCCTGTGGAAGCATTCCTGGTGCAGCGTTGGAGAGAAAAGAAGGAAGGCCTGAGTGGAAAAGGCTGGCACCCGAAGACAGGCCCTGCCACGAGCCATGGACTGGGCCTAGCAGCCAGAACTAGGCCCCAAGCCAGATGCCACTTGCCTCAGGACAGAGCCAGCACTTGAAGAACCCCTAATAGCATTCCTGAAGATTGGCCAAAGCAGAAAGCCGAAGCTTGGCCAGAATCAAGAGAAAGCCTAGTGCCGAGCCAGCCCCGAGCGGGACACCGTAACGGATCAATCTGGGCCTAGCCAACAAATGGCACATGCCTTTGGGGAATTTCCAAACGCCCTGGATAGCCTGAAGCCCAGGAACACCCTCCAAAAAATGGCGTTGCATTTGGAGAATAATTGAAGCCCGAACCACGTGAGGGAAAGCTGATACACGATCCGGGCCCATGCATGCGAGCTAACGGTGCCCAGGATTCCTTTTCGGACTAGGAATCCATGATGCCACGGACAAGGGCTCGTGGTACACAATCCATCAAGGATTAGGAGACGAGAGGAAGGCCTAATCCGAGTCAGAATCCCTGCCAAGCCTGTCAAGACTTGTCCGTTCCGGACAAGGAATCATACCCGGCTTAGGGTTTCCTGCCGGGTTTGCCGGTTCTCCCTATTTAGGGTTGTTTCTTCGTTCTGCCTATTTAGGGCTATTTCTTTGGTCCCAAGACTCTATTAGCTTATTTTATAATTTTATTTCCAGTTTTCCTATTGAGTCGGATTATTTAAGTCATTTTAAGAGTTCTAGTTAGTGTTTAATTTATTTTATTATTAAAATAGGAAGTAGTTTCAAGGAGAATTAGGGGAGCTTGTTCCCTAACTTCTCCTATATATAGAGGCCGTCGGCCACCCCTTGTAATCACAACTTGAAATTAATAAACTCCCTTTTTTCAAAACTTTGTTCTAAACCCTTCGAGTATTTGCTTGTTGCATTGCTTAAGGTTGGCTTATCATCAAGAGATTTAATCTCTTGAAGTGGCGCCCTCGACTTGATACTTTGATGCGCGAAATTTAACTCACAACTATCAAGGCCGTATTCCACGAGGGCTCTCTCAAAAGCTAATACTCACACGGTTCATGGACGGTCTATTCATTTGAAATTGGTTTTAGTTTGAAATAAGAACAAATGAAAACATAAAGAAAAATAAACAAACAAACAAAGCGGTGCAAATCAAAGATAAAGGAGGTTCACTTGGAAAGATAGATTTATCATGCTAAAGAGGAACAAAAGCACAAACAAGCCAAACATGAACGAGGTTGCAATCGAATGACCACGCAAATCCCTTCTATAGACTCAATGCACTCTTGTCGCACTAAATCCCTATCCTAGAACCACTCAACCTAGGCTCTCGCTCTCAAGCTAAGTGACTAAGGATGCATTAAAGGTGTTTGATGAAATGCCAAGCTACAAAACCCTCTCCTATGACTCTATGACCACTAGGCTAGACACTACACTCTCATGTCAATGTCCTAACACTAAGAGAATCATCAAAAGACTAATCAAAGTTCAATTGAATGAAAAACCTAATGCACACCAAGTGTTCGATAAAATGCACAAGTGAGAAATCATGCAACTATGGTTGAATTGAGATGATCTAATCTCTTAGAACACACTCCCTTCAATCCCTAGACCTACAAACCATGTAATCTATGCACTCTCATGCATTACATCACAAATGATAGACCAAATCAAGCACATAACACAATTTGGAATTAACAACAAGTCTAGAGATCATCTTCTTACAATCCAAGATCAATCATGGCAAATTTGTACAATCAACCTCTATCCTAGCATAACTATCTATCAATCCAAGGAAACCTAGGAAATCAACCACACATGGTCAAGGGTACAAAAGAGAAAGAAGGAGAGATGGTCACCAAGAGCTCTATGGCAATCCTCATCTTGCAAGCTCCTCTCCCCAAGGTTGTGGGCTTCAATCGAAGCTCCTTACTCTAATTGGCACCAGAAGTAGCTAGGGTTGATGTTGGGTTGGTGAAGGAAGAGAATTGAGAGAAAAGGGAAAGAGGGTTTCGAGTGTTATAAAATAATGAATTGTCCTTCTAATTTTCGCCGGCTTCACCCTTTATATATTGTGCTGGAAATAGCTAGAATTTTCGGCGAAAATTGTGTAAGATTTTCGCCGAAAATCTCTTTGATAACACTGGCAGCTCTTTGATTTCTTCATGAATTTTCGGCAAAAACTCAGAAAGTTTTCGCCGAAAACTTCTTTGAAAATCCAACCTTCTCCTTCTGTTTGCAACGAATGCTAGTTTTCGGCGAGAACTTAGAGTTCTCGCCGTAAATTCCTTTAGAAATGGTGGCATTTTCTCCAATCTTGCATCGGCCATAACTCCTCCGTCCTAGCTCCGATTGACCTCCCGTTTGATCCTACGTGCTCCTTGTCACCAGTACTTCAAAGAAAAGTGGAAACCAATAAAGAAAATATCTCCAATAGACACAGAATTGGCTTCAAAGTGGCAACCGGACAACGAAATAGCACTTTTCATAAAACTTCAATAAAAGCATATAAATCCTAGCAAAATGAGATCAAACATGAGAGATCGTTAGGCTAATCAAAGGCTTAAAATGCATTGATGACACTCGATTTGACGTGATTATCAGCCTCATTTAAGTGACATTTCCTTGCTTAAGACATGGTTTTTAGTGTAGAATAGCGAATATTCAATCGATTGCCCTATCTCGTGCCATTTGTGTTACCTAGGCCCGTTTCAGGTCTATTTGATGGTTTTCTAGTGTTTTTATGTTAGCACAGGTTTTTGCCGTCAAATAAGTAGCCAAGGACGTGTCTAAGGCGTTGGAACCTCGAGGAATTGCACTAGAATCGATCTAAGGAGCCAATCAAGTCAAAACAATTCCTGCTATACTTTTGGCGAAAATATCAGTACAAATCGGCAATGCTCATCAACAGAAGTTTTCGGCGAAAAAAGGAAATTTTCGACCGAGAACTAAGAGACCAAAATTTACAGGAGAAATCAGCCGGCGGACCTTCCAATTACAAAGGAATTTTCGCCGAAAATTCCTCAATATATTTGGTGAAAATACTAGTTAAAATCCGGCTGAATTAGGGTTAAGTATAAATACTTAACTGGCGGACCAATAAGCGATACCTCATAATATACAACAATACATCAGAATTTAGAGAATCCTCTCAAGTTCTGGAGCGAAGAGTTAGAGTTCGAAGAGCCGGAAAGAGATCGTGACGCCATCCCTTCCACCTCGAAGACTCGGAGCTAGGATTACAGTCTACCGGAAGATCGAAGTTCTGCTGGAGTCGTCTAATTAGGTTTTTCAGATTCTTTTTGTTCTTCCTTTGAATGATGAACTCTTTCATTGTCTTTGATTCTTTTGTAATGAATATGCGTAGCTAAACTCTTAGAGCTTAGACTAGATGAACCCTAAGTGACCCAGGGCTTTAAAGCGGTCACAGATCGGCGGTGATTAGATATGAAGTTCAATCAGTTTCTCTTTCATGTTTGGTTTATTCTTCATTGTTCATGTTTCTTGTCTAGATTGATCACCTAGATTAGATTCTTGTTAAGCTAAGGATAGAAGCGAACGCTCGCCTTACTTTAGAACATCAAATTGAACAATTAACCTTATAGTTGGAGTGTGCCTTTCGTAGGAACCGGTTAGGGTTAATCCACTGCAAGAGTAACTCAATAATCGTTAGTAATTCCACCAGTTAAGTTAAGTCGTTGCGAGAGGCGACCGTACCCAGGCGACTAATTAATCTTGGTAGCTAGAACGGATAGAGCGAACGTTCGCCGGTCTTAGACCTAAGGGTGAGGAGTTATGGTGGTGTCTTAGAATTGACTGAATGGGAATCAAAATCCGCTGATCTGTTAATTGCCAATGCTCTGGTGAACGAAGGGGGATTCAAAGTCTAAGTTCGTCTGTCATCTCTGTTTTAATCAACCCTAATTTCCAATCTGCTTTAGTTTAATTTTTAAATTTCTCTGCATTTCTTAGAATTAGAAGTCGTGCAACTCACACCACGCACGAAGTTTTTGCATCCGAATAAATTGCTAGCTTATTTGAGTAGTCAATCTTAGAAGGCCCGTGGAATACGATCTACCCTAGCTTGTTAGCTTTGTTAGTTATTTGTTTGAACCCGAACAACGATCATAGTTTCATCAAATTGGCGCCATTGCCGGGGACTTCTTTTGATTGTTTGAAAGAAGAACTGCAATTTATTCTTCTACTTTCCATCTTTCATTTTTCATCACACTTCGATTTTACGCCGGTATGTTTGCTTTTGTTGCTTGCAGGTTGCTCTACAGGTTTATGAACCGCTCGATCGCTCATTCTTAGTTTAAGCCGGGTAATTCTACTCTGCCGAAGAAACCGCGAGCTCAGAAGCAAGTCATAATCATTCCGCCTACATCACCTATCCCTAATAAGATTGAGGAGTTGAAGGAGAACTCCTCATCTTCATCTGCTCTATCCACTACTCCAGATTCACCACCACCTTCTCCTCCCGTAGAGGCTGCTCAATGCACCGTGGCGGATTACTGTAGACCAAGTGCGGTTAACTTTTGACCTAGAGTTGTTGTGCCGCACAACGATGACGACCCTGACTATGAAATCACAATTTCCTTCCTGAATATGGTCTCTAGGGATCTTCAATTCGAAGGGAAGCCGCAAGAAAACCCCTGCACAGATTTGGCGAACTTCCTTGACATGTGCGAGACGTTTAAGAGCGGGAATCTCGGTAAGAACAATATTTGCTTACGAGTATTCCCATTCTCTCTTAATGGTAACGCCAAGATATGGCTCAGCTCGAAACCACCTGGCTACTACACCAACTGGGATAAGCTAGCTCAGGACTTCATAGAGGAATACTATCCCCCTTCAAGAACGACATTCTACAAGGATAGCATCGCTAGATTCTCTCAGAAGGAAGGAGTAAGCTTATACGATGCTTGGAACGAATTCCAAGAGCTTCTCTCTGAATGTCCTCATCACAGATTCAACCAGGGACAGCTAGCCGAAATCTTTGCCCAAGGTATGAATGAAGAAACGGCTGAATGGGTCAACACTTTAGCTAATGGCAACTGCACATCACTTGAACCAGAAGCTGCTCTTCTTCACTTTGAAGACTGCGCCTCTAAGTCCAGAAATTGGGAGAGACAGTTTGGAGCAGCCAAGAGCCAACCCAGTGAAGAGCATATCAAGATCGAAGTACATAAACACATGGAGGAGATCTTCGGTACAGCTAATAACTGGACAAGAGAGGAAGTTAATTTCATTGATCAAGGTTTCACCAATGATCAAAGCGGCTACCCCGACTATCGTCAGTTCAGAACACCTCCTCAACAATAGGGAAGCTTCCCTGAGCGTGCTCTTTCCAACTTCAGACTCAACCGGAGTCAGAATCAATGCTGGGAAAATAGTTATCAAGATCCTCCCAGATTCGTCGGAGCACAGCAACCTCAGAATTTTACGTCTGATAACACTTGGGAGAGGAGAATGGCCCAGAAGTTTGACTTGATTGCAGCACGGCTTAATGATCATGAAGAAAAGTTTAAAGCCCAAGAAGCTTTTAATTAAGGACGGATCGCACAAGGACAGAGAATAGAGAGCATGGTAAATAAAGTTGCTAGCTTGTTAGCCAACCTTCCTCTCTTCAATCAGGTGCCGTCTCAAAACAACTCCTCCATGAAGAACGAGCATGCTAAAGTCATCACAACCAGGAGCAGTGAGCAGAACAGTATGGAGAAGAAGAAGGGAGCACTATCCATTCTCTCTACGGGAGAGTGTTCGGCTATCTTCTCTCAATCACCACCCATACCTATCCCAGCTAAGTGCTCTGATCCTGGTCCTTTTACGTTACCTTTAATCATTAATGCATTGAAATTGAGCGTAGTTTGGTTAATCTAGGTGCGTCAATAAATGTCATGCCTATGTGTTTATATAAGAACTGAACCTAGGTGAATTACAACCTGCTAGCATTCATGTAGTGTTCGCCGACAGAACTCTAAAAGAACCTAGAGGAATAATCAAGGATGTAATCACTTGTTGTGGCCCTTTCCGATTTTTCACTGACTATGTAGTAATGGATACTCAAGAGACATATTCTACCCTTCTCTTAGGCCGGCCATTTACGGCGACAGCCGGCATTAACATTAATGTTCCAAATGGTTCGTTAACATTAAGGGTTGGGAAGGATACTGCAACATTCCGTCTCAAGGATGGTATGAAATACACTCCTAAGGGAGAATCACATTGTTTATCCGTAGAAACTATGCAGTTGGCCTCGGTCAACTTCATTACTGACGTCTCTTCTAGTGTTCCTAGCTCGATTGTGACTACAGCAGCTGGACAGGTTATCAAGCAGAAACAAAAACCTATCCCTCAAAAGCCGCCAAAGAAGAAGGAACTACAAGCCTCTTCTAAACCGCCAAGCAAGGAGTCTGGCATGTGAAGGAGGCAGAATCACAAGAAGACAAAGACTCAAATGTCTGGAGACCAGTTGTACCGCCACCGTCTACCGAGCCAGCTGCACCACCAATTCGTTCCAAGCTACCGGCGCTGGAACAAGTATGGAAGGAGAAGCTAAAAGCATCTCCTAAGGAAATACTGACGATCACCGATCCGGGTGATATCAAGCCGGAGGTTAAAGAAAAGAAGAAGCTGATTGTTCTCATTCCGTCCACTATCTTCCTGGTAGAAGATGATCCTTTGACAGAACTGTTCGGACCATTCAAGATTACTGACCACCTTCCCGACGGACGTACCAAGCTCTTACACGCGAACGGGAAGAAATTCATGCTCATCGGAGAAGCCCCAAAGCTCTACTTTATGAACTCCGATGCTAGCATTAAGGAGAATCTGAGTTGGGATGTCTGCTAACACCGTCCAGGTATTGTCCAGCTCAAGGACGTTAATAAAAGAGCGCTTCGTGGGAGGCAACCCACGGCTGGAGTTAGTTTTTCATTTGTGTCAACCTTAGTATTTTAGAGCCGGTTCGGGGGAGCCAAAATTTTCGGTTTGTTTGATTTCATATTTTTCATGTGTAGTCTGTGTGTCAAAGTGTCAGTTTCAAGTCGTTTGAGGTCTTTCCGATTTTTGTGGATTTAACTGTGACTTTCTGAAGTCTGCTGGGATTGCGGAAATATTTTCAATCGTAGAGTTCAATATTTTTGACGAAAATAACCCATATTTTCGGCGAAAATCCTCTTTGAAATCCCACAGAGTTTTCCAAACGTTCCTGTTTCACATTTTCGGCGAAAAAGCACTACTATTTTTGGCGAAAATTTCTTTTGAAAACCGGCAGTCCTTTTTAACTAAAATTTTCGGCGAAAACTTGCACTTATTTTCACCAAAAATTCCTTTGAAAATCACCCAATTTTTCACTTAAAATCCGGTCTTAACCTCTCTCTTTCCTCATTTTATTTTCGAACAATACCCGAAAATCCTTCCCCCTGTTTTCATTCAACCCCGCAGACGCCACCATATCTCGCCGCCGCCGACCGCCGCCGCACCCTTCCCCTCCCATTTCCGATCGATCCAAGCCTTAGAACAGCTGAATTGGAGCTCTACAGTTCTAGTTCACCCAAACCCTAAAAATCTTCATTTTTCACCAATTTCTCCCAAACCGTTCGTTTTTAACATCCATGGCTTCAAGGTAACTTGTAGAACTTTTCATTACGAATCTTTTGACATATTGGATGCTGAATTTCGTCAGGGTTGACTTTCGGTTGACTTTTTGGTTTACCTCGATTTGTGTGTCGACTGATTTCGTGTGAACTAGGTTAGCTGAACTTGTTGAACTGTTCTAGCATGGTTAGGGAGTATCGTGCTTAATTGTTATATCGTTTGATCATGTGTTGCTATGCGTAAGATTGATTCTTTGTGATGTTGACTTTTGAGAAATGTCGGTTTGACCATGAACTGTTTTTGATCATTTGGCTGCCTTATGTGTTCATTCTCGTTCAGATTATTGTGTTTGCCATCTGAGATCATATTATACCGTCATTTCCCGCTTTGTGATAGTCTTGCCATGATTAGGGTTCAATGTTCTATAATGTTGACTTTCTGAAATGTCAGTTTGACTTCTGAACTCTGATTGTGCTAATTCCATTCTGGCTGTCCTAAGCATGTATTTTATTGCTCGTGATTACCAGTTAATCTGCTTTGCTTACCCCCACTCGGTTTTCCTCGTTTCTTTGTGAAATTGAGTTTTTCGACTAACTGTGGGGTAGGGTTTTAGTTTGACTAATCGGGTTTGTTTTCTTGTTTAGGAACGCCACTTTTGAGCGCAGGACCAAGGCACGACTTGATGGTGCCTCGAGCTCTGGAGCCCCCGCTCCCGTCACACCCGCCGTTCAGGGCCCTCCACCAGCTTTCCCTGGCCGTGCTGGATATCACCGCACCATTGCTCGCCTTCCTCAGCACTACTTTGAGCGCTACCAGCGGTTCGAGCACACCCGTGGAGCTGATGTGCGCCCTCTCTCCATGGAGTCTCTCTCAGAGCACGATGACGACTGGTACCGAAACGTGCTCGATGCACTGACTTATTCCGGCCTGCTGGAGCTGACCACGCTCACCGCCGACTTCCCAGACATCGCTCTCCAGGAGTTCTGGGCGACATTCGAGCTGGATGAGCATAAGAGGAGGCAGCACAGGAAGGTTGTCACCTTCTATCTAGGCGGGGTGCACAGGGAGCTCACATATGATGAGTTTGCTGCTCATCTAGGCATCCCCTACGAGCATTACCACGGTCATCACTTCGGCTGGGGGGACGACAACGACGACGAGGAGTACCATGCGCTCTGGAGTCACATGACTGGAGTGCCCGGCGATCGCCTCGGGGACCATAACTCAGTTAAGTCGCTCAAGCACCCTTTCTTTAACTATATTCATATGGTTTGGCGTAGATTGCTTTTATATGCTCCAGACAAGGACCGCCACCATATTAGCAAGGACGAGCTACTTCTTCTTCGCGCCATCCGGGAGAGATATCCTCTTCATCCCGGATGGGTGCTTGCTCGCCTACTCCGCAAGAAGACTGATAGCTGCAGTTTTAGCGGTATCAAATAACTAACCTACCGAAGTAGACTAGATCGTATTCCAGGGGTTTCTACTAATTGACTACTCAAAGAAGCTGACAATTTATTCAAGTTAAAGCACGTTGTGCGTGGTGTGAGTTCCACGACTTCTAATCTAATGAACAAAGGAAAATAAAAGACAGAAAAGTAAAAGGTTGACTAACGAGAAGATAGACTTAGATTTTGAATCCCCCTTAGATCACTAGAGCATTGGCAATCAACAGATCAGCGGTTTTCAATTCTAATTCAATTGGTTTCTATACACCACCAGAACTCCTTACCCTTAGGTTTAAGACTGGCGAACGTTCGCTCTATCCGATCTAACTACCAAGATTAACTAGCCGCCCGGGTACGGTCGCCTCTCGCAACGACTTAATTAACTGGTGCAATTACTAATGATTTATGAGTTACTCTTGCAGTGAATTAATCCTAACCGGTTCCTACGAAAGGCACGCTCCAATTATAAGGTTAATTGTTCAATTCGATGTTCTAAAGTAAGGCGAGCGTTTGCTTCTATCCTTAGCTTAACAAGAATCTAATCTAGGGGATCAATCCAGACAAGAAACATGAACAATGAAGAACGAATCAAACATGCAAAGAGAAACTGATTGAACTTCGAATCTAATTACCGCCAATCCGTGACCGCTTTAAAGCCCTGGGTCACTTAGGGTTCATCTAATCTAAGCTCTACAAGTTCAGTTACTCATATCAGAAACAAGAGAATCAAAGGCAGCAATGAAGATCATCATACAGAGGAAGAACAGATAAGAACTGAAAAACCTAATTCTGACGACTCCCGCGAAGCTTCAATCTCCTGGATCTTCAACTTTAAGCTCCGAGTTCTCCGAGGTGGAAGGATGGCGTCACGATCTCTCCACGGATCTTCGAACTCTCTAAACTCTATCTATCGACCCTAGAGTCGGCTGACTCTCAAAAGTCTGATTTGTGAAAATATGAATAATGAATGATGTGTGTCGGGCCGGCGGCTGCTCTGTTTCTTTAAATAGGTACGCTTAGGGTTTCCAATACAGCGCCCGATTTGGAAGATGTTTTCGGCAAAAATATAAGATAATTTTTGCCGAAAACTTTAGGCAGAATCCCCTGTTTGATTTCTTCTATGATTTTCGGCGAAAACATTATAGTATTTTCACCGAAAACTTCAGTGCAATTCAGCTTATTCCGTCTGTGGGTTTTCTGATGGTATTTTCACCGAAAACTGTGTAGTATTTTTGGCGAAAGTATTGTGCTGGGCAGTTGGATCTTCGGTTCTGAATCCGGTTTGATTTCTGGTTCGATTCTGGTTCACTCCTTGAGGTCTTGAATACGTCCATGGCTACGTAAATGATGGCAAAAATCCGTGCGATCATAAAAACACTAGAAAACCATCAAATTGACCCAAAAAGGGCCAAAGTAACCAAATCGGTAGGAAATAGGGTAGTTGAGTGAATATTCGCTATTTTACCCCTAAAACCACGTTTCAAGCAAGGAAATGTCGCTTAAATGAGGCTGATAATCACGTCAAATCGAGTGTCATCAATACCCCACACTCAAGCTTTTGCTTGTCCTCAAGCAAACTGAACTATAACACACTCAAATTCACAAATGACACGAGATTAAACTGAGATTCAATTCTAGCAATTTGGTTTAGACTGTTCCACGTAGAAAAAGTGACCTACACATGCAAGAATATCAACCAAACAAGTTTTCGATCTCACTAATTTCTGCACACTCCAAGTAGTGGTTTTAACAAAGCTCGTTTCTTGGCAAAACAATGAATCATAATTAACCGACTACGAAAACAATGAATCTAATGAGAAAAGACTTAAGCTCTAGCCATGATGTGGATGCAGAGGTAGGAAAAGTGACGTGGCTATCGACTCGACTTCATCCGTTTCTAGATCTGTACGTTACATGTTCTAGCTAGGACCGATTTAAACAATGATTTATTTCAAGTTCAATTTCTTCGTTCAATTGATTTACTGCATACTAGTGCTCGATACCAAACACTTCACTTAGGTGTTGGACCTGCCTAGCTCACAGTATTTGTGCTTATGCTAGTGCTCAACCCGAACACTTCACTTAGGTGTCGGGCTTGCCTAGCTTTTTTTTTCAGCACTTTAAAGACCTTTACATTGATTTGCACAACTCGAATTTCACCACTCAAACACTTGATTTATCGATTTAACCACTTGATCCTAGCTAGTTATGACTTTTTACACGAGATTTCGAATTGGATTTCCATTTAATCTCAAGCCACAATCACAGGTGAACAAATATGAAGTGAAAAACATGGGAGAAGCTAGCATCTATCATCTTAGAATGGTGTTATCGAGCTTTGTTATGAACAAACCAATCAATTTAATTAATTCAAGTTTCAACTACTGAAGTGATTTATGATATGTTCTGACCTAGACTCATTTAATATCAGTTCTGACACGTTGGTTACAGGTTCTAAGTGGAACAGTCTAGACGTCATTGTTCAAAATTGAAGTCAATTTAACATCAAAAGTCAAGAATTGAGCAATTCTATGCAAGAGAAATTTTAAAATTGAACCACGGAATCACAGAAAATCAAACAAGAACATGCATAACCTTAGAATCCTAACCCACACTTAAATGGTTCTGTGTCCTCACAGGACTAAACTAGAGTAGAGAGATACGAAGAACCTGTGACGAGATGGTTGGTGTAGGGGATGAACACGGAGCGTCCGGAGTAGAGCGGAGTAGCTACTCAAGATCCTACAAAACAAAAACAACAAAAAGATCAAAAGGATACCGGGACAAGTGCCCCGGATCCACACAGAATAAAAGTCAAACAAAGAAGGTTAAGGGGAATTTTGAAAATATTTTGACTCTTTTTTTTTCAAATTCACGGCACGACACTCCTAGAGCAATCTAGATCATCCAAGCTCAATTAGTTCAGAAAAAAATCACATCGAAACAGCAGACACGCAATCTAGAGTGAACGTTCGCCGGTCTTAGACCTAAGGGTAAGGAGTTATGGTGGTGTCTTAGAATTGATTGAATGGGAATCGAAATCCGTTGATCTGTTGATTGCCAATGTTCTGGTGAACGAAGGGGGATTCAAAGTCTAAGTTCATCTGTCATCTCTGTTTTAATCAACCCTAATTTCCAATCTGCTTTAGTTTAATTTTTAAATTTCTCTGCATTTCTTAGAATTAGAAGTCGTGGAACTCACACCATGCACGAAGTGTTTGCATCCGAATAAATTGCTAGCTTATTTGAGTAGTCAATCTTAGAAGGCCCGTGGAATACGATCTACCCTAGCTTGTTAGCTTTGTTAGTTATTTGTTTGAACCCGAACAACGATCATAGGTTCATCATGCACCAAATAAAGTCACATCAAACTCCCCTACGACTAAGCTTTGCTTGTCCTCAAGCAAATGAATTAGAAAACATCAAAGTTCACAAATGACAAGATCGGCCCCATTGAGATTCAAACAATAACAATTTGGCTTAAACTGTTCCACAAACAAACTTAACCTACACATGCAAGAACATCAACCAAACAAGTCTAGACCTCACTATTTTCTACACACTTCAAGTAGTGGTTAATTGGGATACAGAGAAACCGACCACGACAACACCGACTCTAATCAAAAGAACTTGAACTCGGGAAATGGAACGGATTAGGTGGGGGTAGGAAATATTTGGGAAGTGGTGAGTGATCGTGATGTGACTATCGACTCGACTTCATCCGCTTCTAGATCCGCACTTTACAAACTTTGGCTAGGATCAAGGGCTGCTTTTGAAAGCTCTTTTTTTTTCTTTTCTTTTCTTTCCATTCTCATTTTTTTTCTTTTCTTTTGTTTTTTTCCTACTGCATACTAGTGCTCGATCCAACACTTCACTTAGGTGTTGAACCTGCCTAGCTCACAGCTTTTGCCTTTGCTAGTGCTCAACCCGACACTTGACTTAGGTACCGAGCTTGCCTAGCTTAGCTTCCTCTTTTCTTTTGACATTTCTCTTTACAACTAGCCATTTGATCTTTAGCCCCTTACAACTTCAACACAAGATTTCGAATTGGATTCCGTCTAACCTCAAGCCACAATCATGAGGGATCAAAAAGTTCAAGAAAGACATGGAAAAGGGGGGAAAATTCTGGTTGCCTTCATCATCTTAGACCGGTGTTATCGAGTGGTACAAAAACACGTATCAAACCAATCAACCAACATACAAGAGTGATAAAATCTCTGTTCTGGCCTAGACTCATTTGATATTAGTGCTAACATGCTGGTTATAGGTTCTAAGTGACACAGTCTAAACGTCATTATGAAAGCTTGAAGTCAACTAAACACCAAAAGTCAAGAACTGAACGATTCTACACTAGAGGAATTTGGAAACAATCAAGATCATGCAAATCAAGCATAGCCTTGGACTTCTACCGACAAATAATCACACCAAACCTCAAACTCCCCTACGACTAACAGGAGCATTGTCCTCAATGATCAAGAGAGAGAGGGTAAGGTGGAACGAGGTTACCGCGTTGGTAGAGAGGAGCATAGAACGTAATAGTGGTGAAAGAGTTCCATGATGATCCTTGGTGAAGAGTGATCCCAATTGCTTGTCAAACCTTATTCAAAAACTAAAACAACACAAAAACCTCAAAGAACAATTAAAAGCGAAAAATTAAAGATAACATGGGGTGCCTCCCAAGAAGCGCTTGGTTACTGTCTTAAGCTCGACGATACCTGTGTTATGGTGTCCAACTTAGTACCTCCTTGATGTCAAGTAGCTTCTTCCATGATGAAAGTTGAGCTCCAAGAAACACCTTGGGAGAATGGTAGACTAGCCAATGCACAATGATGCTTGTATAGCACTTGATACCTTGGGGTGGCTTGCTACCTTTGAGTTCCGAAACTTGAGGAAGATAGTAGAGTAGGGGGCCATCCTCGAGCTACATCGTCTCCAAGTTGGTGATGCCACTCGAAGAGTCTTCCGGGTCAAGGAGAGGTGGCTCCACTTCCATTATCACCTTAGGGAAGGTTATGAAGCTTGTGTCCGTCTCTTGACACAAGTACTTCATGATCAAGCAAGAAGATTGAAGAGTACTCACAATCCTTGGTGGGACCACAATAGAGTGGTGTTGTTCACTTTCGTGCTCCACTCTCGGTGTCACCTCTTCTTGAAGCGTTTCCAAATCATCTCTCACCTCCTCCAAAGGGTCATCATCCTCAAGTCTCCTTGATTCTTCTATCCTCACATCATCGTTACTTGGTGTGTCCTCGGGTAGAACATGTTCCTCAATCTCCTCCACTACCAACTCTTCTTCCGTGTCAAGCTCCTCGGATTAACAAGTGTCATCTTCATCATCATAAACTTGCTCCAAATGATTGGGATGTCGTTCATTCTCAAGAATCTTCGCGACGAGCTCTATGCTTTGGGATAAGCGGTTAACTCGATTTGCATTATCCTCCGCAATTTGCAAGATCTCTAGCATGAAAGGAGGTGGAAGAGGTTTCTCATGACTAACGAATTCCTCTTGGGGAGACTCACTTTCTTCTTCTTCCATGACTAGCACTTCCGGTTCAAAGCTGTTGGTGATGAGCTTCACACTTTGAGTTAAACGATCCAACCGGGCCGCATTATCTTCCGCAATTTGCAACATCTCCTCAATTGTGGGGGAAGGTGGAGAGTGTTGTTCATCCTCTAGAGCTTCCTTGATAATCGTCACGCCTTGAGCTAAACGATTAAGTTGGTTCGCATTGTCTTCCGCAATCTTCAAAGCTTCCTCAAGCGTGGGAAGAGATGGAGGAGGTTCCTCATACCTTACGAACTCCTCTCGAGGACACTCACTTTCCTTCACCATTTTCAAGAGCTCCTCTAGCATAGAAGAAGGTTGAGAGGGTTGCTCATAGCTTGTGAACTCCTTTTGAGGACACTTGCTTTCTTCAACCATCTTAAAGAGCTCCTCTAGCATGGAAGGCGGTTGAGAATGTTGTTCATGACTTGTGAAATCCTCTTGATAATACTCCGGCAAGACTTGATGGTAGGGTGGAGATGGATAGGGACCACTACAAGAAAACAGGAGTTTAGTCATGGTTTTTTAGAACTTTAGTCACGGTTTTTACCGTGACTAAAATTTTTAGTCACGGTTTAGTAAACCGTGACTAAAATGGCCATTTTTTGTCTCGGTTTCCATTGAAACCGTGACTAAATTTTTTGTCACGATTTCATGTAAAACCGTGACTAAATTTAGTCACGGTTTCATTAAAAACCGTGACTAAATTTAGTCACGGTTTTATATGAAACCGTGACGAAAAATGTCCATTTTAGTCACGGTTTCTTTTAAAACCGTGACAAATCAGGTGACCAAATTGTTCTATTGAAATTTTCAGTGACCCATTAGTTAATTTCATGAATTACAGGTCCAGACCCTCAACTTCTTCTGAAATGCAAAATGATCCATGAGTTTTGAATGTTAACAAGATATCCCAATTAATTGCAAACCAGCCACTGAATTTATTAATTGTGTAAAAAATAACCTAAGTACAATTTTAAGTAATAAAAAATTAAAAAATGACAATTTATTTATTGCAATGCCGCAATCGTCACCGCCACCTTCGATTTCGCCGCCGCCGCCTTCGATTTCGCCACCACCGCCGCCTTCAATTTCGCCATCGCCGCCGCCGCCGCCTTCGAATTCCATCACCGCCGCCGAGCTCCAGATCCCCGCCGCCGCCTTCGATTTCGTTGCCGCCGCCGAGCTCCAACACCGCCGCCGAGCTCCAGACCCCGCCGCCTTCAAGCTCCATGGTTCAAGCTCCAGATCCCCGCCGCCGCCTTCGATTTTGTCGCCCCCGAGCTCCAACACGCGCGAGCGACCGCACCGCTCCGTCGTTGCGCCGCCGAGCTCAAACACCGCCACCGAGCTCCAGACCCCGCCCTTCAAGCTCCATGGTTCAAGCTCTAGATCCCCGCCGCCGCCACCTCAATTTCGCGCCGCCACCTTCGTTCATCACCGCCGCAGCTCCATATCCAGGTTGTGTTCATGCTAGATGTGGTTATATTGGCAACGTACGATATAAACGGGAGAAAGGTTGTGTCATGGGAGATTAGTTGATGAAACGAAGAAGAAGAAGAGAGGGAGAGGAAAGGTGTGCGAGATAGTAGATGGAGAGAGAGTGATAGAATGGAAAGAAGAAGAAGAGAGAGGATAAGAAGAAGAAGAAGAAGAAGGAAAGAAGAAGAAAAGAAAGAAGAAGGAAGAAGGAAGTAATAAAGGCTGGAAGAGAGATGGCTGGAAGGAAAGTAATAAATTGGTCACGGTTTCATATGAAACCGTGACTAAATTAGTCACGGTTCCCAAAACCGTGACTAAATTAGTCACGGTTCCCAAAACCGTGACTAAACTGGTCACGATTTCAAATGAAACCGTGACTAAATTAGTCACGGTTCCCAAAACCATGACTAAATTAGTCACGGTTTCATATGAAACCGTGACTAAATTAGTCACGGTTCCCAAAATCGTGACTAAATTAGTCACGGTTCACAATAAACCGTGACTAATTTAGTCACGGTTCACAATAAACAGTGACTAATTTAGTCACGGTTTCAGAAACCGTGACTAATTAGTCACGGTTCGTATGAAACTATGACCAGTTAGTCACGGTTTCCAAAACCGTGACTAAAAAACCGTGACAAATGTTGTTTTTTCTTGTAGTGGACATTGCTCATTCCACATGGGTGTTGCAGCTTGTTGTTCTTGACCCCACCATTGGCTATCTCCCTCACAAGTTTCTTGGTAGTAGTTGGATGAAGTAGGATGACCATAATATGGTTAGGAGATGGGTTCCACCCTTGATAGGTACCATAACCATTACCTCCATTCCAGGAGTTCATCTTACTTGCAACCTTGCTCCCATGAATTAGATAGGTGGAGAAGGGGCCTACAAACACGCACAACAAACACAACCAAGTAGTACAACAATGCGGGATAACAACACCACAAAAAGAAATAACAAAGAAGGAAAACTAAAACGGAAGGAAGTGAATAGAACGATCCACTACTAAATGCTTTCAAAGGATTGAGAAAGTCCCCGGCAACGGTGCCAAAACCTTGATGCGCGAGATTTAACTCACAACTATCAAGGTCGTATTCCACGAGGGCTCTCTCAAAAGCTAATACTCACACGGTTCATGGACGGTCTATTCATTTGAAATTGGTTTTAGTTTGAAATAATAACAAATGAAAACATAAAGAAAACTAAACAAACAAACAAAGCGGTGCAAATCAAAGATAAAGGAGGTTCACTTGGAAAGATAGATTTATCATGCTCAAGAGGAACAAAAGCACAAACAAGCCAAACATGAACGAGGTTGCAATCGAATGACCACGCAAATCCCTTCTATAGACTCAATGCACTCTCGTCGCACTAAATCCCTATCCCAGAACCACTCAACCTACGCTCTCGCTCTCAAGCTAAGTGACTAAGGATGCATTAAAGGTGTTTGATGAAATGCCAAGCTACAAAACCCTCTCCTATGACTCTATGACCACTAGGCTAGACACACACTCTCATGTCAATGTCCTAACACTAAGAGAATCATGAAAAGACTAATCAAAGTTCAATTGAATGAAAAACCTAATGCACACCAAGTGTTCGATAAAATGCACAAGTGAGAAATCATACAACTATGGTTGAATTGAGATGATCTAATCTCTTAGAACACACTCCCTTCAATCCCTAGACCTACAAACCATGTAATCTAAGCACTCTCATGCATTACATCACAAATGATAGACCAAATCAAGCACATAACACAATTTGGAATTAACAACAAGTCTAGAGATCATCTTCTTACAATCCAAGATCAATCATGGAAAATTTGTACAATCAACCTCTATCCTAGCATAACTATCTATCAATCCAAGGAAACCTAGGAAATCAGCCACACATGGCCAATGGTACAAAAGAGAAAGAAGGAGAGATGGTCACCAAGAGCTCCATGGCAATCCTCTTCTTGCAAGCTCCTCTCCCCAAGGTTGTGGGCTTCAATCCAAGCTCCTTACTCCAATTTGCACCAGAAGTAGCTAGGGTTGATGTTGGGTTGGTGATGGAAGAGAATTGAGAGAAAAGGGAAAGAGGGTTTCGAGTGTTATAAAATAATGAATTGCCCTTCTAATTTTCGGCTGCTTCACCCTTTATATACTGTGCTGGAAATAGCTAGAATTTTCGGTGAAAATTGTGTAAGATTTTCGCCGAAAATCTCTTTGAAAACACCGGCAGCTCTTTGATTTCTTCATGAATTTTTGGCAAAAACTTAGAAAGTTTTCGCCGAAAACTTCTTTGAAAATCCAACCTTCGCCTTCTGTTTGCAACGCATGCTAGTTTTCTCGCCGAAAATTCCTTTAGAAATGGTGCATTTTCTCCAATCTTGCATCGGCCATAACTCCTCCATCCTAGCTCCGTGATGAGCCCCAGATCGTTGTTCGGGGTCAAACAAATAACTAACAAAGCTAACAAGCTAGGGTAGATCATATTCCACGGGTCTTCTATGATTGACTACTCAAATAAGCTAGCAAATTACTCGGATTTAAACACTTCGTGTTTGGTGTGAGTTCCACCACTTCTAATTCTAAGAAATGCAGAGAAATTAAAAATTCAAACTAAAGACAGAATGGAAATTGGTTGATTAAAACAGAGATAACAGATGAACTTAGACTTTGAATCCCCCTTCGTTCCCCAGAGCATTTGGCAATCAACAGATCAGCGGATTTCGATTCTCATTCAATCAATTCTAAGACACCACCATAACTCCTTACCCTTAGGTTTAAGACCGGCGAACGTTCGCTCTATCCGTTCTAGCTACCAAGATTAATTAGTCACCCGGGTACGGTCGCATCTCGCAACGACTTAACTTAATTGGTGGAATTACTAACGATTATTGAGTTACTCTTGCAGTGGATTAACCCTAACCGGTTCCTACGAAAGGCACGCTCCAATTATAAGGTTAATTGTTCAATTTGATGTTCTAAAGTAAGGCGAGCGTTCGCTTCTATCCTTAGCTTAACAAGAATCTAATCTAGGTGATCAATCCAGACAAGAAACATGAACAATGAAGAACAAACCAAACATGAAAGAGAAACTGATTGAACTTCGAATCTAATCACCGCCGATCCGTGACCGCTTTAAAGCCATGGTTCGTCTAGTTTAAGCTCTAGGAGTTTAGCTACACATATTCATCACAAAAGAATCAAAGACAAAGAAAGAGTTCATCATCTAGAGGAATAATAGAAAAGAATCTGAAAAACCTAATTTAGACGACTCTGGCAGAACTTTGATCTTCCGGTAGATTGCAATCCTAGCTCCGAGTCTTCGAGATGGAAGGGATGGCGTCACGATCTCTTTCCGGCTCTTCAAACTCTAAACTCCCTGCTTCCGAACTTGAGAGGATTCTCTAAATTCTGATTATCGAAAAGTATATTATTATGTGGTCTCCCAGTATTGGGCCGCCGGTTAAGTATTTATACTTAACCCTAACTCAGCCGGATTTTGACTATTATTTTTGCCGAAAATATTATAGAATTTTTGGTGAAAATTCCTTTGTAATTGGATGGTCCGCCGGCTGATTTCTCCTGTAAATTTCGGTCCCATAGTTTTCGGTCAAAAACTTAACATTTTTGCCGAAAACTTCCTTCAGTCGGCATCAGTGATTTTGTGCTGATATTTTCGCCGAAAATGCTAGGGTATTTTCGGCGAAAATTCCTTTGTAAACCGGGCATGAATTGTTTCGACTTGATTGGCTCCTTGGATCGATTCCGGTTCCTTGGCTACTTTATTTGACGGCAAAAACCTGTGCTAACATAAAAACACTAGAAAACCATTAAATAGACCTGAAACGGGCCAAGGTAACACAAATGGCACGAGATAGGGCAATTGATTGAATATTCGTTATTCTACCCTAAAAAACATGTCTTAAGCAAGAAAATGTCGCTTAAATGAGGCTGATAATCACGTCAAATCGAGTGTCATCAAAATACCCCACACTTAAGCTTTTGCTTGTCCTCAAGCAAACTGAATAGAAACGCTCATGTTCACAAATGATAAGATCGATTAAATTGGAGTTCTATCGAACACAATGAATTATTAGACAGATAGATCCTAGAACAAGAAACCTAACATGCATACAGATCAGCCAAACAACCTGGTCTCACTAATAAACTGCACACGACAAGTAGTAGCAACTAATTATGCACGATTTTGACCTGACCGACCAGACTCCTCACACATGATATATTTAGTATAATGGAAACTCTCACTCTCTGTGTTTAAGGACGTGTTTCTGCTCTCAATCATTTTCTGTTACTGAATTCTGTCATAAGTTTGCATTTTGACCACATCTCCACCACTGTGATAACACAAGTATCCAGTCAAGAAGGACTTCCCTGCTAGGTATGTAACGAATTCTACACTACTTGGGTTTATGATGCGATGGATGATGGGAATGTATGATGATGGCTTTGTGCGGTGTAGCTTTCGACTAACTTCCCTCCAATCTAGCCTATGGCTTCCTACCGTCTAACCAGACACGGGTAGAATAATGAACGCTCGTCCTATGATACCCTCAAACAACCTAGCACTTTTTATTTTTCCTTACACAAATTTTTTTTTGACTTTTCTTTTGACTTCGTTCTTCCATTTGTAGGGAGAAGAACGTTTTATTGAACTAAAACTTGAAACCTTTTGGCTTTTCTGATTTTTCTTCTTTTCATTTTTTCGAAACTTGCTTCTTTTTCTTGTTTTTTTCTTTTGTGCCGGTTTTTCTTTTAGTTGCTAGAGGGGTTTACACGTCTGGACATAATAGCTAAGACCACCTGTTTAATGGCTATAGGCAGGTTACCACAAACTGACTTCCTGTAGGTCAATCTAGAACTACAACCACAGGGGATCAACGGGGAATGAAAGAATGGGAAATGGCTGTAATGTATTATCGAACCGAAAGAACAGGCCAAGCTCAAGGGTCTACACCTAATGGATTTTATCGTTAGGTAGGCTATATGGCTTAGTAGCTGAATCTAGGTGCCCCTATCATTCTAGAACTCGTGTCATCGTGTGGTCTCGAGTAGGTCTCATGCAAATTCTAACTGATTCAAGCAAACAGAAAACCACTCAAAAAGAATTGAAATTGCAAGTTACGTGCAATGGATCAAAAGCTCACAGTTGGTTTGCTAGTCGGATTCGGTCATTTTCATGCAATCAAGGCTACAAACTACAAGTGTGATTTTACAAAGGCCTAATACCCTCACATGTCACGAACTATTGACCATTGTTTGACGTATACACAGCCTACGACCTATGTTTCAGGCATCACGAACTATTGAATTTATAGCCCCGCGTAACACGCCATTTATTTTTTGGGTTTTCCGTCGCCACGCATGCAAACGGAGTTTGGTGACTCAGCAATAGGGATTCGTGGACGCTGACATGGATAATGACTGTATTTCCACTACAAATGTCTTTTGGTTTTAAAAAAAATCTGGTTCCCTGGGTTTAAATATGAAAGTCAAATTCCAAAATTAATATTATCCTCACACAAATTCTCTCTCTTCATCTCTGCCTTTCATCTCTTCGTCCCCTGGGTCATAGAAACCCTAACATCGCCGCCGTTCTTACTTTCTTCACCGGCATAGGATTCTTCCTTTCTTCGCCCTCATTTATCGCCCATATTTCTTACTTCCACCGTTGTTATCACCATGGCCTCATTACAATCCCGTTCTTGCTCTGGATCTATGGGGTTTCAATGAAGGGAGTATCGGCAAGGTCTTCTTCCCGACTGCGGTGTTGTTCGCACAATCGGGAAGCTATCGTGTTGGTTGTGAGGACTCCGAAGAACAACGGTAGGTCCTTCTTCCGTTGTCCATATTAGGAAGATAATACCGCCGATTGCGGCTATTTCAAGTGGACGGACGAGAAGCAGAAGATCGATGAGGTGGTGTCGACGAGCACTGGCATAGTGACAGACATGGGACAATCGTTGGTTGAACTCCGGTCCCTTAGGGCTGAAATTCATCGTATTCGTTGGGAAATTTGAGTATTGTGGTTCGTAAGCTTTCTGGTCTTGGGTTTCGCCTATTGTTATCGGGTTTAGGGTTTTGAAATTGTATTCATCTACGGTTTGGGAAATTGTACTTCGTACTTGGTTGCAATGTGTAATTGGTTAAAACACCAGCAATATATGTCCAATATGTTACGAGTTTATGCTTCAAAATAAGTACCAAAGAACTTCATTACAGTGGTCAATCCGAACTAACATCCTAAAGAAGCCATTCAAGGTAATGCAAAAGGAAGCCACAATGTCATATCACAGTATCTAGTAGGAAGGCATAGAAGGCCTCAGCAATGGCATAACTACTGAATCCAAAAAGGCTTTAGTACTGAACAAAATAAGAAACTAGCCAATTCGCCTACTGGCTTCATTCTTCATCCTCTTAGATGCCTCCTTGAGTTGGTTGGGTTCCAAATGGTGGTTCAGGTTGGGAGGGACGTTGTTCTATCTCATCTGGACCTCCATCATCCCCCCCTCCCGCACCTAAGCCAGACTGCCCAAAATCACAGAAACAGTTAGTGCAGAGAAAAATAGGTTTGCATTTTCAGTGTCATTGCACGTACTACATACTTACCCTGTAGTATGAGTTCCCAGTCCTCTCGATTTGTGTAGACACCCACTCCCTGCATCACTGTTCTAATCTCACTTTCCCTGACCCTAGTAGAAGTATTCGGATCAACTGTCGTCTGCATAATGAATCTAAATCATGACCAGATCCAAATTGAACAAAATAATGATGCAGAAAGTTGAACCAAACCATGAGTTACCTGTAGACCCCTGAGCATTGGACAGGTTCTAGCATTGTGACCAGGAAAATGGCATTTGCTACACTACGCTCTCCTCGGAGTTACTTCTTCCTCAACCCTTGGAGCCTGCCCCCTTCTGCTACACCTCAGAAGTGCAGCATCAACATTCACGTTCTGACAACGTCGAGCATTGTGGCCTCTTGTGTTGCAATTACTGCAATGCATTACAATCCCCTTCCTGCCTACCACAGTCCCATAGCCCTTCTTTGTAGGTCTTACTTCTAATTCCTGCCTCTCCTTTCTTCTGTTCTTTTTTGGCCTACCAGGCATGAGTCTGGTCACCGGTGGCCTCACCTCAGAGCCTTCTGCTGGCTCCCATGCTTGTTGGCCTGGAAGTGCAGGTATGCCCCCAAATCCATATGCCTCACGAGCATGACAGGTGGTGTATGCAATGTCCGTCCAGTAATAAATGTCCGTCCAGTAATAAATGTCCTTATGCAGATAAGATGCAGATGCTATGGCATGTACACAGGGGATACCACTAAGCTCCCAGTACCCACACGTGCATAGATTCTTATCAAGATCAACTACATACCCTTTACTACCTAACTCACACTCACACACTAACTGCAAGGTCTGTCTTACCACACAGTGTCTAGCCACAACCTTTCCCCCCTCCAACTTCTGAGCTATTCTAGGACATAAAGTCCTACAGTCAGATGAGTGAAGCATCTTGTGCTTTGCTACTACACGGTTCATTACAAACGTACGTATGCCTTCCAACATGTTAATTATGCGCAAAGACCGATACTTGACTATGCATCCGTTAAATGTCTCACAAATATTACTCTCAATGGAATCACATTTAGGAACCCTAGACACATAACCTCTTGAGAAAGTTTTAGGGTTATATTTCAGGAAGTCATTGTAGCATTCGGGATCATCACCTGAATCTTGCAGTGCCTTCAACTCAGCCAAGTGGACTTTATAATCAGCTTCGTTGCAACTGTACACAGAATCCCAGAATGCTTTCCTCCCTACTGATGACTTGTGGCTGATCTTCCAGTTAGCAGATACATGTCTGGCACATTTTCTGTGCTCAGCAAACGGGAGTATGTCACACAATGCCTCCACAAGTCCCTGTCAAACGAAACACAGTTTAATTAGTTTAGTAACAATCAGTAACATCGAGTTCAATGGTAACACAGTTGATAGGGAAGTTACCTTTTGTTGGTCCGAGATGATTGACCAGCCGTTACCGTCAGCCATTTCAAGTTGATGCCTAATCTGTTCTATGAACCACGTCCAAGAGCTCCTATTTTCCCCCTCAACAACTGCCCATGCAATCGGAAACATCTGGTTATTTCCATCTTTGCCAACAGCACTGAGCAGCATCCCTTTAACTTCACCCTTCAAAAAGCGACCATCTAACCCAAACATTCTTCTACAAGCAACCCTGAATCCCCTACGTAAACAACTGAATCCAACAAATATTCTCTTAAAGAACACGTACTCTTCACCATGTACTGGATCCACCTCCAAAATGAAAAGCCCATGAGGATATGAGGTTTGTAGCTGTTTGACGTACGATCTTAGTTTGGAATATAATTCTACTAGAGTACCTTTGAGCATTCTTTTAGCCAGTTGCTTTGCGTTTGAGCATACACGCATGGATACATCAATCCCATGTGTCTCGCTAATCTCTCTTACTAAATGCTTTGTTTTCAGATCAGGGTCAATTCAAAATCTGTTGAAGTATTTGCTAAGAATCCACTTCGCCGTAGCACTCCGGTTACGATCAGGTCGGGGGCAGTTGTGAGGCAGACCAACTGCCTTCACAATATATGCTTCGTTCCTCCCATACCAAGAAGCATATACCCTCCACTTGCAGCCTTCTTTTAGACATGCCGCCTCCTTGTTCTTCCTGTTACTCCTCACCCACTTGATTTATGCACCTACTGCTATATTGAAGTTAACCACAGCATCCTTGAATTGTGTAGGCCCCGTAAACCGCATCCCCTCTTTGAACACTAACTTACTATGATCACATGTCGGATCATAGTAAGCCTGCCCAGCTAGTGAACTAACTTCCTCACCATCTACCTTCTCAGCTATGTCGTGGTCAGACTGTGACGACCCACGATAACTTGACACTGGAGGAGAGATTTCTATTGGAGGAGTAGCCATGGTTCTAGCTGGGTTCCCAGTCACCTCCGAACTCAAAGAACCCCTTGGAGTTGACACTGTCGTTGGAGTAGAGATTGCAGTTGGTGGTTCATAATCAGAATCTTCGTCGTCAGCATCGGAGTTGCCATGATCAGGCTCTACGCTCTTCATCCAAGCCTCCTCCATCATGTTAGTACCACCATCTATGTCCATAACAACTTCCTCTTGATGTGCTCTATTCCGAGCTAATACATTCAGCTGGTCCACTTCAATTCCACCATCTGGTAGGTAATTGGATCTCACTTTTCTCCTCCTCATTCCCGAAATGCACAGATTTGCCATAGCTTCCTGAAATTCTGGATCGCTTGTTCGATATGAGTCGTCAATCAGATGGTTCACTTCCTGGTGAACCCTTATCCCTGAACCTTCAGCCTCTGAGTCACTGGTACCATATGGATGGTTATGTCCCGAATCAGAATCCTCATTGTCTGCCATTATACTGCCGTCCTTTGTTGTTTCCATGTACAAGCTGACCACCCCATTCTTAGCAGCCTCACGAAGACTTAGTGCATCTGTATCGTCCCTAATCTCATGGAGATCAGCTCCAAGTAATCCACTAGGAGGTACGAACCACAAACGTTCGACGGAATCGTATTTCAGAAGTTCAGTGCCTATCTTCTTCAACTGGAAGTAGCATACGTAGTCGTCCAGAACATCGACCTCGGCTACCTGCCCACCTTCGTATTCAGCACTCCTCCCTGTGTCTATCTTCATGCGCCCCCCATGGTATACAAGCATCTCCGCTCGAACGTCCAACCTACAGTGACATCATTAGTCGTTAACCTTTCTTGATCGGTGGACAATGAAGAAGAGAAACCCTAAAAAACAAAATCGTCGCCACACGTGCAACTCCAAACCAAAAATCCAAAACCCTAACATGGAACACGACAAAGCCGTACTAGACAAATGAAGAATAATAAAGAAACATAAAGGCATCGAACCCCACATATTCCAACTTCAAAGCCATAAAGACGAAAATGAGAAAGAACACGGTGAAAGAGAAAGGTCATTACCTTTCACTGTCGTCGTTCTCAAACCCCACTTGTTTCGTGTTTCCAACTTTGAACTTGAACAGATAGAGACAGAGAAATATGAAGAGATAGATCATGGAAAGGGATTATGGTGCTCAAGAAGGATGATTGGAGTGTTGACGGGTTCGCTTCATTGTTCGAAAAAAGGAAAATGTGTTATGAGCTACAGATCGTCAATGGCTGCCGGCGAACAGAGAAAGGGTTTGGGGAATAGGAAAAGACAGAGGGAATCGGAAAAGGTGTGGGGATATTTGAGGAGATAAGGTTTGGCATATCCTTTAATATTTGCAAAACAAAATAATTGAAAAATTAAATCGGTCAACCCTAAAACGAAGTTGATTATGTGGCTGAAAAACTTAAGTCACGTCTACACAAATGGGTCCACATCAGTAATTTCGGACAGGTCACCAAACGTCCTTCGACGGAAAACCCAAAAAATAGACGGCGTGTTACGCAGGGCTATAAATTCAATAGTTTGTGACGCCTGAAACATAGGCCGTAGGCTGTGTATACGTCAAACAATGGCCAATAGCTCGTGACATGTGAGGGTATTAGGCCTTTTAAAAATTCTGTTCTGACCAGGCAATTTAGCATCAAAGTATACCAGTTGGTTCTCAAGTTCTAGGTTAAGCAGTCTAAGCATCATTATGAAAGTTTGAACAACAAGTTAACCTCAAAAATCAAGAACTGAGCCATTCTAATGCTAGAGAGACTGGAATGGAATCACGAGGCACACAGAAAACACAATCTAGGGCAATCAAGTTCATGCAAGGTTCTCTAGCATCTTACCCCACACTTAAATCGGACTGTGTCCTCACAGGACTAATTCTAGAGTTTAGAGTGAAGTAGAAGAACCTGGACCGAGATGGTTGGCGTAGGGGATGAGCACGGGTCCTCGGAGCGGAGGGAATCTACCCAAGCTAAGCAAAGGGAATCTCCATACTACCTACAAAACAAAAACAAATGAAACATAAAAAGGAAACCGGGACAAGTGCCCCGGATCCACATAGAAAAAAGTTGGATCGAAATCCGAAAAGAATAAATAAAATGAAAGGACAAGGAAAAGGACACCACCTGATCATGGCTGGTCAGAGGCACCGGGAGGTGGAAAGTGGAGGAATTCGCCGAGCTGACGTTGCCACTCCATCTGTGCCTCATATCGCATATCAGCGCGGTGCGTATGCTGCTGCATAGTAGTCCATCTCGCCCCTTGAGTGGCGTTGTCGATGATGCGCCACTCCTGCAGTCGCTCATACAGCTCACCAATGTCCGTGGGGTGTGGTTGGTGCTGAGGGTGACGCGCCTCGTATGGATCCGGAATGTGCGGCGGCGGCTGGTGTGCATACCCTGCCTGATGATGTGGCGAGGGTATATGGTCATGAAACTCTGGCTGCGGCTGGGGCTGCTCCTGCTCAGAATCATCTTCTTCCTCTGACTCGTCCTCATCTTCGAATGGAGGATCCGCTGCTACCAGGGGGCTGATGTCCAGATCGAGGTTGTACTCGACCGCCAAATCACCTCCAACGGTGCGTACTATGCGGCGTGGGATGTTCGGGCCATATTCTTGGCTGAGGCCGAAGGAGATGATGAGTCGGCCCACAAAGTTGCCTCCCAGGAGTGAGCGGGGGCGACCTGATCTCTGAGTCTTCTTGTGGAGTAGGCGAGCAAGCACCCATCCGGGATGAAGTGGGTATCGCTCCTGGATGGCGCGAAGAAGAAGAAGCTCGTCCTTGCTGATATGGTGGCGGTCCTTCTCTGGAGCATATAAAAGATATCTACGCCAAACCATATGAATGTATCTAAAGAAAGGGTGAGAGATCGATTTAACTGAGTTATGGTCCCCGAGGCGATCGCCGGGCACTCCAGTCATGTGGCTCCAGAGCGCATGGTACTCCTCGTCGTCGTCGTCGTCCCAGCCGAGGTGATGATCGTGGTAATGCTCGTAGGGGATGCCTAGATGAGCTGCAAACTCATCATATGTGAGCTCCCTGTGCACCCCGCCTAGATAGAAGGTAACAACCTTCCTGTGCTGCCTCCTCTTGTGCTCGTCCAGCTCCAATGTCGCCCAAAACTCCTCGAGAGCGATGTCTGGGAAGTCGGAGGCGAGCGTGGTCAGCTCCAGCAGGCCGACATGGGTCAGTGCATCGAGCACGTTCCGGTACCAGTCATCATCGTGCTCTGAGAGTGACTCCATGGAAAGAGGGCGAACATCAGCTCCACGGGTGTGCTCAAACCGCTGGTAGCGTGCAAAGTAGTGTGGGGGTAGGAAAGCAACGGTGCGGTGGTACCCAGCACGGTCAGGGAAAGCTGGTGGAGGGCATGAACGGCGGGTGTGATGGGAGCGGGGGCTCCAGAGCTCGAGGCACCATCAAGTCGTGCCTTGGTACTGCGCTCAAAAGTGGTGTTCCTAAACAAGAAAACAAACTCGATTAGTCAAACTAAAACCCTAGCCCACACTTAGTCGAAAGACTCAATTTCACAAAGAAATGAGGAAAACCGAGTGGGGGTAAGCAAAGCAGATTAACCGGTAATCACGGGCAATAAAATACATGCTTAGGACAGCCAGAATGGAATTAGCACAATCAGAGTTCAGAAGTCAAACCGACATTTCAAAAAGTCAACATTATAGAACATTGAACCCTAATCATGGCCGGACTATCACAAAGCGGGAAATGACGGTATAATATGATCTCAGATGGCAAACACAATAATCGGAACGAGTATGAGCACATAAGGCAGCCAAATGATCAAAACAGTTCATGGTCAAACTGACATTTCTCAAAAGTCAACCTCACAAGGAATAGGACTTAGGCATAGCAACACATGATCAAACGATATAACAATTAAGCACGATACTCCCTAAGCATGCTAGAACAGTTCAACAAGTTCAGCTAACCTAGTTCACACGAAATCAGTCGGCACACAAATCGAGGCAAATCAAAAAGTCAACCGAAGGTCAACCCCAACGAAATTCAGCATTCAATAGGTCAAACGATTCGTAATGAAAAGTTCTCCAACTTACCTTGAAGCCATGGATGCTAAAAATCAATGGATTGGGAGAAATCGGTGAAAAATCGAAAATTCTAGGGTTTGGGTGAACTAGAGCTGTAGAGCTCCGATTCGGCTGTTCTAGGGCTTAAAATGATCGGAAATGGGAGGGGAAGGGTGCGGCGATGGCGGCGGCGGTCGGCTTTGGTCGGCGGCGACGATGTAAGGTGGCGATCGGCGGGTTTAGTAAACAGGGATGGGTTTTTCGGGTTTGGTTCAAAAATAGAAAGTGAGGGAAGAGAGAGGGTGAATCCGGATTTAAAGTGAATAGTTGGTTGATTTTCAAAGAAATTTTCGGCGAAAATTAGTGCAAAAGAAATTTTTTCGCCGAAAACATTAAGAAATTTTCGCCGAAAATGTGAAACAGGAACGTTTGGAAAACTCTGTGGGATTTCAAAGAGAATTTTCGCCGAAAATATTGAACTCTACGATTGAAAATATTTTCGCAATCTCGGCAAACTTCAGAAAATCACAGTTAAATCCACAAAAATTGGAAAGCCTCAAACGACTCGCAACTGACACTATGACACACAGACTACACATGAAAAATATGAAATCAAACAAACTGACACTTTTGGCTCCCCCCGAACCGATTCTAAACCACTAAGGTTGACACAAATCAAAAACGGACTCCAGCCGTGGGTTGCCTCCCACGAAGCGCTCTTTTATTAACGTCCTTGAGGTGGACGATACCTGGACGGTATTAGGAGACATCCCAACTCAGATTCTCCTTAATGCTAGCATCGGAGTTCATAAAGTAGAGCTTCGGGGCTTCTCCGGTGAGCATGAATTTCTTCCCGTTCGCGTGTAAGAGCTTGGTACGTCCGTCGAGAAGGTGGTCAGTGATTGTGAAGGGTCCGAACAGTTCTGTCAAGGGATCATCTTCCACAAGGAAGACAGTGGACGGAATGCTTTTGGCTTCTCCTTCCATACTTCATCCGGTGCCGGTAGCTTGGAACGAATTGGTGGTGCAGCTGGCTCGGTAGAAAGTGGCGGCACAACGGGTCTCCAGACCATGTGAGTCTTCATCTTCTTATTCTTTCCCCGAGGTCTGCTAGGTTTTGTGCTCAGTGGCTTAGAAGAGGCTTTCAGTTCCTTCTTCTTTGGCGTCTGAAGAACAGATTTCAGTTTTTGCGCGGTAATCTGGCCAGTACCTGCAACAGCAATTGATCTAGGCACACTAGAAGAGACATCAGTGACGGAGTTGACCGGAGTCAACTCCACAGTTTCAACAACTAAACAATGAAATTCTTCATTCTTAGGGTTATATTTAATTCCGTCCTTAAGGCGGAACGTGACAGTTTCTTTACCAACTCTCAAAGTTAAAGAACCATTTGGAACGTTAATTTGCATTCCAGTAGTAGCCATGAAAGGTCGTCCTATGAGAATGGTAGAATCATCCTTACTAGTGTCAATGATAACAAAGTCAGCTAAGAACGTGAAAGGACCACATTTAGTCACAACGTCTTTGATTTCTCCCCTAGGAGTTTTAAGTGATCTATCTGCAAAGATAAGTTGCATACTAGGCGGTTCAAGTTCTCCTAGGTTCAATTTTTCATATAGACTCATAGGCATAACATTAACAGACGTGCCAAGATCAACCAAACAACGTTCGATCTCAACATCATTAATAACAAGAGGTAGAGTGAAAGAACCAGGATCAGAGCACTTAGCTGGATATGGAGAGGACGGTTTCTTGATATGAGCATCAGGATATCCTTCTTTATTCCCCTTCATGTCAGTCTTGATCCTTGCATTCGGCAGTAATGCTCTTGGAAAAGGAGGCCTCACGATGTACGGTGCAAGAGGAGGATCTTCCTCCTTAGGCACCACTTGTAGTGCTTCCTTCTTCTCCGGGGTTTCAGCGATCCTGCGTAAAACAGCACAAGCATCAGCAGATAAGCTTGGAAATTTTCTAACAGATACCATCTTGGCTTGCTCCTTTCTCGGATCCGGTTCTGTCTGGCTCGAAAGTTGGCCAAATGGTCGACCAGATGCTAGCATGCTCGAGATGTTGTTCACAGCTTGCTCAATTCTTTGACCGGCTGTGATCTGTTCTTGATTGAGAAGAGCTTGAGCTTTCAACTGACTATCATGATCGTCGAGTCTGGTGATGATCTGACTAAGCTTCTTATCCAGGTCACTGACATTGTTTTCCTTCTGGTACTGCTGCCCTGGATAGGTGTTATTCAAGTACTGATTCTGGCGATTGCCAGGAGCAGTTCCATAGTTACCCGGATTGCGATGCGGCGGCTGGTAGACACCTGCCAGCGGGTGGTTAGGCTTCTGATCATGAGCTGGACCAGCCGGCGTGGTTATTCTGGTTTTGGTTATAGTTGGCGCCAGCATTGTAGGGAGGTCTGTCTTGACAGTTCTCTTGCTGCCTGAAGTTGCGGTAGCCAGCATAACCATTCTGATTATTAACGAAGCCTTGTTGAACAAAATTTACCTCTTCGGCAGACCAGACTTCTGTCTTACCAAAATTCTGGCATCGGCCCCCGTTATGTGCGCAAGCTCCACAGCATTCGCAATCGGCAACATAGACAGAAGCTGCTGGTGGTTTGACTGGTGTGGTAGACTTCTTCAAATGCTTCTCTACTTCTGCCTTGCTAGCTGCTTCAAAATCGAGCTTGCTCCTTGATCCTTCAGATTGTCGTTCCCAGTTCCTTGACTTGGAAGCACAGTTTACGAAGTGAAGAAGAGCAGCTTCAGGTGTGAGCGTAGTGCAATCCCCTTCAGCTAGAGAATTGACCAACTTGGCAGATTCTTCTCGAAGACCTCGAGCAAAGATTTCAGCTAACTGCCTCTGCTCGAATCCATGATGAGGGCAGTTGTAGAGGAGTTCTTGGAATCGATTCCAAGTATCATATAAGCTTTCTCCTTCTTTCTGGGAGAACCTGGCAATGCTGTCCTTGATGGCTGTTGTTCTGGCAGGAGGAAAGTATTCTTTAACGAAGTCCTGAGCCAGAGTATCCCAGTTAGTGTAATATCCAGGTGGTTTGCCAGTAAGCCACCTCTTAGCAGCGCCTTTTAGAGAGAACGAGAAAGCTCTCAAACGAAGAGTATTCTTGTCGAGGTTTCCATTCTTAAAAGTGCTGCAGAGATCAAGGAAATCCGCAAGATGAGTCACTACAACAAAAAAATGAGTTTTGGGTTGGATTTACTATTGGTGGTTGTACAACCGCCAATAAATAATATACACTGTGGCGGTTTTAACCGCCACTAATTAATAATCGACGAGGATCGCCAGCGTGGCTCCTCCTTCTTCTTTCTCCTTGTTCATTTGCATTCCCACCTCCCCTCCCTTCATCACTCCGCCCCCACCACTCATCATGCATCTCCTCCTCCTCTTCCTTCTCTTCTTCTTCTCCACCTCCCAATCTGCTCTTTCCTCTTCTTTCCCTTTCGGTATTTCTTCTGCTCTCTATTCTACTTCATTTCAATGGATGCTTTCTTCTATCATTTTCACCTCTTCTTGTTTGTTTGTTTCTATCTCCAGATATTTCCTACCACATTGACTCCGGCGGACCTACCAACGTCACCGACCTCTTCAACACCAATTGGCTCTTCGACCGCTTCTTCACCGGCGGATCCTCCTCCGTCGTCTCCGAGCCCCTCCGTTTCCGCCACCCTCAGGAGAAGACCCTCCGCTACTTCCCTCTCTCCTCCGGCAAGAAGAATTGCTACATTATCCCTCTCCCTTCCGGTCGTTACTACTTCCGCACCTTCACCATCTCCCTTCCGGTCGCTCTCGCATTACATCTTCCTTCAACCAACTCGCCGGAATCTGGGTTATGCGCCGGCGATTTTTTTTTTTGAGAAAATTATAATCAATAGTGGCGGTTTTAACCGCCACTATATATCGTTTGTGTCGGACGATTTTGTGGTGGTTCCGCCTTCCAACAGTGGCGATTGTGCAACCGCCACTATATATCCAACAGTGGCGGTTATAACCTCCACTGTTGAGAGAAAAAACCGCCACAAATTGGCCGTTTTGTTGTAGTGAGTGCACGGATTGTCTAGGGGCCTGCCTTCGAACTGTAGATCCCTAGAGATCATAGTCAAGAATGGAATCTTGATCTCATAGTCAGGATCTCCTTCAATGCGCGGTACGGCAATGGCAGATCGAACGCTAGTCGCGCTCGGCTTGTTGTAATCGGCTAGACTTTTCTGTGCAGGCGGCGGTGGTGGTGGTAATTGATCACCCATGGTAGGAGATGGAGGAGGTGAAAGTGACTCGGTGTATGAAACGGATGTAGGTAACGGTAACGGTGAAGATGAGGGACTCTCCTTTAGTTCATCAATCTTAATCGGAGTGACGGGTGGAGGTGGATTGGTTCTGCATCTCCTTGGAATCCGTGATTGTCGAGGTGGAGCAGAACTGCTTGGTCTCTCTATACTCTTAGCCTTGTCGGTTTGAGAGCGAGTCCAAGGGCGGCGATGCATACACCTGTGACAAACCTACAAATAACAAAAACAAACAAAAACTAGTGTAAAATCAAAGTGGGTGGAAGAGTGAAAGATGGAAAGTAGAAGAATAAATTGCCAGTTCTTCTTTCAAACAATCGAAAGAAGTCCCCAGCAACGGCACCAATTTGATGAGCCCCAGATCGTTGTTCGGGGTCAAACAAATAACTAACAAAGCTAACAAGCTAGGGTAGATCGTATTCCACGGGTCTTCTATGATTGACTACTCAAATAAGCTGGCAAATTACTCGGATTTAAACACTTCGTGCGTGGTGTGAGTTCCACGACTTCTACTTCTAAGAAATGCAGAGAAATTAAAAATTCAAACTAAAGACAGAATGGCAATTGGTTGATTAAAACAGAGATAACAGATGAACTTAGACTTTGAATCCCCCTTCGTTCCCAGAGCATTTGGCAATCAACAGATCAGCGGATTTTGATTCTCATTCAATCAATTCTAAGACACCACCATAACTCCTTACCCTTAGGTTTAAGACCGGCGAAAGTTCGCTCTATCCGTTCTAGCTACCAAGATTAATTAGTCGCCCGGGTACGGTCGCCTCTCGCAACGACTTAACTTAATTGGTGGAATTACTAACGATTATTGAGTTACTCTTGCAGTGGATTAACCCTAATTGGTTCCTACGAAAGGCACGCTCCAATTATAAGGTTAATTGTTCAATTTGATGTTCTAAAGTAAGGCGAGCGTTCGCTTCTATCCTTAGCTTAACAAGAATCTAATCTAGGTGATCAATCCAGACAAGAAACATGAACAATGAAGAACAAACCAAACATGAAAGAGAAACTGATTGAACTTCGAATCTAATCACCGCCGATCTGTGACCGCTTTAAAGCCCTGGGTCACTTAGGGTTCATCTAGTCTAAGCTCTAGGAGTTTAGCTACACATATTCATCACAAAAGAATCAAAGACAAAGAAAGAGTTCATCATCTAGAGGAAGAACATAAAAAAATCTGAAAAACCTAATTTAGACGACTCCGGCAGAACTTCGATCTTCCGGTAGATTGCAATCCTAGCTCCGAGTCTTCGAGATGGAAGGGATGGCGTCACGATCTCTTTCCGGCTCTTCAAACTCTAAACTCCCTGCTTCAGAACTTGAGAGGATTCTCTAAATTCTGATTATCGAAAAGTATATTATTATGTGGTCTCCCAGTATTGGGCCGCCGGTTAAGTATTTATACTTAACCCTAACTCAGCCGGATTTTGACTAATATTTTTCGCCTAAAATATTAAAGAATTTTCGGCGAAAATTCCTTTGTAATTGGATGGTCCGCCGGCTGATTTCTCCTGTAAATTTTGGTCCCATAGTTTTCGGTCGAAAACTTAACATTTTCGCCGAAAACTTCCTTCAGTCGGCATCAGTGATTTTCGCCGAAAAATGCTAGGGTATTTTCGGCGAAAATTCCTTTGTAAACCGGGCAGGAATTGTTTCGACTTGATTGGCTCCTTGGATCAATTCTGGTGCAATTCCTCGAGGTTCCAATGCCTTAGACACGTCCTTGGCTACTTTATTTGACGGCAAAAACCTGTGCTAACATAAAAACACTAGAAAACCATCAAATAGACCCGAAATGGGCCAAGGTAACACAAATGGCACGAGATAGGGCAATTGATTGAATATTCGTTATTCTACCCTAAAAACATCTCTTAAGCAAGGAAATGTCGCTTAAATGAGGTTGATAATCACGTCAAATCGAGTGTCATCACTCCGATTGACCTCCCGTTTGATCCTACATGCTCCTTGTCACCAGTACTTCAATGCCAAATCCTGAAAATGCAAAGGAAATAGCTCCAATAGACACAGAATTGGCCTCAAAGTGGCAACCGGACAACAAAATAGCACTTTGCATAAAACTTCAATAAAAGCATATAAATCCTAGCAAAATGAGATCAAACATGGGAGATCCTTAAGCTAATCAAAGGCTTAAAATGCACCAAATAAAGTCACATCATACTTCTAGTTCCCAGCTTGATGTGACCCGCGGCAACCGTGGGCAGATGACCCGAACCACCACAAGCTGATCGTCACAGCAACAAGAAGAAACCGTCGGAACCGGGATGGAAGAGGACTTTGACCCACTAGCTATAAACGAGCTAGGAACCAGAAGTATCAAGTCGAGGGCGCCACTTCAAGAGATGTGTGCTCTTGATGATAAGCCGACCTTAAGCAATGCAACAACGAGCAAAGGCTTGAAGGGAAAAGAACATGTGTTATGAAAATTGTATATTGATTCAAAAGGGGGTTGGTTTACAAGGGTGGCTGGCGGCCTCCTTATATAGGTGAGGGAACAAGCTCTCCTCCCTAATGACTACTACCGAAAAAGAATAAAATAAAGAATCCTAATCCTAATTAGAATCCTAAAACTCCTAAAACTTGAACTAAAAGGGAATAAAACATAAAATAATGAATGGAGTCTTTAAAGTTGAATAAAAGACCTAAATAGGTCAAAATACCTAATCCGGCTGCGTTCGGCTATTTGGGCCAGTTGGGCTATGGTGGCGGCCCAGTGGGCTTGCCAGGTCGGGCGTCGGGCCTGATACGGGTAGCGGTCGCGGGGCCTGGTGCTCCGGGCTGGTCCAGGGGCTGGGCTTCTTGGTGGCCTACCTTGTGAGATCCCTCGGATCGGCCCGACTCTCGGTCTAAGGCTCGGGGCTGGACCTTCCTTGGTGTTTCTTCATTCCCGCTCGGGGATTCCTCTTTAAGCTTCGGACAGGTCCTCAAGTAGCTCCAGATACAGCTCTCAAGAGCTGGGGTCGGCTCGGGTGTCGTGCCTCGAAGCCAAGGACTCCAATTCTTCTCAGGGCTCGGCTCAGGGTCAACCCTTGGATGCCCTCCTTTTCTGGCTAGGTACTGTTGAGCTCTTCTCCTCCTGTACTCTAGAAATGCTTCCAGAGGGTCACTCAAGGGGCCAACTTCTTCAGGGCTCTTGGAGATCAGGCTAGGGGCAGACTGAGGCTTGTCTTTAGTGCTAGGGCTTATATCCTTGGCCAACAGCATGGCCTGGAGTAGCATTCCATCTCTTGGAGTCTTTATACCTGCAAGGGAAGGCCTTAGTCGATAGTTCATGTCATACCTTGGTTTAGGACTTGAAGATGGCCTGCCCTTCGATCTACACACTTCTTGTAAGGTCCTAGGGTGCTGCCTCGGACAGGTGACCCCGGTGGGGTGTAGGAGTACCGGTTGGCATCAGGGCAGCACTGGTGGATCATATCACAGCTCCCTTAAAGCTAGTGGGTCAAAGTTCGATTCCATCCCGGTTCCGAAGGTTCATCTCGTTGCCTTGAAGATTAGCATGCGGTGGTTAGGGTTGTCTGCCCATGGTTGTGGTGGTTCACATCAGTTGGTATCAGAGCACGGTTCAACACGAGGACCAAATCTATCCCAGTCTCCAGGTGTTACTTGGATTAATATCCTTTACTTTCTTGTTATTAGAAAAATGTTCGAAAATCCCCATCTATTTTAGTTTCTTGTATTGAGTTTTTTTCATTGTAAGCAAAGAAAAATTGGTGGCCATCAAGAAAATATCAAAAGGCTAAGAAATTAATGCCACCCTTGCCAAGTTATTTTACTTTCATTGGACGTTTGATTTTAAGAAGAGGGGATAGAAAATAGCTTCTGCTTGCATACACTAACCATGGCAGACGAAAGAATCAACAATATGGAGGGAAGGTTAAACAACCTAGGTGGAATCCTAGAGCAATTCTAAGAAGCCCTAGTAGGCTTCAAGGAAGAGACGACCACCTTGAGTACGAAGAAGGCCCCCATGATGAGCTTAACCGAAAGGCTAGAAGGATAGTCCAGGAGATTGATGATGACGTGACAGCCTCAAGCTCACCATTCCCAAGTTCGCCGGCAAGGCCAACACCGACGAGTATATAGATTGGGAGAGAAACATGGAGGACTTCCTAGAATGCCACAACTACTCCGAGAGAAAGAAGGTACTCGTGACTACCCTTGAATTTACTGGCTATGCTGCCATATGGTGGAGCCAGGTTAAAATACAGGTCCAAAGAGATGAGGATGCACCCATAGAAACATGGAGAGATCTCAAGAGAAGGATGAGGAAGAGCTTTGTACCGGTTGCCTACATTCGAGACTTGCATACCTCACTTCAAACTTTGAAGCAAGGTACCATGACGGTGGATGAGTACAATAAGGAGATTGACATGCTGGTGACAAGGCTAAACTTGAGGGAAGAAGAGGAGGCCAGAATAGCCAAGTTTATTGGAGGCCTACACCTAGATATCAAGCACCAAGTCAACATCCTCAACTATGTTGAATATAAAGACTTGAATTTAGGCACATGCCACCCCCAGCAGCTAGGGAAACAAAAATGAAGGTCATGCCATGCCAGGACATGATACTGGCTAAAGCCCCAAGTGCAGGCTGCGAGCCAAGCCTAGGGTCGAACCCAGCGCCGAGCCTAGGGACTCAACTAGGCCCTGGACTAATCCCCATAAGCCATGATGACTAGGACGAGCCCTGGGACCCTCTAGAGCATTCTTGGAGCAGTGCCAGAGAGAAAAGAAGGAAGGCTTCACTGGAAAAGGCTGACACCCGAAGACAGGCCCTGCCATGAGCCCCGGACCGAGCCTAACACCAGAACTAGGCCCCACGCCAGATGCCACGTGCCTCAGGAGAGAGCTAGCACTTGAAGAACCCCTAAGAGCATTCCTGAAGACTTGGCCAAAGCAGAAAGCCGAAGACTTGGCCAAAATTAAAGAAAGCCTAGTGCCGATCCAGCCCCGGGCGGCGGGCACCGTAATGGAGCGATCTGGGCCAAGCCAACAAATGGCTTAGTCTTTTGGGGAATTTCCAAAGGCTCTAGACAGCCTGAAGCCCCAATAACACCCTCCAACAAACGGCATTGCATTTGGAGAAGAATTGAAGCCCGAGCCACGTAAGGGAAAGCCGATACACGATCCGGGCCCATCCATGCGAGCTAACCATGCCCAAGATTCCTATCCGGACCAGGAATCCAAGAATCCACGGACAAGGGCTCGTGGTATACAATCTATCTAGGACTAGGACACGAGAGGAAGGCCTAATCCGAGTCAGAATCCCTGCCAAACCCGTCAAGACTTGTCCAATCCGGACAAGGAATCATACCTGGATTAGGGTTTCCCGCCGGGTTTGCCGGTTCTACCTATCTAGGGCTGTTTCTTGGGTCCCAAGACTCTATTAGCTTATTTTGTAATTTTCTTTCTAGTTTTCCTATTGAGTCGGATTATTTAAGTCATTTTAAGAGCCTAGTTAATGTTTAATTTATTTTATTATTAGATTAGGAAGTAGTTTTCAATGAGGATTTGGAGAGCTTGTTCCTAACTCCTCCTATATATAGAGGCCGCCGGCCACCCCTTGTAATCACAACTTGAAATTAATAAACCCACTTTTTTCAGTACTTTGTTCTAAACCCTTTAAATATTTGCTTGTTGCATTGTTTAAGGTTGGCTTAACATCAAGCGCATTCATCTCTTGAAGTGGTGCCCTCAACTTGATACTTATGGTTCCTAGCTCCCTTATAGCTAGTGGGTCAAAGTCCGATTCCATCCCGGTTCTAAAGATTCATCTCGTTACCTTGAAGATCAGCTTGCGGTGGTTAGGGTCGTCTGCCCACGGTTGCAGCGGTTCATATTACTGACTATAACCGTGGGTCGCCTCCCACGATGCACTCTTTGTAACACCCATCCCAAATCGACCCAGGTTTACCCGTGGTCGAACCGATTTCAGTGCTACTCGAAGATACAGCATCTAAAAGAAAAGAGTAAAATGCAACGAAAACGGAAACAACTCTTATTAAAATGTTCAAAATCAAACGAAGGCCTTCATTATATAAATTAAAAATCCGAATACAACTGATAATTCAAACCAGAAACCAACAACCAATTACAAAATCTCCCAACCCAAAAGTGTCAACTGAAACATAAAACCAAAACGATAGTCACTCCAAAGTAGTCCATTAATCTTCACTTCACAACTCCAAACTGCAACTCCTCTGAACTCAACCGAACACCTGAAAAGAGAAACTGGAGGGGGATCAATTTCCTAATGAAATTGAGTGAACCCACTGGTTTAACTATGCGCCGAACCTAACCCGAAGAGCGATCCCAACTCCGCACACAAACAACAGTGGAATCTGACACAACCATTACCAATTTTAATTCCCTAAAACAGTCTAGGTGATCACATAGGTGCAATACTCGGTTCAACATCCATCATTCACAATTAGCGTCAATATAACAAAGGTCATCATTCATACGGTTCAACATTACATCCATACATACGATTCAACATCGGAAACACTATACATACAATTCAATATCAGAAGTATCACAAGTCAACTCGTCATCTCAATCGTCACACAACAATCATACACAATCACCTGGCACACAATCATAGATCACATTTCAATTTACTAAGTGAATTATTAGGCATCTCATTATATTAACAGCTCACAGTTCATATTATCGACACACTCATAAACTATTCACATCAATCCCACAGCTCAGCACAACGACACCATTCAGTTCACAGAGCAATCCAACATAGTCCACAACTCATCACGAGACACCTCAAATTCACATCCAATGCTCACACACATTCACAAATCACACACACACATCTCGTTAATTTCTCTAGGTGAGTTCATTAGGCACCTAGGAGTTTCTCCACACCACCACTGCCGGCCAACAATCCCTGGTAATACAACCCCAAGGTGATCTACTCAACATAAACCGATACCACCAATAATCCCTGGTACTTGACCAAGCTGATCCACCCAATGTAGACCGACTCAACATCAATCCCTGGTAGCTAACTAGAGTGATTCACTCAATGTGAACCGACACAACTCAACACATCTCAAGGTGGGCAGTGTGGACTCCTACCGGTTCTATCATTTATTAATCTCAAACAAGCATTCATCACTTAAACCCAACAACCAAATCATCCATCAATTTCCCATCAAATCCATCCAATACCAACATCATTCCATCATCACTTTCCACGTCAACAACTTGCTCAAATTCCTCATTCAAACCATCCAATTCCCAATCATCAAGTCCAACAACAATACCATCATCACTTCCATCATTAAACCCAACTCCGAACCACACTACACATATCACAACCAAGTCAAATACCCACATCAACAAAGCAATTTCAATCAATCAAACCAAGTCCCAATTCTTCTAGCCAATTCCACGTACCAATTCCTTTGTCCAATTCCCTTAACTAATTCCATTAGCCAATTCTAAGCACAATTCTACAACACTAATCCTGTTAACAACCCACATCTCAACACAACACCCTTGTCACCCACACAACACATAGCATCAATCATCCAATCACACATGGCAATCACAACCACATTACACTTCATTCATCATTTCACATAACACAAACAGTTTAAGGGTAAACGGCTAGCTCACCGGCCACCCCCACCTGCAAGTACAGGGATAGCCATGTCATGAGTCATTGGGTTGCCCTCCTGTACATCCTTTATTGGATGACCCCACACTGGCAGGGCCATCCACATGTTCATCATTGATTAGGGCGACCCCACATTGGCAGGACCACCCTCCTACAACCACAACTGACAACACAAGATACAGAACCAGTTTACAGAATCATATCCCACCCTTCTACACTCGTAAGTCAATCACTACAACATAATTATTGTTTAGGAGGGGTTTAAAAAGCCATTTAACAGGGGTTTAAACCCCTGTTAAACGGTTTACCAGCGGTTTGGAAACCGCTGTTATTGTCCAACGCTAAACGGATTAACATGAGTTTCTAAAACTGCCGGTAAACCAGCCGTTTAACAGGGGTTTAAAACCCCTGTTAAATCACAGCCGTTTAGGAGGGTTTAAAACCCCTGTTAAACGAAAGCCATTTAACAGGGGTTTTAAACCCCTCCTAAACAGCTGTGATTTAACAAAAAAAATTACAAATTGAAAACATCGTAATTATTCTTAGTAGTAAATACCCCATGTCCTAGAATTGGACTAGCAGACAGAAATCTATTACTAAGAAATCATATAGAATTATTATTCCACAATTAGGGTAGATTAAGAGTAGTAAATTAATAAAAAGCTGTAGAAAGTAGAAAGGAGAAGCATACATACACTCAAATTAAAAGGTTAAGTAGAAGCAATTTAGAAGAAGAAAGGAAGAGAAGAGAAGGGAGGTACTTAATAAGTAATTACAGCATGAGAGTTAGTAATGTAACGAAGGAGTTCAAGCTTCTCATGCATTATGCTCTCTATTCTCTTGCTCTCGTTTACACCATTCTTCTTCTCTCTCTTCTTGCTATGTGTGCATATAATGAATCCTTCATACATCTGAATGAGGGGGGAAGGACATTTTGGGTTATCTGATTTGAGTAGAGCATGAATACAGCTTTGGGATTGTGAAGCTGACAAAAAAACCTATCCAGAAATAACCAATTCAACTGATGTGGAATTAAGTACTTTGAATTAGGAAGTTGTGATCATATACCTAATGTAAAGAGCCTCTACAGGGTCATAAAGGGGCCATACTCAGCTCCCAGAAGCAAGAACGGGATTACCTGTCACCATAAAGAAGGAATTGATGCTAGAAGTTATGAAGTAAAAGACTTGTGTTTAGGGCGCCTTGTCAATGACTTGAACAAATGTCATATGAAGTACATAACACAACTTAAATCATTTTCCACACCCAAATAGTTTCCCAATATGTACTTAAAAAAGTACCTTACACAAGTTCAACATAAAATGAAATGTCAAGCTAATACATGTCACCGCTTCAAGATCCAAATCTCAACAAGCATATATTGAGCTTGGACAGAGAATATTCAAATTTCTAGTCATGGGGTAAAAAATAAAGGACCATTAACATATTTAGATATGCTTAACGGTGAGGGAGATAAATAATTCTTGAAGTAAATGACAGAATGCAACAAATTTCAGTATATGCCTCCAAAGAAAAAAAATACAGTTGTACCTGAGGATATATTTCACATGCTCCTAACTCTTTTACTGCCAAAGAAAATTTCTCTCCATCTGCAATATGTGGTAGGATTTTAAATATAGATATATGAGATAGTTTGTTCAAAGTTCAGCTTATCTTAAATTTGATGAAAGAACTTGACCAAACCTCATTATCGGCTCCAACACTTTTGATGTTCACTGTTAGTATTTCATTATGCTTGTCCCAAATTACTTTACCACTGCTATCCATGCTAGCGACTAATACTTCTCTTTGTTAAAGTTCCCATCTTCTCTAAGATAAGAGCTACATAGAAATGTTGCAAGAATGGCAAGACCTATAGACAAAGTTCTCAAAAACATGGACAAAAGATCAGTCCAGGAATGAGAGAGTGTGGACGAGCAACAATCAAATTGTCAATCCAGACAAAGTGATAAGTGAAACGATATTTCAGCCTAATGTTACTGTCAAACCCTCGTTTCCACAGTAGGACCAAGAGAAACCATGGATGGAAAGTGAGTTGGGAATTCAGATGGATGCTTCAAAGGGTCACAATCTCAAGCAAAGTAACTCAGAAGCACCATAAATCGAGAATCATACAAGTTTATAAGAAATGGAAGTTGCAAAAACATATCATGGTCAAGAGGTTAAGGGTTATTAATACCATACAAAAAACTCTTAAAACAAACAACTGAAACAAATAGAACTAAATGTTTTTGGCATCATGGAATGCATCAAGGAAAGGCACAATCGAAGAGAAAGAAAGGAGTACCTCATAGAGCTGAAACTAGTCATGGGGTAGCTCATAGAGCTGAAACCAGTTCAAGAGAAGAGTTTTAGCCTGTAATACATGATGGATTCATAAACCCTAACAAAGTTGTCGTGGAAGATGCAAGTGACGATGAAATTACCAGAAAGAGCTGGGCAATGTTAACGATGAATCGAAGGAGGAAGGAGATGGCGGTGAAATTTTTTGCAACAGCACCCGACGGAAGATGCAGGTGATGATGGCAGCAAGACAAGGGAAATCAAGAAAAATGACGTTGGGACTGACTGAAGAGAAACAAACTCAATCCAACCTTGATTTTTCCCCGATTAGCGAAATTAGGGTTCATGAAGATTCACACCTGGGAATACTCTACCAAATAGCTACTGACGACGATGTAGGAAGGGGCAGGCGACCTCCAGCGACCAGCCGACGAGGTGGAGGAGAAGAGTTGGATTAGTGGTGTACAGTCCCTGTGAGAATCAATGTTGAGAGGCAGCAATTCTTCTCTCTCTCTCCGATCGATCCTCCCCTGCTTCGGTCGATCGTTGTGCTCTCCCTCGATTCCCGATCCTCCGCCACTTCTCTCATCTTCCTCTTCCTTTCGTTCCCATCCTCTCCGATCGTTGACACAAGAATCGAGAGTTTGCTCTCTCTATCACTCTCCCCGACCGTTGAATCAACGTTGAGAGCCTGGCAGCAATTCTACAATAAAGTTTGTTGGTTTGTACTTGTATTGTTTCGTCTTCGTCGTCTGGCAGGGGTTTGCATTTAAACTCTTGTTAAATGGAACTTTTAACAGGGGTTTGCTAAACCCTGTTAAACGTTTGCAATTTAACCGGGGTTTTGATAAACGCTGTTAAAAGGGACTTGTTAACAGCAGTTTACTAAACCCCTGTTAAAAAACTGTTGGTAAACTCCAGATTTGTTGTAGTGAATCCATTAATCATCAATGTTAATCATTCTCCCCAATCACAAAATATTACAAACTAGCCATACATCATCATGCAATTCACCATATAGACATTCATACAGCATTCACCAATCATCACAATTACACAGCAATCAAATACAGAATAGTTTCCCCTTTTACTCTCTTCCAATTCATGCAATCCTACATTCTTCTAAGTCAAGTTGTAACTCCTCACATCGACCATACTACTTATCATACGCTAAACCATCACCTGACAAGAAGACGAGGCTCTAAACTCTTCTAGAAAACTCGAACCGCCAAGCTCTCAGACACAAAAAAATGAAGCTCTTCCTTCCGCCACTGACACAAGCCTACTCCTAAATACACAGAACCATGACATGCAATCTCTTCCTCTCGTTACCACTAACCCATAGCAAGAAACGTATTGCCAATCAGGGCTCTACAACTCCCGGAATCAAGGATTGAAACTTGGGGTTTTTGGTTCGTCAAAATGATTTTCGGGGAAAGAGAAAGAAGGAAAGTTGTGAATTTCCATGAAAAAATAGCTATTTATGGCAGATACAAGACACACGGCGTGTGTCTCATAACAACGGTGTGTCTCATAACAACGGCGTGTGTTATGAAGACACACGACGTGTGTTGTAGACACACGGCCGTGTGTTGTAGTCTGTCACATCTGGCAATTTCTCAACATAATTGGTTGTAACCTCAACCCGACCCAATTATGAATGTCCCAGACTTCGATAGGGCCTCAATAACATTGTTTCCAATGTCTCAACCATCCAAACTCGAGTTCCAAACCATTCAGTTGGGCGGGGATGCTACAAGTCTCCACAACTTTGAGAGATTTCGTCTCTAAAATCACAACCCAACTCACTCTAGCAATTAATCCACAAATCACAGCAAAACGCAGCAACACAAGGATCACATCACCTCCCGAAACTCCCTCTTAACGGCTCTAGCAACACACACCTTCTAAGGACACTACTCCCACACTACTTCAAACTTCTACCTAACAGACACACACAACCGAACCTCGACAGCACTACCAACCACAAGAACACAACACACCACCACAACACAACCAGAAGCACAACCACACATAACTCACTCAAGAGCATTACCACTACACAAGCAAGGCAAGGGATCTACTAGCTAACACATTTGACTAGAAGTTCACTCCCTCGAGCTCTCTACTCAACTTAACCAAAAACTACAAGGGCTCTACTCCTCCAACCAACTTCCCAACCTATCACTACTTCCACTCTCAAACCACTCTGACACCCTCTTCACTAAAGGAGTACACAAAACATTTCAGTTGGCCATTTTAGAAATCACTTTCAAGCTCAAAACACTTTTCCTTTCAAAACTTCCCACCCACTTTAAAATAGTTTGAAAATCCTGAAAAGTTTGTCCTGTGCCAATGTTTCATCCCTTCTCCCTATGAGGTTAATTACTCCTCTAGAAGAAGAGACGAATCACCAACACAGTAGCAACTAACCAGGCTCTGATACCATCTGTAACACCCATCCCAAACCGACCCGGGTTCACCCGTGGTTGAACCGGTTTGAGTTCTACTCGAAGATACAACATTTAAAAGAAAAGAGTAAAACGCAGCGGAAACGGAAACAACTCTTACTAAAAGGTTCAAAATCAAATGAAGGCCTTAATTACATAAATTAAAAATCCGAATACAACCGATAATTCAAACCAAAAACCAACAAATAATTACAAAATCTCCCAACCCAAAAGTGTCAACTGAAACATAAAACCAAAATGATAGTCACTCCAAAGTAGTCCACTAATCTTCACTTCACAACTCCAAACTGCAACTCCTCAGAACTCAACCGAACACCTGAAAAGAGAAACTGGAGGGGATTGATGGGTTGTAGAATAGCGGTCGATCAAATAACTACCAAGCTGTGAAGCTAGGGTAGATCGTATTCCACGGGTCTCCTCTACTTCCTTACTCAAATATGTTGGCAATTAAATTCAAGGTTAAACACTTAGTGCGTGGTGTGAGTTCCACGACTTCTATGCTAAAATGCAAAGATAAATTGAAATGAAATTAAGACGAAGAAAGATTGGTTGATAGACTAAGACAGACGACAGGCAAGCTTAGATTTTGAATCCCCCTTAGATCACCAGAGCAACAACAATCAACAGATCAGCGATTTTCGAATCTAGTTCATTCAGTTCAAAGACACCATCATAACTCCTAACCCTTAGGTTTAAGACTGGCGAACGTTCGCTCTATCCGATCTAGCTACCACGATTAATTAGCCGCCCGCGTACGGTCGCCTCTCGCAATGACTTAACTAACTGGTGCAAATTCTAACGATTAATGAGTTACTCTTGCAATGGATCAATCCTAATTGGTTCCTACGAAAGGCACACTCCAATGATTAGGTTAATTGTTCGATTTGGTGTTTTAAAGTAAGGCGAGCGTTCGCTTCTATCCTTAGCTTAACAAGAATCTAATCTAGGTGGCCAAACCAGACAAGAAACGCAAAGAACAAAAAACAAATCAAACATGAAGGAGAAACTGAATGAATTTCGAATCTAATCACCGCCGATTCGTGACCGCTTTAAGCCCTGGGTCACTTAGGGTTCATCTAATCTAAGCTATACAAGTTTAGCTACTCATATTCAGTACAGAAGAATCGAAGACAAACAAAGAATACATCTCAGGTAGGGAAGACAGAGAAGAACTGTAAAACCTAATTTCGACGACTCCTTGCAGCTTCAATCTGCTAGATCTTCAACTCCTAGCACTAGCTCTCCGAGATGGATGGATGGCGTCACGATCCGTTCCTGGCTCCTCGAACTCTATCCACTCGCTCTCTCTCTAGCCTCAGTCTTGGGATTTTTCGTCCAAGTGTAAATTGTGTCTTGTGTTTAGCCGCTGATTTTGTATTTAAACCTAACCGAGCGACTGCTGATTTTCACTTGATTTTTCGCCGAAAATACAAGGAGATTTTCGGTGAAAATACCTGTTGAAAAGTTGGCTTGATCCGTCTGTTTCTTCCGGCTAAAATGGCTTAGGGTTTTCGGTGAAAACTCCCAAGGTTTTCACCGAACACTTCTTCTTGGGAGGGGCAGTTGATTCCTTCTTGTATCTTCGGCGAAAACTAGAGGGTATTTTCACCGAAAATCTGCATGTAAAATAGAGCAGGAATTCCTTTTGAGTTGAATGACTTTTCTGGTTGATTCAGGTGTGATTCTTCGGGGTTCTACTGCCTTAGACACATCCTTGGCTACGTATTTGATGGCGAACACATGTTCTAACACGAAAACACTAGAAAACCATCAAATAGACCTGAAATGGGCCAAGGTAACACAAAAGGCATGAGATGGATCGGTTGAGTGAATATTCACTATTCTACCCTAAAAACCGTGTCTTAAGCAATGAAATGTCGCTTAAATGAGGCTGATAATCACGTCAATTCGAGTGTCATCAAAATACCCCACACTTAAGCTTTTGCTTGTCCTCAAGCAACTGAATAGAAACGCTCATGTTCACAGATGATAAGATTGATCAAATTGAATCTCAATCAAACACAATGAATTATTAGACAGATAATTCCTAGAACAAGAAACCTAATATGCATACAGATCAGCCAAACAACCTGGTCTCACTAACAAACTGCACACGACAAGTAATCGTAACTATTTATTCACGAATTTGACCTGACCGACCAGACTCCTCACACAGGGAAAATATAATACAATGGGAACTCTCACTCTCTGTGTCTAAGGATGTGTTTTAAGCTCTCAATCATTTTCTATTATTGAATTCTGTCATAAGTTTGCATTTCGACCACATCTCCACCACTGTGACAACACGAGTAACCAGTCAAGAAGGACTTCCCTGCTAGGACTGTAACGAATTCGACACTGCAAGGGTTTTTATAATGAGATGGATGATGGGGATGTATGATGATGGCTTTGATGCTGTGTAGCTTTTCGAATAACTTCCCACGAATCTTGCCTTTGGCTTCCTACCATCTAACCAGACATGGGTGGAATAGTGAATGCTTATCCTATGATACCCTCAAGCAACCTAGCACTTATTTCTTTTTTTACACATTGTTTTTTTTTTCTTTTCTGACTTTGTTCTTCCATTTGTAGGGAGAAGAACGTTTTATTGAACTAAACTTGAAACGTTTCTGATTTTTCTCCTTTCATTTTTATTTTTCGAAATTTACTTCTCTTTTTCTTCTTTTGTGCCGATTCTTTCTTTTAGTTGCTAGAGGGGTTTACACGTCTGGACATAACAGCTAAGACCACCTGTTTAATGGCTTTAGGCAGGTTACCACAAACCGACTTCCGTAGGTCAATCTAGAACTACAGCCACAAGGGATCAACGGGGAATGAAAGAATGGGGAATGGCTGTAATGTATTATCGAACCGAAAGAACAGGCCAAGCTCAAGGGTTTAGACCTAATGGATTTATCGTTTGGTAGGCTAGCTGGCTTAGTAGTTGAATCTAGGTGCCCCTATCATTCTAGAACTCGTGTCATCGTGTGGTCTCGAGTAGGTTTCATGCAAATTCTAATTCTTTCAAGCAAACAGAAAACCACTGAAAAAGAATTGAAATTGCAAGTTACGTGCAATGGATCAAAAGCTCACAGTTGGTTTGCTAGTCGGATTCAGTCATTTTCATGCAATCAAGGCTACAAACTACAAGTGTGATTTTAAAATTCTGTTCTGACCAGGCAATTTAGCATCAAAGTAAACATGTTGGTTCTCAAGTTCTAGGTTAAGCAGTCTAAGCATCATTATGAAGGATTGAACAACAACTTAACATAAAAAATCAAAAACTGAGCCATTCTAATGCTAGAGATACTGGAAAGGAATCATGAGGCACACAAAGATATAGGCAATCAAGATCATGCATGGTTCTCTAACATCCTACCCCACACTTAGACGTTTTGTGTCCTCACAGGACCACACTAAAGTACAGAGATACGAAGAACCTGGAGTGTGATGGGCGGTGTAGTGGATGAACGCGGAGAGGCCAGAGCGGAGTGAAGTAGCTACTCAATAACCTACAAAAAACAAACATCAAAAAGATACCGGGACAAATGCCCTGGATCCACACAGAATAAAATTGGATCAAAACCCGAAAAGAAGAAAGAAAAGAAATGGAAAGGATAGAATCAACCTGATCACTGTTCCACAGGTGGGGGTGGAAGTGGGTCGGGAAAGGTGAAATGCCAAGCCACTGCTCCATCTGTTGTCGCCATGCGAGCTCATCCCTCTGTCTGGCCGCCTGGTCGGCCATGGACTGCTGTAGAATGGTCCATCACTCATTCTGGGTCTCCTCATGTGCTACTCGGTCCTTCTGCCATTGAAGCGAACCAGCTGAGTAGTCTAGCTGCCATTGCTCAATACGTGCCAGCCGCTCAGTAATCTCAGCGGCTGTCTGTTGCTATGGTGGAGGCACGCGAGACACTGGGGTTCCAGCTGTCTGTGGGGGCTCCCGTCGTGGCGAGGTAGGAATAATGTATTCGTCGAGACCGCACCCGAAATCGATGCCTCGGGCGACGGCGAACTCAGCACCGAGATGCTCAATCTGGACACGAGGTATATTAGGGCCCCATTTGTCGCCGAGCTGGAGGTTGTCGATCAGACAAGATATGAATGTACCACCAGGGAGCGCAGAAGGAAGTTTCTTGGTGGTAGTACGTTTGTGGAAGAACCTTGCAAGCCACCATCCGGGATGGAGGTTCGCTTCCTCCTCTATAGCACGGAACAACACTAGCTCGTCCAAAGAAACGTGGTGACGGCTCGTCTTGCTACAATAACACAAAGACTGCATCCAAACATAATGTAAGAGTTTAAGAATTGGATGAATGATGTCGCCTACCGTGGGGTTGACGATAGGTTCGATCTTCGATTGGCTGGAAACCCATTTCCACACTTCGGGGTAAGGCTCCCGCGTGATGGAGTAGACATCCGCAAATCCAACGGCTGCATCCTAGATATTGGCAAGGGGGTCAAACAAGAAGGCAAACTCATTGATGGTCTTCACATGTCGAACACCGCCGAGGCGGAAGGAAACAAATTTCGTGCTGACGCTGGTCTTTGTTGTGAGGCCCTCAAAGGAACACCAGAACTCTTGAAGGGTGACTAGAGGGTAGGTCAAGCCGAGAGTGGTCAGGGATCGCAGGCCGGACTTGGTGAGGGCGAGGTCGACGGTGGAATGCCAAGCCGGATTGTGGTTCTTGAGACTGTCGAGGGAGAGCACTGCCAGTTTGGCCGGAGAAATGTCCTTTATCTTCTGGTACACCGCTAGCTGGTGTGGCTCAAGGGCAGCGATGAAAGGATGTAAGGCCCCAGTAGCTGTAGCTGGAATACTAGCAATAGGGATCACGGGGCCGGTACAGCTTGTGGGACGATGGCCACAACCGCCGGTGTCGGTACAGCCGGTACGGGTGGACGGGAGGATTGAGCCCGGTTCTGTCGAGCTGAGGATCGTTGCGCCCTATCTGCACTAGTGGCCTTGAAACGCTTTGGAGCCCTGTAAAACATAACTTAGGGGGAAACCAGTATCAGAAGACAAGAATCCTACCCCACACTTTAGGTTGACAAGTGGGGGCAAGTGAATGGAACCGAAGGAGCACCAAGCGAAGCATAGCAACAAAGGAACGACATTGAATTAATCAAGCATGAGGAATAACGCGCATCGACAATCACAAAGCACGAAAGAATCCATTAACACGATTCTAAGTGTGAAAACAATTCAAGAGCCCTAAAAGATCAAAAGGGAATTGCCAGAACCTAGCCAATTGACACCGAAATAGCAATCATGCAAACCAAAGTCAACCATGCCGAAAACTGAAAGTCAAAAAGCCAAAAGATTCAAAATCAAGGGCTGAACAACTATCCGCGAAGACATGACTTGAGAAAATGATTGGAAATCTGAGAAATCGACGAAAAGCTTGGAAAACTTGTTCGGGAGGAACCAGAGCTGTAGAGCTCCAATTCTAGGGTTCAAGGTCGGAATAAACAAGGTAAGGGTGGCGGCGGTCGGCGGATGACTGGGCGGCGAAGGCTTCGGCGGTCGGCGAACAGGGAAGCGGCGGCGGGCGCGGGTTCGGAAAAGAGAGATAGCGGCGAAAATAGGTTTTGGGGGGGGGTTTCGCGAAAAACAAAATCCGGAGGGGTGTTTAAATACCGGCGAAAAGAGCTATATTTTGGCGAAAATCTGATGAATTTTCGATGAAAATTTCAGTGAAAATCAAAACAAACTTTGCGGCGAAAAGGCTGTGATGTCGGCGAGAACGTTCCGGCGGTGAGAAACAGGAGACTCGGGTTTGTTTTAAACTGGAGTTTTCGGCGAAAATATGGGAGGTTTTCGCCGAAAATTCATTTGAAAATGGCTCGGCAGTTTTTTTTAAAGGGGGTTTTAAAACAAAACGACTCGAAACGAAAACAACTGACCCCAGCCGTGGGTTGCCTCCCATGAAGCGCTCTTCTTTAACGTCCGTGAGCCAGATGATACCTGGATTCGTGTCACGTCTCTGTCGTAAAGTAGTGCAGGTCGATGAAAGAAACAGCTAATCCCTGCAGATACTTCTTAAGCATATGCCCGTGACCATAAACGGCTCTTGATCATGCAATTTGATTAGGACACTGCCTAAAGATGTCTGCCGCACCACGGTATAAGGGCCGGACCAACGGGACTTCAGTTTACCCGGGAAGAGCTTCAATCAAGAGTTATATAAGAGGACTTCATCTCCGGGATAGAACTGCTTGATCGTCTTTAATTGAGAGTCATGAATTCTCTTCGTGCGCTCCTTGTACAGCTTCGTGCTCTCATATGCGTAGAGATGGTGCTCCTCGAGCTCAGTGATCTGGTCGTGGCGGTTATTACCTGCTACTGCATAGCTCATATTCAACTCTTTATTAGCCCAGAATGCCTTGTGCTCAAGCTCAACTGGCAAATGGCATGCCTTGCCATAGACCAGCTGATACGGCGAGGTACCGATGGGAGTCTTGTAGGCAGTTTGATAAGCCCATAAGGCATCATTGAGCTTAGATGACCAGTCCTTGCGAGACCGGCCAACTGTCCTATCAAGAATCCACTTGAGCTCACGGTTCGTCACTTCCGCTTGACCATTCGCTTGAGGATGGTAAGCTGTGGACATACGGTGGGTGACGCCAAAGCATTTGCACACCCGGTCGAAATGTCCATGGAAATGGGTACCCCTATCGCTTATGATAAAGCGTGGTGAACCAAAACGCGTGAAAAGACTGGTAAGGAACCGACCCACCACTCTTGAATCGTTAGTGGGTAAAGCTTCAGCTTCAGCCACTTAGAGACATAATCAACGGCTACAAGAATGTACTTGTTTCCGTTGGAGGGTGTGAACGGACCCATGAAATCAATTCCCCAAACATCAAAGATTTCAACAGTTAAAGAAACAATTTGGGCCATCTCATTACAGTTAGAGATGTTACCTGATCGCTGGCACACATCACAACGACGAGCAAAATCATCACAATCACTAAAGATTGAAGGCCAATAAAAACCTGTTTCGAGTACCTTTCTTGCAGTGCGGTTCCCGCCGAAGTGTCCTCCGAACTGTCCTTCATGGCATTTACGCATGATGGCAGCTGCTTTGATGTAAGAAACACATCTCCGGATCATTCTGTCAATGCTGATGCGGTATAAGAAGGGTTCATCCCATAAGTATGACTTGGCCTCCTTGAAAAGCTTCTTGCGTGCATTATAATCCAGTTCAGGAGGTACAATGCCGTGTGAGAGATAATTAACCAGAGTAGCATACTAGGGCTCTTCTGAATAGGTCGCGTTACTCAGATCTTCAGCGTGAGGGATTGCCCAGGGCTCGATAGCGATGTTGTTAACCTGTTCATACGTTTCAACATGCAACAGCTCGTCAGGAAAAGGATCATTGATAGGGGTAGTAGATTTACCTGTTTGTGATTCCTCCAGTCGGGAAGATGATCCGCTGCTAAGTTCTCTGCTCCCTTCTTGTCTTTAATTTCTATGTTGAACTCTTGGAGGAGAAGGATCCTGATGAACTGTCGTTGTGCTGAGCAGGTTCGATCAAATAACTATCAAGCTCAAGAGCTAGGATAGATCGTATTCCACGGGCCTTCAATTGGTTGGCTACTTCAGAACTAACAAATTACTCAAGGAAAAACACGTTGTCCGTGGTGTGAGTTCCACGACTTCTAATTCTAAGGAATGCAGAAAAATTAAAACAAATTAAGCTAAAGCAGATTGAGAATTAGGGTTTGGAAACAAGAATGACAGACGAACTTAGACTTTGAATCCCCCTTCGTTCCCCAGAGCATTGGCAATCAACAGATCAGCGGATTTCGATTCTTATTCAATCAATTACTAAGACACCACCATAACTCCTTACCCTTAGGTTTAAGACCGGCGAACGTTCGCTCTATCCGTTCTAACTACCAAGATTAACTAGCCGCCCGGGTACGGTCGCCTCTCGCAACGACTTAATTAATTGGTGTGATTACTAGTGATTAATGAATTACTCTTGCAGTGAATTAACCCTAACCGGTTCCTACGAAAGGCACACTCCAATTATAAGGTTAATTGTTCAATTCGATGTTCTAAAGTAAGGCGAGCGCTCGCTTCTATCCTTAGCTTAACAAGAATCTAATCTAGGTGATCAATCCAGACAAGAAACATGAACAATGAAGAACGAATCAAACATGAAAAAGAACTGATTGAATTTCGAATCAAATCACCGCCGATCCGTGACCGCTTTAAAGCCCTGGGTCACTTAGGGTTCATCTAGTCTAAGCTCTAAGGGGTTTAGCTACTCATAATCATTACAAAAGAAACAAAGACAAGGAAAGAGTTCATCATTCAAAGGAAGAACAGAAAAGGATCTGAAAAACCTAATTCAGACAACTCTGACAGACTCCGATCTTTGGTAAGTTGCACTCCTAGCTCCGGTTCTCCGAGGTGGAAGGGATGGCGTCACGATCTCTATCCGGCTCTTCGAACTCCAACTCCTCGCTCCAGAACTTCAGAGAATTCTGATCTCGAAAAGGTGTGTTATGAATAATTATGAAATTGTGTCTCTCCTCCCCTTCCTCGAGCCGCCGGATTAAGTATAAATACTTAACCCTAGTTGGGCGGGGCTGAGATGAAGTTTTCGCCGAAACCATAGGGATAGTTTCGGCGAAACTGGCTTGTGTAGATGGCCATGATTTCTTTGCCTTGCATTTTCGGTCCGAAGAGCTTAATGGTTTCACCGAAATCAGTCTTCACTTGGCATCTGCTGATTTGCATTGTTGATTTCGCCGAAACTGTGAGATCATTTTGCCGAAGGTACAAGTGCATATGGGCAGATTTTCGGTTTGACTTGATTGGCTCCTTGGATCGATTCCGGTTTGATTCCTCGAGGTTCCTACGCCTTAGACACGTCCATGGCTACTCTATTTGACGGCAAAAACCTGTGCTAACACAAAAACACTAGAAAACCATCAAATAGACCCGAAATGGGCCAAGGTAACACAAATGGCACGAGATAGGGCAATCGATTGAATATTCGTTATTCTACCCTAAAAACAATGTCTTAAGCAAAGAAATGTCGCTTAAATGAGGCTGATAATCACGTCAAATCGAGTGTCATCAAATACCCCACACTTAAGCTTTTGCTTGTCCTCAAGCAAACTGAATAGAAACGCTCATGTTCATAGATGATAAGATAGATTAAATTGGAGCTCAATCAAGCACAATGAATTATTAGACAGATCGATCCTAGAACATGAAACCTAACATGCATACTGATCAGCCAGACTACCTGGTCTCACTAATAAACTGCACACGACAAGTAATTAGCAATCAATCATGCACGAATTTGACCTGACCGACCAGACTTCTCACACAAGATATGTATAGTACAATGGGAACTCTCACTCTCTGTGTTTAAGGACGTGTTTCTGCTCTCGATCATTTTCTGTTACCGAATTCTGTCATAGGTTTGCATTTCGACCACATCTCCACCACTGTGACAACACGAGTATCTAGTCAAGAAGGACTTCCCTGCTAGGATCGTAATGAAATCTACACTACTCGGGTTTATAATGAGATGGATGATGGGAATGAATGATGATGGCTTGGTGCGGTGTAGCTTTTGACTAACTTCCCTCGAATCTAATCTATGGCTCCCTACCGTCTAACCAAACACGGGTAGAATAATGAACGCTCGTCCTATGATACCCTCAAGCAACCTAGCACTTATTCTTTTCTTTTGCATACACATTTTTCTTTTCAACTTTTCTTACGACTTCGTTCTTCCATTTGTAGGGAGAAGAACGTTTTAATTGAACTAAACTTTGAACTTTTTCTGATTTTTCTTCTTTTCTTTTTTTTTTCGAAATTTTTTTTCTTTCTTTACTTTTTCTTTTGTGCCGTTTTTTTCTTTTAGTTGCTAGAGGGGTTTACACGTCTGGACATATTAGCTAAGACCACCTGTTTAATGGCTATAGGCAGGTTACCACAAACCGACTTCCGGTAGGTCAATCTAGAACTACAACCACAGGGGATCAATGGGGAATGAAAGAAATGGGAAATGGCTGTAATGTATTATCGAACCGAAAGAACAGGCCAAGCTCAAGGGTCTAAACCTAGTGGATTTTATCGTTTGGTAGGCTATCTGGCTTAGTAGCTGAATCTAGGTGCCCCTATCCTTCTAGAACTCGTGTCATTGTGTGGTCTCGAGTAGGTCTCATGCAAATTCTAACTCATTCAAGTAAACAGAAAACCACTCAGAAAGAATTTAAATTGCAAGTTACGTGCAATGGATCAAAAACTCACAGTTGGTTTGCTAGTCGGATTCGGTCATTTTCATGCAATCAAGGCTACAAACTACAAGTGTGATTTTAAAATTCTGTTCTGACCAAGCAATTTAGCATCAAAGCATACAAGTTGGTTCTCAAGTTCTAGGTTAAGCAGTCTAAGCATCATTATGAAAGGTTGAACAACAACTTAACGTCAAAAATCAAGAACTGAGCCATTCTAATGCTAGAGAGACTGGAATGGAATCACGAGGCACACAAAACACAATCAAGGGCAATCAAGTTCATGCAAGGTTCTCTAGCATCCTACCCCACACTTAAATCGGACTGTGTCCTCACAGGACCAATTCTAGAGGTCAGAGTGGAATAGAAGAACCTGGACCGAGATGATTGGTGTAGGGGATGAGCACGGGTCCTCGGAGCAGAGGGAATCTACCCAAGCGAAGCAAAGGGAATCTCCCAACTGCCTACAAAACAAAAACAAGTAAAACATAAAAAGGAAACCGGGACAAGTGCCCCGGATCCACACAGAAAAAAAGTTGGATCGAAATCCGAAAATAATAAATAAAAAGAAAGGACAAGGAAAAGGACACCACCTGATCATCACTGGTCAGAGGTGTCGGGGTGGGGGAAGTGGAAGTAATCACCGAGCTGTCGCTGCCACTCCAGCTGTCGCTCATATCGCCGGTCGGCGCGGTGCATATGTCGCTGCATAATAGTCCACCTAGCCTCTTGAGTGGCGTTGTCGGTGATGCGCCACTCCTGTAACCGCTCGTACAACTCACCAATGTCCGCGGGGTGGTGCTGCGGCTGGTGAGTATGCGCCAGAAATGGATCTGAAATGCGCGGCGGTGACTGGTGGATGTACCCTGCCTGATGGTGTGGCGAGGGTATATAATCTTGAAACTCAGGCGGCGGCTGCTGCTGCTCCTCAGCATCATCTTCGTCCTCCGACTCGACCGCAGGTTGGAGTGGAGGATCTGCTGCTACATGGGGACTGAGGTCGAGTTCTAAGTCATACTCGACCTCCAAGTCTCCTCCAACGGTCCGAACTGGATGTCGTGGAATGTGAGGGCCATATTCATGGCTGATGCCGAAGGAGAGGATGAGCTGACCGATGAAGTTGCCTCCCAAGAGTTTGCGTGGTCGCGTCTTCCTCTTGGTCCTCTGGCTGAAGATGTGAGCTAGCACCCAGCCGGGGTGGAGAGGGTAGCTCTCTCGGATGGCTCGGTGAAGCACGAGCTCCTCCTTAAGGATATGGTGGCGATCTGTCTCTGACATATAAAAGTGACCTCCGCCAAACCATATGAATAAACTTATAGAGCGGGTGAGAGAGAGACTTAACTGAGTTGCTCTTCCCGAGGCGATCGCCAGGCACGCCTGTCATGTGGCTCCAGAGGGCGTGCAACGCCTCGTCGTCATTATCCTCACCCCAACCGAGGTGGTGATCGTGATAGTGCTCGTGGGGGATGCCCAGATGAGCGGCAAACTCATCGTAGGTGAGCTGCCTGTACACCCCACCAAGAAAGAAAGTGATCACCTTCTGGCCCCGTCTCCTCTTATGCTCGTCCAAGTCAAATGCCGCCCAGAACTCCTGGAGAGCAATGTCTGGGAACTCGGCGGCTATGGTGGTCAGCTCTAGGAGACCGGCTGGTGCTAGGGCGTCATGCACGTTCCGGTAGTAATCCTCATTATGCTGTTGGAGTGACTCCATGGATAAAGGACGCACGTCAGCTCCCCGGATGTGCTCGATCTTCTGGAAGTTCTCAAAGTAGAAGTCCGGTAGACGGGCGATGGTGGGATGGTATCCAGCATGGCTAGGGAGTGCAGGTGGAGGACCCAGAATGGCGGGTGTGGACGGGAGCGGCAGCTCCTGAGCTCGAGGCGCCATCAAGGCGTGCCTTAGTCCTGCGCTCAAAGGTGTTCCTAAACCAGAATGAAACCAAATTAGTCAACCAAAACCTTACCCCACACTTAGTAGAAAAACTCAATTTCACAAAGAAACGAGGGAAACTAAGTGGGGTAAGTAAAGCGGAGTAACCGGTAATCATAGACAATAGAACACATGTCTTAGGAACAACTATAATCAGGTAAGCACAATCAGAGTTCAAAAAGTCATACCGACATTTTAGAAAGTCAACATTAAGTCATATTGAACCCTAATCATGGCAAGACAATCACAACTTGGAAATTGATGGCATCATATGGTTTCAAATGGCGGCACGATAATATGAACAAGAATGAACACTTATGACAGCCAAACGATCAACAACAAGTCAACGTCAAACCGACATATCTCACAAGTCAACATAACAAAGAATCAATCGTATGCATAGCAACACATGACCAAATGATATGGAAATTAAGCACGGAACTCCCTAAGCATCCTAGAACAGTTCTATAAGTTCAGTCAATCCTAGTTCACACGAAACAGTCAGCACGCAAAACGAGGTAAACCGAAAAGTCAACCGAAAGTCAACCCCGACGAAATTCAGCAATCCATATGTCAAAAGATTCGTATCGAAAAGGTGTGCACTTTACCTTGAAGCCATGGAAGCAAAAATTGAACGGGTTGGGAGGAATCGGTGAAAAACGTTGAAAACTAGGTTTCCGGTGAACTGGACCTGCAAAGCTCCGATTTGGTTGTTCTAGGGCTCGTTGGGATTGGAATGAGGAGGGGAGAGGTGCGGCAGCGGTCGGCGACGGCGGCGGCGAGTGAAACGGCGGCGACGGCGGGTGTTGAAAGTGGGGCGTTCGGCGATTTTTTAAAGAGATAGGGGGTGTTTTCGGAGTGATGAGCGAAAATGAGAGAAGGTGAGAGAGGAAGTGGTCCGAAATTTAAAGGGTAAATTAGGTGAATTTTCAAATCAGTTTCGGCGAAAGTAGGGGGGTGGTTTCGCCGAAACTACTAGTTAAAATGGATTGACCGATTTGAAAAGGCGGTTTCGCCGAAAATGGAAGCTCGGTTTCGCCGAAAATTTCAGTTCGGATGGTTTCGCCGAAATCAGAAAATTTTCGAACCGAAAATGAGGAACAGGAGAAACAGGTCCAAATTTTGAAAATCGGTTTCGCCGAAAACAAGGGTGGTTTCGCCGAAAATTTTGAACTGTTCGGGTTGAAAATATTTTCGTAAATCAGGCCAACTTCAGAAAATCACAGTTAAATCCAGAAAAATTGGAACAACCTCAATCAACTTGCGACTGACTCTATGACATGCAGACTCTACACGAAAAATAATAAATCAAACAAACTGACACTTTTGGCTCTCCCGAACCGACTCTAAAAGACCAAGGTTGAAACAAAAACAAAACTGACTCCAGCCGTGGGTTGCCTCCCACGAAGCGCTCTTTTATTAACGTCCTTGAGCTGGACGATACCTGGACGGTGTTAGGAGACATCCCAACTTAGATTCTCCTTCACGCTCGCGTCGGAGTTTATGAAGTACAGCTTTGGGACTTCTCCGGTAAGCGTGAATCTCTTCCCGTTCGCATGTAGTAGTTTGGTACGTCCGTCGGGAAGATGATCAACGAACTTGAATGGTCCGTACAGCTCTCTAGAGAGGTCATCCTTCTTTAGTGTGACAATGGAAGGAATGAGGACTGTCGGCTTCTCTTTTTCTTTCTTCTTCGGCCTGTTATCACCAGGATCGGTGATCGTTAGTACTTCCTTAGGAGATGCTTTCGGCTTCTCCCTCCATACTTGTCCCGACGCCGGTTTCTCGGAACGAATTGGTGGTGCAGCTGGCTTGATGGAAGACGGTGGAGCTTTTGGTCTCCAGACCATTTGGGTCTTCGTCTTCTTGTTCTTTCCTCGAGGTCTGCTCGGTGGTTTAGAAGAGGCTTGCAGTTCCTTCTTCTGCTTAGGTGGCTTCTGAACTGAAGCTTCTGGCTCCTTCTTTATAACCTGCTTAATACCTGCAGCAACAACTGATCTAGAGATACTGGAAGAAGCATTAGTAACGGAGTTGACTGGAGTCAACTCCACAGTTTCAACAGCTAAGCAGTGAGATTCTTCATTCCTAGAGTCATATTTCCTGCCGTCTTTAAGACGGAACGTTTTCGTTTCTTTACCAACTCTTAAAGTCAAAGAACCATTAGGAACGTTAATATTCATTCCAGTAGTAGCCATGAAAGGTCGACCTATGAGAATAGTAGCGTCATCTGTACTAGTATCCATAATCACATAATCAGCTAAGAACGTGAACGGACCACATTTGGTGACAACGTCTTTAATCTCTCCCTTAGGGGTTTTAAGCGATCTATCAGCAAAGACGAGTTGCACACTGGGTGGTTCAAGTTCCCCTAGGTTTAACTTTTCATATAGACTCACAGGCATGACATTAACAGATACTCCTAGATCAACTAAGCAACGTTCAATTTCAACATCATTAATGACCAAAGGCAAAGTAAAAGAACCAGGATCAGATAACTTAGCTGGATATGGAGAAACAGGTTTCTTAGCACGAATGTCAGGGTATCCTTCTTGTTCCCCTTCATGCCAGTCTCGATCCTTGCGTTTGGCAGCAGTGCTCTAGGAAAAGGAGGCTTCACGATGTATGGTGCAAGAGGAGGATCATCCTTAGGCGCTGGTTTATGTTCCTCTTCTTCCTCTTCTTCCGGAGTTTCAGCGATCCTGCGTAAAACAGAAAAAGCATCAGCAATTAAGTTTGGAAGTTTTCGAGCAGTTACCATTTTAGCTTGTTCTTTTCTCGGGTTTGGCTCTGTCTGGCTTGGAAGCTGGCCAAATGGTCGACCAGATACTAGCATGCTCGAAATGTTGTTCACGACTTGCTCAATCCGTTGTCCAGATGCTATTTGTTCTTGATTGAGAAGAGCTTGAGCCTTGAACTGACTGTCATGATCATCGAGTCTTGTGATGATCTGGCTGAGCTTCTTATCCAGGTCACTGACATTATTATCTCTTTGATGCTGCTGTCCTGGATAGGTATTGTTAAGATATTGATTCTGGCGATTGCCAGGAGCAGTTCAATAATTACCCAGATTGCGATGCGACGGCTGGTAGACACCTGCCGGCGGATGGTTAGGCTTCTGGTCCTGAGCTTGACCAGCCGGGCAGTTATTTTGGTTCTGGTTATGATTGGCGCCAGTATTATAGGGAGGTCTGTCTTGATAGTTCCCTTGCTGTCTGAAGTTACGATAACCAGCATACCAATTCTGATTATTAACGAAGCCTTGTTGGATGAAATTTACCTCTTCGGCAGACCAGACTTCTGCCTTACCAAAATTCTGACAACGGCCTCCGTTATGTGCGCAAGCTCCACACCACTCGCAATCGGCAACATAGACAGAAGCTGCCGGTGGCTTGATTGGTGTGGTAGACTTCTTCAAATGTTTCTCTACCTCTGCCTTGATAGCTGCTTCGAAATCTAGCTTGCTCCTCGATCCTTCATATTGTCGCTCCCAGTTCCTTGACTTGGAGGCACAGTTTGTGAAGTGCACAAGAGCAGCTTCAGGAGTGAGTGTAGTGCAATCCCCTTCAGCTAGAGAATTGACCTACTTGGCAGATTCTTCTCGAAGTCCTCGAGAGAAGATTTTGGCTAACTGCCTCTGCTCGAATCCATGATGAGGGAAGGTGTAGAGAAGTTCTTGGAATCGATTCCAAGTATCATATAAACTTTCTCCTTCTTTCTGGGAGAATCTGGCGATGCTGTCCTTGATGGCGGTTGTTCTGGCCGGAGGGAAGTATTCTTCAACAAAGTCCTGAGCCAGAGTATCCCAGTTAGTGTAGTAGCCAGGTGGTTTGCCAGTAAGCCACCTCTTAGTAGCGCCTTTCAAAGAGAACGGGAAAGCTCTCAAACAAAGAGTGTTTTTGTCGAGGTTTCCGTTTTTAAAAGTACTGCAGAGATCAAGGAAGCCTGCAAGATGAGTGCACGGATTGTCTAGGGGCCTGCCTTCAAACTGTAAATCCCTAGAGATCATGGTCAAGAATGGAATCTTGATCTCATAGTCAGGAGCTCCTTCAATTCACGGAACGGCAATGGCAGATCGAACGCTAGTCGCGCTCGGCTTGTTATAGTCTGCTAGACTCTTCTGTGCAGGTGGGGGTGGCGGCGGTTGATCGCCGTTTGGTGGTAATCTATCGGTCATGGTAGGAGATGGAGGAGGTGAAAGTGACTCGGTGTATGAAGCGGATGAAGAGTGCGGTGAAGACGGAGATGAGGAACTCTCCTTCGGTTCCTCGATCTTGATCGGAGTGATGAATGGATTGGATCTGCCTTCCTTCAGAATCTGTGATCGTAGAGGTGTAGCAGAACTGCCTGGCTTCCCTGCAATCTTAGCCTGTTCGGTCTGAGAGCGAGTCCAAGGACGGTGAGGCATACACCTGTAAACCTACAGATAACAAAGACAAACAAAACTAGTGTAAAATCGAAGTGGATGGAAAAATGAAAGATGGAAAATAGAAGAATAAATTGCCAGATCTTCTTTCAACAATCAAAAGAAGTCCCCGGCAACGGCGCCAATTTGATGAACCGTCGTTGTGCTGAGCAGGTTCGATCAAATAACTATCAAGCTCAAGAGCTAGGATAGATCGTATTCCATGGGCCTTCAATTGGTTGGCTACTTCAGAACTAACAAATTACTCAAGGAAAAACACGTTGTGCGTGGTGTGAGTTCCACGACTTCTAATTCTAAGGAATGCAGAAAAATTAAAACAAATTAAGCTAAAGCAGATTGAGAATTAGGGTTTGGAAACAAGAATGACAGACGAACTTAGACTTTGAATCCCCTTCGTTCCCCAGAGCATTGGCAATCAACAGATCAGCGGATTTCGATTCTTATTCAATCAATTACTAAGACACCACCATAACTCCTTACCCTTAGGTTTAAGACCGGCGAACGTTCGCTCTATCCGTTCTAACTACCAAGATTAACTAGCCGCCCGGGTACGGTCGCCTCTCGCAATGACTTAATTAATTGGTGTGATTACTAGTGATTAATGAATTACTCTTGCAGTTAATTAACCCTAACCGGTTCCTACGAAAGGCACACTCCAATTATAAGGTTAATTGTTCAATTCGATGTTCTAAAGTAAGGCGAGCGTTCGCTTCTATCCTTAGCTTAACAAGAATCTAATCTAGGTGATCAATCCAGACAAGAAACATGAACAATGAAGAACGAATCAAACATGAAAAAGAACTGATTGAATTTTGAATCTAATCACCGCCGATCCGTGACCGCTTTAAAGCCCTGGGTCACTTAGGGTTCATCTAGTCTAAGCTCTAAGGGGTTTAGCTACTCATGATCATTACAAAAGAAACAAAGACAAGGAAAGAGTTCATCATTCAAAGGAAGAACAGAAAAGGATCTGAAAAACCTAATTCAGACGACTCTGACAGACTCCGATCTTCGGTAAGTTGCACTCCTAGCTCCGGTTCTCCGAGGTGGAAGGGATGGCGTCACGATCTCTATCAGGCTCTTCGAACTCCAACTCCTCGCTCCAGAACTTCAGAGAATTCTGATCTCGAAAAGGTGTGTTATGAATAATTATGAAATTGTGTCTCTCCTCCCCTTCCTCGAGCCGCCGGATTAAGTATAAATACTTAACCCTAGTTGGGCCGGGCTGAGATGAAGTTTTCACCGAAACCATAGGGATAGTTTCGGCGAAACTGGCTTGTGTAGATGGCCATGATTTCTCTGCCTTGCATTTTCGGTCCGAAGAGCTTAATGGTTTCGCCGAAATCCGTCTTCACTTGGCATCAGCTGATTTGCATTGTTGATTTCGCCGAAACTGTGAGATCATTTTCGCCGAAGGTACAAGTGCATATGGGCAGATTTTCGGTTTGACTTGATTGGCTCCTTGGATCGATTCCGGTTTGATTCCTTGAGGTTCCTACGCCTTAGACACGTCCATGGCTACGCTATTTGACGGCAAAAACCTGTGCTAACACAAAAACACTAGAAAACCATCAAATAGACCCGAAACGGGCCAAGGTAACACAAATGGCACGAGATAGGGCAATCGATTGAATATTCGTTATTCTACCCTAAAAACAATGTCTTAAACAATGAAATGTCGCTTAAATGAGATTGATAATCACGTCAATTCGAGTGTCATCAGGGATCAATTTCCTAATGAAATTGAGTGAACCCACTGGATTTAACTATGCGCCGAACCTAACCCGAAGAGCGATCCCAACTCCGCACACAAACAACAGCGGAATCTAACACAACCGTTACCAATTTTAATTCCCTAAAACAGTCTAGGTGATCACATAGGTGCAATACTCGATTCAACATCCACATTCACAATTAGCGTCAATATAACAAAGGTCATCATTCATACGGTTCAACATTACATCCATACATACGATTCAATATCAGAAACACTATACATACAATTCAATATTAGAAGTATCACAAGTCAACTCATCATCTCAATCGTCACACAACAATCATACACAATCACCTGGGACACAATCATAGATCACATTTCAATTTACTAAGTGAATTATTAGGCATCTCACCATATTAACAGCTCACAATTCATATTATCGACACACTCATAAACTATTCACATCAATCCCACAGCTCAGCACAACGACACCATTCAGTTCACAGAGCAATCCAACATAGTCCACAACTCATCACGAGACATCTCACATCACATCCAATGCTCACACACATTCACAAACAACACACACACATCTCGTTAATTTCTCTAGGTGAGTTCATTAGGCGCCTAGAAGTTGCTCCACACCACCACTGCCGGCCAACAATCCCTGGTAATATAACCCCAAGGTGATCTACTGAACATAGACCGATACCACCAATAATCCCTAGTACTTGACCAAGATGATCCACCCAACGTAGACCGACTCAAGATCAATCCCTGGTAGCTAACTAGAGTGATTCACTCAACGTGAACCGGACACAACTCAACACATCTCAATGTGGGCAATGTGGACTCCTACCGGTTCTACCATTTATTAATCTCAAACAAGCATTCATCACTTAAACCCAACAACCAAATCATCCATCAATTTCCCATCAAATCCATCCAATACCAACATCAATCCATCATCACTTTCCACGTCAACAACTTGCTCAAATTCCTCATTCAAACCATCCAATTCCCAATCATCAAGTCCAACAACAATACTATAATCACTTCCATCAATAAACCCAACTCCGAACCACACTACACATATCACAACCAAGTCAAATACCCACATCAACAAAGCAATTTCAATCAATCAAACCAAGTCCCAATTCTTCTAGCCAATTCCACGTACCATTTCCTTTGTCCAATTCCCTTAACTAATTCCATTAGCCAATTCCACGTACCAATTCCAATATCCAATTCTAAGCATAATTCTACAACACTAATCCTGTTAACAACCCACATCTCAACACAGCACCCTTGTCACCCACACAACACATAGCATCAATCATCTAATCACACATGGCATAATAGCATCCAATGACACAATCACAACCACATTACACTTCATTCATCATTTCACATAACACAAACAGTTTAAGGGTAAACGACTAGCTCACCGGCCACCCCCACCTGCAAGTACAGGGATAGCCATGTTATGAGTCATAGGGTTACCCTCATGTACATCCTACATTGGATGACCCCATATTGGTAGGGCCATCCACCTATTCACATTGATTAGGGCGACCCCACATTGGCAGGACCACCCTCCTACAACCACAACTGACAGCACAAGATACAGAACTAGTTTACAGAATCATATCCACCCTCCTACACTCGTTACTAAGTCAATCCATTAATCATAAATGTTAATCATTCTCCCCAATCACAACATATTATAAACCAGCCATACATCATCATGCAATTCACCATATAGACATTCATACAACATTCACCAATCATCACAATTACACAGCAATCAAATACCGAACAGTTTCCCTTTTTACTCTCTTCCAATTCATGCAATCCTACATTCTTCTAAGTCAAGTTGTAACACTCATCCCAAACGGACCCGAGTTCACCCGTGGTCAAACCGGTATGAGTGTTACTCGAAGATTCAGCATTTAAAATAAAAAGGGAAACAACCTTGAAATTCGAAATGAACTTAAATCCAAAGTACGACGGAAGCGCTTCCAATAAAATAAAATTGAGTACAAACTGAAATACCAAAATCCAACAACCAATTACAAAATCTCCCAACCCAAAAGTGTCAACTAAAACATAAAACCAAAATAGAGGTCACTCCAAAGAAATCCACTAATCTTCACTTCACAACTCCAACCTGCAACTCCTCCGAACTCGGACGAACACCAGAACTTCAACTCACTACCACATACACTTGGAAAAGAGAAACTGGGGGATCAATTTCCTAATGAAATTGAGTGAACCCACTGGGTTTAACTATGCGCCAAACCTAACCTGAAGAGTTATCCCAACTCTGCACACAAACAATAATGGAATCTGACACAGCCATTCATATTTTAATTCCCTGAATCATCTAGGCGATCACATAAGCTCAAAACTTGATTCAACAACCACGAGCCATGAGAACATAATAAGCAAGAGTTTAACATGCATAAGCTCAACATCCTTCCACCACCGGTTCGACATTGCATAGCAAAGAATTCATCATGCAGATTACATACCATCCAAAATCACACAACAAGTTGTCTCATAATCCATCAATGCTCACACATACACGTAGATCACACCTTTACACAAATTCATTCACAAGCTCACATTCACGTACACCCAATTCACTTTTCAATTACTAAGTGAGTTATAAGGCATCCTTGAACATTCTAAGTTATCACTCAAGTGCAACTCTCCATACTAACAATTCACGTCTCATAACATCCTCATAAACATGAACATTCAATATCCACTTACAGTTCTGCTCAACCACACGAACCATTCACATACAATCCAACACCGAACACAGCTCATCAGAAGCATCGCACAAGCACATCCAATACACACAACATAAAAAATCACATACACATCTCATATACGCACACTCACAAACCCCACACATACGCCACCATTCATTTATCTATGTGAGTTTATTAGGCGGCATAAGGAGTTGCCCTGTACCACCCCTGCCGGCTTACCACAGACACACCCCCAACCGCAGAAAGGGGTCCCAAAGACGCATCCAAGACCGCAGCACAAGGATTCATGGCCAACTCACAATCACATCACAATCCATCACGCCACTCTTCCAGGAGGCGTGACCGCACCTCCAACCGCAGAAGGAGGTGACTATTTGGGGTAGTACATGCTCCTTCCGATTCTATCATTTCATTGAATCACAACAATCAATCAGACCCACAATTCCATCTATCAACCCATTCCTCAATTCCTCATCAATACCATCCAATTCGAATCATCAAGTCCATCAACAATTCCATCATTAGCACCATCAATAATCCAACTCCTATCCACATTCATATAACACAATCCAATCAACTACACATATCAACAAAGTAAGTCCAATCAATCATACCAAGTCCCACATCCTCTATCCAATTCCATGTACCAATTCTATTAGACAATTCCATGTAACAATTCTATTAGCCAATTCCAAGTCATAATTCCACCACCTAAATAGCATTAACAACCACCATCACATAAAAACATCAATCCTATCCAAACCCTCACATAACATCAAACCATCCAATATCACATAGCATCATTTCATCCATTCACGCATTTATAATCACATCACACTTCATTCAATAAATCCACTTTACACAAACAGTTTAAGGGTAAACGGCTAGCTCACCGGCCATCCCCACCTTCAAGTAGAGGGATAGCCATGTCATGAGTCGTAGGGTTACGCTCCTGTTCATCCTTCACAGGACGACCCCACATTGGCAGGGTCATCCACCTGTTCATCATTTAAAGGGCGACCCACATTGGCAGGACCACCCTCCTGCAACCACAACTAACAGCGCAAGATATAGATACAATTTAAGAATCACATCCTGACCCTCCTACACTCATTACTAAGTCCAATCCATTAATCATCAATGTTAATCAATTCCCCAATCTAAAGACATAACCAAATAAGCCAACAATCACCAACCAATTCATCAACTAACAAGCACACGACAACCATCAATCATCATAATTCACATAACAATCAATTGCAGAACAGTTTTCCCCTTTTACTCTCTTTCAATTTCATGCAAAGCCCTACATTCTTCTAAGTCAGAATTGCAACTCCTCACACCGACCATTACTACTTATCGTACGCTAAACCCTCACCTTACAAGAAGATGAGGCTCTAAACTCTTCTAGGAACCATGAGCAGCCAAGCTCTCAGACACAAAAAACGTAGCTCTTCCTTCGGCCACTGACAGCACCTCACTCTGAAATACCCAGAACCGAGATAGGCGATCTCTTCCTCTCGTCGCCAAAAACACGTAGCAAGAAATGGATTACCAATCAGAGATGTACAACTCCCGGAATCAAGGATTGAAGCTTGGGGGAGTTTTTGGTTCGTCAAAGGGATTTTCGGGGAAAGAGAAAGAAGGGGAAGTTATGGAAATCCGCGCTGAAAATTTGTCTTTTATGGTTAGCACAAGAATCACGGCGTGTTTCTTATAACACATGGTGTGTTGTTGTAAACAACAAGGTGTGTTTCTGTAACTCACGACCATGTTTTGTAGTTTGCCAACTTTGACAAATTTTCACGTACTCGCTTGTAACTTCGACCCGACTCGATTATGAACATCCCGAACTTGGATGGGGCCTCAGGAACATTATTTCAAATGTCTCAACCATACAAACTCGAGTCCAAACCGTTCGGTTGGGCGGGGATGTTGCAAGTCTCCACAACTTCAGGAGATTTCATCCACGAAATCACAACCCAACTCACCCTAGCAATGAATCCACAAATCACAGCAAAAACAGAGCAACACAAGGATCACATCACCTTCCAAAACTCCCACTTAACGGCTCTAGCAACACACACTTTCTAAGGATACTACTCCCACATTACTTCGAACTTCTACCTAACAGACACGCACAACCGAACCTCGACAACACTAGCCACCACAAGAACACAACACACCACAAGAGCACAACAAAGCACAACTCACACCAACAAGAACTATGGAGCTAACACCTTCGACTAAAACTCACACCCTTTGAGCACTATACAAAACCTAGCCAAATTCTACAAGGCTCTACTCTTCCAACCAACTTCCCAACCTACTGCTACTCCCACTCCCACACTACTCCGACACTCTTTTCACTACAGGAGGACACAAAAACATTTCAGTTCACCATTTTAGAAATCGACATTGCATTTCAAATAACTTTTGCTTTCAACAGCAAACACTTTCCTTTCAAAACTTCCCACTGATGAGCGTTGTAATGCGTGATCAAATAACTACTAAGCTAAAAGCTAAGCAGATCGTATTCCACAGGTCTCTTCTAATCGTCTACTCAAATATGAAGGCAAATTACTCATGTTTAAATCGCAAGTTGTGCGTGGTCCGAGTTCCACGACTTCTAAACTATACAGCACGAAATAGGGAAATGAAAATAGAAAACAAAAAATAGTTGAAAGATTGATTGACTTAACAAGACGACAGACATGCTTAGATTTTGAATCCCCCTAAGATCACCAGAACATTGGCAATCACCAGCGATTTTTAATCCTAATTCTTTCAATTCTCAGACACCACCATAACTCCTGACCCTTAGGTTTAATACAGGCGAACGTTCGCTCTATCCAATCTAACTCCCAAGATTAATTGACCACCCGTGCGTTCTCTTTTGCAACGGAAAACTAACTGGCGCGATTACTAGTGATTAATGAGTTACTCTTGAAGCAGGTTAACCCTAACTGGTTCCTACAAAGAGAAATTGTTCCAATGAATAGGTTAACTGTTGATTTTGTCTTTTAAAGTGAGGCGAATGTTCGCTACTATCCTCAGCTAGGTGATCAAGTTAGAAAAGAAGCACAAAAGCAATTAAGAACAAACCAAACATGTACCACCAATCCATGACCACTTTAAAGCCCCGGGTCACTTAGGGTTCATCTAATCTAAGCTCTATGAGTTTAGCTACTCATATTCAAAACAAAAGAATTGAAGACAAACAAAGAATACATCTTAGGTAGGAAGAACAGAGAAGAACTGTAAAACCTAATTTCAGACGAATCTGTGAAGCTTCAATCTCTTGGATTTTCAACTCCTAATTTCAGACTAGTTCTCCGAGATGGAAGGATGGCGTCACGATCTCTTCCTGGCTCGTCGAACTCTCAAAACTCTCTCTCAAACTTTTAAAGTCTGGAATTTAATCCACGAAATAGGTCTATCTTGAATGTGGCCGCCGGTTTTGTATTTATAGGCTTTCTGATTCCAACCGAAAAAAGGGAATAGTTTTCAGCGAAAACTTGGGAGTTTTCGCCGAAGACTTCAGGCGACAGTTTGGCTGGATTCTCATGTCTTCTTCTGTGAATTTTCATGTATAGTTTTCGGTGAAGACTTCATTGTTTTCGGTGAAAACTTCGGTTACAGCTAGGACAGTGATTTCTTCTGGCTTGATTTCTGGATTGATCTCGGGCCATCCCTTGAGGTTCCTTTGCTTCCCGAGCTCGTCTGTGGCTACGTATTTGACGGAAAAAACCTATGCATTCTCAAAAGCACTAGAAAACCATCAAATAGACCCATAACGGGCCAAAGTAACCAAAATGACATGTATTAGAGCATTTAGGTGAAAACATGCTAAATTACCCTAAATCCCGAGATTCAAGCAAGGAAATGTAGCTTAAATGAGGCTGATAAACACGAAAAATAGTGTCATCAAATACCCCACACTTAAGCCTTTGCTTGTCCTCAAGCAAACTGAACTAGAACGCATTCAGATTCACAAATGACACGATTGATTAAATTAAGGTTCAATCTATCACATTGAATTATTAAACTGCTACTTCAAGAACAAGTGACCAAACATGCTTACATGTCAACAAAACAACCTGGTCTTACTAATTATCTGCACACAACAAGTAGTAGACACAAATCATGCACGAATCTGACCTAACCGACCAGACTTCTCACACGGGTAATATTTGGTGCAAGGGAACACTCGCACTCTGTGTTTAGGGACGTGTTTATGCTCTCAATCATTTTTTGTCACTGAATTCTGTCATAGGTTTGCAATTCGACCACAACTCCACCACTGTGACAACACGAGTAACTAGTCAATAAGGACTTTCCTACTTTGGATTGTAATGAACTCTACACTACAAGGGTTTATAATGAGGATGATGGGAATGTATGATGATGGCTTTGGTGTGGCGTAGCTTTCGACTAACTTCCCTCGAATCTAGCCTATAGCTTCCTACCCTCTAACTAAACACGGGTGGAATAGTGTAAGCTCGTCCTATGATACCCTCAAGCAACCTAGCACTTTATTTTGCATATTTTCTTTTCTTTATTTTTCTTTAGATTTTCTTTTGACTTTGTTCTTCCATAAGTAGGGAGAAGAACGTTATTGGACTATACTACAGACTTAGAAACTTTGAACTTTTTCTGATTTTTCAAATTTTCTTGATTTTTTTCTCTTTTCTATTTTTTTCTCTTTGTTTTCTTTGTGCCGATTTTCTTTTAGTTGCTAGAGGGGTTTACACGTCTAGACATAATAGCTAAAACCACCTGTTTAATGGTTATAGGCAGGTTACCACAGACCGACTTTCGGTAGGCTAATCTCGAACTAATACCACAGGGGATCAACGGGGAATGAAAGAATGGGGATTGGCTGTAATGTATAGCGAACCGAAAGAAAGGCCAAGCTCAAGGTTTTAAACCTAGAGGATTTAACATTAGGTAGGCTATCTGGCTTAGTAGCTTAATTCTAGGTGCCCCTATCCTCCTAGAACTCGTGTCATCGTGTGGTCTCGAATAGGTATCATGCAAATTCTAACTCATTTTAGAAGACAGAAAACCACTCAAAAGAATTGAAATTGCAAGTTATGTGCAATGGATCAAAAGCTCTCAGTTGGTTTGCTAGTCGGATTCAGTCATTATCATGCAATCAAGGTGAAAGACTACAAGAGTGATAAAACTTTCTATTCTAACCAGGAAATTTAGCATCGATGCAAGCAAGTTGATTACAGGTTCTACGTTAAGAAGTCTAAGCATCATTATGAAAAGTTGAAAACTAACTTAACATCACAAGTCAAGAATCGAGCAATTCTAAGCTAGAGGAATCAGATAAGCTACGAAATCACAGAAAGCAAGTCGAGATCATACAATTTATATACCCTACCCCACACTCAAACCGAACATTGTCCTTAATGGACCAAACTAGAGTAGAGAGGAATAGGAGAACCTGGACCGAGATGGTTGGTGTAGGGGATGATCACGGAGCTTCGGAGCAAGAAGGGAATCTACCAAAACTTGACATACAAAACAAAAACAAACGAAAGATCAAAAGGAAACCGGGACAAGTGTCCCGGATCCACACAGAATAAAATTGGATTGAGATCCGAAAAGAATAAATAAAAAGAAGGACAAGGAAGAGGACACAACCTGATCACTCCTCAGGTGGTGGAGGTGGGGGGAATGTGCTAGAAGTCCTCGAGCCGCTGCCGCCATGCCAACTGCACCTCGTATCTGGTGTCCTGTCGGCGCATGTGCTGTTGAGTAATAATCCAACGGGCATCCTGGGTGGTTGTGTGGTCAACCTGCCAATCCCGAATCTGGCTGAGCAGCTCCCCATAGTCACCGGGAGGCGTCTGCAGAGGCTCCTGATGGTGTGGATGTTGCTGATGTGCAAAACCCGCAGGCGGCTGCTGCTGGGGTATCTGATGGTGAACTACCGTGTCTGTCTGGGATGCATCCTCCTCGGAATCATCCTCCTCATCCGAGTCGAGGTCCTTGTAGAGAGTCGGAGGTACCCACTCTCTAGGACCGACGTTCTGCTGAACGTCATACTCCACTGCCAAGGCGACACCGACGGTGTAGACTTCGTGGCGCGGAACCTCAGGTTCCCAAACTTGGTTGATGCCAAGGCTGGTGATGAGGCGTCCAATGAAGTTACCACCCAGCAAGAACGGCGGGAGCCTCGCGGCTGTGGTCTTCTCGCGGCACAGGCGAGCAAGGACCCATCCTGGGTGGAGGGGATAGCCCTCATAGATAGCTTGGAGGAGGAGGAGCTCCTCTCGGCTGATGTGGTGGCGATCCTTCTCTGGAGTAAACAACAGAGATCTACGCAAAACAACATGAATGAAACTGAAGAGAGGGTGAGAGACCGAACCGGATGTGTTGTGGTCCGTAGTCTTGGCACCCGACACTCCTGTGATGCTGCTCTAGAGCGCGTCATAGCTCGGGCATCTGGCCTTGTTGTCGCCCCAACCGAGGTGGTGGTGATGGTAGTGCTCGTGTGGAATGCCGAGGTGATCAGCAAACTCATCATACATGAAGGTCATGTGCACTCCGCCAAGGTAGAAGGAGATGACCCTTTGATGCTGTCTGGACGTGTGGCTATCCAGCTCGAAGGTGGCCCAGAAATCCTGAAGGGCGAGAGGCGGGAAGTCGTCCGCAATGGTGGTCAACTCCAGAAGTCCTGCAGCTGTGAGTGAGTCGGAGATGTTGTTGAAGCACTCCTCATCAAACTCCTCGATAGACTCCATGGAGAGGGGTGTCACAGCAGCCTCAGGTATGTGCTGGATCCTCTGGTATCGCTGGAAATAGTGCTCCAACAACCTGGCAATGAGGGGGTGGAACCCCTGACGGTTAAGGAAAGACGGTGCAAGACCATGGAAGGCAGGAGCAATGGGAGCGGCTGCTCTGGAGCTATCCCCAGTATCGGGAGCGGCGGAGGTGGATCTTGGGCCACTGTGTGTGGCACTCGGCCTCTTACTCCTGTTCCTAAAAGATAAAATAACATTTGGAAACCACATTAGTCAAACCGATAACCAACCCCATACTTGGTTGAAAAACTTGATTTCACTTAGAAACGAGGAAAACCGAGTGGGGATAAGCTAATCGAACAACCGGTAACCAATTGCAATCAAGAAAAAAACACAAGGATAACAGGGCAGCATAAACGCATTATTATAGACAAAGTCATCCCAACATTCATGAAAAGGTCAACACCGTAAGAAATTTGGCAATTAAGCATGGCAATTCTCGAACAAGACGTCAATTAGCATAATCAGAGGTTCAAGATCAGTAAAATATCATTGAGCACATACAAACATGAACTGGGCAGCTAGATAAGTATCAACATTTCAAGGTCAAACCGACATTACACAAAAGTCAACCTTGCACTAGAATTATCGATTAAGCATAGCATTCCTCATTCAAATGACATCAAATCATAGAACAATCATCCCTAAGCATACTTGATCAACTATGTTCAAACAATTCTGCAAAAATCACACCAAAACAGCAGGCACGCAAATTGAGGTAGACCAAAAAGTCAACCAAAGTAAAACCTGACGAAATTCAGCAATCTATATGTCAAAATATTCGTAACAAAAAACCCAACAACTTACCTGGAAGACATGGTGGCTGAAAACTAACGGAACTCGACAAATCGGGCAAAAACTCGAAAAAATGGTTTTGGGTAGAACCACAGCTAGAAAGCTCCGATTCGGGTGATTGAGGTGTCGAAATGCTCAGGATAGGTAGAGGAGTCGAGCGGTGGCGGTCGACAATGAGAACGTCGGCGTCAAAGGTTTTAAGAGGCGGCAGTGATTTCTGAAGTTAAAAGGGGGGCTGCGGTTTGGTTATTTTCAAAAAAGGAGGGGAGAGAGATTGGCACCGAAAAATGAAAAGATAAGGGGGGAGGATTTTCAGGATTTTTTTCAAAAGTTTTTGGCGAAAAGAAGTAAATTTTAAATGAAAGAATTTTTGAAAACAATCTGCCGGAATTTGAAGAAAAGTTTACGGCGAAAAGTATGAATTTCTCGCCCGAAGAGTAAGTTAAAATCTGGTCGAAAAATCACTGGAAGTTTTAAGTAAAATGTTTTCAGCGAAAATAATAAAGTTTTCGGGAAAATTTCTGACCTGCAGTTTTAACAAAATTTTCTGGAATTTCGTCAGATTTTGAAAAAAATCAAAACAAAAACAACAGAGGTCGGAACAATCCCAAACGAACTAGAACTGAACCGAGGACACGACACACACAAGAAAAATAAAAGATCACACAAAAGACACTTTTGGCTCCCCCGAACCGACTCTAAAAACTAGACTGACTCAAAAGTTCAAAAATTGACTCCAGCCGTGGGTTGCCTCCCACGAAGCGCTCTTGATTAACGTCCTTGAGCTGGATGATACCTAGACGGTGTTACGAGCCATCCCAACTCAGGATCTCTCTTAGGCTCGAGTCGGAGTTCATGAAATAAAGCTTCGGGGTACCTCTGGTGAGCGTGAATTTCTTCCCGTTAGCATGAATGAGCTTGGTTCATCCATCGGGAGATGGCCAGCAATCTCGAATGGACTGAACAATTCCTGGGAGGGATCATCCTTCGCAAATGCGATAGTAGAAGGAATTAGAACAATCGTCTTTTCCTTGTCTTCATGCTTCATTTCACCGGGATCTTTAATCTTTGGTGGCTCCTTGGAAAATGCTTTCGGCTTCACCTTCTTCATAGGTTTATTCGCCGGTGGCTTCATGGGAATCGGTGGAGCAATTGACTTGGTAGAGGATGGTGGAACAACTGGCATCCTGACCATTTTAGCCTTCTTTGGATTCTTCTTCCTTCGTTCGCCAGGATCTTTACTTGGTGGTGGTTTAGAAAGGGAGGCTTGTAGATCCTTCTTCTTCTGTAGCTTCTATGTTGGAGATCCGGTCTTCTGCTTGATGACCTGTTCATCACCTGTGACAACAGTCTTTGGAGAAACACTAGAGACGATATTAGTAACGGAGTTGACCAAGGCCAACTCCACAGCTTCAACAGAAAGACAGTGAGCTTCCTTCCTTAGGGATGTGTTTCATGCCATCTTTAAGGCGGAATGTGACGGTGTCTTTTCCTACTCTTAAAGTCAAAGATCCGCTAGGTACATTGATCGTCATACCGAATGTTGCAATGAAAGGTCGACCTATTAACATAGTAGCATCATCCTCCCTAGTATCCATAACTACATAATTCGCTAAGAAAGTGAAAGGGCCACACTTAGTGATGACGTTCTTAATTTCTCCTCTAGGTGTCTTTAAAGATTTATCGGCGAACACTAAATGCATGCTAGTCAGTTTTAATTCTCCTAAATTGAGTTTCTCATACAAACACATAGGCATGACATTTATAGATGCACCTAGATCAACTAGACTATGCTCGATTGCAATATCATTGATAATTAGAGGAATAGTGAAAGAACCAGGATCAGAGCACTTAGATGGGATCGGTATGGCGAGCTTTAGATCATGAATGGCAGAGCTTTCTTCCTTGGAGGGCATGGAGGATGCTTCCTTCTTCTTTGAGGGATAAAGCTGCTCGATCTTCCCTCCTCGTAATGCGTTAGGGAAAGGAATTCTCGGTTGATACAGAGCCAAAGGAGGCTCAGGTTCGTGCCTCATCTTTGGTGAGGGAATCTTCTCTTCGTTTTCCTTGATCTTTGAGGAGTTAACTGCTGTAATGTTAGGAATCATGGCCGGAGAGGAAAAGATAGTGACGGCCGAAGTCTTGCAGCTTCGAGTAGAAACAGTCTTCATGTCATTCTTCGTATTTGTTTCTGTTTGGCTTGGAAGCTTGCCGAAGGGATGACCACTAGAAAGCATGCTAGCGATGTTGTTTACTTGGCTTTCCACCCTATGGGCTTGATTTAGGAGAGCTTGAGCGTTGAATTGGCTATCATGTTCATCCAACCTGGTGACGATCTGATTCAGCTTCCTATCCAACTCACTATCTTTGCTATCATGCGGCGACGGCTTCTGAGTTTGACCAGAATATTTGTTGCTCAGATAATGGTTCTGGCGATAGATACCCCTGGTTTGAGTATTAGGCTTCTGTTCTTGGTAAGACCCAGATGGTCGGCTATTCTGATTCTGGCTTGCTCCAGGGTTGTAGGGAGGTCGCTCTTGAAAATTTCCTTATTGCCGTATTGACGGTAGCCAGTATAACCTTATTGATTATTGGCGAAGCCTTAGCCAACGAAGTCGACTTCCTTGGAAGACCAGACTTCTGCTCTACAAAAGTTGTGACATTGATTTCTGTTATGAGCACAGGCACCACACCATTGGCAGTCAACAACAAATACAAAGGCGGATGGAGGCTTGATAGGCGTGGTAGACTTCTTCAAGTGCTTCTTGATTTCCGCCTTGACTTGTTCTTCAATGTTGAGCTTGCTTCGAGCTCCTTCTGTTCGTCTCTCCCAATTCCTTGACTTGGAAGCACAATCATCAAAATGAACCATTGCTACTTCTGGTGTGAGAGCAGTGATATCTCCCTCAGCTAAGGAGTTGACCCATTTGGATGACTCCTCGTTCATTCCTTGAGCAAAGGTCTCAGCTAGTTAACTTTGCTCGAAACCGTGATGGGGGCAGCTGTAGAGAAGCTCTTGGAATTCATTCCAAGCGTCATATAAACTCATACCTTCCCTCTGTCTGAACCTGGAGATGCTATCCTTGTAGGCAGTTGTTCTAGACGGAGGAAAGTATTCTTCAACAAAATCTTGAGCCATCTTATCCCAATCAGTGTAGTAACCGGGAGCCTTGCTGTTTAACCATCTCTTATCGGGGCCTCGAAGAGAGAATGGAAAGGCTCGCAAGCACAAAGTGTTCTTGTCGAGATTCCCATTCTTGAATGTCTCGCAAAGAGCAATGAAGTCCTCCAAATGAGTGCAAAGGTTGTCGTGTGGCTTTCCTTCAAACTGTAGGTCCCTAGAGATCATTCCCAGGAAGGAGATCTTGATCTCATAGCCAGGAGCATCGTCGTCGCGCAGCACAGAGATAGAGAATCGAACGCTAGTCGCGCTCGGTTTGTTATAATCGGCAAGACTTCTCTGAGCCGGCGGTGGTGGCGGAGGAGGCGGCGATAGCTGGTCGTCCATTCTGGGAGAAGGTGGCGTTGAAAGTGATGTGGCGAATGAAATGGATGAGGATGAAGATGAGGAGCTCTCCTTCGGCTCCTCGATCTTAATTGGAGTGAAAGATGAAGGTGGGATGATAGTAGATTGCTTTAGAACTCGCGGTTGTCTAGGCGGAGCAGAACTACCCGGCTTGTCTGAAGTAGAAGACTTAATAGACTTAGACTGAGAACAAGTAAGCGGGCGGTTCATAAACCTGAAAAACAACCTGCAAAGAGCAAAAACAAAAAAAACAGGTGTAAAATCGTTGTGTGATGGAAAAATGAAAGATGGAAAGTAGAAGAATAAAATGCCAACTCTTCTTTCAAACAATTAGAAGAGTCCCCGGCAACGGCGCCAATTTGATGAGCGTTGTAATGCGTGATCAAATAACTACTAAGCTAAAAGCTAAGTAGATCTTATTCCACAGGTCTCTTCTAATCGTCTACTCAAATATGAAGGCAAATTACTCAGGTTTAAATCGCAAGTTGTGCGTGGTGTGAGTTCCACGACTTCTAAACTATAAAGCAGGAAATAGGAAATGAAAATAGAAAATAGAAAACAGTTGAAAGATTGATTGACTTAACAAGACGACAGACAAGCTTAGATTTCGAATCCTCCTAAGATCACTAGAACATTGGCGATCACAAGACCAGCAGTTTTCAATCCTAATTCTTTCAGTTCTCAGACACCACCATAACTCCTGACCCTTAGGTTTAAGACTGGAAAATGTTCTCTCTATCCGATCTAACTCCCATGATTAATTGACCACCCGTGCGTTCGCTTTTGCAATGAAAAACTAAGTGGCGCGATTACTAGTGATTAATGAGTTACTCTTGAAGCAGATTAACCATAACTGGTTCCTACAAAGAGAAATTGTTCCAATGAATAGGTTAACTATTGATTTGGTGTTTTAAAGTGAGGCGAACGTTCGCTACTATCCTCACCTTAACTAGAATCTTAACTAGGTGATCAAGCTAGAAAAGAAGCACAAACGCAATTAAGAACAAACCAAACATGCAAGAGAAACTGAATGAAACTGGATTTAATTACCGCCAATCCGTGACCGCTTTAAAGCCCCGGGTCACTTAGGGTTCATCTAATCTAAGCTATATGAGTTTAGCTACTCATATGCATCGTGGTCGTCAAGTCCCATCATGATTAGGTCGAGCTTCTTATCTACCTCGCTCTTCCTAGTGTTTTGCGATGCTGACCTTTGATGTTGTTGTCCTCCGGTGAATCTAGGTGGTCCTTGATAACTGTTTTTGAAGTAATGATTCTAGCAATTGCCAAGTGTTGTACCATAACTACCCTAGTTTCGGTGAGGTGGCTGGTAGGCTCCGCTTGGTTGATTACCCAGCTTCTGCTCTTGAAACGACCCTTGTTATTGCTATTGTTGAGGTTGTCTGAATTGACGATAGTCGGAGTAGCCCTTTGATTGTTGGTGAAGCCTTGACCAACAAAATTCACTTCATCTACAGACCAAACATTAGCCTTACCAAAGTTCTGAGAACTTCCTCCATTTTGAGCACATGGTCCACACTATTCACAATCAGCCACGAAGACAGAAGCTGAAGGAGGATTGATAGGTGCACCAACTTTCTTCATGTGTTTTTGTACTTCAGCTTTAATCTGTTCTTCGATACCCAATTGGCTCTTGGCTCCTATGGATTTCCTTTCCCAATTTATGGACTTCGAGGCACAACTAGCAAAGTGGAGTAGAGAAGCTTCGGGAGTGAGGGCGATGTAGTCTCCTTCAGCCAAGGAGTTGACCCGCATTGCCGATTCATCATTCATTCATTGAGCAAAAATATACAGTCAGTTGTCTTTGCTCGAACCCATGATGAGGACAGTTGTAGAGAAGTTCTTGGAATTCATTCCAAGCATCATATAAGCTCACTCCGTCCTTCTGTCTGAACCTGTCAATGCTATCCTTGTAAGTTGTGGTTCTTGGTGGAGGGAAGTATTCCTCCACGAACTCTTGGGCAAGAGTATCCCAATTGGTGTAGTGGCCAGGTGGCTTGCTGTTAAGCCACCTCTTAGCGGCACCTCGGAGGGAAAATGGGAATGCTCGCAATCACAGATTGTTCTTGTCAAGGTTCCCACTCTTGAAGGTCTACCACATGGCAAGGTAGTTATAACATCCATCCCGAATTGACTCGGTTAAACCCATGGTCGAACCAGTAATGAGCATTACTCGAAGCTATCTTTAAACAAAAAGAGCAAAAACGACAATAAAGAAAAGAAGAAAATTCTTATTAAAAATCATCATCTGAAAGGAGTCCTCCAAAACATAAAATCCGAGTACAATCCGATAAATCAAATCTGAAATCCAGAACTCAAAGCGATTACAAAATCCCCAACCAAAGGTGTCAACTGAAATATAAAACCAAAATAAATGGTCAACTCCAATGTAGATCACCAATCTTCACCTCATAGCCCAAACCGACAACTGCACTGAACTTTACCACAACCCTGAAACTCGACTCTACTCACTCTAACCACGCGAACCTAAAAGGAGAAGAGGGGGGATTAATTTCCTAATGAAATTGAGTGAACCCACTAGGTTTAACTATGCGTCGAACCTAACCTGAAAGAGCGATTCCAAACTCCGCACACACACCAACATTCGAACCAGACACGGCCATACCAGATTTTAATTTCCTAAAATAGTCTAGGTGATCACATAGGTGCAATTCTCAGTTCAACATCCCCAGACCATAATAACGATAACATAACAGAGTACATCATGCACAAGGTTCAACATCATATTACCAAAACAGCTCATCATTATATAACAGGGAACATCATACATACAGTTCGACTTCACCTCACCAGTCATCTCGCAATCACCATTAATACACACACACATTCACATACCATACATTTCTTATTTCAATTACTAAGTGAGTTATTAGGCATCCTTAAGCAGTCTAGGTTATCACCCAAGTATAGCTCTATACTAACAATTCACAATTCATAACATCGTTCTCCATATTAACAATTCACAATCCAAAACATCATCAAGATCATAAATCATTCAACATCAATCCCACATCTCAACACAACAACTCAATTCATTTTACAGATCAATCCAATACAGTTCACAACACATCACAAGGCATTTCACAACCACGTCTAGTACACACATCACACACATGTCTCATTAAATTTGCTAGGTGAGTTCATTAGGCGCCATAAGGAGTTACTCCCCCGCTACCTCGCCGGCCACAAAAGCACCCACTCTTCTAGGAAGGTCCAAGACGCATCTTCGGCTGTTCCTTATTCCATGGACCTGACCATGAGGATGTCCCTGCCAATGTGGGCTCGTCCTATGAATGATGAACAGGAGGGTAACCCTAGACTCATGACATGGCTACCCCTATACTTGCAGGTGAGGGTGGTCGGTGAGCTAGTCGTTTACCCTTGTTGTGCTTATGAATCGAGATATGGAATCATGTGAGGATGGTGGAAAATGAATGTCCATTGAGGATGCGTAGTGTTGTGATGGTCGGAGGGGTAGAAGGGGAACAACTACTTATGGTGCCTAATGAACTCACCTAGATAGATAAACTGTAAATTGTGTGTGTGTGTGTTGATTGTGATGGCGAGCTGTTTTGTGATATGATGTTGAATTGTATGCATGATGAACTCTGTTATATTGTTGTTATTGCGCATTGTGAATGTTGAACTGAGAACAATACCTATTTGATCACCTAGACTGTTTTAGGATATTAAAACTGGTTAAGGTTGAGTCTAATTCCATTGTTAGTGTTTCGTGAGGAGTTTGGAATCGCTTCTTTTGGATAGGTTCGACACATAGTTGAACAAAGTGGGTTACTTAGTTTCATTAGGAAACTGATCCCCCCTCTTCCCCTTTTAGGTTCTCGTGGTTAGAGAGAGAGTGAGTTGAGGTTCAAGTGTTTCAGTCAAGTTCAGAGCAGTTGTTGGTTGGAGCTATGAGGTGAAGATTGGCGATCTACTTGGAGTTGACCGTTTCTTTCATTTTTACATTTTAGTTGACTTTTACCATTGGGGATTTTGTAATCGTTTTGAGGATTCATTTTGGATTTTAGTTTATTTATTGTACTCAGATTTTTATGTTTTGGAGGCCTCCTTTGAGATTTTGATTTTCAATAAGAATTTCATTCTTTTCCTTCTGTCGTTTCACTCGTTTTATTTAAATATAATTTCGAGTGATGCTCATTACCGGTTTAACCATGGGTTTACCCAGGTCGATTTGGGATGGGTGTTACAAGGACCCCCTCTTTAACTTCACCAACGAGTCCCACCGTTCCACTTACGAAATGTTCAAAAACTACCAAGGACTCAGACATTGTTTTGTGAACCTGGATTCCTTGCCAGAGGAATTTCATGCAGCCTGGAGAACGATGGAGGCAATTGGTATTTGGGGACTGATCCACCTCTCCAAACCATGTGCTTTAAGGGCACTCAAGTAGTTCCATTCAACCATCAATATTTCATGTACTGATACATAGTTTACTCTAGGAAGTAGGCACATTCAGTGGAGTTTTGACAAGTGTGCACTTGAGATGGGATTTTCAACTGAGGAAGAGTTAAAGGAAGCTGAGATGTTCTGGCCTATTTCTGAGGCATTTTAAAATGAGCAAGAAATCGATGCCGATCACAATACTGTTCGGCTCGGTCCAAGTCCATGTCATGCGTGTCTTCGTGTCATTTTTCTTCAGGTTGGGCTGGGACTAATGAAGGTTCATCCTTAGGGCCTAGGGATTCCTTAGAGCTAAAGGATCCTTGAAAGGCACTAGTACTTTTGAGGCTCGGTCCTGAGTGCTTCTCATACGGGCCCTAGCTTCGGCCCTATGCCAGTGTCGGTGTCGGCTCTCTGCCCTTGGCTGCTTCGGCTCTGAGCTTGCTCTCCTTTGCCTGGCTGAGGGTCAGCATCCTCCCAAGGGTTTTCTCTAGCTCTGGTGCAGCTCTGATTCTCCAAGGCTCATCGTAGGGCTCCGGTGCTAGTGCTCGGGTCGGCCTGGGGCCGGTGCGGCCTCAGCCCAGCATCAGCGTCGAGGGCGAGCTCGGTATTAGTAATAGATCCCGGTGCTGGGGCTTAGGGGCCTTCGTTTCCAGTGAGGTATAGCTTTTTCCTCCGAACCCCCTTGTTCTCTTGGTTTCTTGGCCTTGCTCCTAGGTGGGTGGCGTGAATGGGGACTTGTTGCCCATGATGTCGGGGCCGCGTCAATCTTTATGAGCCTGATCACTGAACCAAAGAATAGAGCAAGTTAGTGATATAAACACAAAATCCCTCTGAACCAAAGAATTGAACGCTATAAGTGTAGGGTCGGATCAGTAGGGATAGTTGAGCTCGTCTCCTCTGGATGTTGGCTTGTAGGGCTCTAGCCGCTTGCATGGTGCATCTTGGTTGAGCTCGTCCTTAGATTCCTGTAATGAGACACAAAAACTAAACAACGAATAGTTAAGATTACGGCTTGCCCCGTGAAGGGTTGCCATTAAAGAATACTTCGCTACTAGAGCTTGGCTATCCTTGGGTAAGCTCACTACTTGGTTTTCTCTCCACTCAGTCTCTCTTTTTTGAGCTCTTTGATTTTTAATTTATGTTTTTGCACTCATGGGCGCACCCATTTCTTCTCTCATCGTTCTCATTTTGAGTCCTCTCTCCTTTTTCTCTTGACTCGCCTTCATATCTAATTGATCCGTGAGGAGCTCCATTGGGGTCAGGGGCTTGAGTCTGTACACCTTATCTTCCTAGTTTAAGAGCTACTTGTTGGACCTCTCATCATGAGTAGAATACCTATCAAACTTTTAAGGTCATCCAATAAGAATATGTGCAGCTTCCATAGGGATAATATCGCATAAAATTTCATCGGTGTAACTTCCAATGCTTAGAGGCACAAGAGCTTATCTTGTCACCTTCAACTCCTCTTTCTGGCTGAGCTAAAATTTCACAATTGCTTGGGATGCTTCTAAGTTTGTAAGCCTAAGCCTTCTGCCTCTTCGATGCTAATGGCATTAGTGCAACTCCCTCTGTCAATCACCATGCTAGATATGTTGTTGCTAATCACGCACCTTGTATGAAACAAATTCTCCCTCTGATCCCATCCTTCCTTCGTCTTTTGAGCACTCAGAATTCGGTGAGAAACTGTTGAGAAGTTGTCAGGTCATGTCTCGATGCTGGGGCGCTGCTTTGGTGTCGTGCGGGGTCCAATGTTGGGCGTTGGGCCGGTACTGGGGTCCGGTGTTATGTCTGGCGTTGTGCCCGTGCTAGGTTCTGGTGTTGGGCCGGCGCTGAGGAGTGCTCCAGGGTTGGGCAGTGCTCTGGTGCTGGGCAGTGGGGTCGGGTCAGTTCGAGACTCTGTCTTGGTCATGGTGACCGGGTCAGCTTCTTGTTCTGGGATCAATGTATGGGTGTACATTATCGTGAATGGCTCTAAGCCTTCAAGGGTGGCTTTCTCTCCTTGCCTGAATCCGTGTCCATCTCTTCTTCACCCAATTCTTCCTCATCGTCCATGACTACTTCTCCTTCTTTGAGCACCATGGCTCTCTGATTTGGGTGGTTTATGGCGACGTGTCGTCTCCCTTGTCATTTAAAGAAAACAACACCACTAGGTCATGGATTAGTATTCTGAACAGTAGGGGTAGTAGGACTTGGGTTTACCCGTGGCGGTGGTCCTTGTGTGTTAGGGCCGGGGTGCGGGCCGGTACCCTTTGTTAGCTTCGGGCATCCACGGAGTGCTTCCAGCACTTGAGGGTCCTCTTTAATGGCTAGCAGTCGTTGGGACTAGGGGCTTCTTGATGTCACTATATTTGGTGCATTTTAAGCCGTTGATTAGCCTAAGGATTTCCCATGTTTGATCTCATTTTGCTATGATTTATATGCTTTTATTGAAGTTTTATGCAAAGTGATATCTTGTTGTCCGGGTGCCACTTTGAAGCCAATTATATGTCTATTGGAGTTGTTTTCTTGGTATTTTCAGGTCTTGGAATTGAATTACTGGTGACAAGAAGCACGTAGGATCAAACGGGAGGTCAATCGGAGCTAGGACGGAGGAGATATGATCGTTGAAAAATTGGGAAAAATGCACCCTTCAACTGAAGAAGTTTTCGGCGAGAACTCTAAGTTCTCGACCGAAAACCGGATTACAGGAGACAGCCTTCCGATGTATGAAGAAATTTTCGGCGAAAACTCTTCAAAGTTTTCGCCGAAAATCTATGAAGAAATGACAAGCTGCTCGGTGTTTTTCAAGCATATTTTTGGCGAAAATCTTGTAGAATTTTCGCCGAAAATCCCAGCTTATTCCAGCAGTATATAAAGAAGGCAGCGGGCGAAAATGAGAAAAACAATTCATTAATTTTAGAACAACACTTCTTCAAATCCCTTTTCTCTCAACTTCTCAAATACTTTTCTCCTCATCTCCAATCCACAACCCTAGAGCAAGGTGCAAATCAAAGTAGAGGAGCTTGGATTGAAGTCCACAACCTTGGAAGAGGAGCTTGCAAGAGGAGGATTGCCATGGTGTTCTTGGTGATCATCTTTCTTTCTCTTTCCTTCATTTCCTTGGCCATGTGTGGCTGATTTCCTAGGTTTCCTTGGATTGATAGATTAGTTGTGCTAGGATAGAGGTTGATTGTACACATTTTTCATGATTGATCTTGGATTGTAAGAAGATGATCTCTAGACTTGTTGTTAATTCCATTGATGGCTAAGGCTTGATTGGTCTATTATTTGTGATGTAATGCATGAGAGTGCTTAGATTACATGGATATTAGGTCTAGGGATTGAAGAGAGTGTGTTCTAAGAGATTAGATCATCTGAATTCAACCATAGTTGCATGATTTTTCTCTTGTGCATTTTATTGAACACTTGGTGTGCATTAGGTTTTTCATTCAATTGAACTTTGATTAGTCTTTTGATGATTCTCTTAGTGTTATGACATTGACATGAGAGTGTGGTGTCTAGCCTAGTGGTCATAGAGTCATAGGAGAGGGTTTTGTAGCTTGGCATTTCATCAAACACCTTTAATGCATCCTTAGTCACTTAGCTTGAGAGCGAGAGCCTAGGTTGAGTGGTTCTAGGATAGGGATTTAGTGCGCCGAGAGTGCATTGAGTCTATAGAAGGTATTTACGTGGTCATTCTATTGCAACCTCGATCATGTTTGGCTCGTTTGTGCATTTGTTCCTCTTGAGCATGATGAAGCTATCTTTCCAAGTGAACCTCCTTTATCTTTGTTTTGCACCCTTTTGATTTGTTTGTTCATTTAGTTTCCTTTATGTTTTTATCTCCTTTTCAAACTAAAACCAATTTTAAATGAATAGACCGTCCATGAACCGTGTGAGTATTAGCTTTTAAGAGAGCCCTCGTGGAATACGACCTTGATTGTTGTGAGTTAAATCTCCCGCGTCAAGTTTTTAACGCTGTTGCCGGGGAACTTTCTCAATCCTTTGAAAGCATTTAGTAGTGGACTGTTCTATTCACTTCCTTCCATTTTAGTTTTGCTTCTTTGTTATTTCTTTTTGTGGTGTTGTTATCCCGCATTGTTGTACTACTTGGTTGTGTTTGTTGTGCGTTCTTGTAGGTCCCTTCTCCACCTATCTAATTCATGGGAGCAAGGTTGCAAGTAAGATGAACTCGTGGAATGGAGGTAATGGTTATGGGCCCTATCAAGGGTGGAATCCATCTCCTAACCCATACTATGGTCATCCTACTTCATCCAACTACTACCAAGGAACTTATGAGGGAGATAGCCAATGGTGGGGTCAAGAACAACAAGCTTCAACACCCATGTGGAATGAGCAATGCCCTATCCATCCCCATCCTACCATCAAGTCTTGCCGGAGTATTATCAAGAGGATTTCACAAGTCAAGAACAACATTCTCCACCGCCTTCCATGCTAGAGGAGCTCTTTAAGATGGTTAAATAAAGCGAGCGTCTTCAAGAGGATTTCACAAACTATGAGCAACCCTCTCAGCCTCCTTCTATGCTAGAGGAGCTCTTGAAAATGGTGAAGGAAAGTGAGCGTCCTCGAAAGGAGTTTGTAAGCTATGAGGAATCTTCTCCACCTCTTCCCACGCTTGAGGAAGCTTTGAAGATTGCGAATGACAATGCGAACCAACTTAATCGCTTAGCTCAAGGCATGACACTCATCAAGGAAGCTCTAGAGGATGAACAACATTCTCCACCTTCCTCCACAATTGAAAAGATGTTGCAAATGGCGGAAGATAATGCGGCTCGGTTGGATCGTTTAACTCAAAGTGTGAAGCTCATCTCCGACACCTTTGAACCGGAAGTGCTAGTCATGGAAGAAGAAGAAAGTGAGTCTCCCCAAGAGGAATTCATGAGCCATGAGAAACCTCTTCCACCTTCTTTCATGCTAGAGATCTTGCAAATTGTGGAGGATAATGCAAACCGAGTTAACCGCTTATCCCAAAGCATAGAGTTCGTCACGAAGATTCTTGAGAATGAACGCCATCTCAATCATGTGGAGCAAGTTTATGATGATGAAGATGACATTTGTGAATCCGAGAGCTTGACACGGAGGAAGATTTGGTAGTGGAGGAGATTTAAGTGCATGTTTTTCCCATGGAAACACCATGTGACAATGATGTGAGGATAGAATAATCAAGGAGACTTGAGGATGATGACCCTTTAGAGGAGGTGAGAGATGATTTGGAGACGCTTCAAGAAGAGGTGGCACCGAGAGTGGAGCACGAAAGTGAACAACACCACCCTATTGTGGTCCCACCAAGGATTGCGAGTACTCTTCAATCTTCTTGCTTGATCATGAAGTATTTGTGCCAAGAACCCAAGGACACAAGCTTCATAACCCCCCCTAAGGTGATAATGGAAGAGGAGCCGCCCATGTTTGAACCGGAAGACTCCTTGAGTGGCATCACCAACTTGGAGACAATGGAGCTCAATGGTGGCCCCCTACCATACTTTCTTCCTCAAGTCCCAAATTTTGAAGGTAGCAAGCCACCCCAAGGTACCAAGTGTTATACAAGCATCATTGTGCATTGGCTAGTCTACCATTCTCCCAAGATGTTTCTTAGAGCTCAACTTTCATCATGGAAGAAGCTACTTGACATCAAGGAGGTACTAAGTTGGACACCATAACGCAGGTATCGTCGAGCTTAAGACGGTAACCAAGCGCTTCTTGGGAGGCACCCCATGTTATCTTTAATTTTTCGCTTTTAATTGTTCTTTGAGTTTTTTGTGTTGTTTTAGCTTTTTGAATAAGGTTTGACAAGAAAATAATATAAAAGAAATAAACGCTAAGCGCGTGGGGCGCGTTGAATAGGTTGATTTTCTCTGCAATCCATTCACCGCTTTCCGATCGCCGGCTCCGGTAGGGGCTTTTTCCCTCGGTGGGTGAGCTCCTGAGGGACTCCTCTGAAGTGCAGTGATTGCCGGTAGGTCTCTGAGACCCCGGATTCCATTTGCTTAGCTTGTTCCTTCACATTTTGCGGAGTTCAGTACTGTTCTATTGGGTCCTGGTTTCGTCGATTGTCTCCAGATCAATCGTCTCAGTTGTTGAGGGTTTATCTCTGGCGGGTGCGCTCCCAGAGACTCTCCGACTAGGGTCAGATTTCCGGTAGGCCTCTGAGGTCCCGGGTTTGCTCGCTAGTAATTAGTTTGAAGCTGTAGTTCGATGGAGAAAGGCGAATCCTCCTCTCCGCAGACAAAGTCATGGGCTGAGATGATTTCGGACCCGAAGGATGATCTGAAATTCATCGATATTCCAGATTCGGCGCGGCGTGGGAGCGCTTTGAGGTTACCTAAGGAAGTGTTGGATAAGGGAGTCGAGCGGTTACAAGCAGCGGTGGTTGTTCAATTCTTAGGTAATCCGCCACCCTTTCGTGTGTTTGCCAATATAGCTAATAGGCTGTGGGGATATGAAGGAGGGGTTATAATTTCCACCCTAGAGGAAAACTTTTTCTTGGTTGAATTCAATTCAGTGAAACTTTGCAACTGGGTCTTAAGTCGATCTTGGCATGTACACAATACTGGTATGATAATGAGGCGTTGGGCTGGAGGGATTAAGCCTGTAGTGATTCCAGAAGGCCAGAGTCCTGAATGGATAACTTTCAAGAGAGTTCCTCCTGCAGCAATATCCATTGAAGGAATCAGTTGGATGTCTAGTTTGATTGGGAAGCCAGTTAGAAAGTTTGTAAGGGATGGTTTGGATGTTAAGGTTTGTATAATCAGAGACAAAGCTATTCCGTGCCCTGAAAGTGTAATGCTGCTAGATGAGGAAGATGAATATATAATACCAGTAGCTCAAGCAAAGGTGAGAGACTATAATACAAGAAGATTTGAAAAACATATATATGTGCCTAAGAAAGTAAATGTTGGAAAAGAAGAGTTGAAAGTTAATGTGCCAGGGTCAAATGAAGGAGGGACAAAAAGTGATGAGAAGCTGGATGCAACAAAGAGTGATGAGATACTGGATGTCCCTCTTACAACTCCAGGGAAGGAAGTAAGTCATCCATCCCCTGAGTCTGTTAATCAGTCAGGTGAGTCCTCTAAGGAGCCAGGGGAGGAGAGTAAAAATAAGAAAGCCAGGAAGAGGAAGAAAAATGCCAAGAAAAAGCTGGAAGTTAAGGAAAGTGATGATAAAGTGGAGGATGAGACTAAGTCTGCCCCTGTTGAGAATGGAACTGATGATGGTGAGAACACTGCATCTTCGCTGGAAAAGTCAGTACTTCCAGAAGAGGGTTCTGTTATTCAAGAGAAAGTTGGTAATGGAGAAGGCTTAAAAAATAGTCAGCTGAGCTCACTACCTGAAGACCTGCAGTTGAGGAATGGTGAAATTAGTAACAAATGGTCTTCAGAGGAGGAGCCAGAGATCATTCGTACTGTCAGGAAAGCTACACTTGATGATTTTATGCAGCATGTTAAGCATGTTAAGAAGAAGTACCAAGTGTCTGGTGTTAAAACAAGGTACAAAGCCTCTAATCGATGAAGTACTGGATATGGAATACTAGAGGGTTCAATAAAGATAGTAAATATAAAGCAGTTTTGAGTTTTGTTAGACAATATAATATAGATATTATTGCTATTATAGAGCCTAGAATAAAAGTTGATAGAACATTGCTGATCTTTAAGGAAAGGTTCCCAGGTTGGACAGGTGCCTTTGCTTTTGGAGGGGACTTGGGTAAGATCTAGTTAATTTGGAAGGAAGATGTTCCTCTGGTGATTTTGGATTGTTCGAGTAGATTCATACATTTTCGGATAGATTTACCGCAGGGCTATTTTGGAACTATTGTGTATGGGGATAATGATGTAATGGAAAGGAAGAGGACCTTCATGAGAATTCAGAAGTTCAAGCAGAGTACAGCACCTTGGTTCATAGCAGGTGACTTTAATGCTTTTTTGGACTTATCTGAGGCTTGTCCGATCCCTAGTTCCTTTGATGGCATGGAAGACTTTAGGAATTTTGTAAGGGATAGCGAATTAATTGATCATACTGCTGATGGCCTGGTGTTTACATGGTTAAACAACAGAGTTGATGGCCTGGTGGTGAGACGATTGGATAGAGTGTTGGTGAATTTGGCCTTGCAAGGGGCCTTCCCTGATAGCAAAGTGGAGATCATCCCTTCCTCAGATTCGGATCATTGTGTTGTTTATCTCAATAATGTGAGTAATGAGACGTCTACCCCAAAGGGGTTCAAATTCTTCAGCTGTTGGATTAAACACCCTGATTACAGAGGTATTGTTGAGAGTGTTTGGAAGGAGAGAATTAGTGGTGGAAAGTTCTATATTCTCTATGAGAAGATGAGAAGGCTCAAGGATAGGTTGAAGGCTCTAAACAGACATTGTTATTCTGATATCCAGAATAGGGTGATAACTAAATGTAAGGAGTTGATGACGCTGCAGAATGAAGTTTACATTAATCCTAGTGCTACAGTCTTAGAGAAGCTTAATGTTTGTAAGAAGGAGTGTCAGGATATCAAGCAGGATGAAGAAAGTATCCTCAGGCAAAAGTCTAGAGTGAGCTGGATCCAGCTAGGAGACAACAATACTGCTTTCTTCCATGATTATGTAAGGGTGAGAAATGCACAAAATACTATAAGACAACTAAGACAAAGTAATGGTGAGATGGTCGAAGGAGCTAAGGAGATAGCTGAAATAGCTGTGAATTTTTACAAAGGCCTCCTAGGAGAAAGTGCAGTAGTTAAGCAGTGTGATCTTTCTGATTTGGTGAAATATAGACTAGCAGATGAAGATGCAGAGTGGTTGGCTAGCCCTGTTAGCAGAGAGGAGATTAAGAAAGCTATGTTCAGTATTTCAATTGATAAGAGCCCTGGCCCAGATGGTTTCAGTGCTGAGTTCTTTAAGGACAGCTGGGATTTGATTGGGAATGAGGTATGCAATGCAATCTCTAGTTTTTTTGAAAAAAGTTATATGCCGCCTTTTGTGAACTCGATAGCCCTTGCATTGATTCCAAAGGTTAAAAATGCTGATGATATCAAGAAATTCAGGCCTATATCATGTTGTAATGTCCTATATAAGACTGCATCAAAAGTTCTATCTAATAGACTAGCTGAAGTCCTCCCATGCTTGGTCAGTACGAAGAATCAAACTGCGTTTGTAAAGGGGAGGAATATTGGAGATGGAGTGTTGATGGCACATGAGCTTCTAAGTAAGTATAATATGAAAGGCGTGACTCCAAGATGTGCAATCCAGATCGACTTAATGAAGGCATTTGATTCAGTTGAATGGTCCTTCCTGCTTAATACTCTAAGGGCTATGAAATTCCCAGATCAATATGTGAAGTGGATAGAGGCCTGCTTTAACTCCTCAAGGCTCTCTGTGAAGATTAATGGCAGTTTACATGGGTATTTCCCAGCTAGAAGGGGGTTCCGGCAAGGTGATCCAATTTCTCCCTTCCTATTTGTGTTATCTATGGAAATTCTTAGTGGCATGTTTGATAAGGCAGTAAAGCAAGGGACATTTCAGTTACATCCGCAATGTAAAGGGACAATGCTTACTCATTTAAGCTTTGCGGACGACCTGTTGGTATTTACAAAGGGTAATACTGAAGCAATAGGAGTGGTAAAAAGTGTATTGTAGGACTTCAAAGAGGTCTCAGGTCTGCAGTTTAATCCTGAAAAAAAGAAAAATATACATTGCTGGAGTCCAGGTGGCTGAAGCAGATGTCATAACAACAAACTCAGGCTTCAGCAGAGGTGATACCCCCTTCAGGTACTTGGGAGTCCCCCTTACAGTAGGGAAACTACGGAGGAACGATTGTAAGTCGCTGTTGGATAAAATTACCAGAAGAGTAACGGATTGGAGAACTAAGAAGCTGTCTTATGCTGGTAAGATTCAGTTGCTGAATTCTGTGATTCATGGCATCCTGCAGTTTTGGATGTCTTCCTTTATACTTCCTAGTGATCTTATTAAGGATATTGAAACCATATGCAATAAGTTCTTGTGGGGGAAGCTTGAGAGTGGAAGAGCTAAAGTGGCATGGGAGTTTGTTGCCTTACCAATGGAATTTAGCCAATGTGATTAGACATATCTGGAAAATTTTGATGAATGAAGGATCTCTGTGGATTGCCTGGTTAAAGTATTACAGAATTAAGCAAAGAAGCTTCTGGACGGTGGTTTCTAATTCTGGTTCATGGCACTGGAAGCGCCTGCTGAAGTTGAGGGGGTGTGTTAAGCCTCTTATTGCACAGGATGATGAAGGTGATATGTGCTGGAATGGACAATATGTGCAGAAGCTGAAAATAAGTACAATCTGGGAGGGGATCCGGAAGAAGAGGAGTGAAGTGAACTGGTATGGTTGTGTGTGGTCAGGTTATTTGATTCCTCGAAGAGCAGTGATTAAGTGGTTGATAGTGACAAACAGAATCAACACACGGGACAAGATTAAAACGTGGGATCCTTTGGTTGACACTACTTGTGCTTTGTGTGAAGCTGAAGAAGAGAGCAGGGAACATCTATTTGTTCACTGTGAGTACACCAAAATGCTGATGAACTATTGTTTCAGCATCATGCCAAGTTCTTTTGAAGACATGATTAGGCATGTAAGTAGTCTGGACGATAGTGTCATAGGAAAGACTAAAAAGCTTATTTGGCGTGTTATTGTGTGTCAGGTTTGGACGGAGAGGTGCAACCGGATCTTTGGGAGGGTAGATAGTAGGAGTAACTTTAAGCTCTTAGAAGAGATTAAGGATGAGATTAGAGATTTTGCTCTTGGTAGAAAAGAAGTTGATGCCATTGTAAGGGTAGTATAGTTTCTTTCGTCTCTCCGTCCTACCTTGTATTGCCATTCCTTGATTTGGTGAATATAAACAAAGCTCAATTCATCAAAAAAAAAATAAGGTTTGACAAGCATTTTGGATCACTCTTCGCCAAGGATCATCATGGAACTCTTTCACCACTATCACGTCCTATGCTCCTCTCTACCAACGCGATAACTTCATTCCACCTTACCCTCTCTCTCTTGATCATTGAGGACAATGCTCATGTTAGTCGTAGGGGAGTTTGAGGTTTGGTGTGATTATTTGTCGGTAGAAGTCTAAGGCTATGCTTTGATGAGTTGCATGATCTTGATTGAATGTCGAATTCCTCTATTGTAGAATCATTCGGTTCTTGACTTTTGGTGCTTAATTGACTTCAAGCTTTCATAATGACGTTTAGACTATTCTACCTAGAACCTATAACCAACATGTTAGCACTGATGTCAAATGAGTCTAGGCCAGAACAGAGATTTTATCACTCTTGTTTGTTGGTTGATTGGTTTGATACGTATTTTTGTACCGCTCGATAACACCAGTCTAAGATGATGAAGGCAATAAGAATTTTCACCCCTTTTCCATGTTTTTCATCACCTTTTTGATCCCTCGTGATTGTGGCTTGAGATTAGACGGAATCCAATTCGAAATCTTGTCTGGAAGTTGTAAGGGGCTAAGGATCAAGTGGCCAATGTCAAAAGAAAAGAAAAGAAAAGAAAAGCTAGGCAAGCTCGGCACCTAAGTGAAGTGTCGGGTTGAGCACTAGCAATGGAAAAAGATGTGAGCTAGGCAGGTTCAACACCTAAGTGAAGTGTTGGATCGAGCACTAGTATGCAGTAGGAAGAAAAAAGAAAGAGAAGGAAAAAATGAATGAAAATGGAAAGAAAAGAAAAAAAAAGAGTTCTCAAATATAGCCCTTGATCCTAGCCAGAGTTTGTAAAGTGCGGATCTAGAAGCGGATGAAGTCGAGTCGATAGCCACATCATGATCTCTCATCACTCTCAAAAATTCTCCTACCCCCGCTTTATCCGTTCCATTTCCCGAGTTCAAGTCCTTCTAATTAGAGTCGGTGTTGTCGTGGTCGGTTTTTTTGTATCCCAATTAACCACTACTTGAAGTGTGCAGATATTAGTGAGGTTTAGACTTGTTTGGTTGACGTTCTTGCATGTGTAGGTTAAGTTTGTTCGTGGAACAGTTTAAGCCGAATCGTTGTTGTTTGAATCTCAATGGACCAATTTTGTCATTTGTGAACTTGGATGTTTTCTAATTCATTTGCTTGAGGGCAAGCAAAGCTTAGTCGTAGGGGAATTTGATGTGACTATATTTGGTGCATTTTAAGCCGTTGATTAGCCTAAGGATTTCCTATGTTTGATCTCATTTTGCTATGATTTATATGCTTTTATTGAAGTTTTATGCAAAGTGCTATCTTGTTGTCCGGGTGCCACTTTGAGGCCAATTATATGTCTATTGGAGTTGTTTTCTTGGTATTTTCAGGTCTTGAAATTGAAGTACTGGTGACAAGGAGCACGTAGGATCAAATGGGAGGTCAATCGGAGCTAGGACGGAGGAGATATGATCGTTGAAAAATTGGGAAAATGCACCCTTCAACTGAAGAAGTTTTCAGCGAGAACTCTAAGTTCTCGACCGAAAACCGGATTACAGGAGACAGCCTTCCGATGTATGAAGAAATTTTCGGCGAAAACTCTTCAAAGTTTTTGCCGAAAATCTATGAAGAAATGACAAGCTGCTCGGTGTTTTTCAAGCATATTTTCGGCGAAAATCTTGTAGAATTTTCGCCAAAAATCCCAGCTTATTCCAGCAGTATATAAAGAAGGCAGCGGACGAAAATGAGAAAAACAATTCATTAATTTTAGAACAACACTTCTTCAAAACCCCTTTCTCTGAACTTCTCAAGTACTTTTCTCCTCATCTCCAATCCACAACCCTAGAGCAAGGTGCAAATCAAAGTAGAGGAGCTTGGATTGAAGTCCACAACCTTGGAAGAGGAGCTTGCAAGAGGAGGATTGCCATGGTGTTCTTGGTGATCATCTTTCTTTCTCTTTCCTTCATTTCCTTGGCCATGTGTGGCTGATTTCCTAGGTTTCCTTGGATTGATAGATTAGTTGTGCTAGGATAGAGGTTGATTGTACACATTTGTCATGATTGATCTTGGATTGTAAGAAGATGATCTCTAGACTTGTTGTTAATTCCATTGATGGCTAAGGCTTGATTGGTCTATTATTTGTGATGTAATGCATGAGAGTGCTTAGATTACATGGATTGTAGGTCTAGGGATTGAAGAGAGTGTGTTCTAAGATATTAGATCATCTCAATTCAACCATAGTTGCATGATTTTTCTCTTGTGCATTTTATCGAACACTTGGTGTGCATTAGGTTTTTCATTCAATTGAACTTTGATTAGTCTTTTGATGATTCTCTTAGTGTTATCACATTGACATGAGAGTGTGGTGTCTAGCCTAGTGGTCATAGAGTCATAGGAGAGGGTTTTGTAGCTTGGCATTTCATTAAACACCTTTAATGCATCCTTAGTCACTTAGCTTGAGAGCGAGAGCCTAGGTTGAGTGGTTCTAGGATAGGGATTTAGTGCGACGAGAGTGCATTGAGTCTATAGAAGGGATTTGCGTGGTCATTCGATTGCAACCTCGAACATGTTTGGCTCGTTTGTGCATTTGTTCCTCTTGAGCATGATGAAGCTATCTTTCCAAGTGAACCTCCTTTATCTTTGTTTTGCACCCTTTTGATTTGTTTGTTCGTTTAGTTTCCTTTATGTTTTTATTTCCTTTTCAAACTAAAACCAATTTTAAATGAATAGACCGTCCATGAACCGTGTGAGTATTAGCTTTTGAGAGAGCCCTCGTGGAATACGACCTTGATTGTTGTGAGTTAAATCTCCCACGTCACTTCTTCCCAAATCCACTCTTCAATTCTCTCTCCACGCGGATGGCAAGGGTCATTAGGTCTTCATAATCAACATAGTTGATCATGTTGACTTGGTGCATGATTTCCTTTTGCAA